>CM076995.1:138586498-139186498 GCA_039090855.1 Macrothele yani | reverse complement strand
AACCTGGGACCTAAGTGCTGCAATGAGCATATACCTACTTATGTTCCTAGTGCCTGGAGAGATCTCATGTTGGAATATCCAAGCGAAGAACACTCAAAATAATTTAGGTAATTTTGTAAATAGTTCGTAGTGATTGACATTTAATAAATTTTACTCCTCTCATTTACATATTTGTAATCTTGTGCTCATCTCTGTTACTATATAAGTCATGTACCGCCTCATAGTGATTTCACTTCTTAGCCTGATGATGCGCCCATAGTGGTTCGCGAAAGCGCTCGCTAGAGCTTTTAAATTCACCCTTTTAACGATTCTTGTGAAAATCCGTTTATTTTGGCGTAATATACGGTAAAGAAACGAGCAAGCTTTCACTACCAACGGGTAGCTTCTTCAGGATGAAATAACGTCTAAAGAATATATACAAGAATTTACAAGAATTTAAATGCAAGCTAACAATAATATAAACGTAAAAACTTCGTGCAAGTGGGTGAAAGGCATGTGCTAGGCGTGTGCTGTTCGCAAAAACAAGCGCCATGTAAAAGGTAAATCAAAAGAAAGTTTTTACGTTTATATTATTGTTAGCTTGCATTTAAATTCTTGTAAATTCTTGTATATATTCTTTAGACGTTATTCCAGCCTGAAGAAACTACCCGTTGGTAGTGAAAGCTCGCTCGTTTCTTTACCGTATATTACGCCAAAATAAACGGATTTTCACAAGAATCGTTATCATCTGGTGTAACTACCCACCTGTTTATTTCTGTTTTCACCCTTTTAATTCTAAATAAAGACGCTTTTTAACCTATGTTTTTAGATAGTGATTGGGAGGTGTGGTGTTTGTGCTCTATATTAAGACGAATCTGATCGTGCTTTGACAGCCCTAATTACCCTTTGACGAGAACTTAATATTCTGGTTTAGCTAAATATCATCAGAAATCTGAAGTATTTCAACCTTTTTTTAACTATTAACAGAAAAAAAAAAGAGAAAACTATATTTTTGCCTGTGGACGTCCGAATTATTAAACCTCCCCCATGTCACATTTGGTCCGGTTGAGAGGATTCCCCCCTTTGCAATCTCGGACGTACTTTATGGACGGCCCCGTACAGAAAATGCCAACCGTCAGCCGCATCGAAAAAACACCTACAATTAGAAATTCCTACTTTCGGCCTTCTGGCGACTGAAATACGCAGTGCAGCAATTAAATAACGAGACTGATTTTGTTTTTAAATCTGGGTAAAACACACGGGTCGTGAAGGCATGGTACTTTAATGTCATGTATCAGCTATGAGGTAGCAACAGCGTTTCCGTGAAAATTGCGCAGATGATTATTTATGTTGTGCATCGGTGAAAGAACATTGTCACCGCTCTGTCATAGAGCAGAGAGCATATACCCGGTTCTGTTTGAAAATAGGTAAAACTGCATCTGTGGCAGTTGAATCGTTACGATATGTGTATGGGGGATCTAATTACCTATCTCGTGCATAAATATTCCGATGGTATACGCGTTTCAAGGATGCGAGGGAAGATTTGGAAAGTGACGAATGGCCCGGACGCCCGATGTTAGTGCGCACATCTGAATTCATTGAGAAAATCCACGAAAGGGTAAAAAGTAATCGTTGTGTGACCCTGAGGAAGCTGGAATGCGAGCTCGGTGTTAATAAAGGGACGATCCGTCAAATTTTAGTGCAAGATTGGGAGGGGGGGAGGGGTTGTGCTCGTTTTGTTCCGCACGCTTTGTTAGACGACCAGAAGCATGCACGAATGTAGTACGCAAAAGACATCCTGGAGACGGCAGAAGCAATGTAAAATTTTCTCCAAAGCATTGTGGCAGCTGACGAGATATGGTGTTTGCGTTATGATCCCGGAACGAGGCGTGAGAGTGCTCAGTGGAAGCCGTCAGTGTCACCTAAAAGAAAGAAGATCAATTTACATATGTTCAAATCAAGACAATGCTTATGGGCTTTAAAGACAGCAAGGGGATTCTGCATCCCGAGTTCATTCCTGAAGGTACAACTGCCACTGGCAATGCTTGCACATCCATTTCGGAACTATTTTAAAAGTGGATTGTTCGTGTTAGGCCTCAGTACAAAAACAGGCAATGGCTCCTTCTTCACAATAACGCACCCACACACAAAGAAGTCAGTGTGCAGCAGTTTCTGGCACGAAAACAAGTGCGTGTACTCACCTCCTATTCTCCAGATTTGTCACCGTGTGTATATTTCCAATTCCCTAAATAAAATCTACCTTTTAAAGGAAAAGTTTTTTTAAGACATCGAAGACATACAAAGAATTGTGATATCAGCTCTTCACTCCATACCAAAAGATGACCTCTGCAAGTCTTTCCTTTCGTTAAGGCTCTACGAGACCCGCCATCTTGTATTGCTGCCTTCTCTTATTAACCGACGGGCAAGCGTATTTCACAAATTGCACGGGTAATTTTGCACATTTTGGTACACCGTTTGTGGCTAACGCAAGTTATATGATAAATGAAGAGTTCCCTGAGTTTCAAATTTTCATTTTGGACCCTTAAAGTATTTTTTATTAATTAATAAAACTATGGAAGACGCCTTGGTACGACTTTCGCTGCAGATAAAAAATGAAGGGAAAGGTCAATAAAAATTCTGAAACTATAGAATTCTTTTTTTATCATATATCTTGCGTTAGCCACAAACCGTGTTCCAAAATGTGCAAAATTTCCCGAGCAATTTGTGAAATACCTTTGCCCGTTGGTTAATAAAAGAAGGCAGCAGTACAAGATGGCGGGTCTCGTAGAACCTTTACTGACCACGTTACTTCTTGTGTTAACGCCGGAGGAATGTAATTCGAATAAAATATATTTCATGTAAGTTTTTTCTGCTTTTCAATTTAAAAAAAAAATCAGTCTCATTACTTAACTTCTGCAGTGTGTATGTAATAGGGAAAATCAGAAATGCGCACAAGCGATTTCTCATAACGGGAGATATTCAAGCCAAAGGAGACTTTTTAAATCGCGTTCTAAGTAATAAGGATACCATTCTAAGTATGGTACAAATACAAATGAACGCTTGCACTCCATGATGGAAAACTTTTGTGATACAAAAATTGACAAGCATATGGAAGATATTTCTCAGCACAAACACCATCAAAAGGAATTTCTTAAAGCGGACTTTTAGAAGCGCAGATATAATCCGCAGATATATATCATAATTTACGCTAACGCCCCCTAGCGAGAAAACTAAACATTATTTCGAAGACAAAATTACACATATTATTTTCCGCGGTGAATGACATCTGACTGAAAAACAAGAAAATCGAGGCAGTACCCAAGTACTCTTTGTAGATAATTTATGCTATGCATCTTTCGCATGCCCAGTTCTTTGTGGGTGTGAAATAAAACCAGTAATTCGAGAGCATACATTTATTTACGCACAACCGATTGCATTTATTAGCAACACTCACAGCCACACCGAGCGCAGTTCGGTACATACTAAGTGGAATTAAATCATAAGAACGAACAATAAGGTTTACTAATTCCTGACTTTCAGCAGTACTTACACTGGTGTGCCAAAGTTAAGGACGAAGAGGAGAAATTAGCATAACAGCGGAACGAGCAAGCAGAACGGACCGAAAGACCACTAAGGAGATAGACTAGGGTCCGGTAGGGTAGGGCATGCGCATATATGCAGCATGACGTGGGGGTGGGGGTGGGGGTGGCGGTGTCGGAATGCTATAAAGCACACGGGCGGTGTACGCTCAGCAATTTGGTGAAAGCTATTGCGCGGTGAACATCAGTTTGACGGACGTCGAGTTGCTGCCACCGTGTGATATGGCCAACAGGCCATCCAGTAGACAACATCTAGATGACTTAGACGACATCTGGATGACATAGACGACATCTGGATGACATAGACGACATCTGGATGACATAGACGACATCTGGATGACCGAGGTCGTGTCATTGGGAAGTTGGAAGAAGGTCGAAGTGTGACTAGTGTGGCTGAGGAGTTCGGGATCACTCACAGCATCGTTTCACGAGCTTGAAGAGCATTTCAAACGACAGGAGCAGCTGTCCGAGAGTTTAGCAGTGGTCGTCCACGAGCAACCACGACGGCGGACGACCGGTATATTTTCCTACAGGCGAGAAGAGACAGACGGCAGACAGCGGGGGAAATCGCAAGGCACATGCAACAGACAACTGGACGTCCGTTATCGCGTTTTCCCGTGGCCAGGAGGCTGCACAAAGGTGGTCTATTTGCACGACGACCAGTACGGTGTGTGCTGTTAACGCCTGCTCATCGGAGACAGCGGTTTCTGTGGTGCCAGGAACATAAGAACTGGACACATCAGCAATGGGGTCGAGTTTTCTTTATGGATGAGAGCCGATTTAGTCTGACGAGCGATTCTGGACGTATACACATCTGGAGAGAGCAGGGAACACACAATCACACCTCCAACATCATCGAAAGGGACAGGTTTGGAGGTAGCGGAGTTCTCGTTTGGGGCGGTATCTTGCTAGGTAGCCATACTGACCTCCACAACTTCCAAGGTGGTTCAGTCACTGATGACCGCTGTTATACCAAGGTTCTCCTGCCTCACGTGCGTCTGTTTAGAGGTGCTATGGGTCCCGAGTTTCTCTTCATGGACGACAACGCTACACCTCATCGTACAGTGGCTGTCGCAGAGCTGTTGAAGAGTAAAGATATTCAACGCATGGATTGGCCAGCAAGGTCCCAGGACTTAAATCCAAGCGAACACGGGTGGAATCTTCTCTGGAGACGCTTGGCAGCACGTCACCAGCCGCCAGCAATGTTTCCGCAGTTGCGATTGGCGCTACAAGAGGAATGGGCCGCGATGCCTTAACAGCTCCTTGAGAACCTCGTACTCAGCATGGACAGCAGACGTTGTAAATCCTGCAACGCAGTCAGGGGTGATCATATCCCCTACTAAAGACTCTATTTTTCTTGGCAGCTGCCTTTCACATGGACGTTTCTGTCTTCTGTCCAGTTGCTCTCGAAGCTACCTTTTCAATAAAGTGCCTTTGTATCCTTTGGATTCCTTGTTTCGACGGTTTTGCTCACTTGTGCTATATTCGTACATCTTGGGGATCTTATGGTAGGATTTGAGTCGATGTGGAGCACTTCTGCACGACGTTACATTCCAAAAACCGTCTCGTCCTTAATTTTTGCACGCCAGTATAGGTAGGTAGGTAGGTACATTACTGAATGTTATTTTCGTAACACCAATAAAAGCAGATATGTGAGTCATAAAAGTAAATATTTAGTAAACTATGGTGGCGGAAATAGGAAGTATTTCGACTGTTTAGTTTATCAAAAACAATATTTATTTTTACTATACATGGTGATTCATAAAGAAGTATAGAGTTTCCAGTTGCTGTAAAACAGTAACAGTTGAAGACATGGACCACAACTGCGAACCGTTAGGTAGATGAACTCATAAAGTTTGTGTCCTGCTACTGAGGGAAGTGACGTAGCCGATAGCGCGCTTGCCACGTGACTAGTCAGTCAAAATGGCAGCGTATGCAGTGGAGAAGGCGTTTTGTGTTCTTGAATTTAGCAAAACGGAATCTGTAACTGTTGTGCAACGGCATTTGCGATCACGATTCCGAAAAGAACCTCCAATCAGAAAATCTGTCTACGATTGGCATAAAAAAATTTGAAACTACGGCAAACTTAAAAGTCCTGGACGACCGCGTGTTTCGGAAGAAGTCGTCGTTAGTGTTTGCACCGCCATTCAACGAAGCCCGGCAAAATCAACGCTGAGGGGGAGTCGTGAAGTGCAGATTTCACAGCCCACTGTCTGGAGAATTTTGAGAAAGAAGCTGAAAATTATTCCATACAAGATGATCACTGAAAATGATCCCAGCCACTATCATTGCACTTGATTCAGATATCTTACCTCGCGTTTGGGCTGAAATGGAATACCGGCTCGATGTGTGTCGTGTGACTAAGGGTGCACACATAGAGCATCTGTGACTGTCTCTAAAAAAATTTGAAAGATTCCCCTACATCTCTGGTACAGGTGACATAAAATATCTTACATTGTTCTTGTTTTATAGTGCATTGAAACTGTATACTTCTTTATGAATCATCCTGCATTATTATATATTATTCAAATATAGACGAGCGTAAGAAACGACCCTAATACCTATGAAATGTGATGTAGTTACGAAAGTCCACCCGCGCATGCGCAAGCTAAAATCTGACCTTAAAATAGAAAAAAAAGCTGTATCGCAAGTATGTTAGTGAGGTGGATTGATAACTTTTGGTCTAGGATATCTACAGGTTACACCCCATTGTGATAAACTTCATTTACTTCATCCCGTCAATAGGAGGTAACCCCTTGCCCCGGTGAAGAGGAAGGAAAATTTCGCTAGGACGCACCGTTTTCGAAGGATCAAAAATGCATTTTTGTAACGGCTTTTATCACTTTTAGCATCAGATTCTCGTAATGTAAGCAGATTGCAATGAAATAGTGTTACGTTTATACTGTATAAAACCTTATGAAATAATGTTTAGCGGTAGTTTACTAATCTCCTCGGTTCTTGTGTATCGCATGTGATAGAATGGTTTCACAATTTAAAAAAAATGCCCAATGACCGAAAATCTTCCAGAACCGGTTGTATCACGTGTGAAACTATGTAAAATACTTTGTTAAATTTTCTCTTATCGTCAATAAATGGCAGCACAAGTCAACTTTAGTGACTTGTAGTGGCGTCTTGTAAGAAAAACACGATATCTTCACATGGTCCTGGTAAGTGTTTTATAACTACCTAATTAAAAAAGTTATGCATTGTATCTATTTAAGTATATACATTCCATTTTGGTGAGTACAAGTTCGTTATTTAAAGTAAATTAGTTTAATTTCGTCAGCATATTAGATAGTGATAACGTCTTAAACGTTTTTCTATCACTGGTGATACAATGGTTTCCAATCCTGTTGGAAAAATTTGTATGAGTTATTTTTAGCGGGTGTTTACACTTGTAAATACACGGTTGACGTGGACCAGGAACATCAAATAGAAGTCATCGCTCTTTCCACGTTTATAAGTGAGTCACGGAAAAATTATCATTGACCGCCACCGGGAATCTAACCCAGTGTCTTCCAGTTACGCGCCGGACATGCTGCCACTGCACCACAGCGGCCTCGAAATTCGCCAGACTCACTAACGACAAACTACCAAACCACATGGCAGGTTGCTTCTTTGGAGTCCCGCACAATGCTGGAGAATTTCGAGGCTAATGTGGTGGAGTGGAAGCATATCCGGCGTGCAACTGGAAGACCCTGAGTTCGATTCCCGGTGGCCGCCGATATGAATTTTTCCGTGACTCACTTATAAACGTGAAAAAAGCGATGACTTCTATTTGATGTTTACACTTGTATTTTACTAAATATTTTCTACAATCTATGTAATATTTAATAAATATAATTTAAGGGAAAAGTTCAAGTAATGATATTAACTCACGTTACTTGTGTTAACATCATTACTTGAAATTTTCACTTATAATAATACAGTATTATTCATTTTTTCTGACGAATCCTCAGATGATAAGAAGCCACTTCCTAAACGTAGGATTATTCCTACATCTATGCCACATGATTGAGCAGGAAATAAGGATGTTAAGACACATGCCTGAGATGACTGGAGACAGAGCCCACAGAAGGAGATGCCGAAATTCAAAGAGCAATGAGTTAAATACAGTACGGTGAGACAGAGCCCACAGAAGGAGATGCCGAAATTCAAAGTGCAATGAGTTAAATACAGTACGGTGAGACAGAGCCCACAGAAGGAGATGCCGAAATTCAAAGTGCAATGAGTTAAATACAGTACGGTGAGACAGAGCCCACAGAAGGAGATGCCGAAATTCAAAGTGCAATGAGTTAAATACAGTACGGTGAGACAGAGCCCACAGAAGGAGATGCCGAAATTCAAAGAGCAATGAGTTAAATACAGTACGGTGAGACAGAGCCCACAGAAGGAGATGCCGAAATTCAAAGTACACTGAGTTAAATACAGTACGGTGTTCAGATTGTAAGGTGTTCATGTGTCTTAATGGCTCCAGAAATTCTTTCAAATTGTTCCATGAAAAAATAAATTATGATATATTATAATATTGTATAATATAACTTGAAAATCGATTAATTAAAGCAGTAATTTTCGATTTCTTAAATATTACAACTACAACATCTCGGTCCTGATGTATATATAACATGTGAAACAATCCCCGTAGCCCCCCACCCCCTTCCTCCTTTCCATGAAAAATTAAAGAATGTTTTTTATCAGTTTACAATGCAGTAAACATCAATTTTCAAACCTGTTTTAAAAAATCAAGTGTTTAACTTCATCGCAGGTCTGAGGAGGCTTAGTACAAGTATATTTGAGTAACGATGAAACTACCTATTGTTGCGTCTCTTCATGAGACAGCATACGGTACGTTGAGATTTCAACAATGGTTTGACTACTTCCGTTACTCATTTTCGTTACATCGTAATTTTTTACTTGGGGGAGTTATTAGTACAAGTATATTTGAGTAACGATGAAATTACCTATCGTTGCGTCTCTTCATGTGACAGCATACGGTCGGGAAAGTTGCATAACATTAAAAATCTGTAGTTCGAGTTTCAAAAGCAAAGATAGGACTACAAACATGTTAAAAATAGAAATATTCCCTTACGCTCCCCTAATGCCAGCAAGATATTCGTCGTCTTGATCTGTATCTAACGAAAAAAAATAGATTAAAATCCGATTTTTAGAAGGAGAGATTTTGGGGAATAAACAGTATGCATTTATGCCTGCTAGCCGGAACTACATGCATTATTTTAAATAGAAACTCTTCGTAAAACTTCCTACACATTAAAAGGTATCGGAAGGTAAAGGAATTTTTGAATCGTTTTTTCTGACGCAATTTTATACATTAAAATTATTATTCAATTTAATGGCATGTGCTTTTCAGCCCTTAGTAACAAGGAACTGTGTGTGTGTGTGCGAAGTCAGTTATGATTACACGTGAAATACAGTTCTACCGAATTTGAAAGGACTGATTTTTTTTGTTTTACTGTGTAATAAAGTCTTAATGTACATTCTTTTGAATACTGTCTTACTTGCATGAGATATACTAGGTACAAGTAAAGCGTTCCCAATAATTTTCATCTTCAAGTGTATCCCCTAGTTTTTTAGCATGCCTTCGAACTCACGTGCTTACACGTGGGTCACTTAAAAAGTAACGAGATTGATTTTACATGGGGCGGAAGTGTAATGCAGTAAACATACTTACACTTATATACTTTCGAAGTATTCTCTCTCTCTACCCGAATGCACCGGTCCCGACTCTTCTCTATCTACTTTCGGAAGGTGTGTTCGAAGCCCTTCCTCGACATGTGGTTCAGGATACCAATCACAGCATTATTCAGTTCAGTATTTGATGCAAACCGATCCCCATGAATTTTTCTTTTTCACTTCAAGGAATAGGTAGAAGTCACATGGCGCCTGATCCGGTGAATACGGAGGAGGAATAATCATTTCGATGCCTAGAGCTTGGATAACCTTCTAGGTAAGCAAAGAACGATCTGAAGGCATTTCCTTGATGCAAAATCTAACCAGTTAGTACATATTCTGGGCGTTTTGTGGAGATATTTCCTTTAGAGGACCTTTGAGAACTTCAAAATAATGTTATTCTCGTTAAGAATTTTTCAACCTGAACGCTACGTTTTTCTCTACCGGCAAATTTGTGTTTGGCAACCTAACGAAAAGTCAAAACTGTAATGACGTCTGCTATAGCTGATGATAAGAGTAGGCTACTTCCAGAATTAGAAGTGTGGCAAACTGTTTCTCTCCAGATTTGTTACAGCTTTTACGAAAGCCAGCTATATGACTGTAAAGATTACAAATATTTTAGTTTTTATGTAGCACAGCAATATTTAGCGCATTCAAATGCTACGTGGTATCAGTTAGGAAAGTCACTGAATGAAGAAAAGCGACATCACTAAGATGTTTAGTTAGTTCAGTGTCACATTTTATTTATTCCAATACAAAGAGATGCTTCGTTCGGAATCTCTAAATATTTTTCAGCACCAACCGACGGATTTGATTGTACAAAAGGAAGTTACCATTTTCGGAACCAAATTCATCGAAAAGTCTTTTGAATTTTCTATGTGTAATAGAACGTTTTCAGCCACTAATTAAATTAGGTTTTTTTCAGTATCTCTTCCATTTTATTGGATAGTCTCAGCGAAGACGCACATAGCGCATGTTACTGTGCAATGAACATGAATATTTTAGATTTGAGTACATCTCCTTTCAGTCAAAAATGACATTTGGTTTATTCTTCATTTGCCGGCCACATAATTTTGTTCAGCGGGCCACCAGTTAGATTAGCACTATCCAAGCTCAACTTACCTCTCGCTAGAGCTATCCGCCAACAAGCGTCGGTCGATGCGTTGGTCGATGATGTGCTACGTTAACCCTCACATTATGATATTCTAATAAAAATTCAACTGTTTCGCTTTTACTATATATAAGTAGCACCGCGGAGAGAGTTGTAAACTCATGAAAAAAAGTAGACTCCCAAGGTTGCGGTTTTGACGCTTTAGTTCCCTGTCCGTCCATCACTGGCGCGCTGTTCTATTGAGATCTTCGGTGCCAAATTATTGTCATGAGCCCCTGTGGAACATTTACCTCTGGTTCTCCTACTCTGTGGATTTAGATTTCCACCCCAGAGTGGTTTCACGGTTACGAGAGCAATTGAATAACACCGGTGGTGTGTCACACACTTCTGGTCAAGGTCGTCCAAGGCATACGACACCTCCTGAGGACCACTACGTTGCTTTAACCGCATGGCGTCATGGGTCCTATACAGACCTGCAATCGTCTTCGGGGTCTCTCTCCTGCCACTGGGACTACAGTATCAAGGTAAACGATACATCGAAGACTTAACACAAATAGCCTTTATGCCAGGAGATCCCATTGTTTGTATACCACTGAACGATATCACAGGAGAGCTCATTTAAACTGGTACAGGCAACACAGTTTCTGGAACCCAGACGAGTGGGCTAGTGTTGTTTTTACAAATGAGTCGAGATTCAGTCTACACACGGATTATGGTCGGTGTTTCATCTGGAGTGAAATGCCGACAATAATCCGCCAATTCCGAACGAGTCTCGTTCGTGGACGTTTCTACAAACGTCCGCGAACGAGACTCGTTCGGAAGCGGCGGTCGGCTCGTGTGCGGTGACATTATTGTCAAAGGCCGCACACCACTGTACGTGTTCGCAGGAGGCAGCCTGAATGCTGAGCGCTATCGGGATGAAAATCCTAGAGCCGTACGTCAGATTTTTTCGAAGAGCTGTTTACCCTCAGTTTCTTTCACTGGATTATAACGCTCGACCACGCAGTGCACAGTTTCTCGATGACTTCCAGCAGGGCGATAATATACGGCATATGGACTGGCCAGCCATGTTTCCTAACCTGAACCCTATAAAGCATGCCTGGGATAATCTGGGATGACACGTAGCAGCTCGTCAACCTCCTCTCTTAGAAGTCTTCCCAAGTTATGCACCGCCATCATCGAGGAATGGAATTACAGGGTGATTCAAAAGTCCCCGAACTCTGAATTCAAATATTTCTACCACGAATATAGTGATGTATAACTATTTTTATATACTGTTATATTGACACTCATACTTACAGGTAATGAAAACCACTTTACAATAGATGCTGGAATTGTCCACCATCCTGTTGAAGACACAAATTGGCGGACACTCTTTTCAGCGTGGTGACTGGTATGTCCCTCACAGCTGTAATGATGTTGTTCCGCAGGTCCTGTACCGTCTTAGGGTTTTTGTGGTAAACTGAGCCTTTCAGATAGCCCCACAGATGAAAGTCTGGAGGACTCAATTCTGGTGAGTGAGACGGCCGAAGTTTTTTCGAGATTAATCGAGCGTGGTAGAACTCGCGGAGCATCTCCATTGTGTCATTTGATGTTTGGCATGTTGCTCCATCTTGTTGAAACCAATAATAACGTTCGTGTTCTTCCAGCATCGCTACAAATTGATGGATGATGTCTGCATACACAGCGATATTTACAGTTGTGTTGAAAAAAATGGCCCTACCATTCGCCGTCTAGACATGGAGGACTACACTCCAATTTTCTGACAGTGAAGTCCTACCTCATGCAATGTGTGTGGATTCTCCGCAGCCCATATACCAGTGTTTTGGCTATTTACATATCCATTTAAATGAAACCATGCCTGGTCACCGAAAAAAGTGTTGTTAAGCTGGTTAGACACATTGTTGCGCGTGAAACTCTTAAACCATTGGCAGTAGGCAATGCGCTTTTCCGAGTCCAAATGACGCAGATCTTGCACTACTGGAATTCTGTACGGCCGTAGCTTTAGACGTTTAGTAGCACTCAGGAAGGCTGAATACGATGTCCCTAACTCTTAAGACAGCCGCCGAAGTGACTTTCGGGGAGAGCGCTGCAGAGAAATGTTGATTTTCTCTAGAAACGTGGTCGTCACCACGAACGGATGGCCGCTTTTAGGCTTATCCTAAACACTGCTTGTCTCGCGAAACCGGTTCACAAGGTCAAACGAAAGTTGTTTTCCTTGCTATAGGAGCATCAGGAAATTTCCTTTGAAAGAGCTGGATGCAATGTTGGTAAGATGTATCCGCAAAATAGACTTCTAACAAAGCGACTCTTTGTTTTTGCGTGAGACCGATGGTTGACAGAATGCTACTGCTTGCCAGCGCCCATGTAAGCTACGTCACGTGGCGCAGTTCGTTCCTCAAGGTCATGCACAACAGCCACAAGCAGCAATACTCGGATATCTTTTATGGTTTTACGGCAAATACGTTTTAAAATATGGAGTTCGGGGACTTTTGAATCACCATGTATTTATCTTCAGAGTTCATCAAAAACTTGATGATGAGTGTGTATCAGGTGATCACATTCCTTATTAAGACATATCTAGGTTACATTCTTATATATCAGTTTGGTGACATCTGCGGATGTAACCACTGCGTGCCCAAAATGTGCACATATTTGTCTGTTTTTATAAAACGTTTATTACGCTTGTGATTGTGTTTCTTTAAATGCCAAAAGTGTCTACCTGCTGTTACGTGTTTTTGTTTTCATCCCTGTGAATGGCTTCATTACTTTAGTTTGGTACTCGAACTCAACAAAGAACTCAAATAAAAAGGGATGATACATTTTCGGTGCATATGTAAACTCATGAAGTTCATAAAGCAAGTTGCACAATAGTGTAGGAATAGAAGCATCGTTATAAACAAATATGTATTTTTCTGTCTAAAAAACCTGAACTTCGGGAAAATGTAGGGAAAACCGTTAGACGTACTTGTTTATTAATGATCCACGAGAATTTATTTTTGAATTACGCATTCCGAAATGCAGATATCTAATATACCAGGAGTTTTGACGGAGCACCATGTCAAAGAGGAAGTGGAAAATTTTAGCTGCGGTTACATCTGAAAATACAAGATGGAAGCAGAGGAATCAGGGCTAGTCCGGTGGCGCAGTTGTCTAAGAGCTGGCTAATGACCATTCATCCGCGGAAGAGTCCGGGTTCGAATCCCGGGGAGGCGTGCATGTTGCGCTAGTCTTACGGCGCTGGCTCTCCCCCTTCCATGGAACCAGTAGCCCTAAATTAGTGGTGCGGGGTGACTGCTTATAGCCCATTGAGTTGCTCACGGTGGTCGTTAAACCTTAAGAAAAAAACAAGAAAAATCCGGTACACAGATGGCAGGAAGGACCACTACGCGAACTCAAACAAAGCAATGACGCAGTTTTTTGATACATATGTAAACACATGGAGTCAAAACCAACAACAAGTTGCAGAATTATATCCAAGTTTGAGACGAATTCGCCCAGATGCTGCTGTCGGTGTTGCAAAACGTGGAAGCCAAAAACAGTAAGAATACGTTTCATAAACTGACGTGTGAGATTTTAGATTATCTTTTTTTTTTTTTGAATTGGTCGTTGAAAATTTAGTATCGGTGACCCGCAAAGTATGCTTGCAGTGTGAAATAAGGAAAAAAAAAGTAAGAAATATCTGATGTGAATACCAAAGTGCAAGGTGTTTGCTTTCGATAAAATTCCATTCACGGCAATTCGGTCTGCAGAATAAAAGTTATTTCTTCCGAATGATTTATGAACGCAGCGCATACGACTGAAGATTTAAAGTTATTGACGCCGTTTCTCGGGAACCGATAGAAACGAAAACAACCGATGTGAGTTATAGTAAGTAATAAAGCAGAAAAAAATTCTCTTCAAACACACATTTTATGTATCAATAAAACGTCGTATGTCCTGCAGTCAAAATTGTTTTAAAAAAAGTGAAAGAAATTGAATTCACAAATGTATAAATAGATGAAGAAAAAGGGATTTCCTGTGGGAAATTTCGAATACAGGAAAATAAAATAAAAATTAAAAAATAAACGTAATGCACCTAAAATGAAGTCTTGCAAAATCATGGGGAGTGAAAGCAGAAAGTTTATTAGTTGATTTAAAACAAGCTTAACTTGTATTCAGTTGTACTGTAAATCATGGGGAGTGAAAGCAGAAAGTTTATCAGTTGATTTAAAACAAGCTTAACTTGTATTCAGTTGTACTGTAAATCATGAGGAGTGAAAGCAGAAAGTTTATCAGTTGATTTAAACAAGCTTAACTTGTATTCAGTTGTACTGTAAAGCATGGGGAGTGAAAGCAGAAAGTTTATCAGTTGATTTAAACAAGCTTAACTTGTATTCAGTTGTACTGTAAAGCATGGGGAGTGAAAGCAGAAAGTTTATCACTTGATTTAAAACAAGCTTAACTTGTATTCAGTTGTACTGTAAATCATGGGGAGTGAAAGCAGAAAGTTTATCAGTTGATTTAAACAAGCTTAACTTGTATTCAGTTGTACTGTAAACCATGGGGAGTGAAAGCAGAAAGTTTATCAGTTGATTTAAAACAAGCTTAACTTGCATTCAGTTGTACTGTAAAGCATGGGGAGTGAAAGCACAAAGTTTATCAGTTGATTTAAACAAGCTTAACTTGTATTCAGTTGTACTGTAAAGCATGGGGAGTGAAAGCAGAAAGTTTATCAGTTGATTTAAAACAAGCTTAACTTGTATTCAGTTGTACTGTAAAGCATTACACATATCCGCTTTTTTGGGGGTGGAGGTTTAGCGTTCACCGTGAGCAACTCAGTGGGTTATAAGCAATCGTTCGCTCCTGATCTACAGCCACTGGTTCCGAGGAAGAGAGAGAGAGAGACAGTGCCACTGGTTCCGAGGAAGAGAGAGAGACAGTGCCACTGGTTCCGAGGAAGAGAGAGAGAGAGACAGTGCCGTAAGACCAGGGACGTCGCCAAGGGGTGCGAGTCAAGCCCACCCTGAAATTTGTATTGACCGCCCTGCAGCCCACCCAGTTCAAAATGGGCCATTTTTCAATATACTTAACCATAAAATATAATCTGGACTCGACAAGTAAAGATAAGTCTTGTGTTTTACTTAATGTAGAACCTACGTATTTTTCTCTAGGAAGTGCGTTATTTACGTCTTCGTAAAAAGGTTATTAAAATAGCATCCCTTGTGCCATGAAAATTCAATTGCTCTCCACTCTTAAAATTCCTTTCTCTTTTTCATGTTTGTACGGGCAGGGGGCGAATGAGGAGGGAGGATAAGAATTCACTGAGGGAGGTAATTACTAATTGTCCTGATGTTTGTTTTCTTTACAAAATTGGGGATTATAACACGGCAAGTGGAATCTAAAACTATACTAGCACTCTTAAGACTCTCCCTGGATAGCGGAAGTGGAGAAAGTGGCTGACGACTGTTTTGTAAGGGAGGAGTGCAAGGCAAAGTCGCTGGCTGGAAGGAAGGAAGTTAAGGAGGGGGGGAGGTATTGTGTCTGCGTGGCACAACGTTAAAATTTGATTTGGTTAAACAAAAACGGCATTTTCTTTTAAATAAATTGTTCAAGTACAATACTTTTTTCTTAAACAAAAATGGAAATTTTGAAAAGAAATTTAAGACAATGCATCCAGAGCACGCAAAAAGTTGAAGGCGACATTCCACCAACACTTTCTATCTTACACCAGTGGCGTAACTAGTCTGATCCATGTGCGTATGTATGTGTGTGCAGGAGGAGGGGTAGGAATTGCACGAATTCTTTTGTAGCCGGTAGTGAAAAGCATTGAAGCCGACCCGGTGACGCAGTGGTCTAATCCCTGGCTTATGACCATTCGTCAGAGAAGAGTGCGGATTCGAATCCCGTCAGGCATGGATGTTGTGTTTGTCTTACGGCACGGGTTCCCTCCCTTCACCCTCCACCTGGACCCTTCTCTGGAACCAGTGACCTTAAATTAGGGATGAGCGATTGCTTATAGCCCATTGAGTCGCTCACGGTGGTTATTAAACCTATAATTAAAAAAAAAAAAGCATTAAAAATTTGTTCTTTCAGTGTCTTGTGCAAAAAAAAAAAAATTAAAAAAATTCTCAAGCTTGCCCCAGCAAAACTAATGCTCGCCCACCCGTTTCTGATTTCGAAGTCTAGCGACGTCCCTGCGTAAGACAAACCCACACAACATTCATGCCTCCCCGGGATTCGAACCCATACCTACCTCAGATGAATGCTAAGAAGCAAGCGTTTAGACAACTGCTCCTCTGGGGTTTCTATTTGCATTTGGAGTGAAGAAATAAGTACTGGTATCTCCCCGCTTTCCGAAAATTCGCTTTACGCCACTTCGATTTTACGAAAGACCTATATATTAGTACCAGAAGAAATCCAAAGGTGATTTTCGCTTTTACGAAAAAATGCGAAAAGTGAAAATAGCGTTCAGCGTTGCTTTATAGGTAGCCCTTATGGAGGCAGCGCGCACCTCGAGCAGCGAGAGTGGCGCCGCCAAGCTTCTTTCCGGGGAACTACACTCGGTGTCTGTGAGCATCTGTGCTTCATCTCGATTTATTTTGTGCATCCGTTAACAAGATGTGTTCTAAGGTATCAGAAAAGCCTAAAACGACACATAAGGGTATTACGCTTAGCATAAAACTGGTCGTAATCATGCGTTTTGATCGTGGTGAACGAAATAAAGACATTGTGCGTGTGTTGAAATTGCGTCCAACATTCGTATTACAGTATTTACACGCAGAGTGAAAGAATCTTGAAAACTGCCGAAGTTACCATCTATTCTGCTTATACACTGCTGGACAATTGCTAAGGACGGATCATAAACGGCTATATAGCGCATAAAAAAGTAAGTGTGGGTGGATGCCAAGTGAAATAAAATAATGTCAGAATGCGAGGACATTACAAGAAAGACAATATATTGTGCTCTTTAATCCAGAAGGCTTTGGAACGTGTTCAAGGGACAAACAGGCCATTTTGTGCGGAATACGTAAACGTGAAAAAAATGCAATTACCGTCCGCAGACGTTCCGGCGTAAGATGTCAATACGGGATATGGCCACCATGGAGGGCGATGCAAGATTCCACACGTCGTGTCATGCTTTGCACAACATTATCAAGCAGCTGTTGGGGTAATTTATCCCATTCCTCTGTCAGTGCACGGATGAGGGTGTTCTTGTTTATTGGAGGGCATTGGCGACCAGCAAGACTCCTCCCCAAAGCATCCCACACATTTTCAATGGGATTCAGATCTGGAGAACGTGTCGGCCATACGAGGCGTTGAATATCCTCGCTCTCAAGACACTCCTGGACAGCGACTGTTCGATGACATGTTGCGTTGTCGTCCATGAAAATGAATCTATCACCGACAGCACCACGGAACATGCGAACATGAGGTAGCAGAACATCATTAATGTATCGTTGGCCAGTCATAGTCCCAGTTGGAAGCACATAGAGGGACGTACGGCCATTGATCAGTATGCCAGCCCATACCATGACACTACATGTCGGATATCGGTCCCTTTCCTGTATGTTTGCTAGACAATATGCAGTACCACTATCACGCCAGATCAGTTGTCGTCGACAATCCGACGATAGACTGTATCTACTCTCATCTGAGAAGAGGACAGCAGACCAGTCGTTATCAGTCCAATTGCGATGTTGATGGCACCATTGCAAACGGGCGGTACGGTGACGTCTGGACAATGGGATGCACACAACAGGACGGCGGGCGTATAGTCCTCCTTCATGCAAACGTCTGGCGACAGTTTTTCGGGAGATCCGCTTGCCAGTAGCAGCCATAAACTGATTTGCTACCTCACTAGCTGTGCTGCGCCGGTGTCTTTTTGTTGATAGCACTATGTACCGATCTTCTGCAGGTGTCAATCTGCGAACACGACCTCCCCCGTGACGTTTGCTACACTCTCCATTTGTTTGAAATGATTTCCAAAGCCTTGAAACAACACTGTGGCTGACGTCGAACTCCCTGGCAACATCTGTTATTTTTCGCCCTTCTTCAATCTTGCCAATAATACGGCCACGCGTAAGATTATCTAGATGATGTCGGGAAGACATACTGAAAATTGCAAGTTCGTCAATTGATTCTTTCCCTTTCAACTTTGCGTTTGAACAACAACGGTCAATATGCGTCAAATCCTTTATACCTCTTATCAGCGCTATGACGTCACGAACAAGTTTGGTAATCCAAAATTTGCATACGCACAACACGTCTTACTGTATCCCGCACTTATGCTAATTTCCACATTTTCCTGCCTTCCATTTTATGGTTGCTCTCGTTGCTATTGTCATCCGTCCTTAGCAATTGTCCGGCAGTGTATAACTAATGGTAATGTCAGAAATCATTAGTACCTCCATCATCACCTCTCAGCATTCCAGTGTGCATGCTGTTACCCGACTTTAGTGAGGGAAACTACACTGTACATGCATTATTTCTACTTTATAAAGGCTATGTACTTATCATATCATTATAGTTTTTTACGCTTTCCAACCGTAGGTCAAAGAAGCGTATATGCTGCGATTTCGATTTCGATTTCGATGAAATTTTTATATGTGGTAGGGGACCACTGAGGATGAACTTTATTGAAAATGGGCGAAATGGAGTCAAAGGTCAGGACATAGGAGCGGGATCCATTCCATCGCCCTTATGCATCATAACTAACGTAAAAATGCTTCGATTTCGATGAAATATTAGTATGTGGTAGGGAACCACTTGGGGATGAACCCTATTGAAAATGGGCGAAATGAGGTCAAAGGTCGGGACATAGGAGCGGGATCCATTCCATTGCTCTTAAGCATCATAACTTGCGTAAAAATGGTTCGATTTCAATGAAAGTTTAGTATGTGGTAGGAAACCACCTGGGAACGAACCCTGCTGAAAACGGATGAAATGGGGTCAAAGGTTAGGACATACGAGCGGGATTTATTCTTATGCTCTTATGCATCATAACTTACATAAAAATGCTTCGATTGAGACAAAACTTTATAATGTTTTTCCGGGAGTATACGTAACCGGTTCTTTTGAATATCATCGAAATGGGGTCAAAGGCCAGGGCATAGGAGCGAGATTTATTCTACAGCCACTATCCTCATAACTTGAGTAATAACTTGACTCATAATCAATGCATTGCATGATTTTACTAAGTTGTTACTATATGTTAGTGTTATTTATGTGCTTTTTCATGCGATTTGGGGGCTTATGTCTTGTGTTTGGGAACGCCTCAAAATTTTCCCCGTATAAATTAGTGGTAATGTCTCTTCGCTTTACGCCATTTCGGCTTACGAAAGGTTTCCAAGGAGCACTCTACTTTTGAATAGCGGGGAAAGCTTGTACACTGAAACTTCAGTGACAATATGCTGCTCTGTATTTCAATAATAATATGTTGAAACAATGATGTTCAGCTGTACACAAAATCCTGACATTATTACACAACTTCAAAGAAATCCTCTGATATTCAGAGAAATCCTTGAAGCCGTTTTCTGATATTCAGAGGTCAGTCCTTGGAGAAAGATCATCCACTAAATCAGAGTTACTGATGGTGTTATATTTTTCTTATTGTTGTTCAAGTGTTTTCCCTTACACCAATCTTGGCACGTTACTCGAGCTTCACTAATATCCATCACACGTCTCACACAAGATCTTTCTTGTACCTCAAACTCATTGTCTTTTACTCTTGCAGATATTCCTGAACCTGTTCCTCCATTGATTTGATTGACTTTCATCTGCCTTTTTTTTGTTTTCACTTGGGTTGAAAAATCTGCTAGCTTGCATCTCATTATGATTTTTTCAACGTTACCATACCACCTAAACATATTTGTTTTTACCTACCAACGACATTTTGCTTCACATTACGCATCTGCAGATCATATTTATTTCTCATATGATAAGAATGTGTTTTGAAACAAACCCTACCATAAGTAATTAATCCATTTCACCAGCACATAAAAAAATTGTAACTTATACTAAATTTTAACTTTCTTTTTACGTCCCTGTTCTGGCCTCAAATGTAATGTTTAGGTTGTTATCTGGTTGAAAACATTTCTTAATTGTTTATATCACACCAAAACGCCACATTGATTTACTGCAAAGTACTTTCTGATTTAAGCGTAACTCTATTGCACAACTTGGCTTCACTGAAAAGCTTAACTTCATTTTCTGAATAGCTTAAATAATCACGTAAAGCCAAAAAGGCATTAAATAGCTTTTACGGCCAAGTAAAATATCTTGCTTACAGTATCGAATCTGCTTATTTGGCCTTATTCATGCACATAAAGGTCAGCACACCATCATAAGTGGAGTGTAATTCCAATTTGTTATTGAGCTAGCAGTTGAGTATTATCTGAATACAGCAGATTCTTGCAACATAGAATACTCTTCAAACGTTACTAGCTTGACATCAGATTGAGATTTTGATGATAAAGCTATTGCTCATGGTGACGTTTCAAATTAAAAAAAAGTGTTTTTCGCTCCACCCTAATAACCTTGCTTTTCCTGGAGGTTTTCTTCTGTTGAACGGACCTTTAAGGCTTGGCAGACATACGTATAAAAGGCACTGGTTTTTTGATGGAAGGAATAGTCAGATCTTGCATGAAACAGAAGGGAAGAGAACCACCTAGCTCCCATTCATAAGTAAATTCAATATTTGGGTCTAATTGGCAACTGCTCAAAGAATTCACCCTCTCACAAGGAACACCCCAGGTTTCAAACAAACAAAACCGCACCGAACTTCCGTTATAAGTCATTTACGTACAAATCAATTGTGATATTCTTTATTCTGTAAAACTGTTGCTCACTTAAGTGCTCCGTTGAGTCACTCTTCGCTCACCGGCTGCTACGTCAGTCGAAAGTGTGCAAGTGCCTGTATTACATGCCTCGTTTTTTGGGGAACGTAGTGAGACGACAAAATGGTTCGACGATTAATATTCAATCCACTTAATGTATTGAGCTTGGTTGAGATGGTAGTTGTCTGGAAGATGAGTGTTTCGTATGTTTTCTTGCATCCGTGATTATGAACAAATATGAAAACGTGTTAGGCAGTGGTAGTGGCGTAATGTTAGATCACGGGTACGTTAATGGTGACGAAGGCAATGATGAGCTATGCATTGAAAGCAGTGGTTGCGCTACAATTCCGAACATAGAAGATGGAAGCAGCCACAGTGAATATGAAATTTCACCCATAAAAAGGGTCAAAGTGCCAAGAGTAGTCACAATGTTCGATGATAAAACATTAGACAATATTTTTGACGATTATTATGTCCGAGGGAATAACACATATGAGAAGCTAATGAAGCGATACCTCAAACTAAAGATCAAAAGTAAATTAAAGTCGTGTTGGACTATGTGGCGAAGAAAAGGGAAGATGTAACCGTTTTTAAAGGAAATCGCACACTACAAGTAAATGCCATTAAACATATCGGGCTTTTGAACTTCAAAGCTTCCGTACATTCATTGATAATTTGAATAGAGACTTTGGAATAACGTCTCGCCATATAATTATGCTCCATGCAAAGAACGATAACCACACAAAAAAGAAGTAATCAAATGAGCAGGCGCATTCCTTAGTGAAGTTGATGAACATATTAAAACGGAAAATATTCAAATGAGGTGTAACTGGAACTGTGATCAGAGCCAGTTTAACTACGAGATTTCATGCGAAAGAACATGGTCCAAAAAGGGAAAACACCAAACCAACGATGCAATCACTTCATAGCGCAACACACAGACAGCTACATGACAGACGTTGCAATGTCCATGAATGGATGTTTAGCACATAAACTTTATATATGCTTCCAAGAACGAACAGGAACATTTAGACATCGTGTGGCAAGAGAAATCGAACAAAAGTGTGCGTCAAACGTTTTCGTGGGAGCCAGTATAAGCGGAAAGATGACAAAAGCACTCTGCAGACGTTTTTTGCGTCAGTTTTGAATATACATCTGTCTGAAAAGTCACTCGAAATTTGTGAATCCTGTTCTGGACACAAGGATGAACGAATACTTCAGGAGGCCTCCAGAGGAAAACAAGATCATTTAAAAAATCATTCTACCAAAAACTACGAAATATGTTCAATCCCTCGATGTTATTTTTTCAGACAATATAAAATTTACGCAAAGAGGAATACAGACTACATAAAACTACGATCCAACATGCCGCAGCCAAAATTACATGACATAATATTCCTTCTGAAAATGCATTCTGTGATCTACAATCAACTGTCTGCGGAGATCTATAGACCTATGCTTCGTTACGCATGACAGAAAGCTGGCTACCATTGTGGTGAAACTGTGCAGAATTTCAAAAGTGTCATCGATGTAGCTTTTAACATTAGCGTTCTTCGTGCCTGTGCATTCTATGGGTGTACCGATGTTGCATTTATGAACTGTGCATTTTGCGGCAATGGTTATTGCTTTGATCATTTTATAGACAGCCATCACATGCATTAATCTTTTGACATTTTTACACCCTGGCTCTTCGTTATGAAGTTATGGACGTCAACAGTCCTATGTACGTAATAATGATTTTCGTGTAGATGCGCTCTTTACGTTTCGGCGTGGCACCTCTCTTCAGAGACCTCTACTGGTCAACTGCGGAGTTTTACAGAAAACCGAATATCACTATTGAATTCAGAGGTACGTAAATGACTTATAACAGAAGTTTGGGGCCGTTATGTTTGTTTGACTCCAGGTGTGTTCCTTGTCAGTGGATAAAAATGTAATCCACGTAGCTTACCCAAAGCTTGAAGGTAATCACTTTAAAAAGCTTTTCTTCAGAATGTTCCACATGAATTTCTCAAAGAATTGGAGATAGCGGGCTTTCCATTTCTAGACTCCAAATTGTGCCATAAAATTGGCCTTGGAAAACCAAACAATTGTAAGAAAGGCAGGCAGTGACCAAAATTAAAAGCTTCTTCATTTCGGGTTGGGTAAAATGGTGTGTTAACATACTCCGTTTCATACAATTCATTGTTCCTTCAACTAGAATGATAGAAAACACAGAAACAATATCTAGATGTATTAATACCTTATTTTTCGGAGGGTACAGGGTCAGGTATTGTCCGAATACAGTTTTGGACGGAATTTTTATCTGTAGACAATAAGATCGATTTTCCGGGTTAGGAATTTTGCCACTTGATAAGATGTTGAATCAATATTATCAATAACAAGTCGAAATGGAATTCCCCCGTTTTTAAACCGTACAATGTAATTATTCAGTTACAGACGATGTACTGATAGTCTTAGGCAAAGCAATGAAATACCGAAAAGTAAACTAAGCAAACTAAGAAAAGGATGGTTTAATAAATAGGAAATGGTTTAGAATAAAGTAGTACAGAGACAAACGAAACAGAACACAACTGGTCATGATTGAAGCAGCAAATATTTTTTCCTTTGGACATGATTTTAATTTGTTGTTTTGACTGAATTTTAATGAATGTTCTAACGGCAAGTTCGATCTCTCAGTTGTACCATAGCAACGAATAGCTGCTAAATTTGGTTGTTAAAAATTGGATTTTAGCAGATGTTTAAGCATTCGAGAGAAAGTTTAGTTATTTGGAACAATATATCAGAAGTTTTCACACTATATTTTTGCCTTTCCGTAGATGTAATATCAAAACGAAGTAAACACATTTGTGCTGTTTCGAGTAAAACAAGTGAGACTTATTTTTCCCTGCCATATAATTTTGTTCCAATCAATACTAACATTGGCAAAAAAAAAAAAAATCTTTCAAAATGTTTTTCTTGTCTAATAACAGATTCACACGCACATACAAATGTATTGAAACATTTAGAATTGTGTTCCAGAAGCAAGTTAAGTTACAGAGTCTATAGTTTCATTATTTGATCATTTTCTTTTGGCGATGTCTCCGGTTGTCATGAGAGATACTGGTTTTTCGACGTGTCCTCGATCGTTGCGAAGGTGTAATTAAGAAACCTATACATCATACTGTGTAACATCTGGTATTAGATTTCTGTCAGTCGATAATTTTGCAGAAAGAATTTCTACTTGGTTTCGATGTTTGGTCCTCAGGAAAGCTGTCACCTTCACCTGGGATATTAAACGGTTTAGATCATGAACACTCCGAGAGGAAAAGAATAGAAATACCCAGTATTCACAAAATAAGTGAATTAAAATTGCAGTTCATTTGCTTACATATTACGAAAATATTGAAAATTTCAGTTCACAGATGTCGCTTTTCTGAATCAGCTTCTTAAAACTAGGTTTAAAACTATGTAAACGTATCTTTTAGGGGGAAAATAGAACACAGGGAGGTCGCAGCTTATGCCGATTCGAGATGGTGTGATATCAAAAAACAAATTAATAATGTTCCACTGTATATGCAAAATTTGAAATAAATCCGAAAACAAAATTTAAAAGAAAATCTCCAAAAATCGCACATTTTCAAAGCTGTGGTCCAAGCACACGGTGAAGACATTTACTACAGTTAGACAGCTGGTGAAGAAAAATAACCGCCATCTTTAGTTAGCATGTGTGGTATGAATCCCGATGATCGAAATGTGTTGGGACTTTGAGGGATTTAGAGGCTACTGTGTGTTATTTTGGCATTAATTGCTATCAAAATTGAAAATGTTATGTGCTATAATGATGCCATCCCGCAGATTATAGAGTGGTAGTGCATACCAAGAAATCCTTAGAACACAATTCAGAGAACGCATTGGATTCTTCTTTCAGCAAAAAGACTTTTATGGAACCGGTAAAGTCTTCAAAATCAGGTGGTGATATAGCCTGTCGCAATGTATCACCTGCTTTATCTTTTCTTCTTTCAGTGTTTTCGGAAAATAATGGAAACAATTCCTCTCCCACTATTTACATTGGGGGGGGGGTAAGGTGTAGGAAGCTTGGAGATTGCACTTGCAAGGTAGTCTATTTTACAATAAGTTTTATTAATTTTGTTAATTTATTTAATTTTTTCTAGATATAAACATTACATAAATTAGTAGTAAAACTATTGTTGAATTAATTTCTGTTATTTATTTATTGTGCGCAAAATGTACATAAAAACCACAAATATGTTACACTAATATAGGTTTAAGAATTTTGAGAAAAGATGAAGTAGAGTGGAAGAGAATTACAGAATTGAGAGAGACAGAGGGAAAAGGGGAGCGAAGGGAAGAGGAGAGAAATGAGAGAGACAGAGGGAAAAGGGGAGCGAAGGAGAGAGGAGAGAAAAGAAGCAGAAAGAGACAGAGAGAGAGAGAGAGAGAGAGAGAGAGAGAGAGAGAGAGAGAGAGAGAGAGAGGGAAGAAAATAAAAAGACAGGGAGGAAAACAAGAGCAGACAGAAATAATGAAAAAGAGAGAAGAAGAAAAGGACAAGAGAGGAGAATAGAGATAGAGTAAGAAGAGCGAAAGAGAGGGACAGGGAGAGCGACAAGAGACGACAGAGATAAAGTGACAGAGTGAAAACAGAGACAAAGAGACAAAGTGAAGACAGAGATAAAGAAACAGAGTGAAGACAAAGATAAAGAGACAGAGTGAAAACAGAGATAAAGAGACAGAGTGCTTTCTGTTGAGAGACAGGAAAAGACAGATATATAGAGACAGAGTGCTTTCTGTTGAGAGGCAGGAGTAGACAGAGATAAAGAAACAGAGTGCTCTCGCAATGCATTCAATAACATCATTCTTGAACGAGGCCTAATAATTCCTGCGGAACCAGATTAGTGGCGGTGCAGGATAAGGTCACCAGTTACCTTTCCTGGAAAGAGTGGCCCTAAATTTGGTTTGGGAGACTCCTTACAACAAAAGGTGCTCATAAAGGTAGTTAAATCCAGAAACGGAATTTTAGATAAAGTTGCGTGTGTTGTCATAGTGTACAGTTATACAGGGAAAAAAACAATCAGCGGTTAACCTCAGTCGGAGAAAGGTGAATGGAAAAAATTAAATACTGAAGAGTCTAAGAACTGTGCATAGAAGTGAATGCCGCATTTTGTAAAGCAATATGCAAGAGTTATTCAAAAACAAGTTAACACTTATGAATCGAATAGAGTGCACCAACCGCGCAAAAGGGTGTGCACCCTAATCTTCCACAAAGCCATCTTAGCGATTTAAAAAATGCCTCATCTTGATGGTAAGTTGTTCATGAAAACTGAGGAGAAATCCAGGGCTTCTTTGCGCAGCTACACTATTACGGCCCGTCTCACATCTGCATCTGTAGCAAAATTCTTCATGGTGAAGTGTTCCTTCAGAGGACTAAACAGACGGAAAGCGCAAGGTGCCAGATCAGCGCTGTATGCGGGTTGCTCGAAAACCTCCCAAGTACATCGCCGAAACCATTCATCCGTGCGTTGACTGCATGTGGTCTGACGTTACAACAACTCTGTTTCGCAGCCCAAATCTTCTGGGGCGATTGGCATGGCGCCACAGACAAGTATGCGACAATGCCATTCGGGTGTTACGCGTGCATCATGGTCCAAGAAATCAATCAGAATCACACACTGATATACCAAAAAGACAATTTGCTAGATGGCACTGTCCTAACAGTTTTGGTAAGTGTAGATGACGTGTGCTTCCAGGTGATAAATACCTGTTTGCTTTCCGGTGTCGAATGATGCACCTAAATTTCATTTCTCGTGACAATGCGCTGAAAGAACTACTCTCTTTGTTGATGATAGCGTATCAAATGTGTTAGTGAGCAGCCTATTCGACTTACCTTACGTTCTTATGTAAGATTCTTAGGTATCCACCTAGCGCAGAATTTCCGGTAATGCAGATGGTCATACACAACACTGGACAGTACCCATTAAACATTTTTTTTTGGTTGAAGGTTTAACGACCACCGTGAGCAACTCAATGGGATATAAGAAGTCGTCCGTCCCTGATTTGGGATCACTGGTTCTAGGGAAGGGAAATATCCAGTGCCGTAAATAAAACACAACATCCATGCCTCACCGGAATTGGAACCCAGACCCTTTCTCGGACGAATTGTCATGAGCCAACGCTTAGACCACTGCGCCACCGGGGCGGTCCATTAAAATTTCCAGTTCGTGGGAAGTTCTCTCATTGTAATGTGCCAATTGTCAGGAATGAAAACATCCGTTTGTATCACAGTGTCCTCTCGAACGGCGGTTGTTAGGCGCTCATGTCGAGATTTGTCGTCAACGCTTGTCCTTCCCTTAGCAAAGTCCTTGCGATATTTCCTTACGTGCTTCCGTGACATAATACCTTCGCCGTACACTTCCACCAACTGGCGATGGATTTATACTGACGCAACTGCCTTTGATGAAGAAAATAAATTACGCATCGCCTTTTCTCTTGTGACCATGTTAATAATACCCGTCCATCTTTCTGCAGATGTTCCTAGTAGACGAACGGGTGCAGAGTCTCGTTGCCTTCTTTAATGAATGCTGTGTGACGTACCACTGGAGTGATGCAAGAGTGGAAACGGCAAGTTGCAGCGATAAGCCAAGGTGGGCGTAGTTCAAGCGGAAGAACATATCACTCCAAAGAAAGAAGATGTGGTTTCGAATTCAATGACGGAAAAAATATTTTATTTCTGGGCTTAGAAAGATGGTTTTGGAGATTTATTTTCACATTGGCTTCCGGACATAAAAATGGGAATTCCTTTTTTATGGCCGTGAGGTGAGAAAATAATGTGTGATGCTTCTTTCACACCTCGTCTGGCTGGAATTAATGAAAACTGTTCATTGCCCGTTACGTCATTTCATGCCGTAAGCCTTGTTGCCTTCTTTATTGAACGCCATGCTTGAAGTAGCTCACTGCAGAAGAAGAAGAAGAATTCCTTCTTCTGCAGTGAGCTACTTGAAGCATGGCTTGCGGCTCACCCGAAAACCTACGATTCCGTCCCAGCCCTTTCTCAAGGAGGAAGGGAGGGGGGATATATGTGACATACCACTGGGGTGACAGAAGAGTCAAAATGTCAAGTTGCAGCGATAGGCTATGGTCGGTGTTGTTCAATTGGGAGAATAACTGACTCTGGAGCGAGAAGACGTGGTTTCGAAGCCGTTAATAAAAGAACCTTCTCTATTGAAGGAAGATCCTGTCTGAACGAAACTCTCACGACCATGGCAACAGAGCTGGATTAAGGTTTAAGTGGGCCCCTAGGCTAAGACATATGCATGGGCCATCGAAGAAATGTGACGGCGAATCATTATGAAATCCATTAAAATATGATACTGTAGCAATACGTAGTGCGATCAAAAAGCTCCGAGACTAGGTACATAGGGCGCCAACAGATGGCAATACGCGGATGCGCGAGCCCTGCTCGAGGGAAGTGATCTTCATCAGTCATTGTGCCGAGTGGCGTCGTTCTAAGAAAATCGGGAGCTGTGCTACACGATATTTGGTGACCACGAGCAGAACACAGCTGCAATTTCGGTAGGGACTGCAAACTAGAGCAGCGTGCGAACATCAAATTCTGCGTCAAACTCGGTAAATCGGGAACGAAAACGCATGAAATGTTGCGCCAGGCTTATGGCAATGAAGCAATGAGCCGTGCGAGGTGTTTTGAGTGGCACTCGCGCTTCAAGAACGGCAAAGTGGTACTGGAAGACGAAAAGAGGTCAGGCCGACCGTCCCCCAGCAAAACACTCGAAAATGTGGACACAATTAGGGAATTGGAGCATGGGGATTGTCGGAGAACCATTCAAGACATTGCTACCATCGTCAATGTGTCATACGGAACACTGCAAGAAATTCTGACGTTGGTTTTGAACATGCACCGCATTGCTGCAAAGTTTGTTCCAAAGATTCTGAACCCGGAACAGAAAACGCTCCGTGTCGAACCCTGTCAAGATCTTCGTCAGCAGAGAGTGAATGAACCAACGTTCTTGTCGCGGTTAATCACTGGGGACGAGACTTGGGACTTCGATTACGACCCGGAGACCAAACAACAGTTGTCGCAGTAAAAGACCCCGTTATCTCCACGACCGAACAAGGCCCGACAGGTTCGGAGCGCAATCAAAAGCATGCTCATCGTGTTCTTCGACGTTTGTGGGGTTGTGCACCAAGAATTCGCCCCCCAGAGGCCAGCCCATCACCGCCCTTTTTTTACCTCGATGCTGTGCGGCGTCTTAGGGAAGACATTCCCCGGAAACGACCTGAAATTTGGCGCAGGAGCGATTTTCTGCTCCATCACGACAATGCAGCAGCTAACAGAGCGTTGGCAACACGCCAGTTTTGCAGCCGCAAAAGCATGACTACCCTTCCTCCCCTGTCTTACTCGTTGGATGTGGCCCCCTGCGACTTCTTTCTGTTCCCGTAGATGAAGCTGAAGCTCAAGGGTCGCCGTTTTGAAACAGTGGACGAGATCCAGCGCGAATCACAGACGGTGCTTGACGCGATTCGCGAACAGGACTTCCAGGGAGCGTTCCAACAGCTGCAAAAACACTGGCAGCGGTGTATCGCTCCCAACGAGACTACTTTAAAGGAGATCATAGCCAGACTTAAGAAACGTACACTGAAGGGCCAGAAAATCTGGTACATCAGTCTAATACTTGGCAGGTTCCCCACGGGAACGCAGGACTGCAAAAATACGAAGGGGCATGGACTCCACTAACCTCTGGAAATAAGCTGTAGGCAATGCACACTATACTTCCTGCAGAGCGTTCCACAATTCGGGTGTATTGCGAGGTCTCGGATTCCTGTGTTCGATAGCGCGTTGCATGACATCCCAAATGTGTTCTATCACGTTTAGACCTCGGGACTTGGGTGGAAAAGGCAACACCCCAAACTCAGATGAATGCTCCTCCAACCATAATGTGGCGCCCCGACACTTGTGTGGAGGTTTATTGTCCTGTTGGAACAGGCCCGACCCATCAGCATGAATGCAGGACATGAACTGGTGTACCTCGCCAGAAAGGATGCGCACATAGCGTTGGCCGGTCACAGACGTTTGTAGCTATACCAGGGGTCCCAGTAAAGTCCAGCTAAACACACCCCATACCATTACGGACCCTCCACCACCACCACCAGCCGGCACAGTTCCCTGTTGACAGCCGGGATCCATGGCTTCATGGGGTTTGCGCGACACACGAATCCTTCCATCTGCCCGATACGGTTTGGAAACGCGGCTCGTCAGACCAGGCTACTTGTTTCCAGTCATCAAGTGTCAAGTGGAGGTGTTGCCGTGCCCAAGCGAGGCGCATAGCTCTGTGTCGTGCACCCATCAAGGGGACTCGAGTTGGGCGTCGGCTCCTAAAGCCCATATCGTAAAGGGTACGTTGCACAGTCCGGACGCTGATGCTTGTTTAGGCTCCAGCATTGAATTACGATGATACCTGCGAGAGTGTTGCACGCTTATCGCGTGAAACGATTCTTTACAACCGACGATGGTCACGTTCACCCAATGTCTTTTTACGGCCACACTGGTATCATAGGTTGGAGGTTTTGCCGGAATTCTTGTAGTCACGGTACACCCTTACAAAGGTCGTCCGTGAAAATCCGAACCTCGTTTCTACCTCCGAAATACTATGACTCATCTCACTAGCGCCAACTATGACCCCGCGTTGAAAATCGCCTAAATCGTTATTACTTGTCATTCTGATGCCAAAAACAGCTCTGACAGCTGGCAAGGATGTCTATCGCTTTATATACGCACTGGCGGATGCCACCGAGTACGCGCATGGGTGACGTTGCTATGTATTTTGCATTAAGTCATCTGTACCAGTTTTTCTGGCACATCAGTGTAAGTACTTTGTTGTATATCGGTTTAGTCTCGGAACATTTTGATCGGACCAAGTATGCTAGTGATAATTAATGCTTAGTGCATTCTTCAAACTAATAAATTATCTTTAGACTTTTCATAATATGTCACTGTATCTTCTATTGTTCTCACGAAAACATGATTAAAACTCAAGATTCCTAGATTTTGTCTTGATTTTTTTTTAATCGTTTACCACTTTATGCTTTTCTTGGTGCATCCTTTTTGTTATATAATGGGAAGCCACAGAGGACTTCGACTATGAACGGTTCGAACGCGAATCGGGAGGTGTGGATGAATGACAGTGAAAAAGCTGAAACTGTCTCGCCGACCCAGCTGTATACAGTGGCATGAAACCTTTACCCTTTCTGAGTCAATGCCTTGAAATCTATTCGCCATCCAGCCACTGTTTCTGACCAAGTGGAAGTCATACGCGACAAAAGTAAAACTATTTTACAAACCTCTCTCTGTCTCTCTCTCTACCTATCTGTCTATTATTTGCCCAGGCATTTCTCCTGGGCCCTTGGCCAGGGCGGGTCTCAAGACTATAGCTCCTATAGACCTCCCCTTAATCCGGCTCTGCATGGCAGTGCGTACAGTTCTGCTGTATCCTTCATAATAATAGCCTGGCACATTTCACAGCTGTCTAAATACAGTGTACAAAAGGTCAGACAGTACCGTTAGGCTTTCGCGATGACTTCACAGTTTTTTTCCAAGAGGAAAGTGACTCGCTACCAACGTGCAAACTAGGAACGTTAATTGTGAAATAGTGCATCCGAGTTTCATGCGTCGCTAAGCAACATTTTCAGCTGTCTTGCTCATAACAACCACCATTTTGGTTTTAATTTTAAAGCTGAGTTTTAATCTAGAGAGTCGCACTGACGATGTCACTGGTACTTTGATAGAAAACATTAAGCCTTATTGCGATATGTTTCATCATAAGACAGCACTTAGAATTGCTCTACAACAAACCTATACGATATTAGTCGGATCCGGAAACATTTTAAGGGAGTTTATAAGTTGATTCCGAACCCTAAAAATGAACTCTTCTTTCTCCTCCTTTGGTTGAAAAGCAGTAAAGCGGCGTGATAAAATTAAAGAATTTCCATGAGAGAGAGAGAGAGAGAGAGTTCATTTTTAGGTTTCTGTGAATGATATTAAACTAGATTATAGGAAAACTAAAAGTATGTGAGAGCTGTGAAAAAACTTAAATAAATTAATTATTTGCTACAATGCCCCTTAATAATTTAATGTCGAGTTAGGAAATGGAACGAATTAATTAAATCGACAGAAAAGAAAAGCGCGTCAACGGTAGATTTCGTGCAATTTCTAGGACTTCAGTGATATGAAGCGCATTTGGGAACTACATAATTATTGCTTCAGCTCACGGCTGGAGCTGTGTAAATTACGCGCTTTCGAAGTTCAAGAAGAAATGAAGTATTGAGAAATATCGAAATCCGATAACTTTTTGTTTCCGATGCTCTTCCGGAGAAAAATGCTGATTGCAGCATTTTTCCGATGCTGCTCTGGTGATTTTGACGGGAAGGAGAAGTTTTTCGCAGATTTTAATGACAGCATTTTGTCCAGAGTTGTGATTAACCTCTCAAAATCAATTTAAATAAAAGGAGACCTGTGTGCTCGCTTAATTGTCCCCCTGGAAATTATTTAAAAAAAAATATGTCTGTCTCCTTTCTGCGGATGTGAAAACTTTGAAATTCAGGCATTTTATAGTGAATACATGGTAACTCACACTAAGGAATAAATCCAATAAAGATAAAAAGCGAACATTTATTATCTTGAAGAAAGTTTATGAAAGTTTTGTGATGCATACCATGAATTTAACCTTCATTTTGAATTTCTGTGTTCTATTTGTAAATTTAGTTCTTCTACATTTCAATTAGTTATTTAGTTACATATGCACAGTCCAGTCAAAACATTATGACCACTTGATAAAATGTGAAGAAGGTTCTAACGCTATGATCAAACAACGCTTCTTTTGTCATTGGGATATACTTCAAATATTCCAGTTATATTGAGCACAGCTGTATTTGAAAAATAGTGTCAATATGAACATTATCGTCGAATTTGTTTTAATGTGACACAAGAGAAGAGACCACGGTCTTGTAGAAATTTTTAATATATATATATATCATCATCATCATCATCATTGTCAACCATTATCAATCCACTGCTGGACGAAGGTCTCCCCAAGTTTCCTCCACAACGGTCTGTCTTGTGCCAGTCTCCTCCATGTCATTCCCGCATACTTTCGAATTTCATCCACCCATCTTCCATGTGGTCTTCTTCTGGGTCTTTTCCTGTCCCTTGGAATATAATCTAAAATTTCGGCTGTCCATCGATGGTCTGTTCTTCTGGCAGTATGTCCAGCCCATTGCCATTTCAGGGATTTAACTCTGATCACGATGTCTTCCACTCTTGTCATTTTTCGGATCCACGAGTTCCTCTTCTTATCTCTCCTGGTTACACCAAGCATGCACCTCTCCATGCTCCTTTGAGTTGTCTGCAGCCTTTGTATGTCTCCTTTAGTTAAGGTCCATGTCTCTGCACCATACGTAAGCACTGGAAGGATGCATTGATCAAAAACTTTTCTTTTAAGACATAATGGCATATTGCTCTTGAAAATTATGCTGTTTCTTCCAAAAGCTCTCCAGGCAAGTTTTGTACGCCGATTAATTTCTTCACCAATGTGACCCTCACTTGATATCTGCTGTCCAAGATAAATGTATGTGTCTGTTATCTCCAGCTTTTCTCCATCAATCGATAAATCTTCATTTCTTGTAAAAGCATTGAACATCACTTTTGTCTTCTGAAAGTTCATTTTTAATCCCACTTCTTTACTCTTGTCAGCAAGTTCCTGGATCATACTCTGTAGCTCTGATGGGGTAGTTGCAAAAATGACTATGTCATCAGCAAAACGAAGGCGGGTTAGATAATGTCCATTAATCTTTATCCCTTTGTTTTCCCAGTTCAGTGATTGAAAGACATTTTCCAATGTGGCATTAAAGAGCTTCGGAGATATGGTGTCACCTTGTCTCACTCCTTTTCCAATTTTTATGTGTGTTGTATTTTCAAACAGCCGAATCTTTGCACTTGCATTTTCATAGATGTTATTAATAATATTTATATATATATTTTACGCTATTTTGAACATGTTTTTAGACATGTTTTTCAGAAAGCTGCAAAATTGGTGCTGCCGTTGTGTCATTCCGAACGCAACGCCTTATCTTATGAGTAAAAAAGTTTGCATGATTTTTGAAAATTTTGAATCTTTGGTCTTCAAGCAGTACAGAACAATGAGGTTTAAATTCTTGTACACTTATCGGTTTAAGGTTCACTTCTCTTCAACTCTGAATTTAGTTAGCTACTTTGAGAACCCTTACTACTCTAATTCGTATAATTGCTTGTTCGTAGCAGCTTCAACCTTAAATAAATATTGGCAAATCTCAAATTAGATACTTTCAAATAAACGGTCCAGGGTAAGTGATGAGAACTTACAAATCCAAAGTGCAGTTTCATATATACACTAACGGAAAAAAAAATCCCAACACCACGAAAAAATAGTTTTAAAGGAATGAAATGGCGGCAATACATTTGTATAGGTAACATATTTAATCGATTAAGGTTCCAAGATCACAGCTTATTGTAAGCGCGAGAAGAGCCATTTTAAATGTGAAATGCTGGTACATTAATAACCGGTGTAACCGCCAGAATGTTGAATGCAAGCACGCAAACGTTCATGCATTGTGTCGTACAGGTGCTGGATGTCAGTTTGTGGGATGGAGCTCCATGCCTGTTGCACTTGGTCGGTCAATACAGGGACGGTTAATGCTGGTTGGGGGTGACGCTGGAGTTGTCGTCCAATGACGTCCCATACGTGCTTGATTAGTGAAAGATCTGGTGATCTAGCAGGTCACGGGAACATGTCGACACTCTGTAGAGCATGTTGGGTTACAACAGCGGTATGCGGGCGAGCGTTATCCTGTTGGAAAACACTCCCTGGAATGCTGTTCATGAATGGCAGCACAACAGGTGGAATCACCAGACCGACGTACAACTGTGCCGTCAGGGTGCGTGGGATAACCACGAGAGTGCTCCTGCTGTCATAGGAAATTGTTCCTCAGACCATAACTCCAGGTGTAGGTCCAGTGTGTCTCGGCCGCAAACAGGTTTGTTGCAGGCGCTCACCTGGTCTCCTTCTAACCAACACACGGCCATCACTGGCACCCAGGCAGAAACGGCTTTCATCAGAAAACACAACAGATCTCCACTCCGTCCTCCAATGAGCTCTAGCTTGACACCACTGACGTCGCAAACGGCAGTGGTTTGGAGTAAGTGGAATGCACGCTACAGGGCGTCTGGCTCGGAGCTGTCCTTCAAGTAACCGATTTGTAACAGTTTGTTGTGTCACTGTGGTGGCAACTGCAGCTCGAATTGCTGCCGCAGACGCGGTACGATGCGCCATGGCCATAAGCCGTACACTGCGGTCTTCCCTCTCAGTAGTGCCACGTGGCCGGCCGGCACCCGGTCTTCTTGAGGCAGTACCTTCCCTTGACCACCGCTGCCAACAATCATGCACAGTGGCTACATTCCTGCCAAGTCGTTATGCAATATTGCGGAAAGAAATCCACCTTCTCGTAGCCCTATCACACGACCTCGTTCAAGCTTTGTGAGCTGTTGACAATGGCTTCTTCGTCTTCTTAAAGGCATTCTTGACTAACATCAACACACTACGTCGAATCTCAACGATAACTAACGCTCACGAACGTCACAGCGCGTATTTACAGCAAACCTGCTTTGCATGTTCCGAGGGGCGCTACTAGCGCCACACGTATGCGCCGAGCGCGAAATTTGCATAGACGTCATCTTACAGATGCACTCTCACCGCCTACCAACTGTCGTTTATCTAACACAACCCCTTCTTGGTGTTGCAATTTTTTTTCCGTCAGTGTATATATATACATATATCACCCAGCACGTACAATATATTCGTAACAACATACAGTGTTTGGACAGAATAATGTGAACACCTAGGAAAAGAAGGTTTTTCCCTACGGAATAGGGTGTGGGACCAGCTTTGGTATTCGAAACCGCAAGAATCCTGCTTGGAATGGACACATACGAATTCTACATGGTGGTTAGAGGGATGTTACACCATTATTCATGCACAAAGTGCTCTAGGTCCTTGAGCGATGCAAAAGGAGGATAATGGGATCTTACTCTGTTTTCCAGACCACAGTGGGTCGATGATGTTTAAGTTTGGTGATTGGAGAGGCCAAGGAAGGTGTAAAAGTTTGTCCTCGTGTTCCTCAAACGATGATTGGACATTCCGTGCTCTGTGAATTGGGGCGTTATCATCTTGATAGGTGGCAGGAAATAATGCCTGAGCCACTGGATGGAATTGGTTGGCCAAAATGGTTTCGTACGCCCTACCAGTCTTCCGTCCTTTCAAGGTGATCAGGGGACCTCCTGAAAACCACGATATGACCGCCCATAACATGGCAGAACCACCACCATGCTGCACTGTTGGGAGCAAACAGTCTGGGTTGTACGCTTCCGACGATGTTCTTCACATGTAAACACGAACTCCGGTGGGGAATATGGATTTTTCCGACCACATTGCGGAAGCTTCGGTAATCCACGTTGTATGCTCCTAGCACCACTGCAATCGCCGCTGTGAATTGTTCGTTGATACTGGGGTCTGGAGATGCAGACTGAGCTCCGCACTAATATTCGGTGCCGTGGTCTTCTTAACAATCCTCTTTAATGCTGTCCTGTCTCAATGGTAAGGGGATTTTTTTCCGGCCGCTCTTGCGTTTCGCAGACGAGGCTTTGCCACGAACACGGTATGCTATCATGAAGCTGGATACAGTAGCTCTCGATACCCCAACTACCCTGGCGACTGTTGTCGCGGAGGCACCAACTAGGCGGTCACCAACAATTAGCCCTCTTTCGAAGTCCGTCAGGTCGCTCATTTCGTCGTCACCCTGAAAGACATTTTCCGACAAGACACTTTCATGCACTTAAACAGGACGTTAGGTTCTAAACAAAGCTATTACAACCAAAAAGTGGTGGACACCTTTGCGCATTGCGACGTACGCAGCTGCATTAAAAGTCACGTCTCTGAGCGTGGTGTTCAAATTATCCTGTCCAACTTTTTTTATGTTGTTTTGAACGTTTCAAACTACACTAATAAACGGTTAATCTGCAGTTCATTTTTGGTCATTTTTTCGCAAAGCTGCAAAAATGGTGTTGCCGTTGTATCATTCCAAACGTAACGTTTAAACGTATGAGTAAAAAAGTGTTGCATGATTTTTGAGAGCTTCGTCTCTTTGGACTTCAAGCAGTGGATAATAATAAGGTTTAAATTCTTGTAGACTTATCAGTTTAAGGTTCACTTCAGTTCAACTTAAATGTCAATGGACTTAAACTCAATTTTCTGAATTTAGCTACTTTGAGAACCCTTATTATTCTAATTCGTATAATTGCTTGTTCGTAGCAGCTCCAACCTTAATTAACCCTTTAACGACCATAACGCCCAGAACGCCCGTACGTATAAACGGCCATAGCCACCCGAAACGCCTGTCTAGAGTGTGATAGATTTCCTACTCTTGCTTGTTCTTCAAATTTTTTCGACCTATGAGGGACCAGCAGGAGTCACCCTTAGTCAATATTGTTGTTATTAAACAAAGAAGTTAACCAACAGACAGTTTAGGGGGGAGAGAGGGTTATGGTATTTAGAGTGATAAAAGATTTTTGGGTCATGGTTGTTAAAGGGTTGAATATTGGCAAATCTCAAATTAACCACCTGCATAGCTCAGTTGGTTAAATCTCTACGCGCTGTGTGGGAGCTGGACGTTTCTGACGAGTGTTTAAATCCCGGTCCTGACGGACGTCTAGTCTGCGGTTTTTCCGGTGTTTTTCGCAGACTCGCCGTGTTGGGGATACGAATGCGGAGATGGTTCCCTCTGAAGTTGGCCCCAGACGCGCTTTGCCCTTGGCCTCACTTCCCTAGGATGTCTGTGTTTACCAGATGAGGGTCGACGCGCTGGTAGTAAAAGACTGTATGACGAATGTAATCTGATGGCATCAGGCACCTACGGGACTATTATCCATGGCTGATGATGATGAAATCTCAAATTAGACACTTTCAAATAAACGGTCCAGGGTAAGTGATGAGAACTTACAAATCCAAAGTCCATTTTTTTACACTTTCCAACCGTAGGTTGAAGAAGCGCATATGCTCTAGCTTTGACCGTCTGTCTGTCCGAACGATAACTCGCGTAAAAATGGTTCAATATCGATGAAATGTTAGTATGTGGTAGCTGACCACCTGGGAACAAACCCTATTGAAAAGGGGTAAAATGGGGTCAAAGGTCACATAGGAGCGGGATCCATTCCATTGCCTTCATGCGTCATAACGTGCGTAAAATATGGTTCGATTTCGATGAAATTTTAGTATGTGATAGGGAACAACGTGGGAACGAACCCTATTGAAAATGGGTGAAATGGGGTAAAAGGTCAGAACATAGGAGCGGGATCCATTTCATTGCCCTTATGCATCATAACTTATGTAAAAATGCTTCGATTGCGACAAAATGTTATCATGTTGTTCCGGAGATACACTGAACCGGTTATGTTAAATAGCATCGAAATGGGGTCAAAGGTCAAGGCACAGGAGCGATATTTATTCCACAGCCATTATCCTCATAACTTGAGTAAAAATGCTTCTATTACGATAAAACTTTAGTATGTTGTTCCGGAGCTATAATGAACCGATTCTGTTTAATTTCATCGAAATGGGGTCATAGGTCACGGCACACGAGCGAGATTTATTCCATAGCTATTATCCTCATAACTTGAGTAATGATTTCTGGTATGTTGGAAAGCGTATCATAATCAATGCATTGCGGAATTTTACTAACTTGTTTACATGTTCCCCAGCATGTAAAGTATTCGTCTCATTAATACTTCGCTTGTAACATCAAGCGATTATTGGGTAGCAGCATACGTTTGAGAATTATCGCTAGCCGTCATCAAGTATACAAAAATCTTATATTACATACAGTACTTCTTCCACATCACATCTCTCAGAACATTAGCTCTCAGTCTCTCAACATTCTTTAACTCTCTGAATACAGCTCTCAGTTTCGCAATACAGCGCCCTACCTAAACTCTTATCGAACTTCGCTTTATTAGCCTTTTTGACTGACATGTGACACACTATCAAGCGGCCAGCTTTGAAAAGCTCGCCGAGGGAAATTCATGTGTCATTAAGTCAGAAAATATTTAATGAGAAGAAACCAAATCTACATGAGAACTTAGAAACTCAAATTGAAGTTTAAATTAGAGGTATACCTCATAGCAGGCACAAAGGTTCAGGGATTGGTAGAAGGGTTCGATTATGGATGGAACACTCTCTCTGTCTGAAACATGTAATATCAAATTTAATGTTGCCACACTCAAGAACAATTTATTAAAACGGACCGAAGGTTCACCCCCAATTTTCATATTTTGAAACGTTCAAAAATGCCTTTTGATTTGCTCTCGTATCTTATTTTGATGCAAACGCACTGTGAATAGAAAAGTACCCGGGCATCTCCACATGCACAAATAAACGTGCATTTACGGAATCACAGGCGCATGCACGGAGTGTGTTGGGTACTTTATATAAAGCTGGGCATTGTCACAACAGTGAAACTGCATTAGAAGCAACTACTTTATGCGGATATAAGAGTGAATGGGGGTCGTGTGGAGCGACGAATCACTCTACACTCTCTTTCGTTGGGATGGACGTAATTGAGTGTGGCGTTTGCCCGGGAACGCTGTCATGCGGACTGTAATTTCCTTACAGTCAGTTTGATGGGGGATCGATGATGGTGCGTGAATGCTTTTGCTGGGAAGGACTAGATTATTTGGTTGTGGTGCCTTTCAGCATGACATCCACCAGGTGCAAAGACATTCTGAATGATTCCCCACTGCCTACGCTGTGGAAGTACTGTGGCACACATCTCTGCGTATTTAAGTAAAATCAAGCGCTTTGCCACACTGTAAGGCCTATCCAGGCTTAGTTTGAAGAGCAGGACGTCCAAGTGTTGGCTTGGCAGGCCATAAGTCGTGATCTAAATCCAATAGAACAGCTATGGGAGCAGCTGGGACGTCGAATCTGATCTTGTCTTGTTGAACCGTCCCCTACTGAAACTTTGGAAGAAGCTTTTCGGAAGAAATGGAGGAATATTTCCGTACAGACCTGTCTGTACCTCCAGAAAGCATGCATAGATGATCGCTACAGGCATAACGGCCAAAGGTTGTCCAACTATATATTAATTTTGGCTAATAAGAGCTCTTGTTATCGTTTTACGTAGGTATTAAAATACTTTAGTTTGCTTAGTATATTATTGAGGAAATGAAAATATTCTATTGAAAGCTCTCAAGATTTTATCATTTATAGAGCTTACCGCTTTCACAACTTATATTTTCTAAAGAGACGAGGAAGAATAATAGCACAATATCACTTTTAATAAGAAGTTCGAATTCTTAGAAATTCTGAGTTGAAGATGTAGAATATTCCTAGCATCAACAGTAAAGATGAGAGTTATCAACGGTCCTAGATAAAATGGGTAGTTTTTTTGTTTAAAAAGACTGAAATTTAAGAAATTTCACTTTTCTTTCTGAGGACGCATAAGAATTAGGATTACTACCAGAACGTTTGGACCAATACAAATGGTTGTTATTTTGCAACCATGCCACATCTCCTTAAATCAATTTTGGAGATTAAAAATAACCAAACCATGGCTTTTCTCCACTTAATTGCTGAGATGTAGAGCCAAATTATATCGCAAAAAATCAGGACTTCGGTATAAGTCTTTCCATTAACAACAGGAGTGGACAAAATGATTGAAATATCCGTGAGAAGAACTACGTGCTTTAACTGGGTGTTATGAGGATACCCATTGCATTTAGTGTATCTTGTGTTCGACGTGGAATAGACTCAAATAAATCATGAAAAGACTTCAGAAATATGTTTTACCATTCGTCGTAGAGGACAGCCTCAAGCTCCTTGAGTGACGCTGGTAAAAGAAATCCCCTTTTCACCTTCCTCTTCATTCTTCTCACAGTGACTCAATAACTTTAAGTCTGGTGACTGTGCAGGCCATGGGAAATGTGTAATTTTAGTTTCATGCTCCTCAAACTAAATCGGGTATATCTGGCTTTGGGTATTGGAACATTACCATATTGGATGATAGCACCCTTTGCGGGAAACAATGTCTGCACCGTGAGACGAACCTGGTGACACAGAATATTATGTTACGAGGGTTTTAGATTTTACAAATTAATTCGTTTCCAGGAAGAATAGGGAATTTTCAGCAGTAGATCTCATTTTTCAGTCAGCATGGGAAACAGCGTCTGTAAGATGCTATCTGACAGGACGGCAATAAGAATTAGTAGGTGTTTGTACGAGTACTAAGGGCGTTTATTGCTTTATTGGTGTATGCTGCAATCATATAGATTGTGATTCAAAAGCGCATCGAAAACACTAAATTATTTTATTGCTCTTGGAGTCAAAACAGGAGGGTCGAGAGAGGGTCGGACGACACAGAGGTCACGACAGAAGAACAGAGGTTTAAGGAGATGTCGAGAGAGAATGATCTAAGAAGGAGAACCTTCTCGGGTCTTCGAGAACGCCATCGTGAAAGAATGAAAAGGTAGTAGAATTTCAGTAAGTACGAAAGAGAAAATAGTAGAATTTGAGTAAGTACGAAATAGCAAATAACTAGAAAGTATAATAAGTGGCGAGAGGACTGACGCTTTAAAATTAAGAAATTAAGACAAATTCAGAGACAAACCAATGACGAGAATTTGATGGTAATAAAGAATAGCTTTAATGCTGCAACTGTTTTCAATATCTTCTTCGTGATATGTCTCCTTGATAAGAATCACAACGAGTTGCAATCAGGGTTAAATACCGAAATAGAACGGGGCTTATAAACGAACGGCAACAGAATCCTATAAAACTATCAAGGTATGCGGCAGCTGTAACTCACTCGTTCAGAGTGCTGATGGTATCAAAAGAATACCAAGAAATTTATTTCATTCAGAGTTATAACTCCTACGTACGGCACATAACGCTGAAGCGATTTTAAAAAGCTGCTCCGGAGGCACAGTGGTCTGAGCGATGGCTCCTGACTATTCATCCGAAATGGGTTCAAATCCCACTGAGGCATAGATGCTGTGTTTGTTTTACTGCGCTGACTTCCTCCCTTCTCTGGAACCACTCACCCTCTATCAGAGACGGGCGACTGCTTATATAGCTCGTCAAGTTGCTCACGGTGGTCGTTAAACCCCCAATAAAAAAGCGTTTTAAAGAAGAAACTTATTTCTTATATTGTCATTAAGGAAGAATATCTATGATCATGAAGTAACCCTTTAACACTTCTTCGGCGTACAGATTTTACGTAGTGAGATCAAAACGTTCCGAGACTAGGTACGTAGCGCACCAACAGATGGCAGTACGCGGATGCGCGAGCATCGATCGAGGGCAGTGATCTTCATGAGTCATTGTGCCGAGTGGCGTCGTTCTGGGAACATCGGGAGCTGTGCTACACGATTATTAGTGACCACGTGCAGAACACAGCTACGGTTTCGGTATGGACTGCAAATTCATAGAGCAGCGAGCGAACATCAAATTCTGCGTGAAACTTGGCGAATCGGGAACGGAGACCCATGAAATGCTGCGGCTGGCTTATGGCAATGAAGCAATGAGTCGTGCGAGGTGTTTTGAGTGGCAGTCGCCCTTCAAGAGCGACAGAACGGCACTGGAAGACGACGAGAGGTCAGGGCGACTGTCCACGAGCAAAACCCCCGAAAATGTGGACAAAATTAGGGAACTGGTGCATGAGGATTGTCGGAGAACCATTCAAGACATTATACGGAACAGTGTAAGAAATTCTGACGTCTGTTTTGAATATGCACCGCATTGCTGCAAAGTTTGTGCCAAAGATTCTGAACCCCGAACAGAAGGCGCTCCGTGTCGAACTCTGTCAAGACCTCTGGCAGCAGGTGGTGCATGAACCAACGTTCCTGTCGCGGGTCATCACTGGGGACGACACTTGGGACTTCGGTTACGACCCGGAGACCAAACAACAGCTGTGGCAGTGGAAGATCCCGGCAGCTCCACAACCGAAGAAGGCCCGACAGGTCCGGAGCGCAAACAAAAGCATGCTCATCGTGTTCTTCGACATTCGTGGGGTTGTGCACCGAGAATTCGTCCCCCAGGGCGAGACCGTCACCGCCCTTTTTCACTGCGACGTTCTGCGGCGTCTTAGGGAGGACATTCGCCTCAATCGACCTGAAATGTGGCGGAGGGGCCATTTCTTCCTCTATCACGACAATGCAGCAACTCACAGAGCCCTAGCAACACGCCAGTTTTGTAGCCGGAACAGCATGTATACCCTTCCTCACCTGCTTTACTAGCCGGATTTAGCCCCCTGCGACTTCTTTCTGTTCCCGAAGATGAAGGTGAAGCTCTAGGATCGCCGTTTTGAAACCGTGGACGAGATCCGGCGCAAATCACAGACGGTGCTTGACACGATTCCCGAACAGGACTTCCAGGAAGCGTTCCAACAGTGGCAAAAACGCTGGCAGCGGTGTATCGCTGCTCAAGGAGACTACTTTGAGGGAGCTCATAACCAGACTTAAGTAACGTAACTACTTTATTGTATATCGGTCTCGTCTCGGAACGTTTTGATCGGACTTCGTATTTGACTCTAGTAGCATCAATATAGCATGATGTCCTGCTTCAAGCAGCATATTGTTACTTGAAGCAGGACATCAGTTTATTACAATTAGTGAAGAAGAAACATAATTTGCAGTAAAATACAATCGTGAATTACGTACACACACACGCATCACCCCTTTACACTGGGTGTATGAGTTTAGCTTCATATTTACTTCTGACACACTCTCAGAAGTTGCCAAAAGGTAGGAAGAAATCCCGGGGTCTTCTTGAGCCTGTTTAGAAAGAAATATAGTGAAGAAGAAACATAATTTGCAAAAGAACAGAAACTCAAAACGGAGGATTAATTTAGAGATATACGTACCACACGCTGTGAACTCAATGATTTCCCAGTGTCTCAATGTGAGCTCATAACCTTTTAGTTAAGAAGCATTCCATAATTCATATAAATAAAAGCCAGCAGAACTGCGGTAGAAAAATACAACCAAGAAATGCTCTCGTGCTTAATCAAAGTAAAACAATACGTGTTGAGCATGCTTACAGTTCTGTTTCCTCTTTTACCTTCTAGCCGGTAACCTTAAATTAGGCATGGTCAACTTCTAACTTTAAGAATTAGTGAATTTTAGAAATGAAATAAAAATGAGAGCAACAAAATAACTGTTGCTGTACAGTACGCTTCTCTAGTTCAGTGTTTTTTTCGTTACTCTATATTATGAGGTTCCGTTGTCCTACTCGTCAGAGAAATTATAATCACTCAGAAAGTTTTATAATTTACTGAATGTATCCACATTTTTTACATTCCAATCATTATGTGAACGAACGGATTTTAAAAGAAATTATTTCACTACTGAAGCTTCTTTGTTTTCGCTTTCCAACCGTAGGTTGAAGAAGCATATATGCGTCTGTCTGTCTGTCCGCACGATAACTCGCGTAAAAAAGGTTCGATTTCGATGAAATTTTAGTACGTGGTAGAGGACCGCCTAGGGACGAACCCTATTGAAAATGTGTGAAATGGGTTCAAAGGTCAGGACACAGGAGCGAGATCCAGTCCATTGTCCTTATGCGTCATAACTTAGGTAAAAATGTTTCGATCGCCACAAAAAACTTTAGTATGTTGTTCCGGAGGTATACTGAACCAATTCTGTTTAATATTAATCGAAACGGGGTCAAAGGTCAGATCACAGGAGCGAGATTTATTCCACAGCCATTCTCCTCATAACTTGAGTAATGATTTCTGGTATGTTGGAAAGCGTATCATATTCAATGCGTTGCCTGATTTTACTAAGTTGTTTTTACTAATGGGAGATTTCAGAGCATCCTACAGAACTATACACAATACTTAAAAATTGCAGAACAACGGGTGATTTTCTAACGCAAGACCATGCTTACAAAACCAAGTTTATTTCTGTTCCTCTTGAATCTTTAGAGCGTAGTTTTTAAGCAGTTCCAGTAGGGAACATAAGCAATAGCTCTGTCGAAAAACATGAGGAGTGTCCTCCTCGGCTCATGTTTTTGTTAAGATGCTTTTCGTTAATTTCGGTATTTCCGAATTGTCACCCTCCTAGAAAACAAAGGTATCATCTACGTATCGAATACACAGGTCAAATGTTACAAGCTGGAAGGGTTTCTGCTCAAAATGTCACATATAGATTCCACATAAGATAGAAGACAGTGTGTAATTAAATTCCAGAGTCAGTAAAACTTAAGTACACCCATTTTGTCATAATAAAGCCAAGCCGAAACTGTAGTAGACTTAGAAATAAAATACAAATCGTGAATAAACGTTTATGACGTGCCTGGCACGCAGGACGCACATGATTTAAAGACAGATAGCAGTGAGAGCACATATCAGTGTAGTATAGCGGATAGCACTCAGAGCAGAGAGTTGTGAGTTCGAATCCGGCCCATGGCATTAAAATGATAGAGGAATTTACTTCGCCGAACGTTGTTCATTTGATTTACCTCCGTACATAGAAATTCTTTGTTTTTTTCATTCATGAATGAAATGAGATCTAAAGCAGCCTTTTTTAGACTTGGATCCATTCACGAGACTCATATCCTGCACGTTATATTTCACGTGAATGGTAAATGTACAGCTGTACATGTAAGGGCAACAATTTTGAACTTCTATTAACGTAAATTGTTTTTCTTCCATTCATGAGTGAAATGACATCTAAAGCGAACTTTTAGATTTGGATCCACTCGTGAGACTGATATCTTGTACACTATGCTTCTCGTGAATGGTAAATTTACAACTGTACAGGTAAGGACAACAATTTTAGACTACTATTCACATATGTGTCTGTCATGGAAAATTTCTTCGAAGACCTACATGCGACATTCTTCTGAAAGAATACTTTGGAACAGGTGCGAACTCAATCCCCCGCATTTCGAGGGATGGTGGCTCACGGATAAGAGGGCCTCTATCTAACTTTAGGAAAAATATTTTACAATTATTTTTTGCGGAAATTGCATGTGGAGCTGGTTAAAGAAATAACCAGAAATGTTTTACAGTGTCTTTGAATAAAGTATTAAAAAAAGTAATTTCTTCGATAAGTAAGTGAAATATTCGGAAATGATTTTCTCGGTTTCAGTTTGTAAATCCTGAATAATACGAAAGCAGCTATTGTAGAAAACTCGAGACATCTTTTCATAGCCATAGCCCTATGTATGTACATTAACAGGAGAATGTCAAAAAAATATCACTTCAATAAATGAAATTACTATACCAGTAAGGATAAGGTGTTTTACAGTTTGCGCATTACTATGTATCCTCCAGAATATAATGAACTGCAAGGTGTTCTTCGCGGGGACGAAGGAAGAGAGACCTGTGCCATTGTTTTTATAACAGAGTCAAGAGCAAAATATTTTACAATAACATTGTAGCATTATGTTAAGTGTGTTTTCATGTACTGCATTTAAGAGTAAATAATTTAATTGGTTTAACTTTTCTGTGCCACAATTCGTAAATGTTACGTATTTAATTTCTTATTTCTGTTCTGTATTTTTCCTTTAAATAGGAAAAGGTCAGTACTTTTAAAGAGTATGGAGAGCCTTAGGTTTCTGAAAAAATAAAATTTGTATTGATATGATTAACTTTGGCGAAAGTGTTGTGTAGAACTTTGTAATGGTATAAAACTAGGGCAACCATTTTAAATACAACGTGCGAATTTTTGTTACGTGGGATAAAGTGAAATAGTTTTGGTTTTACGAAAAAGACCTGTAGGTTTCGAAGAATTTGAAGTATTAAAACGCCCAAAAAAGCTAGTTAACAATATGGATTTTAAAAATTTCAGTAATTAAAGGCTAACATATTTTTTTGGAAAAAGACCCTCAAAGATATTTTTTTGCGGGGAGCCCCAAGTTTTTCTATTACGCCACTGTTTTGGAAGTAACCGTATTATGGGAAAAACTCAGATTAACGCTCAGAGTCAGAAAACCTCAGATTAACAAAAGAGTTCTTATACCAAATCGTGACTCTTTTACTTATTTATTGGTATAAAGATGATACTTCTTTATTCATTTATTGGTAAAAAGATGATACTTACTATTGGTGTAAGATGCGCCTTTACTTTATTTATTTTTTAAAAAATGGCAGAAAAAAAAGCTGTTTTTCTTTCGACTGGTTTTGCGGATAGAAGCCACGTAAAAACTTTTGGAAGCACCTCAGAAAAACTAAAAGCCAAAAGTGCAAATTTCTGATCTTAGTGATGAATGCGGTGAGATTCCCCCTGAATATACGGTCGGTTTCTGTGAATATACCGCTGCTCAACAGAAGCTATTCGCTGCACCATTTTAAGGGAAAGGCAAAACTAAAAGGCAGACGACCCTTCAACTCTGTTTTTACTAGGGTGTTATTCTGAAGCATTTAACCTTTTTACCTAGTGAAATACGACTCGCCTTCCAATGAATGAGCTCGGTTCCTTAGGATACGGCGACGTCACTCTCCTGATACTTTAACTCGCCTCAATTTATTTATTTAGCCCATAGTTTTGTTTCAGTGTAGTAAATGTTCTTTTCTTCGACTCAAGTAACAAAGAGAAAAGAAAGGAACAAGAAAACAATACATGATGAGCATTATTTACAGAAAAGCAAATACACAACGTAGGTTTTTCTTTGCGCTGGAGAGCAATTTTCCTTTTTGCGAGTTCGAAAATAACAAGGAACCCCTTTTTAGCTAACGGTTCTGTATGGAGTAAGCGAGGCTAAAATAATAAATTTTCCAAAATGGAGAAAGACTTGAAAAGAAAAAAGTGCTTTATAAAAAAACCAGGCAGTATCTCTCTTGGAGGTACTACGTCAGAATAAGGACACAGTGGCCATTATTTATTTACACTGTTTTCGCCGAAGTGTCGGGAGCTTGCTATTGTTTTGTCAATGAGAAGGAATTCCTGAATTTTGAGGGAGTTTGAAATAAAAGTTTTACACGAAAATGAGTGTGCGAGAAAGCGAAGATCAAGATAAAAGAACATTAATGTTTCACTTAAAAAAAGTTAATTTGTGAATACAAACTACGTTATGTAGACATCACGTTAATTGATGGAGATTCTCAGTGAAAACGGTGGTTCAATGGTGGATTGAAATTTCCCGGACTCTACGCAGGAGAGCATTCTGGGGTGTGAAATAATATTTACAACTATGAGAATGGTATTTCTTATCATTATTAAAATCTAACTAAGTTTATGCGAAAATATAAAACTCTTAAAACGAAGGAAGCCGAAGTGGAATGTAATTTATATAAATTGGTAATCAAAAGTGTGTAATGTTTTTTTAAATTAATGTTTCACTTATCACATTACTTGTCTTACTATCGGGGTTCCTTGTAAAGCGGAAGATCCGTGACGTAATGCGCTTGATAAATAGTAAAAAGTTCTTAATTACACAATGAGCAATATTAAGCGACCTAACGGCCGCAAAAGAGTCTTTTTTAACTGTTTTCCAGAAAGAGTCGTCTTTATTCTGGTCTTCAAGGTACGTTCATACAAATAGCTCATCAATGATAGTCATCAGAAGCACTATGCTTCAACAATTACGACAAACTGAACTTCTGTAATATTAGGCTCAACGTGTATACATTTCAATGCAACTTCATCCAATAAGCACGGTCGTATCAGGAAAATAAGACCACCACAGTGTACTCACCCAAGCGCGTCACAGAGTGCACATGACAAGGTCGACCACACGGAGATATAATCGGCCGACCAAGACAGATGAGCCATAGTGAGTAACGTGAGCACAATGGGAAGAGGGAGTGATTTGATGAACGTTCAGAAAAGAATGATCATCGGCTACCGCGTCAAGTGTGGAAGCATTTCAGAAACAGCAGTCTTCGTGGGCGGTTCGCGAGGTGCTGTCGTAAGTGTGCACCGAAAATGGACAGCTGGCACATCGAGTACCTCCCGACGTCATAAATGTGGAGCCCCAATGACCACTAACCCCAGAGGAGAACTTCGTCTCTGTTAACTGGCAAAGGGCAATCGACGCGCAGCAGTGCAGCAATTCACAACGCAAATGCAAGCTGCGGCGTCAGTATGGGTCTCCGGAGTTGCCGCCGCATCAAGGCGCCCATGTTTACCCAGGTCTATCGGCAACGACCCCTGCAGTTCTCATGGGACTACCGTCATTGGACAGTGGAAGAGTTGTGACGTGCCTGCCTCGCAGGACGCACACGACATAAAGGCAGATAGCAGCAACAACGAACGTCTGCGTAGCTCAGTTGGTAGAGCGACTTGTTCCGGAATAAGTGGATACGGGTTCGATTCCCGGCGTGGACCAAAAATGACGGAGAAATTTACTTCGTTATAATGGCGCCCGAACTTCCCGCATGACCCGGTCGTTAAAGATCTCGCAATGGTGTGATGTTCTTTCCACACCGCGAGATGGGAAAAATAAGAGAATCCCTTCTTCAGCGCTTCGAAAAATAAATGTGTGTGATGTTGCATTCCACACACTAGATTGACTGGGAGTTCTCAAGTGCACGTTCTACTGCGGATGGCTGCCGGCAACGATTCATGGTCACGGCTGACCCGTGGGCCATGCCCCCGGCCCTAATTCGGGGTGGGGATGTGACATGTCTGCCTCGCAGGACGCACACGACATAAAGGCAGATAGCAGCAACAACGAACGTCTACGTAGCTCAGTTGGTAGAGCGACTTGTTCCGGAATAAGTGAACTCGGGTTCGATTTCCGGCGTGGACCAAAATTGACGGAGAAAGTTACTTCGTTACAGAGTAGAAAAGGTTACCTTCTCCGACAAATCGAGGTTTCTACTTCACAGAACTGACGGGCGGTGGAGGTTACGGCGTCAAATACACTAGAACCAACACCCGGACATGCTTGTCGGCCAAGTACAGGGCGGCGGTGGCAGTGTGCATGTCTGGGGGGATGTTTTCTTGGGATAACCTTGGACCACTGGATGGGTCACTGAACGCCAATGGTTACCTGCCCATCCTGGCTGACCACATGCATCCCTTCATGTTGAACGTTTACCCTGGTGGTGATGGTGTCTACCAACAGGACAATGCGCCTTGCTATGTCGCTAAGGGGCGTGTGCGACTGGTTCCAAGAAAACGACAGCGATATCTCCGTTCTTCTTTGGCCGGCAAGATCACCCGACCTCAATCACATTGAGCCCTTGTGTGACTATTTGTATCGAGAAGTTCGACGTGCTGACCCACAACCTCGTCATCTCCTGGTCCTCTGTGCACCGCTGCAGCCCGAACGGGCACGTGTGCCTCCGGCAACCCTCCAGGACATTCTCGCGTCCGTGCCATGCCCCCTCTCAGCTGTCATAAGGGCCAAGGGTGGTTATTCTTATTATTACAGGAAAGTAGGTGGTCATATTATTCGGATACGACTGTGTATATCTAGTCTGCAAGGTACAGCGTTAGGTTACACTAATCTACCCACACTTTACGCTGCTCGCTCAACACATCATATACATTGTTCTTATTTTGTCAAAACATGCACACATCATTCAATCTGACCACAAGACCTTTCCCACGTAACTTTCAGTGAGTGAGAAAATAATAACGTTAAGATTGAAACGCTTAACCCTTTAACGACCATGATCCTAAAATCTAGTATTACTCCAAATAATATAACGCCCGAAACTGTCTCTTGTTTAACTTCTTTGTTTAAATAGACAGAAGTTGAGTCCTGCTGATCCCTCATAGGTTGTGTAAAATTAAAAAAGAACACGTAACGGTATGAAATCTGGCTCACTCTACAGAGGAGTTTCGGGCAGCTGTGGTCGTTTGTATGTACGGGCGTTTTGGGCGTTATGGTCTTAAAGGGTTAAAGAGAATGGACTCAAAATTTACATATGGAAAGTAACTAAAAATGAAAGTTAAATTACAATATACGTCATAAGTGTTCCTGGAGTACGCAAGCTATTGATTGAGTTTCATCGTCACCCCCTTTTGTAACGAAGGAATTTATAGCGAAGGATCTCCCATTCCCCTTGATTTAGGTAGAAAGATACATGATAGAATATTTATTTCTAACGAAGTCAAAATTCCCGGTTACTGAAATTACGAAGGTTGAAAATCCTTTACTGCGTTACCCAAAATGGCAAAGAAGAGAAGGAGAAATAGAGGAATATCTGAAAAATCAAACAAGAGAAAGTCGAAATATATTTGAAAAGTAAAGCAAGGGAAAGCTGAAATTTTACATCCGTATTTACTTTCCACAGAAGGCTTTTTTCTTGGGTTGTGGTGGGAATAAAGCAGTTAAGGGATGTCTGGGACATCGGAAGGAAAACATAACGCTGAATATGCAGGATTAACTGTTAAAGATGCAGATCCAAAACTTCTTTAAATGTGGGGCAAAGTTGTGCAGAACGAACTAAACGACGGAACAACGTTTCAAGACTTTTGCACTACGGACTATGACTTTGTTGAAAGTCCTCTTGTAGAGGATGCTGAGATTATGTCTCAAATCTAACGGAAAAGGCCTTTCGACCTTTGACACGGAGGAAGAGAATGCAACTACAAAACCGACAATATCGGCCTCACTTGCAATATTTTCTTTGAACACGGTAGTCCTTGATTACATGCAAACAAAGGTGTTCAGCTCTCGATAACCGGATTTTTTGGTGTCATTCAGCATGTATACTTCTAGTGCAGCAGAAAAACGATTACATAAAAAATTAATTAACAAAGTCTTGTGTTGCAAAGTAGAAGCAAAGTTCTTTAGATTCAACATCCACGTATCTAAAGAACTTTCAGTCTTAGCTGAGGTTTTTTGTCTATATGAACTACGTACATAATATATTCTGTTGTTATATTCATATTACGTGTACTACTACAACATTTAAATCAGTAGTTTTTTATAAAAAAGTTACTGGTATATCGAAGTTTTCATCAGATTTCTCGGACTTCGGTATAAACGGGTGCGACTGTAATTTCATCCTATTATTTAAACTCAAACTGGACTGAATGTTGAAAAAGGAATAAAACGTTTTAATATTTCTCGGACAAATTTCCACATCTGAATGTAATTTAGGGTGTGAAAAATATATGTAATAATGAGAGTAGTGGTAATAAAACACAGATGTTCAGTTCTTGATAACATGCAGTATCATTTAAAAGTAATTTTCAAATAAAGAAAAATGCACATATGGCGTCACTTATACGAGATTAAAAAAACAAACAAACAAGTAAACGCAATTTTTGCAAAGCCTCCGCCCAGATGTCATGTGGGAAAGAGCCTTGGTTACAAGTTGCTAGACAACGGAGCTGGCAAAAAGGAGAAGCACGGCGCTACCAAAATGCTCTATCTAACGTCATCGGGGGACATGTTGTCTAAAAATTTTAGAAAATCAACATTTCAAAACCTCGTGTAGATTATCTAACACCACTAAACGGCATGCTCTCTAACCATGTCTGCATCCTCTTAGTAATCACCATCTACTGATCCAACTGATAATACTCACTTCAGAACTTGCCCAAGGAGCAAAGACTGTATATGGCGAGCCGCAAACCTGGCATCCATCTTAAAGGGCATTAGGACGGTAGCCTTAGGACTAGGTCGCTTAACTCTTTAAGCACCCGATGTACCTGAACCAAATGGTGCCCAAAATTTCCTAAGCTCCTCAAACAGAAATGTTCACATAGCAACCGGGTTATTCGAAAGCTACGACAAAGCAATTCTTCTCCGCTTTCATCTCAGCGCTACTGACCATAACCTCTGACTGGTGATAAGCGCTACTGACCATAACCTCTGACTGGTGATAAGCGCTACTGCCAAGTCTTTTACTCTCTGCTCCGTAACCATGCGCATTAGGGTGGAGCAAAAACGCTTTTTTTTTATTTGAAACGTCACCATGTGCAATAGTTGCGAATTTATTTCTGAAATGACCCCCGAAATATGGATGACATTATTTGATATCTTAGGCTGCCCCAAGAACCTTGAAGTTTGAAAGTTATAGGGAAAAATGGTTTAAAAACACCCGCTTTTTCCATTTTGTAAATATAAAAAAATACTGTGTCACCATGTTATTTAATATCACCTTTGAGTGTATATACACGGGTAAAAATTCAGCAGACGTGAGTTAATTTCTTAGGCTTCCCCAAAGAGCTCAAGATTTGTCATATTTCTCCAAAAATGACATAAGTTATGTAAATATGATAGACACCAGCCTTACCTAGTAGCATAACTTGAGGAGTGAGTTTATTTCACTTGGAAGTCAGACTTTTTTTCAAAACTTGGCATCAGCTTGCTATCCAAAATTTTTGCTCTGATGAATCCATCTCTTGCAAGAAGGCCGCACACATGAGCAGAAGAATCTGTTACAATCTGAGCCATCCTCTCTACTGCCTGAGAATGGCAGGGTAATTTTGTAAATTCGTGGCAAGAACTTGGATATTTATCCGACTGTAGTAATTCCAGAAGCTCATCGTCTTTCCATTTCCGTGTGATGCGAGGCTCAGTCACATTACACTCTTGCCAGTCGATTAGGACGATGTAGTCGTTGCTCTGGAAATTCAGCTTAGGAATCCGAACCTTGCTATTGGTAGTTGTTTGTCCGGAAGATTTCCTGGCCTTCATGATACGTCGAACAGCAAGCTCACGGACATACCTTCTGTCGTCAAACAACATTACAGCGAGCAAGTTTTCTGCATGGGCAAAATATGCGTTGACTTGGACGACTCTTTTTACAATATCCTTTAAATTATCTGGAAGATACTGAAACCTAGATATAAAAAACTGTAATTTTCTTGGGCCATCTTTACAGGTACCGTTACATTTTATCGTGATCCACGATGGTGCATATACTTTCATTATGAAGGTGGCTAATGAGACAAGTTGTGGTGTTGGATCACTAGTTCCAACATACAAACTCAGAATGCGATTTGCGAGGGTCAGGCAACAACGGGAATGTGTAAGTGCTCCAGGATCCCGATTTGCCAGATTTTGTGGGCAATCACCTGCAGAGACTGCCTTACAAATTTCTCACAAATAAAGTTGATCCGAGCTAAGATCTCCATAGTTAATGTCGGACTGAAGCGAAAATTCAATTTTCTGGAAATTAACGATAGGAAGGTTTGCGCACGTCTTCAGGCGCTTTCCAATAAATCCACTAAATCCTCTTGGACCTGATGTTTTCCCATCAAGTGCTTCAGTGAGGTGGCGTAAAGGCAGTTCATTAAAATGAAGTTGTCATATAATCCAGTGTACGGGAGAATTGAGCTTCTCTTCAAGGCGCCTAATTACACCTGCATTTGTGCCGGTATTAGTCACTTCCCCGTCACTTCCAATAAAGACTAACTCCGACAAGTCAAATGCCTTCTGGTTCAATAAGCTGAAGATACCATCGGAAATGTCCCTTGCACTCTTGCTCTTCGGTGCAAAATGTCCCAAATAGACTGAACCCGGTTCTTCAACAATCGTAATATGCTCCTCCCATTCTTTTCGCTTGTGCCACTTGCCATCATCTGTCTGTGTATTCGTAAGAGTTTCATCCCTTCTTCCGTCCAAAAATAAAGCTACAATCTTGCGACCAGTCAAGTTTACCTCATCTTGAATTGTTTGACGGGTCTTTTTCCTTTCTCGTCGTACTTTGTGCAGGTCAATAACAGATACATTACATTCTTTCGAATGAACCGGTTCACTTACATCATGAAGCAACGCCGACGCAAGATCAGCGGCCGCTCGGTCGCTGATGCCTCGCCTATCACACTTTCTGGAAAATGCAGAGAGTGTCATCTGACACCTAGGTTTCAAAAAACGACGTGGAGTGAAATCATAATCTTTCTCCGAGGCAAACAAATGACTAGTACCCGGCTCGTCTGGTTTTCCTGCAGAATTAGTATTTGTATCCTCTTCTGAAGGATCATCCTCGACTCGCAAGGCCGATTTCAGTGATGCAGTTTTCTGTAATTTCCTACGGACATGCTCTTCCCTATCACTCTTTCGAGCTGATCTTTTCTTCAGTACACTGGTGGTTTTTGCGTCAAGCCCACCTACTATCATTCTTCTGTTTGTTCTCTGGTCTATCAGAAAGTCTCGCTCTTTCACAGGTACCTTTTTTGCAGAGCTGCATTTGCAGGTTCTAAAACATTTGCACTTGCATGAGCATATGTCAAAGATACGTTGCGAATCTGTACGAAATTGTTCAATCTTGTTTTGGTAGGTTTCATCCATTCTTGCAGCGTGTTTTTTCAGCTTTCGGATTTCAGTGTTGTATGCGGTAATGCGCTTTGCAACATATTTGTGGAGAGATGTCGGAAGAGATGCTTTCTTCCATATGATTAGCACTTTGTCCGCGACAATACTTGCTATTTCTGCTGCAGCAGGCTCATAATTTGCACCTTCCTGCCTAAGAGTATTCCGCACGAGGTAGTAATGGCGCATTACATCTTCGTACGTAGGCAACACATTTTCATGCATCTCCTTATAACTCCCGAAGATAGGGCAATCAGATTTATTTCTTGTTTCAGCCATCTTAAGTAGTTGGACGACAAAACGAAAATGCCGGTACGATCCAATCAACGTCACTAGGAGTGAAAGAAACTGTTGCATCATTATGACGCAAACCCGCCAACACTCTCTCTCAAACGGACCTGTGCGACTGTGATGAGATGACTCAGCGAGTTCGCAAACAGAGCTCCGTCGTGAGAGAAGGGGTGGGCTGAGATGAAATGGGTAACAAAAACAAAGCAGATCGCAAAACAGTAAGCTATGTTTCTGAAAATCAACAAGAGGTTTCCAGAAAGTATAAGACAGGGGGGGGTGTTAATGTTAAACCCAAATTGGTAACAATAAGGCTGCTGTCGAATTTAACGCTTACGCAACTTATCATGCCATTTTTGGCAAAAATTACATACTTTAAGGGATCTGGGGAAGCCTAAGAAATTAACTCACGTCTGCTGAACTTTTACCCGTGTATATACACTCAAAGGGGATATTAAATAACATGCTGACACAGTTCTTTTTTATATTTACAAAATGAAGAAAGCGGGTGTTTTTAAACCATTTTTACCTATAATTTTCAAACTTCGAGGTTCTTGGGGCAGCCTAAGATATCAAATAATGTCATCCATATTTCGGGAGGTCATTTCAGTAATGAAATCGCAACTATTGCACATGGTGACGTTTCAAATAAAAAAAGTGTTTTTCGCTCCACCCTAATGCGCATGATTGGCATGCTATTCCATGACCCAGTTGCACGATGTTCGTGCCAGGCTAGACCCCCCCCTTTACACGTACATCATGCCGCTGGGTAAAAACAAGTAACTTGAACGTCTTGTCGCTGCTATCTTAGGTTCGTCGCTATTGTTATAGCCATTTTCACAGGTAGTTAGTCAGAATAGAGTAATGTCAATCATCTCCCTGAATAACAACTTTGAATAACAAAGCTAAGGGGAAAGCAACGCTCACTGATGCCGAAGTTTACTCGTTTTAGCCGCTTTAGGCCCACTCCTTAAACAGTGAATATATTCGTTTGAGGTGATTTCAACCTATTTTGTTAACCCCAAGTCAATTCGTTCCAGCCAGTTAAAGCGTAAAAAACGGTATTCGGATCCTTGAACGCCCCAGGCGTAAGGTGGTTTGCGTGATTTTACGCTACAGAAGAACTTCCTAGAAAATTTGGGGGAAAACTTTCTTATATGTTTGAATTTGAGCCTGTTCCTCAGGTCTCTGATGAGAGTCCATCTGGGAGCTCCAGTAATTGTTCGAAGGATTCTATTTTGCATCCCTCCTCAACGTTCTGCTTTAAGTAATTATCTGCTCCACGTCACACCGATACAGCATATGTGATAACTGGTTGGACTACCATCTTATACACCATATCCTTGTATTGAATTGTCAAGTACTTTGCTCATTCGAGATAGAAGGGGAGCCCGAGGCTTGACATGGCTCTTTTCATGAGGTTTTTGGTGTTAGCTACCCACGAAAGCCCTCTATCTATTTTTAGACCGAAGTACCTTGTGGATGTGACCCAGGGGATAACCTGCTGGAGCACTGTAAATTCCTTATCCAATCGCAACATAACAAAGAAAAGCACTCCACTGCTTTATGACGGGTTGATCTTTATTCTTTAGTTGGTGTAGCAAGTTTCCATCTTAAAGAGAAAGCCTTGAATGAGCTTCACAATCATGGCTTTGTTCATGAAACTGCAGTTACAACTCTAATACATTCATATTTATACATAACTTTTAAAGTTTATGCTCTCGATTATCACTTTTTGAGAAACATCGTTATACCCACGCTTGGCGCAACGTTTTAAGTAAAAACTGTGAAAGAAAGAATGAACCCCAGAGAAAACTGAAATCAACTCAACGCATCTGAAAGATAACAATACAGCGTTAGTTTATGACTACAACAAATTGGGAAAAGCTCGAACTTCAAAGTAAGATTTCCACAAAATAAGAATTTTTAGAATGATTCAAGGTAAAATTATAAGAAATACGTTGCATTTTCACATCAACGCAACTACGCACACACATGCATACACTGAATAGATACAAGCAATAACTTTGCTGTCTTTTTCAGTCGAATTTGTGAACAGAATATGCAAGGGAAAGAACTGATTTACTGTATCGCAGTTGTCATATTCTCAAATCTGTAAAGCAAATGATGACACATTTAAAACTTTTACTTGGACCTTGTATGATGTATAACGAAGTGAATTTCTCCGTCATTTTTATCCGCGCCGAGGTTCGAACCCGGGTCCACTCATTCCGGAATAAGTTGCTCTACCAATTAAGCTACGCGGACGATTATTCTGATTCCTATCTGCCTTTATGTCGTGTGCGTCCTGCTGGCAGGTACGTCACATCTCCCCTAACCGAAAGAGGGCCGGGGGCATGGCCCACGGGTCAGCCGTGACCATGAATCGTTGCAGGCAGACAACCACTGAAGAACGTGCACTTGAGAACTCCCAGTCAATCTGGTGTGTGGAATGCAACGTCACACACATTTATTTTTCGAAGCACTGGAGAAGGGATTCTCTGATTTTTCCTATCTCGCGGTGTGGAAATAACATCACACCAATGCGAGATTTTGAACGGTCGGGTCATCCGGGTAGTTCGGGCGCCATTATAACGAAGTGAATTTCTCCGTCATTTTTATCCGCGCCGGGGTTCGAACCCGGGTCCACTCATTCCGGAATAAGTTGCTCTACCAATTAAGCTACGCGGACGATTATTTTGATTCCTATCTGCCTTTATGTCGTGTGCGTCCTGCTGGCAGGTACGTCACAAATGGAGCATGCTTCAATAACAGTTTTCGCATTTATCTGCTATTTCAGTAACTTGACTACCTGCTCATGGTAATTTCCAGAGACAAACTGAGAGAGGAATTAAGAAACTATTTCGCACATAAGCTGAACACAAGTTCTAATTACAGTAATATCTTGCAGCGTACGGACTGCATAAAAGATTGCCGAACCATGCACTGGCTAAAATATTCGTATAGATGTTTCTGTAGTGTCGTGACTTTTTCCCAAGTTTATAATTCTGGCATAGTAACATCTGCATTAATGTTGATTAAATGACTCTGCATTGATGTACCAACAATTGCAGCTTGACATAAAAGATTCTGAGATAACGTTAAATATATTATTTGAAATTAAGTGGAATTATTAAGTCTCGGCAGTGAGCACCTTAGAGAATACACGACCGTATCATAATAATATAACGACCCCCGGAATCACAGTGTACCAGCCCAGGCACGTCACAGAGTGCACATGACAAGGTCGACCATACGGAAATACACTGACGGAAAAAAATCCCAACACTAAGAAGAGGATGTGTTAGATAAACGACAGTTGGTAGGCGGTGAGAGTACATCTGTAAAATGACGTCTATGCAAATTTCGCGCTCGGCGCATACGTGTGGCGCTAGTAGCGCCCCTCGGAACATGCAAAGCAGGTTTGCTGTAAATACGCGCTGTGACGTTCGTGAGCGTTAGTTATCGTTGAGATTCGACGTAGTGTGTTGATGTTAGTCAAGAATGCCTTTAAGAAAACGAAGAAGCCATTATCAACAGCTCACAAAGTTTGAACGAGGTCGTGTAATAGGGCTACGAGAAGGTGGATTTCTTTCCGCAATATTGCAGAACGACTTGGCAAGAATGTAGCCACTGTGCATGATTGTTGGCAGCGGTGGTCAAGGGAAGGTACTGCCTGATGAAAACCGGGTTCCGGCCGGCCACGTGGCACTACTGAGAGGGAAGACCACCGTGTACGGCGTATGGCCGTGGCGCATCGTACCGCGTCTGCGGCAGCAATTCGAGCTGCAGTTGCCACCACAGTGACACAACAAACTGTTACAAATCGGTTACTTGAAGGACAGCTCCGAGCCAGACGCCCTGTAGCGTTCATTCCACTTACTCCAAACCACTGCCGTTTGCGACGTCAGTGGTGTCAAGCTAGAGCTCATTGGAGGACGGAGTGGAGATCTGTTGTGTTCTGATGAAAGCCGGTTCTGCCTGTGTGCCAGTGATGGCCGTGTGTTGGTTAGAAGGAGACCAGGTGAGCGCCTGCAACCAACCTGTCTGGGGCCGAGACACACTGGACCTACACCTGGAGTTATGGTCTGGGGAACAATTTCCTATGACAGCAGGAGCACTCTCGTGGTTATCCCACGCACCCTGACGGCACAGTTGTACGTCGGTCTGGTGATTTAACCTGCTGTGGTCTGGTGATTTAACCTGTTGTGCTACCATTCATGAACAGCATTCCAGGGGGTGTTTTCCAACAGGATAACACTCGCCCGCATACCGCTGTTGTAACCCAACATGCTCTACAGAGTGTCGACATGTTGCCGTTGCCTGCTAGATCACCAGATCTTTCACTAATCGAGCACGTATGGGACATCATTGGACGAAAACTCCAGTGTCACCCCCAACTAGCATTAACCGTCCCTGTATTGACCGACCGAGTGCAACAGGCATGGATCTCCATCCCACAAACTGACATCCAGCACCTGTACGACACAATGCATGAACGTTTGCGTACTTGCATTCAACATTCTGGCGGTTACACCGGTTATTAATGTACCAGCATTTCACATTTAAAATGGTTCTTCTCGCGCTTACATTAAGCTGTGATCTTGAAACCTTAATCGATTAAATATGTTACCTATACAAATGTATTGCCGCCATTTTATTCCTCTACAACTAATTTTTCGTGGTGTTGGGATTTTTTTTCCGTCAGTGTATAAGCGACCGGCCAAGACAGATGAGCCATAGTGACTAACGTTAGCACAATGGGAAGAGTAGTGATTTGACGGACGTTCAAAAAATAGGAAGGATCATCGAACTACCGCTCCAAGGGTGAGAGCATCTCAGAAATAGCTGACTTCGTGAGCTGTTCGCGAGGTGCTGTAGTAAGGGTGTACCAAGAATGGACCGCTGGCACACCGAGAACCTCCCTACGTCACAACTGTGGAGCCCCAAAGGCCATTGACCCCAGAGGAGAACGTCGCCTCCGTCGACTGGTAAAGAGCAATCGACGCGCAAAAGTGCAGCAATTGACCACGTAAATGAACGTTGGGGCACCTATGTACGTATCCCCGATAAAAGTAGAGCGAACCCTGTTACACATGTGTCTTCGGAGTCAACGCTGCGTCAAGGCGCCCATGTTAACCCTGGTCCATCGGCAACGACGCCTGCAGTTCGCATGGGTCTACCGTCATTGGACAGGGAAAGAGAGGGAAAAGTTTGTCTTCTCCGACGAGTCGAGGTTCCTACTCCACAGAAGTGACGGACGGTGGCGGATATGACGTCTGACAAACGAGTACCAACACCCGGACACGCTTGTCAGTCAAGTACAGGCCGGGTGTGGTAGTATGCATGTCTGGGGGATGTTTTCCTGATATGACCTAGGACCGCTAGTACTACTGGATGGGTACCTGAACGCCAATGGCTACCTGTCCTTTCTCGCTGACCACATGCATCCCTTCACGTTAGGCGTTTACCCTGGTCGTGATGGTGTCTACCAACTGGACAATGCGCCGTGCCATGTGGCTGAGGACACCCCATTAGCCACATGACTGGTTCCAGGAATACGAGTGTGATGTTTCCGTTCTGCTTTGGCCGGCGAGATCACCCGACCTCAATCCCACAGAGCACTCGTGGGACTGTTTAGAGCGACAGGTTCGACGTGCCGACCCACAACCACGACATCTCCTGGATCTCCGTGTTATGCTGCAGTACGAATGGGGTCGTGTTCCTCGGAGGGCCTTACTGCGTCCATGCCACGTCGTATCGCCGCTGTCTTCCGGGACAAGGGTGGTTATTCCCATTATTAGGTAGGTGGTCATATTATTCTGATACGAGTGTATATTGTACAGGAATAAAATCAAATGATGCGATGCACTCTTCCGTGCATCTCTTCTAAACACACAGTCTAGTAAAAAACATATGACCACCTGTTAGTATGCGGTATGACCTCTTCGTGCCGCCAATACCACAGATATACGGCGTGGTAATGATTCACTGAGACCTATGGACGTTTCTATAGGGATCCTATTACATGCAGACACCATAGCTTCTTGCAGATCATCAAGAGTCAATTTGTTAGTCTAGATAGTTCCACAGATGTTCAATGGGTTTGATTTGCGGCGAGTACGGTGGCCAGGATAGTAAGCTAAAGCCACTGGAATGCTCTTCAAGGCATTCTCGCACACGCATAGCAACATGGTAAGGGGAATTATCTTGCTGGGAGCAACCCATGCCTTTGGGTTAGACAGTCATCATGAATGGAAGCACCTGATCCTCCACAATGGATTGGTGTCTTGAAGTGTTCATCGTGCGATCGAGGAGGAGGATTGTTCCCAATGATTCCCAGGAAAACATGCTCCACAAGAACACACTGCCACCTCCTTCCTGTTTCTTCTCTAGCATCGAGTAGGGATGATTTCTGTCAGCAGTGTTTCACCGTACTCTCCATCGACCATCCACACGATAAAGCAGTAAACGTGATTCGTCTGAAAAGACGACTTTCCTTCCACTGTTCGATGGTCCAATGTCTCCTCTCATGTGCCAATTCACTAGATTGTCGATGTATGGCCATCAGTATGGATACCTTGAGTGGATCGCGCCTCCTGAAATCTATAGGGAGCAGAGTTCGTTGGACTGTGCTCTGCGATATGCTCCTCGATGTGCCTACATTAAATGCTTTGGTCAGTTATTCCACTGCGGCCCGTTTGTTGTCGCTGCCCACGGTCGCTAATGCTCCGTTGGCATCCATTACTATCACTATTACTTCAAGTCTTACCGTATTCCTTCCATTACTGGAACACTTTAACAACTGCACCACATGAACAGCCCACGATATCGGTCGTTTCTGCAATGCCACCACACTTCAGTCGGTAGCCAACAGTCATTCCTTTTTAGCACGTCTTTTGTACAAAAAGATCGTGCTTATGTTACCGTTTTCTCCGTCCGTCCGTCCGCCTGTACCCACGATATCTCTGCAACTATCAGTCCGATTTCAAAAATTCTTTTTGCATTGAAATATACGAATGATGATACTTTATTTCGTTTTTTTTTACGATGTACAATTTCGCCGCTAGAGGGCGTAAAGGCAGATGACGTCGAATTCAAAAATACGTTTTATTCCACATATTTGCTTCAAACATCCGATTGAAAAATTTCTTTTATCTTTCGATTCCATTTATGTCGAACAGTATTTTAGATATAGTTACTTTTTCAGATTACGCATAGATTTTCCACTAGGGGACGTAAAAGTAAATTACATGTTTCTCGATAACTCTTCTTCCAAAACTCCGAATTGAAAACTTTTTTCTTCAGCGGATACACCTCCTGATGGAAAATCTTTTGCATATAATTTCTAATTTTTGGTAAAGAATACTTTGGCCACCAGAGGGCGTAAGTGTTAATTTCTGCTTCTGATGTATTTGCCATAAAATCTGAGCTTCTAAATTATCAATTGGAAAAATTCTTTCGTGGACTGATGCCATTCAGATCGATAAACCTTTTTGAAATATTTTCTTCTTAAATATTCCACAGTTTCTCCGCCAGGGGGATTAGTTGTGTATCTTATTTTTGTCAATATCTCTACTTCTAGGAGTCCGATTTAAAAAAAATTCTTCTTTATTGGATAGTGTTTTCAGTGTGACATGTTTTTAATATAATTTCCAAATTTTCAAGTAATTTATAGACTTTCTGCTAGGAGGCGCAGAGGTAAATTGGGTTTCCCCCTATATCTCTGCTTCTAAATCTCCGATTTGAAAAATTCGTTCTGCACCTGATACAGCTCCTGAGGGGAAATCGTTTGCACATAATTGCGAATTTTTGTAAAAAAAAAATGGTTTGACCACCAGGGGGCGTAAATCTTAATTTCCGCTTCTGATGCATTTGCAGCAAAATATGAGCTTCTAAATTCTCGATTGAACAAAACGTCGTTCGTAGACCGATATTACTCATGTCGAGAAACCTTTTAGGAACATTTTCTTCTTGAAATAATGCATGGTTTCTACGCCCGGCGGCGTATATATATATCGTTTTTTTTGTCAATGTCTCTACTTCTAGGAGTGCGATTTGAAAAATTCCTTCTTTGTTGGATACTGTTTCCGATGCGAAATGTTTTTCCTATAAATTCAAAATTTTCAAGCAAATCATAAACTTTCCGCTAGGGGGCACAAAGGTAAATTGCGTTTTCTGCGTTTTTTTGCTTCTAAAACTCCGATGCGAAAAATTCTTCCTGTATCGCATACAAGACCTGATGGAAAATATTTTTCACATAATTTCTAATGTTTGGTAAAGAATGGTTTGGCCACCAGAAGGCATAAGTGTTCAGTTTTGCTTCTGATGTATTTGTAGCAAAATCTGGACTCCTGAAAACTCAACTAATTTTTTTTTTCTTGGACGGATACCGCTCATATGAAAAAACCTTTTGAGAATACTTTCTTCCTAAAATAATGCATGGTTTTCCCACCAAGGGACGTAAAGTCACATCTTATTTTTATCGATATCTACGTTTCTAAGAGTCCGATTTTAAAATTTTTTTGGCGTTGGAGAGCGTTTCCGGTGTGAAATGTTTCTCATATAAGTTCATGTTTTTCTTAACTCACAAGTCTGCAACCAGAAGACGTAAGCTCACTATTCCGTTTACAGCAATATCTGAGGGATTAAAAACCCGATTGAAAATCTTCTTTCTTCCGTCAGATACCATTGTTTTCCATACCGGTTCCATTGATTTTGAATACCTTTGATAAATTTAATTTGCGTCAGAACAGATTCAAAAGACGTGCTTATTACACCCAAAAATTCGGTGTCATCTTTCTTGTTTAAACTCTGTTAGTTCACGTCCTTTGCCCAATTTCACCCAAAACGTCATACTGTCCGCGAGTTCGTGTCCGTTCAAATGCCTTACATGGTTTGCGTATGTCACTATGTACGCCATCTGGCAGCTGGTTACGGTTCCTTCTTGCAACCAGGGTGGTCATAATATTTTAACTGGACTGTTTATTCTCGCGGAAGCTCTACTCATCGTGCTTAGGCATTTCACAAGAAAAAAAAATACAGGTGGACTCAGTTCTGATTAATCCGTTAATTTGGAACATAGGATTACGACTTGCAGATCGGAGAGTGGAAATGAGCTAGTCGAGTATGGTTTCAAAGCGCTTATTTAATTTGTTATAGCCAACACAAGTCTGTGATATGAAAAGTAGCTAACATAACTTTTACAAATAATGCTGGATACATTGCAAACACAAAGCAGACCGATACACGAATTACCCAGCGTGGTGCTCTGTCTTCTTGGGCTTACATTCCTCATCACTTGCTCTTGCCTCTCGTTTTGATTTTCTCCACTTTTGCTTGCGTTCATTCTGCTAATTCCGCGGCATTGTCAAAAATGTTAACCCGTTCACACAAAAACAATTTAAAACAATTTTAGTTTAACCCTTTAACGACAATACCATAACGCCCGGAACTGTCTGTTGTTTCACTTCTTTGTTTAATAACAACAATAGTTATAACGAAGTAAATTTCTCCGTCATTTCTGTCCACGCCAGGATTCGAACCCGGATCCTCTCATTCCGGAATAAGTCACTCTACCAATTGAGCTACGCGAACGTTTTATTTTGATTCCTATCTGCCTTTATGTCGTGTGCGTCCTTCTGGCAGGTACGTCACATCTCCTGGTACGTTACATCATCTCCCCCTTATTTATTTTTTTCGAAGTGCTGGAGAAGGGATTCTCTTATTTTTCCTATCTCGCGGTGTGGAAAGAACATCACACCAATGCGAGATTTTGAACGGTCGGGTCATCCGGATAGTTCGGGCGCCATTATAACGAAGTAAATTTTTCCGTCATTTCTGTCCACGCCAGGATTCGAACCCGGATCCCCTCATTCCGGAATAAGTCACTCTACCAATTGAGCTACGCGAACGTTTTATTCTGATTCCTATCTGCCTTTATGTCGTGTGCGTCCTTCTGGCAGGTACGTCACATCTCCTGGTCCGTTACATAGTGACTGAGGGTGACTCATACTGATCCGTCATAGGTCGAAAAAATTTGAAGAACAAGTAAGGGTAGGAAATCTGACTCACTCTAGACAGGCGTTTCAGGCGGCTATGGCTGTTTGTACGTACGGGCGTTTTGGGCGTTATGGTTGTTAAAGGGTTAAACCACTACGATGTGTTCTTTATATATGTGAATAGATCTCGTCGATAGCTTTAAAACGATACCGTGCGTAGTCGTTTTGCAAACACGGTTGTTTAGATAAACAGCGATATTGTGCAAGGCGCTCACCGGTTTACAAGAAAACATTTAAAAAAATATTCAGTTCAAACCACTGCGAAATGTTCTTTGTATATTTGAATAGATCTCGTCGAGAGCTATAAAACGATACCACGCACAGTCATGTTGCGCTCACTGTTGCCTAGATAGACTGAGCCAAACGCGGCGGCACACCCAGAAATATTGCATCATCTCCCCCGCACGATGTATTGCGCAGTACGCTAATTGGGCTCCACGCTGTTTACGAATACGCTAACACGAGTAATGTGCTGTACGTATTTTTAACGCTATAATGATTTCAATTGGGACCTATTTTTGTCACAGGCTGTAGGCCGTAAGTCGCCGCATACTATCCGCGGAGTTAGACGAAGACCTACGTCAAAAGAATGTCACATGTTAAACACTTGCTCACCTGTCTGATACGTTCAGATGTAGTGCTCTTCGAAGTTTACAAGATCACTTTTCTGAGTGTTTGAGCATAAATTTGGTCTCATGAGTTCCTTCGTCTAGGAAGAAGAAATGAGAAACAGGAAGTATTTGGACTTCTTCAACTGTAGGTAGCTAAAGTTCTATATTCCTAAAGCATTTCCTTGTGTAACATCCTAATCATGCTGGTTGGAGAGGACGGTCTTTTATTTTTACACACAAAAGATCATCTATTAATTCAAAGAACACAAATTAAACTCTTCGACCTATAGTTAGATCGAAACATGTTCAGTTTAATTTGACAGTTCTTTTAATATACGGATGACCTTTGTGAACAAAAAAATTGTCCTTTCCAATCATCATTATTATAGCTAAAGTTCTAGTTTCCTGAAATTTAAATAGACAACATGATGCACAGAAGTTTGCTATAATAAACTGCTTCAGTATGGGCCCTGAGAAGGACAAAAGTCACATACCTGCTCTCAAAAAATTATTGTTTTCTTCTAATTTTGTCCCTAGTTACCAAACTGTTTTTCACATATGTATAAACTAACTAACCAAATAAATAATAAATGTAAAGGAACAAAGCTCTCTATTCATTTAATATTTTGAGTCGCTTAAATTTAAAGTTCACCAGTTGTTTAGCTAATTCGACAAATGTTTTCTTTCTATTTGAGTATGATTAATTAGAATGTCTTGATTAAATATTATCTTCCGACTTAGTGCTGCTTTTTTGTGCGCTTCATCGGAAGTGTTCAGCAATACTTCTACATAAGTGTAGCTTCAGCAAATAATAGCGAACATACCGAAGCCTTTTTCTACATTGTGTGAAATACCCACAAGCCTATCTACTCTCGATATAATGCCTTGTGTAAATGCAGACTATTAAAGTACAGTTTATTCGAAGTTGGGAAATTGTTTTTCTAAGCGAAATAAAATGAAATAGCTTTAAAAATGTAAGTTATGTTACTAAGAACATTTCTCGGAGGTATAATGTAAGGTTTACGTACGAAACTAAGGTATTTTTTTGTCTTTCAAATACAGTTACTCAGTTATACAAACGTGAAATACAGTTGTGTTGGTAGCTCTCGCCGAAATGAAAAATATGGCTTTGTTTAACTTTTTCTGGGAATTGGTGTGCAAGTTTTACATTCCTTGGGGAAGAATTTACGAGCTAAGAGATGAAACAGCAAAGTAATATTCCACGGAAAGTCATACAGAAAGCAGAGTCGCCAGAATCTGTCTTCTCTTCGTAAATAAAAAAATAAAATAAAATTGGGATCTGTCCAATTTTCATCCTACAGGGACTCTTATCGTTGATACAGATGCACGTTCACCTTCAGAGGTGGAAGTCCTGGTGTCAATAGAAAACCTGCAATAATAGGAATTATGAGTTGTGGAAATATAGCAACAGTTCAGTTTATTTTCCATATATAGAAAACGTCTTTTATTTGTCAACATAACAACACGATTTCGAAAAAGATCTGAACAAGTGTGGATTACGGAATCTTTTCTGACTTACATTTTTCGTTTCTATTTCTTATTCAAACTTTGCTTATTTATCATTTACATTTTTTAAATTTAAGGTAATATCTGAACTCCCGATAGTTTCTTTTCCCGTGGCAGCACCGGCAGCAGGTTACAGGTAAATGACAGAGATAAGCATAGCAAAAACTATGTATAGTAAGGAAGAGGTAATGCGATATTCTGATTTCATGTGCGTTTTCAATGATATTAAGCGTTTACTTGTTACAAGTTGTATTAAAACGAGTTCTTGAATTATAATAATAATATGTGTGTGTGCGTGTGTGTGTGTGTGTGTGTGTGTGTGTGTGTGTGTGTGTGTGTGTGTGTGTTGTGTCATAGATACATCGTGGTTCTGTCACCTGTGTGCACTCTAAGTGAAGTAAGAATAAAAGGGGTTCTTCATCAGCCAAACTGTAAATTCGGATTTTAAGCGCATTTTCATTTCTCTAGCATCTTGAGTCCTTAACTGTTAACTTCTGAAGTGAAATTGTAAGTTCAAGTGACTAAATAAGTACTTAATTAAAATACTATACACTGAGTGGCCACTTTATTATGACCACCTGACAGTTTTAAGAAAATGAGCTATGGCTGCACGCTGTTGCCGCCAGAGGGCGAGCCTAGTATAAAAAGGGAAAGCTTAGTGCTTGCGACAGTAGTAGAAGTGATGTTTGGTTGACGAGATGGGTAAAAAATGCGATTTGACGGGCTTTCAACATGAGATGATTGTAGGAGCTTGGAGCCATGGAGCGAGTATCACCGAAACCGCCGCATTCGTGAAATGCTCCAGGCAGCTGTTGTTATAGTGTTTAAAAACTGGACTGTCAGCCAAAAAACTGGGTCTCTACGTGCAACGTGTGGTCGTCATCGAGTAGTGACTGCTCGGGCGGAAAGGAGAGTGTTCATACTGGTAAAAGACAACAGAAGCGCAACAGTGCAGCAAATTACAGACCATCTTAATCAAGTATCCCCTCAAATGATCTCTGCACGCACTGTTCGCCGTACACTGCATCGGATAGGATATGGCAGCCGAAGGCCTGTTCGAACACCTTTGCTGTCTGTAGTTAACAAGAGAAAACGTCTGTAGTTCGCACAGGAGCACAAGGATTGGACAGTCGATAATTGGAAAGAAATTATGTGGTCCGATGAATTACGTTTGTAGTTGCACCATGCCAATGCCAGAGTGAGAATTTGGCCTAAATGCATTGCTACAAACCTTTAAGCTGGTGGAGGCAACGTTATGGTTTGGGGAATGTTTTCCTGGCATGCTTTGGGCCCTTTAATTCGTGTTGATCAACGTCTGACTGGCACATCATATCTAAACAACGTTGCGGACCAAGTGCATCCTGTCATGTGGATGTTGTATCCCCATGGCGATGGCTACTTTCAACAAGATAATGCGTCCTGCCATAGTGCTCGTATTGTACAGGATTGGTTTTAGGAACATGCCGGCGAGTTTACTTTGCTTAGGTGGCCCACACAATCTCCAGATCTCAACCCCATTGAGAATTTGTGGGATGAAGTTGACCTAGCCATCAGACAGCTGGATCCACAACCCTGCAATCTCACAATCCTGGAAAGTGCTATTCATTAAGCATGATCTCAGATTCCACAAACCACCTATCAACATCTCGTGGAGTTCATGTCACGAAGAATCGACGCAGTATTAAAGGCAAAAGGTGGTCCAACGACGTACTGAGGGGGTGGTCATAATAAAGTGGCCACTCAGTGTATAAGGTTGATTTCGCATTATTTTACTTGCATCAAACATACAGGTAAACTGCATCTTAGAATTTCATCCCATTAAAATATTTTTTCCAGCTAAAGATATTCTTTCACGATTGAATTGAAACTCTCATGCCCGAATTATTTCACAGATAAATTTGAAATTAACTAGAAGTTCCAACGGCGTTTCGATTAAAAATCTTCGTGGGAGAAATACTGTGTTTATCGGCTTAAACTGAATTTCATGAAGAGCAGTCAAGACAGTTTATGAAGAACGCTGTGGCAAACGAGTTTTTTTCTTTGCTAACTTGCTTTTGTTTCCATGTATACATAGATGTGTATAATTTAATAACTACACGAGGCTTATCTTTTGTAAGAGCAATATAAGTGCTTTGTTTGATGCTGTTCTCATTTTGTTCCCAAGCCCGGATGAAAGAAGAGGAGGAAGAGGAGCATACCTCTCTAAAAGACACTAGGCTCAGCTTTCCCGGCTGACAGTACATGGTATCGGCTCCTTCCCTAAGGTTACAAGGTTTGCCAGATGAGTGTCGATGCGAAAAAAACATTGGGCAAAGCTGGCCCGGCTGACAGTACCCGGTATGGGCTCCTTCGCTAGGGTTACCGGGTTTTCCAGATGAGTGTCGACGCGAAAAGCACTGGGCTCAGCTGGCCCGGCTGACAGTACCCGGTATGGGCTCCTTTCCTAGGGTCACACAATAAAGACGACTGAAATTTGATACCAATGAAAGCTATAAGAGGTACATGCCCGCTCGGATGTCAACCAGCAAAACAACGTCCGCGCCTCTAACCGAGCTATCAGAATTGGGTCGAAAAATCTGCTACTGATAGAGAAAGAAGAATCAAGATGACAAAGGAACTGATATCAATGGGCACATGGAATGTCCAAACCCCGTGGGCAGCTGGAAAACTGCAGCTCCTTCGGGGGAATTAGGAAGGTATAGATGTGATATACTTGGGATTTTAGAAATGAGATGAACACTTGCGGGTGATATAGATGGATACAAGATCATTTGGTCAGGACATGAGTAAAGGCATAAGACAGGGGTTGGATTTGTGATTCTATGCAATAAAGCACGAGATGTTCTTTTAGGGTATAGACCTGTGAATGAAAGGGTCATTACTGGAAGATTCAATACCCAACCGTCCAAATAAACTGTCATCCAGGTATATGCACCAACAAGTGATAGTTCCGAAGAGCAAGTTGAAAAATATTATGTAACTCTTAAGTTAGAAATAGACCAAACCCCAAAGCAAGACATTGTTATAATAACTAGAGATTGGAATACAAAGATCAGAACCGATAATGTAGGTTGGGAACTTGTTATGGGAAAATTCGGATGTGGCAGTTGAAATCTGTGCGGAGAAAGATTGCTGGAATTTGCCGTGGGAAATGTATTAATGATCAGATACCAAAGAAAATACTGCCGCAAATAGACATGACGTTCCCCTGATGGTAAAACTAAGAATATGATAGACTCGATCCTAATCAATGAAAGATGGATAACATCAGTCCAACTATACAGAACCTGTCAATGGGCAGATGTAGACTCAGACCATAGCTAGGCGATCGCCAATTTAAAACTCAAACTGAAAAGGAAGTGCAATAACAAATTCCTAAAAGTACACGATATTGGAAAACTCTCTTATGACAGCACCAGAAATTTGTACAGAGATACACGTGAAAAAATATTAAAAGACCTGGAAGAAACCGAAGACATAAACAAAAGAGCTGAACAATTGACTGCTGCAATACTGTTAACTGTGCAGACAACAATGCCAAAAAATCACAACAAATAGATTTCTCATGAGACCCTAAAACTGGTAAAAGAAAAAAGAAAGCTAAGACTAAATCTGGACAACTCTGAGGCAGCTAATATAACACACAGAGTATCGGCTTCTTCCCTAGGGTTACAGGGTTTGCCAGATGAGTGTCGATGCGAAAAAGCAAGTACCATGAGGTAAGAACAGCTGCAAGAATAAATGAAACTAATTGGTTGGAAAACCAATGTTAGGATATTAAAAAATACCATGGTGAATATAAGTCAAGAGAAGTGTATAAGTTTATTAGAAATATCAACAGAAAATTTCAACCTAGACTTACTTCTGTCAAGGATGAACAAGGCAAGATTTTATTGAACATTGAAAAAATTGTACAGAGATGGACAAAATACTGTAGTGACCTATACAAAACTTAGAATGATCAAAATACTACAATGCAGGTTATCACAGAGTTAAAGGAAATATGACTACCAACCACAGATTTTGAGAATGATATTTTGGAAGATGAAGTACGGAAGGCAATAATGAAATTAAAAACAACAACAAAAGTAATGGAAATGGTGGCATAACGGGAGAAATGATAAAGAATGGTGGAAACATCTTATTTCAAGAAATGCACAAAATCTGCAATAAGATATGGAAAAATGGATGAACCCCAGATGAATGGAATGAATCAGTATTGATACTTCTCCATAAAAAAGGAAATGCATTGGAATGCAACAACCATAGAACTATTGCGCTGATTAGTCATCTGGGTAAAATTTTGATGATTATATTAACTGAAAGATTAAAAAGACAGATTGAAGAACAGCTGACTGATAAGATAAACAAGTAGGCTTTCGGAAAAACAGGAGTACCGTACTGCAGATATTAATCTTAAGATTCACTGCAGAAAAAGCACGAAGAAAGAACAAGAAAGTTAACACATGCTTTGTAGACTTCCAAAAAGCTTTTGACAGTATTGAACAAAACATCACCTGGGCTGTGCTGGAATCATATGGCGTGGATGCCAGGATCATTCAGCTTCTGAAAGAAATAAACACCAATGCACAGGCAGCTGTCAGGATAGGAGACAGATGTGGGGCTTGGTTTACCACCAGCAGAGGTACAAGACAAGGAGATCCAATATCACAAAACATCTTCATCTCACATCTTGAAGGAATGTTGGACAAAATCAGGTATGAAGACACGGGAATTTCTATTGGAGGACAAAGATACAACCATCTGTGTTTCGCAGATGTCATTGTACTGATTGAAGAAGACGAAATGAAACTGGGTCAAGTGGTGCAATAACTGAATAGAGAGGGTAAAAGATATGGACTAAAAATGAACATAGAAAAAATAAAAACAATAGTATTTGGCGCAAAAGATATGAGGAAAAAGATTACTCTGAAAGAACTTGGAAATGTGGACAAATTCACTTATCCCTTAAGATGTATCATATATGACTTAAACAGCAAACAAAGAAATTTTAATTATAATTGCAAAGATCTACAATACTGTTAAAAACTAACTATGGATAAAATTGGAAGAGCAGAGCTATTAGCCTCAAAATTAAGCTAAGCATTATCGAGACATGCATCTTCAGCTATATGGATGCGAGACTTGGACATTGACAAAGGAAAAAGGAATCAGAGAGAATGATACTTGTTTTTGAAAGAAAGTGCTATCGTAAATTCTTACGAATCGGATGGACCCACAGGATAAAAAATGAAGAAGTGTACAGAAGAATACAACTAAAAGAGATCCTGTTCCAAAAAAATGATGAAGAGAAAACAAAAAAGACTCTTTGGACACATCTGCAGAATGAAAAATGACAGAAAATTAAAACATTGGTGTTTTGCTTAATGAACGAAAGAAATGCAAGAGGACTCCCTCACGGTGTGTGGGCTGACGATATTAAAGACTGGTGCGGTGGAGCTCCTCAAGAACTGGGTCACACTGCAACGAACAGACTTCAATGGAACAATATAGTTAAAATGGCAACAGACACCTACCGAAATTGTACCCATGGTTGATGATGATGATGATGATGATAATGGTTCTTTTAGGAATTTAGCTTTTGTCGTTATAATCCGCAGGTCCTTCGTCTAAATATTTAACAAACAAAGGCATGTCTATGTAACCAGTTTATATTTCTCTTCTTGCTACAGCTAGATATTCAGCGACCATGTCATAAAACAGATTGGACGCTTTGAAGATGCTTCGGCAGACACGCGATGAATGTCATTCAACAAATCCGAACGAAGGCTTCATAGAACTTTTTTCAATTCAGTACCCTCAGAACAAACTGGTCGATTCGCCGTGTTATGTTGAAGCTGATGTATATATTCATAAGCATTTTGTTTTTATACCAGCTAAATCATCTTCAACTTGGCATTTATTTGTTCTCATCGACATACATCGACATACTTTCTTAAATGTTCCATCATGATTAAAATTTGGACATTTTCTTCCTAAAAGGATGAGTGTAACAGTTTACTGGAATAATTCTTTAATCTTCAATCATGAGCATTACCTATTTTATTATTAGAGATTTGGTCGCCCCTTTATCAATATTCACTTGATAATTCGCTCGTTTGATGTTAACAATACCCACGTGCAGCACTCATTTCCGGCACTTTTTTAGACACGTATAGCTCTGAAAGAATGTCCACATAACATGGTTATGTATGTCCGCCTACGATCACAAGACCCCTCAGATGTTTTTGCATCGCATCGCGCAATGCTATGTAACCGTGCTTATCCAAGAGGTTTAGAATTCTCCTGACGCATAATCTTTGCGCTAGGTTGGGTAAATAGATTTTTTTATATTTAACATGATATTTCCAAATATGGGATTACAGTGGTTTTTCACATTGGTTACTCGGAACGATGAGCAACAGTTTCTACTCATTTTAAGCTTTTTATAAATCACAGTTTTCCAGCCAGATGCCATAAAAGTCTACAGTGGATGTTCACACATTTTTAGAAACATTTTCCAGTAAAATAATTAATGTTTAAAATAAAATAATTTCTTTCTTAAATGTTCTATCTGATAGCACTTTCTCTGGACTACGAAACCTACATTTAGATTTTCAACATAACAGGGCATTTCTTAAACTAGGAAGTGGTATTTCATTCCAATCCTCGTCCACTGTTATCCATACTGTTGTATTATGTCTGCGTTTAGAAAGCGCTTTTTTAGCAGTCCGAAGGCTCAGTAGTCCATTAGTGACACAACAGGGGAATTTCAAGGAGTATGAGCAAAAGGTATAGACTTGATACCCGTCTCCTTTTTCATTTTTTCTAAATATAGAGTGGTAGATGTGGAAATATGACTGGTAGCCTTTTTCTCATGGTATTCTACTCTTTAAAGGCTCTGTGGATAAAGGAGTGGTATTTCCTCTATAAATGTAGGAGTTAAGACATTATTTTGGTAATACGTAGAATTAATTTTAACATTCTTTTCAACTTGAACTTCTTTATTTTCGATAATTTCTTATCAAAAACGTTCTACGCATGTTTGAACATCTTCTGTATTTCAGTAAGTAGGCATAAATGAACGTTAATATAATATCTATGCTTCCAAGATGTGATTTAAAAATTATTTGTGACATCAGACAGCAGTACGATTGAATTTTACAATTAACTTTACAATTGTCTGCAACCCAAATTTTTGAGCTAGGCAAAGAAACTTTTCGCTTCTGTGTTGTACGAAATCTTAACGTCTAAGGGCCAGAATGTTTATTTGTGGCTTCGGGAAGTATCTTCAAATAAAAACACAATCAATATGTTGACTCCTGGTCAGGTTGTCGATGAGCCACTGGTTTATTCCTTTAGTAACTACAACTCGTAGTAAATTTGAAGATTTAACCCCACTACAATCTCGTAGTGAAGTAGTAGTTGAAGCACAGGTGTAACACATATGATTGTACTCATTAATAGATGGCTTAAGCAATAGCTTGAGCGAAGCTCTTAATTAGTACAGGTCTCTCAAGTTACGTGGTACCTGTACTTATGTCAATCGCAATGATTTGATTGCCTGTCAGTCATAGCCCAGTGATGAAAGACTCATGGGAGTTGCATTGTTCTTTAGTGTTTGGTTGAATAATTTAGCTAATTGTGAATACTTCACCAGAACAATACTAACATTATGTGAGTAAGAATATTGCTTTGACGGAATCAATCCGTAGCTTTTACATAATGCCTCTTAATGTAATATATGCAAAAGTCCTTAACTAAGCACAGAAATGTCACTTCTAGAATACATTTAGAGATTCAATGAAAATGAGTTTACTTACCAATTTATCCTTTTATTCCATTTAAGACATGTATAGAAAACACTTCCCCGCCCCGGTGGCGCAGTAGTATAAGCGCTGGCGTATGACCATTCGTCCGAGAAGGGTCCGGGTTCGAATCCCAGTGAGGCATGGATGTTGTGTTTGTCTTAATGCACTGGCTCTCTCCCTTCCCTGGGACCAGTGGCCCTAAATTAGGGACGGACGACTGCTTATAGCCCATTGAGTTGCTCACGGTGGTCGTTAAAGCTCCAATGAAAAAAAAATAGAAAGCACTTCAATGGCTAAACAACACCAGACTCGTAACATCAAATAATCTCCAAACAATGATTAAAAAAGCGTGATAACCAAAGCAAAAGAATTAAACAATAACATCAAACCCTTAATCATCAAGTCAGTCTACGCTCGCATGACAAATCTCTTTTCAAATCAATTACAAATTCCAGCTGAATTCTAATGAGATCCTCGAATATCTAACGAAAGAGCGCCGATACATTGTAAACATCGTTCTTATCTCTGCTGAACTCATACGTCATTCTACTTCAGACCTCAAATCAGGTTGCCACAAAACATTCAGTCGAGAGTGAAAGTGTAGTGTTACGTTTGCAAACTATTTAAGCAGAACGAATCAAATTTTACCTAGATACAGGAACTAAAAAGGAAAATTATATTACATCATACGTCACAAAGTTCACAGACATGATGTTCAGTATGAAAAGTATAACGAAGAGCAACTAAAATATGCATATGTAAAAAATCAACAAGGAAATGGAGGATTAGAATGCCAGTATAGCTCACACCCGTTTGGAAGAATTTTAATATTAGATAAATGAAATAATGATTGTCATTATTCTTGTGCTTTCCAATTTTCGAAGCACAAATGTTTCTTCTGAACACCTAAAAATATAATTGTATTTACTGAAGCATGTTTACATGCAGAAATTCCATTGGAAAAATTCTTTTCGGAATGGACATGATGAAGATTATCATAGATGTCACAATCACAATAAAGACTATCATAATAAGTTGTGCTACGATATCGTAGATGCCATGATAAATAATAACAACATATAGTCCTGATTTTCTTTATATAAATCTCTCTCACTAAGTGGTGCAAATGCAGTTCATATTTCGTACGCTACTGGCGCCTGTGCTAGTAGTGAAAAAGTTAATTACTTTTACACATCGCGTAACTGTTATCAAGAGCGAAATTTTACATACATTTTAAAGATGTCCTTGACGACATTTTTCTGATAAGAGGTGCGAATGTGTTCAATATCTCCGTTACTTCATATCGAGAAACTGTCAAATGGCCAAAATTAGTGCATATTTCTCAGTTTTCCAGTAATAATTTCACTCTTCAGATAAAAAAGAATTCTCCGTTGCATCTGATATCTATAACCAACAATCATATCATCACCATCATCCGTTCTAAATTAATTCTGGATGGAGGTTTACACCATCTTCTTCCACAACTCTCTGTCTCTTCCTTGTCATTCCGGCATGCTTGCGAATTTCAATTATACCAATCTCTCACGGGGTCTTCTTCTGGGTCATTTCCTGTCCCTTGGTATCTAATCCATCATTTCAATTGGCCAACGGTAGCCAGTTCTTCTGCACTGTAAAAACTTTTCTGAAATTCACGAACAACTTTCGGTGATTCTATTCGTTAAATAATGAAGCATATTTATGATACAGGGATGTAAGGTCAGGTAATGCGTAACATCACAGCCTCTCGTAGACAAATGTCAATCTCGCCTTCTCGTGGTGCATTCTGTTCCAACTAAAGGTGCTCAGACGACCGGCTATAGTGGTATAACTACACCATCGGGAGTAGAGGAAATGCTATTCCACACTCACCAACCCGCTCGGCCAGCGTGGTGAGTTATGGCCAAATCCCTTCAAAATGACTCCACAACTTAAATCTTGGCCCTCAGTCTCCGGCAGTTGGAATGTACTTGGCCAAGGCTGCGGCCAGTGCGACATACCCAGAAGAAGACCACATGGGAGATGGGTGGATGAAATTCGAAAGTATGTGAGAGTAACATGGAGGAGACTGGCACAAGAAAGACCGTTGTGGAAGTGGCTTGGAGAGACCTTCGTCCAGCAGTGGATTGATAATGGTTGACAATGATGAAGATGATGATTTCTGATACAACCTCTTCCGTGCAATGACCGAAAGAAACCTGAATTGCACGGATTTTTGCTACGCCAGTGAAATTCTGAATTTTCTGCAACCTTCCCGGCAATTTGTTTCTTTTATTGGTCGTAAACTATCGTCTTTGAGATGTATTAACGGAAAATTCTGAATACCTTTCCTCAATGTTTTCGTATATTAACGGAAAAACTCCATTCTGACTTTTTCCGTATCCATATGAGGAAACGTTTCCGGTAAAAGGAGCGATTCGCGAGAATACTTGAGGTTTGATTTAACTATTAAATTTCAACCGTCTGTCGAAGGATCTTATTTTAAAGTTCTCTAGCGAGATGGAATATTGTGGATAGTGTTGGCGTGGCTATTTGTTAGCTAACCATTACTGAAAATTTGCTAGAAGTAGTTAGAATAATTTCTGAAATTTTCTTGACTGTGTTATGGGAGATTATTGTGCGGATTAGACACGTGAATCATAGCGTGCTGAGAGAAGATGGCGTTTGTTTGCTGGAAAGAAAAAGAACTACAGTTCCAGGTCTGAAATTTGGCTTCACGGCCGAATTCTTTGAGTTGCAGAAAAAATCCCCTTTCGTACAAAATCATTATATTTTTATATAGTTTTCTTCTGGATATTCGTAAAGAAAATAAATGCGAGTGCAGAGAAAGTTGTTATCCTCATTTTTATTCAAGCAGAATTCTAAACAGACTGTAGTCAATTCACTACTGCATATACGATATACATGTATACTTTCAGAAAAAGCGGTTTCATTTCTCTTGCACAGGGAGCGCGATTTGTGTTGCCTTTGTTTCTCACAAAACGGGGATAATTAGCTTCGAGAATATACGTATTTCTGGAAGTCTATGATATGTGAATATTTAAACTGTTTTCACTCTTTTCCGGAGGTTTGTATAAAAGAAAAGTTTTAGTAAATTAATTAGTTTCTCTTCAAAGAAATATTTACTGATGAGTGTGTGCGACATATCTTTCATTATACATGTAACAGTATCTATCCATGTAGGGCACAAATCTTAGAGTTTCCTGGGACATTTATGAACACCAGTCCCTTCACATACAGAAATCGTTTGAGAGAAGGATCTTAGGTGTATCATGTTTGTAATAAACATTCAAATGCAAAATAGACCAATACGAAGATGCGCTCTTTGAATGTTTATTAGCCAAAACGTTTACTCCCCTGTGACTATTAATCAAGACATTTCGTAAGTTCTCATTAGAGAGCCGATTACGGTATTCTCATTTACCGTCGTTGCCTTAGAGACCCATCGACGACGCACCTGCTTTTATATCATTGCCCAAAAGGAATCATTTTACTTTCATGACAATCTCATGAGGTTGCGAAGATGAGAAGTCCACAAGGAAGGAGGAAGGAAGCCTGAGACGACAGTAAAGTTATTCCAGCTGTTCCTGTTATGAGTAAACATTACCACTTGATTCGACCGCCATGAATATATACCAATGTTTCGAAGTGTCAGTGAGCATTGACTGTCAACATATGCTGGAGGAAGTTACTTAAACAACGTCGTGGCAGTTTAATTAAAGCGTCTGGCTGAGTAATTATACACTGAAGAGCAATTGAATTAGAGACAGCTGGCGTTATGCAAATGTGGCGCTGTGGGGGCCATGTAAACGGAAACGACATGACGTATGCAAAGACCGACAATATAAGGAGTGATGCGACGGGAATCAGTAAGAGTCGGATGCAGTATGGGTAAGACGAAGGATCTAAGCGCATTTGATCGAGGGCAAATTGTCGGGGCCCGACGAATGGGTCACTCCATCTCGGAAGTCGTGCAGGCACTGGAATTTTCACGAGCCACTGTGTCACGGGTGCACCATGAGTACATCGAATCCGGTAAAACCATCCCTGCAAGGTCCAACTGCCGTGGACAACAGCGTGTGGATGAGCGGGGTCATCGTCGGCTACCTTGCATTGTAACAGCGGATAAACGGGCCACAGTACAAGAAATCACTCGGCAATTTAACGCTGGTGCACAAAAACGTGTAAGCAGCCACACCATTCAGAACGATCTCCTCGCTATGGCGTACAGAAGCCATCGTCCCACGGGGGAACCGCTGCTGACCGCACATCACAGGGTGCAAAGATTAGCATGGGCGCGGGAACATCGCCACGGACCCTACACATGTGGAAAAATGTTGCCTGGACTGATGGGTCGTGATGCACGTTGGTACATGCGGATGGCACGATACGAGTACCGCGCAAACCACATGAAGCGATGGATCCTTCTTGCCAGCAGGGTACTCTTCAAGCTGCTGGGGGTGGAATTCTCGTCTGGGGACTGTTTACGTGGACTGAAATGGGACCCCTGGTACGTGTGATATCGTCCCTCACAGGTCAACGTTACCGGGATATCCTAGGCGACCATTTGCTCCCGTTTGTGCGTCTTCAACATCCCACTGGGGACCACATCGTGCAACAAGACAATGCACCGTGCCATCGCTCCCGAATTGTATCCGAATGGTTGGATGAACACTCCACCGACGTAGCCTCGCTTCCTTGGCCAGCTAGGTCACCTGACCTCAATCCCATCGAGCACATCTGGGATGCCATCAAGAGAGATGTTCGAGGCTCTGACCTCCCTCCATAAAATCTTCGTGAACTGTGGGAGCTTGTTCAGGGGTCGTGGATCCGTATGGCTTCCCAACTCTTCCGGTGTCTTGTCGCCGCCGTCTTCAGGAGGAAAGGTGGTGCTACACGTTACTAGACAGGTATCTCTAATTCAATTGCTCTTCAGTGTAATGCTGTAACAGATAGTCCGCTGTGATGACGTAGGATGAAGCCAGCTGGCCAAGAGATTCAATTGCTAGACAAACGATCTCTATCCCCGGGTGCAACATGAGTGTTGCGCTTTCTGGCCCTACAGTTCTGCTTGCTTTCTTCCTCTAAAGCCAGTAACCCCAAATCAGAATTTCACAAAGTGGTGTATAGGGGTCGCTGAAACCCTTCAGGGAAGACGAAAAATGTCTAGGGATCTTCCACCTGTACAGACCAGCACGTCTCTCTACAGAGGCTGCATATCGAGCTGATCTCAGGTAATTTGGGCTAAGCAACATACAGAGGACGTTCACACATTTTTAGAACGTTTTTGATAAGAAATTAGAGAAAATAAAAGGAGTTCAAAGAATTGAAACTGGAAAAAGCGCGTTAGATGAACACAAAACAACATATGCTGCCGTTAAATATCATCTGCTAAAAAAAATGGCGCACGTAAACAAGCTGTGGATAGAAGGTTATGTCTTTGCTCTTTGTGAAGAGAAATATCCGTCTTCTATAATTAAAAAATGCTGTGAAAATTATGGAATTAGCATTTCTAAATGTTAATTAAGCAATATTATTCATAAAATAGGGAAAAATAGTCAAACATCGCTTTTAGCAGGAAAAAGATCAATAAACAAATATCCAGAGAGGGTACGTGCTTTTACGGCCATTTCAAAAGTAAGGTCTCTGGTCTTGAAAAAAATCTGTTATCGAATGTAAACGAGGTAATAAACAAAGAATTGAATCTGAAGAAAAAGCAAAAAAAAAAAAAAAAAAAATCATAATGTTCACCAACTTTTGATTAGGCACGTGACTGAGGCCAGAACACGGAGTAGACTCCTTTGGGAAAATCCCTTAGCCGGAGACAGATGGAAATTTATTTTGACTATTGATGAAGCATGAAACTACCTAAACGACTGTAACAAAAAAGGGTCGAAAGGTCGATTTACTATCTCATAGGTGCAGAAAAAGACTTAAAAACTCGGTTACAAGAATCCAAAAAAAGTTTCAGTAAAAGATTCATTAACATCTCTGGTTTCTCGTACAATGGAAAATAAAAGTCAACAAAAATTGAAAAGAATGTTAAAATCAATTCTAAATAATACAAGGGTAATGTTTTACCTCCTGTATTTGAAGAGGAAATATCATTAATTTATCCACAGAGCCTTCAAAGAGTAGAACTTCATGAGGAAAAGGCTACCAGTCATATATCTACATCTATCACTATTTTTCAAAAAATGAAAAACGTGACGGGTGTCAAGACTATACCTTTTGCTCATATTATTTGAAATTTCCTGATGTGTCACCAATGGTCTATTGGTCCTTCGGACTGCTAAAAAGAGCGCTTTTTATACGCAGACCTAATGCAATGTTTAGACTATGGAAAGCAACGGAAGAGGAGTGGAATAAAATACCACTACCAATTTTAAGAAATCCTCTGTTATCTTGGAAATCTAGATGTAGGTTCATAATCCAGAGGAAGGGCTATCAGACAGAACATTTAAGAAAGAGATAATTTTATTTTAAACATTAATTATATTGCTGGAAAACTGTTCTAAAAATGTGGGATCATTCACTGTAGTTGCTTCCTTGCTTCGAGCCAGCATTTTAAGCATCTCATATAAAAATTGGGCTTTAACACCAGATTTTTTTCCCATAACTATTCTTCTTTATTGACGTTCGTTTTCAGAAATTTGGAAATAAGTCTGAAAGACCGGCGCTGATCACCGATGCACGTCTTCGATATGAGAGCAATTAATCATCTTTATGAGAGCTGAGAATATTATCTCCTGAGGGGGCAACTGAAGTAAAGTCTTTCGCGAAAGTCAGGCTGATTGCAAAAAGTGTGCCAATAGGAACGTGTACAGCAACCATTCGTCAAGACCAGTAAAAATAATTTCAGTGGCTGAGAGAATATCAGTACAAAAGTTGAAAGATTCTTTGAATTGGCTCCTTACATGATTTTACCTCATGACGAAAATCAAACTGATTCGTCGTCATAGTGGAAGTTGTTATGTCCACAACTACAGTAGTAGCTAGGGTCACTAAGCGTGCTATGGTAATCCGTACATCAAGTGCAAGCAGCCAAAGAAATTTTGGTACTGCCGGTGGTATGTTCGAAGGACTAATTTTGAGTCTGAGACTCTAGACAGCATTTTGTTTCTTCATGATAATAATTTACGAAGATAAACTTTATGCTCACACTAATTTAGATATTTCTACTCGATAATTCCCCAATCCATTTTCCTTCATGTTAAGTCAAAACTGGCTTTTCCAATATAAACTTGGGGAATTTACCTTACGAAGGAGGCATGCCAAATATATTTTTCTGTTGTGCAGGATGTACTCGTTACACGTGACCAATGAGGTCCTAAAACGACGACTGAATTTCCATAAGAGTTGATGTAAACTCTAACTTGGACCGTGACATAGGAAAAGACACCCTTAAAAATGGATTTATTGGATTTTAAAATGAACGACATTCAGCTTTACCACCATTCCTTTGCTTACATTAATAACATTCACTTTAATATCCAATCCCTAGCAAGTACGCTTTCTTTTAAGCGCAGGAGCTTCACTACTAATTCTTTTAAGATCTGTAGACATACAGGTACGGAAAAATTAATAGCAACTCTGGAAATTTCTGACGTTTTTGGGTTTTCAGTGTTGCTACAAAAGTAAATATGCAGATAATACTCACAATGTATACAGTAGTGGCCAAAATTGTGGAAACCTTTTGGAAGTAGTGTATTTTTGAGGTTTGATGGCTCATAACACCACTGTATATCAATGGAAAGATAAGGTCATCAAAAATGTAATGCAATAACGTTTATGGAGGATTTTGTATTAGAACAGCAGTTATAAAGACGAAAAGTGAAACACATAGAAAAAATGAGATATACAAATATTCTCACCATGTCAGTTAATACTTAGTTTGGTAACCATTAGCATTAATTACGGCCTTACAACGCCTTTCCATGGAGTGAATCAAGTTTTTTAGTTCTGCAGCTATCATAACGTGAAACCAAGATTGAATTATTGCTTCTATTAATTGGGTTTTATCACTGGGTTGCTTCTGACTAACAAGTTTTTTTATTCTTTGAATAAAGCTCATATTGAGAAATGGCTTCCTAGTTTAATTGAATTAATAATCTAAAGCAACTTATGGGAATTTACTAGGAAATTTTTTATCATTTATAGCAAATTTTCGGAGAAAACTCTTCTCCTTCTTCAGGCTCTCTTGTTGTTGTCACTTTTTGCTTGTCACTATCATGGTTACGGTTTACCTTGACGGTTACGGTTAACCTTGACGGTTTAGGTTATTTTTCAACAAATCCTGCCAGATGTTAGGCAGGGAAAATCCTTTGCAGTCATTGATGATGGAATTTTGATTTTTCTCAATCTCTATTCCTTCTTTCAGTTTTTTTTTGGAAATTGCTTTGGAAACTGATTACTTTAAGGGAATTCCAATCCATGCTGTGCCCAGTTTCTCTAACATGCCTATCTAATCCAGTCTTGTTGGAGCAATTTTTTATAGCTGCTTTATGCTCAGCTATACGAGTTTCTAGTCTGCGACCTGTTTCACCTATGTAAGATAGTCCACAACTACAATTTACTTCATAAACTACTCCTTGCATTTTTAAAATATCTTCTTCTCTTTGAACTATTTTAGGGAAAAATTTTTTAACTTTGTTCTCTAAACTTGGAGCTAGCCTAATATTGTATTTTTTACTAATTCTCTTTAAAGCCTCAAATAAACCTTTGTGATAAGAAATTTTTCTAGTGAATTTTACTTCTTGCTTTTGTGGGTTCTTCGTACCATTAAAATTCAGAAGCTTCTCAATTTCTTCTTTAGGATAGTTATTTTCTGCAAGTATGACTTTAAGCTCTTCTTTATGGGCTTCTTTTTTATCTGCAGTAGAAACTATTTTATTAATTTTTTCTAAAAACTGACTTGCTACATTTTTCTTTTTTTTTTTTTTTTTTTTTTTTATTATGAAGATGAAAAATTCCTCACTAGTTGGTATAAAAAACCAATGAATACTAAAAGACTACTGGATTTCAATTCGTATCATCCAGTTTCTATTAAGAAAAATGTAGCAAGTCAGTTTTTAGAAAAAATTAATAAAATAGTTTCTACTGCAGATAAAAAAGAAGCCCATAAAGAAGAGCTTAAAGTCATACTTGCAGAAAATAACTATCCTAAAGAAGAAATTGAGAAGCTTCTGAATTTTAATGGTACGAAGAACCCACAAAAGCAAGAAGTAAAATTCACTAGAAAAATTTCTTATCACAAAGGTTTATTTGAGGCTTTAAAGAGAATTAGTAAAAAATACAATATTAGGCTAGCTCCAAGTTTAGAGAACAAAGTTAAAAAATTTTTCCCTAAAATAGTTCAAAGAGAAGAAGATATTTTAAAAATGCAAGGAGTAGTTTATGAAGTAAATTGTAGTTGTGGACTATCTTACATAGGTGAAACAGGTCGCAGACTAGAAACTCGTATAGCTGAGCATAAAGCAGCTATAAAAAATTGCTCCAACAAGACTGGATTAGATAGGCATGTTAGAGAAACTGGGCACAGCATGGATTGGAATTCCCTTAAAGTAATCAGTTTCCAAAGCAATTTCCAAAAAGAAAACTGAAAGAAGGAATAGAGATTGAGAAAAATCAAAATTCCATCATCAATGACTGCAAAGGATTTTCCCTGCCTAACATCTGGCAGGATTTGTTGAAAAATAACCTAAACCGTCAAGGTTAACCGTAACCGTCAAGGTAAACCGTAACCATGATAGTGACAAGCAAAAAGTGACAACAACAAGAGAGCCTGAAGAAGGAGAAGAGTTTTCTCCGAAAATTTGCTATAAATGATAAAAAATTTCCTAGTAAATTCCCATAAGTTGCTTTAGATTATTAAAGTTTTTTTAGTCGACTCCATAAATTTTCGATGGGGTTAAGGTCTGGGCTATTCCCAGGCCATTCCAGCTGTGGAATATGATTATCTTGAAACCGCTTTTTGCATACAGCAGCAACATGACATGGAGCTGAATCCTGTTGAAACATAAATTCTTCATTATTTTGAAAAAGTTCACGTGCAGAATGCTTCAGTTTGTTCTCAAGTATTTCATTAATGTATTTTTGGCCATTTATATTCCCATTAATCACGCAAATTCTGCCCACACCTTCTGATGTCATACAACCCCAGATCACAACACTAACTCGGTGTTTCACGGTACATGTAATGTAATCAGGATGCAAATCTCCGATTCTTCTGCTTACGTATTTTATGCCATGACTACCAAACAGGGAGATTTTGATCTCATCACTACCAAACAGGAAGATTTTGGTCTCATCACTCCAAATAACACTGTCTCATTGTTTCTCTGTCCAGTTAAAATTGGTGTTAACCCAGTTTAATCTTTTCAACCTTCGTTTGAGAGATAAAAATGGCTTCTTTCGTGGAATTCTAGCTTTTAGACCGAATTCCTGCAGTCTGCGCCGAACAGTCCTTGCACTCAACTTCGCATTGCGTTGCGCCATTTCATCTTGTATACACCCAAAGGATAGGATTTTCTTCTGTCACCTAGGCCCAGTCTCTAAATTTTTCTATCATCATTTGCTGTTGTGCACCTTTTCCTGCCTTTACCAGTCTAGTTTTGTTGTGACTGAGTCTCCTTATACCTCTTCAAACATTTAGAAATTCCACTTTTGGTTAAGTTTTCACCAATGTTTCTTCTAATTTCTTCAAAACTGAAGCCTTGTTCACTTAATAGTAGTATTTTACATCGCTTTCTGGGTGACCAGTCAACTCTTTGCGCCATTTCTTTAATGTTATTACGTTTTACAAGCTCACTAAATGAAAGAACACACACACAAAAAAAACCCCAACCAACTTGATAGCAATCACATAACCCATAACAAATGTTCTCCTCACAGCTACAATACATGACATCAATAGCTGAATCCTACTGTGACTTGATTGGCTCATTGCCAAAAACAAGATGACTCCTGATTGGCTCTCTAAACACTCATGTTCATTGGCTACATTCAAATAAAGGAAAGCTTCTTCATATCAACCTAAGCAAGTTGTGCGCTTCCTTTTTCTGGTTATTTGGCTATAACGTTTCATAGATTACAGATAATTGAACAAACGTTACCGCATTATATTCTTGATAAAATTATCTTTCCACTGCTATATAATGTTATGGTATTACTCCAAACAAAAGTGGTGTTATGAACCATCAAACCTCAAAAATACACTTTTTCCAAAAGGTTTCCACAATTTTCGCCACTACTGTATATAATTTTAAAGCACATTTCATACAGAAGCCAAATCAGTTTACAGAGTGGGAATACCTTTAACAAAACTCAAGTTTTGAACAGAAATGTGCTGCAAAACAGCGATCATGACAAAGTAACAGGTTCAAATTCAAATACAATTACGTACCAAATATTTCGTTGGGTGACCTTTTGATTTAACAACGGCTGCACACCTGTTGGCCATGGAGTCAACCAAGTTACGCAACATATCGGATAAAATACAGTTGTGCCAAACATCAGTAATTGCGTTAACCAGTTCCACTTTATTTGTGTCGTAACGTTCGTGCACTTTTCTTTTCAGAATGCACCACAAATTCTCAATCAGCTTCAAGTCTGGCGAATTACCAGGTCAAGGAAGAGACACAACATTGCCTAAAGACGTCACATAAGCTTTAATGATTCTTGCACGGTGGCATGGGGCCGAATCGTCCTGGAAGATGTATGATTGACCGTGGAACAAATCACGTCCTGAAGGTACCATCTTATCTTGGAGGATACTTTTGTACACCAGTGCACTAACAGTGCTCCCACACACATGGATTCTGCCCACTCCAGCAGCAGCAAAATAATCCCAAATCACAACATTGCATGGATACTTTCTTGTCTTAAGTGTGAAAGAGGGATGCAACGCCTCGTTATTTCGTCGAAACACTCGGCACATCGTGTCCTTGCGGTCGATGTTCAATTTCGTCTCATTACTAAATAACACTTGACGCCACCTATCAGCGTTCCACTCCTTATGTTCCTTTATCCATTCTAAACGTTTCTTACATTTTACATTGGTTAGCAATGGTTTCTTTACAGTCCTATGAGACGTCAGACCCATAGAACGTAACCTGTTCCTTACTGTTCGAGGACAAACAACAGTACCACAGCTCCTCCGCAATTCTTTGGCAAGAACTGTTGACGAGACGAACCTGTTTCGCAGACAAAGCCGTTTCAACGCGTTGTTACTTTTAGGAGTTGTTTTCATTTTTCGGCCACATTTACCCAGCCTGCCATTCTTGATTCCACCCATATAACGGATCATTGCCCGCTGCCGTCCAACTGTACTAGTGCACCCCAGATATCTGGGCAATTTCTGCATTGCTTTTGCCGAATTCCCTTAAAGTGACCATTCGCAAAGCTTTTCGTGGTGAAAAAGTACCTAACCTACCCGTAACTGCAACACAGTTTGCACAGAATATATGAAATGCCTCTAAACTTCAGATTTGCACTGCAGTACACAGGAGTAACGACTACACACTCGCCAATGCTAACGAGCTACCTACGTGCACTGCGAAAACGTCTTCAATAACCCCATAATAATAACGCCGCAATCAATCAATGAGTCATTTTCTTGTAGGACTTACGTCCACAGTGAGTAGAGTTTAGGTCCCAGCCACCTTCAGCGAGATCGCGTTTTGGGCAGGACACAGAAACGGAAGGAATGAGAGCAAGTCTAGCGACTTTGACAGAACAGTTTGTAGTGAGATTAGAGTACAGTAGATGGCGCCACCATACAAGTATGTTGTTGCACATAGAGGGGTGAGAGAATTTCAGGGGGGGGGGCATAGGAAATGATACCCATTTAACCAGTGGGTCCAGCCTGGGGGCCGTCACTTAGAGTGCTCGTCCGATATTCAGCGATTGTTAGTAAATCACACCATCTCTGAAAGATCAGCCCAGGCTCGAACCTGGGGACCCTGCAACGATAGTCTGAATCACTAACCACTAAGCCATCCGCGGCTCTGGAATAACCCCACGCACATCGCCTGCCCTTTATATCACCTGTATGCGGAAGAACAAGCAAGCTGCGTCGGTTTGTAGCAACGACGATGACATTTCACATAACGAAGTGTGCTTCCTTCGCAACACATTTCTGGTCATAACTTGAGTTCTGTTCAAGATATTCCCATTTTGTAAACTGAGTTGGCTTCTGCATGACATGTGCTTTAAAATGATATATACATATTGTGAGTATTATCTGCATATTTACTTTTGTAGTAACACTGAAACCCAAAAAACGTCAGAAATTTCCGGAGTTGCTATTAATTTTTCCGTAACTGTATATGCAATAACAAGACATATGTACAAACAACAAATAAAGAACTGTAGATCAAAGCGAAGCCTGAACGTGTTTGCACTTTTACTATACAGGAACAAAAGATACTTCATCATCCGACGGAGCAGTATCTTGCGTTCTTTCCTCCTCTCATGTGGTATTCCTATCAAGGCAAAAAATAAAAAAAAACTGTTGCTGTGTTCAGTAAAAAAAATAATTTAGTTAAAATTTAAAAGATTATCTACTAGCATGGAAAATGCTTCTGTGACAACTTAAGCACATTTGTTGAAATCGTAATAAGAAACACGGTTACAAAAATTCGAGTTTTGTAGCAAAATTTCTTCGGGATCTGGTTTGTGCCTTGTTTAGTTTTCGAGTGATATCGGGTTTGCTCAAGTCGGGCAACGACTCAGAGTTTCCGGATCGGGCAGAACCAAACTTTTTCAGCCGGCTCTTATCGGGTCAGGTTGGATCAAAAATTTCAAGCCCGTGGAAGCCTCTACTCTCTGCTGCCGTATTAATTGATCTAAGGGATGAAGACAGCTTCTATAACTATGGCTTTATTTTGAAACGAAACGCTGCCTTCTCTCTTGCGCAATTTCTTAATTTAGCTTCTTAAAACCATAAGCGACTACTAATGCTATCGGGAACCCCCAATTCCTGATAGTGTTAGTAGTCACTCCGGATCGGGCAGAACCGAGCTCTTTCAGCCTGCTGATATCAGGTCAGGTTGGGTCAAAAATGTCAAGCTCGTGGAAGCCTCTACTCTCTGCTGCCGTATTAATTGATCTAAGGGATGAAGACAGCTTCTATAACTATGGCTTTATTTTGAAACGAAACGCTGCCTTCTCTCTTGCGCAATTTCTTAATTTAGCTTCTTAAAACCATAAGCGACTACTAATGCTATCGGGAACCCCCAATTCCTGATAGTGTTAGTAGTCACTCCGGATCGGGCAGAACCGAGCTCTTTCAGCCTGCTGATATCAGGTCAGGTTGGGTCAAAAATGTCAAGCTCGTGGAAGCCTCTACTCTCTGCTGCCGTATTAATTGATCTAAGGGATGAAGACAGCTTCTATAACTATGGCTTTATTTTGAAACGAAACGCTGCCTTCTCTCTTGCGCAATTTCTTAATTTAGCTTCTTAAAACCATAAGCGACTACTAATGCTATCGGGAACCCCCAATTCCTGATAGTGTTAGTAGTCACTCCGGATCGGGCAGAACCGAGCTCTTTCAGCCTGCTGATATCAGGTCAGGTTGGGTCAAAAATGTCAAGCTCGTGGAAGCCTCTACTCTCTGCTGCCGTATTAATTGATCTAAGGGATGAAGACAGCTTCTATAACTATGGCTTTATTTTGAAACGAAACGCTGCCTTCTCTCTTGCGCAATTTCTTAATTTAGCTTCTTAAAACCATAAGCGACTACTAATGCTATCGGGAACCCCCAATTCCTGATAGTGTTAGTAGTCACTCCGGATCGGGCAGAACCGAGCTCTTTCAGCCTGCTGATATCAGGTCAGGTTGGGTCAAAAATGTCAAGCTCGTGGAAGCCTCTACTCTCTGCTGCCGTATTAATTGATCTAAGAGATGAAGACAGCTTCTATAACTATGGCTTTATTTTGAAACGAAACGCTGCTTTGTTTTTGCGCAATTTCTTAATTTAGTGTTTTAAAACATAAGCGACTATTAACACTATCAGGAATCGCCAATTCTTAAATCATCTCCACTTTTTCCATGAGAGAGGAAAACAGAGAGAGAGAGAGACAGAGAAAGAGAGAGAGAGACAGAGAAAGAGAGAGAGAGAGAGAGTGAGAAAGAGAGAGAGAGAGTGAGAAAGAGAGAGAGAGAGAGAGAGAGAGAGAGAGAGTGAGAAAGAGAGAGAGAGAGAGAGAGAGAGTGCCGCCGCAAGAAAAACACAATACACATGATTGATTCGGAACTAGAAACCAGCCATAACTCGGATGATTAGCCAGAAGACCAAGGCTCTGACCAGTCTGCTATCGGCTACACACTGTGCCACAGTAAAACGAAATTAATCTCATCTGGCTGACAGCTCTGACCGAAGTTAAGAGATCGTAGTGGTACCCTACGGTTTGTGATAATTGCAACACCAAGAAAGAATCCTGCTATTCAAATGAAATTTATAACACAGATTCCTCATGTTACCTGAGATAACTGATTCCATTTACAGAGCTTCACAAGATTTTTTCGCCACAAAACCTCAGTATCGTGTGTCGCCACCTCGAGCAAAAATAGAAGCCTCTACATTGTGTGGCATTGAATGGAAGATAATTTTAATACCGTCCTAGTGAATAGCCTGCCAGGGTGCTTCACTAGCTAGTCGCTTAGCTACCATGTATCAGACATGTTCGATCGGAGACATGCCCGGCGAACGTGCAGGACAGAGGAGCAGCGGTATCTGCCGTGCATGGAAGAGGTGTTGTACTTCCCGGGCCTCATGTGGCCGAGCATTTTTCTATTGGAATATAGCGCCAGGACAACTGTGAAGAAAGGGCATCACCTGTGCCTCTAAAACATCCCTGATGTATCGTTCGTTGCCTGGTAAGGGTCCCCTCAGTTCGTATCAGATGAGATTGCGAATTGAAGCCAAGGGCAAACTAAACAATGACGCTCGCCATTGGGCCGATATGACGCAGCAAAATTGCACGCTGTAAGGTGCCGTTCACCACGATGTCTTCGAACACTTAAGCGACCATCATGGTGCATCATGTTGAACCGTGACTCCTCAGGATACAATACCTGCTGCCAATCAGCGCGAAAATGTTTGTGTTCGAGACCCCATTGCGGCCTCAGGCGTCTTGGGTTGAGGGTCAAAGGAATGCGTAGTAATGCGCTGCTAGAGATCAGTTCTCTGTTAAGCAGATGATGTTGAACTGTGTTGGAGAACAAACCCTGACCTGTGACAGGGCTCCACTGCGGCGCTAACCCCGTGGATGTCATGTTAAGCAGATGATGTTCAACTGTGGCTGTCATAATGATGTTAAATGTGGATGTCATGTTAAGCAGATGATGTTGAACTATGGATGTCATGATGTTGATGTGGATGTCATGTTAAGCAGATGATGTTGAACTGTGGCTGTCATGATGATGTTAAATGTGGATCTGATGTTAAGCAGATGATGTTGAACTATGGATGTCATGATGTTGATGTGAATGTCATGTTAAGCAGATGATGTTCAACTGTGGATGTCATGATGATGTTAAATGTGGATGTCATGTTAAGCAGATGATGTTGAACTATGGATGTCATGATGTTGATGTGGATGTCATGTTAAGCAGATGATGTTCAACTGTGGCTGTCTGGATGATGTTAAATGTAGATGTCATGTTAAGCAGATGATGTTGAACTATGGATGTCATGTTAAGCAAATGATGTTCAACTGTGGATGTCATGATGTTGATGATGTGGATGTCAGGTTAAGCAGATGATGTTCAACTGTGGCTGTCATGATGATGGTAAATGTGGATGTCATGTTAAGCAGATGATGTTCAACTGTGGCTGTCCTGATGATGGTAAATGTGGATGTCATGTTAAGCAGATGATGTTCAACTGTGGATGTCATGATGATGTTAACTGGGGATGTCATGATGATGTTAACTGTGGATGTCATGATGATGTTAACTGTGGATGTCATGATGATGTTAAATGTGGATGTCAGGTTAAGCAGATGATGTTGAACTGTGTTGGAGGACAAAGTCTGACCTGTTACAGTGCTCCACTGCTGCGCTAATCCCGTGGATGTCGCTCTGCGATCGCCCACTGCCATGCGGTAAAGGTGTCTATCATTCCGTGCAGTCATGCAATTTTCCGGTCCATTTCCAGGATTTCTGTGCGTCCGAGTCTCATCTGTCCACTGAAACCACGTTCGCATCCCTGCACTAGCGTTTCGCCAGGTACGAGTGGCTATTTCGCGATAAGAAAATCCAGCCCCTCTCATCCCAACAATCTTTCCTCAGTCAAAGCCGTCAGGTGCTCATAATACGACCTTCTCTGGCGGAGGGGAAATATTCAGACACAAGAAACGCTCGACTCAATGTCGGCTCTTCACTGATTACAACATCTTGTTTGAGCCAGTTCTTTATACCCAAGACCGGAGACTGCAGAGGGCGTCGCTCCGAAACCACATGCGCATTTTCACTGACATTTTAAACATTCGCATGTCCCAACCTGTCCACAGTGTCTGGACTGTGCGAAAATGGTTAGTGGGACATTGAGTAGATTTTTAGGCATTACCCTGGCCTTGACATTTCCCAGATATCAATCCAATTGAGCATCTGCGGCTTGAGTTGGGACAACAAATTCGATCTCCGGCGGCTCAATCACGTAACTTAAAAAAGTTAAAAGAACGTCCGGTAGCGTGTTGTCACCAGATACCACAAAACACATTTAGAAGTCTTGTAGCGCGTCCATGACTTGCCGGGTAAGTGCTGTTTTGAAGGCACGTGGAGGAACAACATCATATTAGGTAGGTAGTCATAATGTTTAGTTTTATATGTATATGTTACGGGCAGAAACCGAAATCGGACAGATCGCAATCTGCCCGGGCGAATCGCGATGTGCCTACTAGTTTCAGGTGAACCGCGATTTGCCGTTGAATAACGGGATGTGGCCGGGCAAATTGCGATGCGACCATTTAACGCAGGGCAAATCTCGAATAGCTTATCTCAGCAGACTGTTAATCTCTCTATATGTAAAAGTGAAAGTCTGTATGTTTGTTCCGCATACGTTCCTAAATGGTTTGATGGATTTGCAACAAAATTGACATACATACTCTTCATCACCCAGATTAAAATACAGGCGGGATGATTTTTTAGAAATTCTATCTCTAAGGGGTCAAATGTGTTTTTACGGGGCCCTCTATAGATTGGGTGCAAGTCGGCTGCTGCGGTATTACTCCGCGTGTCAGAGCAACGGTCATCAGGTGACGCTTCACTCCTCGCAAGCTTCCCCGGTTCAGGCATATGGAGAAGAGTCCGATTTTTGAAAACACAACATATTGTCATAAATATTTTTTTTGTTTATGCCACCATGGCGTTTTCTTTGTAAATATTAGGTTTCATTAGACTCCCAACAATTGGATGGAGCTACAGATTCCCACCAATAGACGTGGTCCTCTCAAATAGCATCAAGGTTAAGTTGAAATTAAAACAGACGGTCATCTTCATACATAAAATTTAAATACAAGATTAGTATTGGCATTAGTATAGATAAAACAAATAGCCTATGTCCACCGGAAAGATGTAAGCTTCCCAACGGTGAAAGAATTATCCGAATCGGTTTAGTTTTCGAGATTAGTAAAAAAAAATTCCGTATATTATCGTGAACTACTTTCTTTCACGTTGGGTGTGATCAGGTTGTATATCTACACTCTAGAAAGCTGAATGCGGAGTGCAAAAAGTGCATTGTTGTGCATGTTTGCTGTTTCGAGTTTTTAGGGATCAGAACGGCCATTATAAATTGTGATTTTTATAATAAAATTTTCATCAAGTGTGGTGAAATGCCTCAAAAAAAAAAAAAAAAGAAAGAAAGAAAAGAAAAACGTACACCCATCGGACAAGTTCAGCCGAAAGCAAAGAAAGTAAAATTACTTCGAGAGAGTGAGACAAGCGAACAACGTGATCGAAGAGTTATGGATCAGCGGGAAAGAGCCAGTGTGTCTGGGGCGGTAGAGACCTTGGAACAGCGTGAGGCCCAACTTGAGCGTTGTTCATCATGGTACAATTTTTTTTATAGTACGATTTACATTGTTACTTGAAAACAAACTTTATGTCTAACCCGGGCAAAGCCGGGTATCTCCGCTATTTTTTTTTTTTATATTTTGCCACCAGACTGGCTGGAAGTCAGAATCCAGACCCACTCCCTTCGACCAATCTCTTTCAAGAACATGTGCTGCGCGCGGCATTGTTCGTCCAGCTCTCAACACCATTCCCTTCGAACAACTGGCTCAAAGCCACGTGCCAGGTTACTCTCTCGCATAGACTGTGCGCGCCATTTTTCGTCCAGCTCTCGACAGTGTCAGAAGCAGTAAGTCGTGAGTAACTGTTAATTATGGCGTCGGTTTCTGATGAACGTGTTGGTGATATAAAAGAACGGTGTCACGTGAAATTAGTTGAAATGAACAAAAGTATTTTTTTTTTGGAGGTTTTGTTTTACGACCACCCTGAACAACTCAGTTGGCTATGAACAAAAGTGATTCCAGTGATTTTCTTGAGGAAGAAAAGTACTATGAGCTAGTGAATGACGTAGAAGGGGCGAAGAAAGCTATTATTTCAGTAGTTTCTTAATTTTCTAACAAACCGTTTTTTATGTTCTTGAATTCAATGTAACTAAATTGCAATTTTTATTTTCAAAGTCTGTTTCCTAATGTTTCAAGTTGTGATTAAAAAAAAATCCTAAAAAAAAATTTTGTAATAAAATTGTATTGTCAATACTTTTTTTTTGCATTATTCTTTACATTTTTATTTTGTATTTCAGCAAAATGACTAAAAAAATTTGAAGCAAATATAAACGTAAGATGGTCCCTTGAATTAATTGACTCACGATTTGGCCAAAGACGATCGGCCAGATCTCGATTTGCCCGGGCACATCTCGAAATACCAAGATACATCGGGCTTTTCCCGAAACTGGTAGGCATATCACGATTTGCCCTGGCAGACTTCGATCACTCCGGAATTCGACATTTTCCCGTAACATATACACTATATTGACAAAAGCAACCGGACACTCCTTCAAAGCAAATGAACGGATCCGCTGCGTTGTTAAGATGCGCAGTACAGCTGCAAACGGTATAAAAACAAGCCTGCAGCTGACCGCGATCGTATCGCACTGTGAGGTTGAGTGAAAATGTCGCGGCGGGAGAAAACTGACTTTGAGAAAGGAAAGATTGTTGGGTGTTATATTAGTGGGTTGTTCATAAGAGAAACCGAGAGGCGTTTAAACGTACCCAAGTCAACTGTTTTGGATGTACTGAATAAGTGGAAGACACATGGCGTGCCTGAAGCAGTAAAACGTACCAGCAGACCAAAGAAAATCAGTGTTAGAGGACGTCGATGCATCAGGAGAGTCGTTACAGCTAATCGACGGAGTACTGCACAAGACCTCAGTGTACAGGTGAGTAAAAATGCTGGAACCTCGGTATGTACACGTACCATTCGCAAAGAACTTCATTCCATGGGTTACCGTGGTCGTGCGGCTGCTCATAAGTCTTCCATCTCCACTCAGAATGCTACTCGTCGTTTAGCATGGTGTAAAGAACATTTATCGTGGACCGTAGATCAATGGAAACGGGTCATATAGACTGATGAATCCAGATACACGACACACCAGTCTGATGGCTGTGTGTGGGTATGGCGGCAGCCAGGGAAACGCTATTGACCACAGTGTACTGTTCCTACGGTCAAGTTTGGAGCTGGCAGTGCACTCGTGTGGGGGTGTTTTTCGTGGTATGGACCCGGCCCATTGGTTATCGTGTACAAACTTGTTAACCAGCAGGTCTACCTTGATATTCTGAACAATTATGCCTTACCAACTCTGTGGCAATACTATGAAACCGAGCCTTGATGTGACCAGCAGGATAATGCACCGAGCCATAAAGCAAGGACTGTTACGGAGTGGTTTGATGATAGTTCCGTATAGTGTGTGGACTGGCCAGCACAGAGCCCTGATCTTAATCCCATAGATCACTTATGGGATGAATTAGAGCGCTGCATAAGAAAGTTGAAACCACGGCCTACATATGTACTGAATAGAAGCGCATATATATCGCTGTGTTCCAAAACCTTATCGAAAGCTTGTCTCAATGTGTCAGTGTATACATTAAGGCCAAAGGTGGACCGACATCGTACTAATGTATGTCAATAAAGGCTATGTTGTGTTTGTCTTCGAGGTGTCCGGTGACTTTTGTCAATATAGTGTATAAGCCAAAACACTCTATTATTTAGTGGTAAAGGATGAAAATAGAAGATTACTAAGATGCTTTTAGAGCAAAGCCATTCTTGTTCGTAAAGCGAACAGGGGGCTTGCATATAATTTTAATTTACGAGCATTTTTCACAGAATAAATATTCTTACACATATTTTCATCAGCAATCAGTGGAGGAAACACAGAAACTTTCTCTATAGATATCATTATTCGTTAACAGATACAGGCAGGTTTTTTTTTGGTTTTTTTTTCTTTGGCAGTCTTTTTTATCACACGTGTCTGCTTCCTCCTTTCCGTTGTTATTATTCTTTTTTACCTTAAAGAAAACATTTCTTTTGGAATTCTGAAATCCCAGTTCATTCAAGCAATGCATAGCAGTTAAAATTTTGCAGTTATGTCTCGTGAAGTAGAAAAATACTTTTGATAAAAATTGTTAATTACTGCTGCAACGAAATTCGAGCGTGATGTTTAATGATCTATAATACTCTAAGGAATAATCTGGCGCTAATGACACAGGGATGTAATTTACTTCGCGGTCTTGTTTAGTAGAAAATATTTCATTTTTGGGACGTATCGCTGAATTACCAACGCGATTTTAAAGCAATATTTAACTTTGTAACAAACAGCCTCCCTGGGATTATGTCGTCGCATTTTATGGTGTCATGCTGATTAATTTAGAACTTAGTCATGAAAAACGTCTGTACTTTTGAAATAAATAACTTCATAAATGCAAGTAAAAATCAAAGAATGCGGAAACTTAACATTAGAAATCCATTTAGAATGTTTGTTCGCTCCTGTAATACATGAATGAACGTAAAACCGGCATTGTGTGACATAAGAATCACTATCATGAAGAAGGAGAAATAGAACGGGGACAGTTTTTCTGAGAGATGCGAATAATTTAATGGTTAGGGAATAATCCGTTTATACAGAGGTAGTTCACACATTTTTAGAACGACCTTCCAGCAATATAATTTTTGTTTAAAATAAAATCATTTCTTTCCTAAGTGTTCTACTTGATAGCTCTTTATATGGATTATGAACCCACATCTTCATTTTAAAGTTAACAAGGCAATTCTTAAATTTGGTAGTGGTATTTTATTCCACTCCTCTTCCACTGCTTTCAATAGTGTGAGGTACTACAGAGGTAAAACATGTGTCAAGACGACAAATCTGCAACGATACATTCCATCCTTGTAGCTTAGTTGGAAGATCAACTTACTCTGGAGTTAGGGGCGCGCTTTTGAACTTCGTCACGGACAAACTTGTGTTTTCACATTGGCGCCCGAACGTAAAAATGGATGTACTTGCCGTTGGATTCTTCAAAAATGTGTGATGTTTGTTCCACACATCGTCTAGAGTTAATGAAAATTCGTTCTTCACTTCAAAAAGAGGAAAAATATATTAAGAGGGAGATGATGTAACGTACTACAGAGGATAAGCACGCGTCAAGACGACAAATCTGCAGCGATAAATTTCCTCCGTGTAGCTTAGTTAGGAGAGCAACTTACTCCGGAGTGAGGGTCCGCGAATTCGATCTTTGCCACGTACAAACTTGTGTTTTCCCAATAGTCCAATCATCGTTTCAGGCCTGCATTTAGAAAACGCTCTTTTTAGCAGTCCGAAGGCACAATAGTATATTGGTGACGCATCAGGGGACCTTCAAGGAATATGAGCAAAATGTATAAATTGATATTCGTATATTTTTCCATTTTTTACGTTTTCCCACCGTAGGTTGAAGAAGCGTATATGCTCCAGCTTTGTCCGCCTGTCTGTATGCCCGTCCGCACGATAACTCGCGTAAAAATTGTTCAATTTCGATGAAATTTTACTATGTGGTAGGGTACAACCTGGGAAGAAACCCTATTGAAAATGGGCGAAATGGCGTCAAAGATCAGTAAATAGGAGCGGGATCCATTCCATTGCTCTTATGCGTCATAACTTGCGTAAAAACGGTTCGATTTCGATGAAATTTTAGTATGTGGCAGGGAACCATCTGGAACAAACCCTATTAAAAATGAGCGAAATGACGTCAAAGGTCAAGACATAGGAGCGGGATCCATTCCATTTCCCTTATGCGTCATAACGAAAGTAAAAATGCATCGATTGCGACAAAACTTCATTTAATTGTTCCGGAGATATTCTGAACGGGTTTTGTTGAATATCATGGAAATGGGGTCAAATGTCAAGACATAGGAGCGGGATCCATTCCATTTCCCTTATGCGTCATAACGTACGTAAAAATGCTTCGATTGTGACAAAACTTTATTTAATTGTTCCGGAGGTATACTGAACGGGTTCTGTTTAATATAATCGAAATGGAGTCGAAGGTCAGGACTCAGGATCCAGATTTATTTCACAGCCATTATCCTCATAACTTGAGTAATAATTTCTGGTATGTTGGAAAGCGTATAATAATCAATGCATTGCATGATTTTACTAACTTGTTTCAACAAACAGAGTGGTACATTTGGATGTATGACTGGTAGCCTTATTCTGATCGAGTTCTACTCTCTGAAGGCTCTGTGAATGAAGGAATGGTATTTCCTTTTTAAATACAGGAGTTAAAATGTTATTGTGGTATTATGTAGAATTGATTTTAACATTCTTTTCAACTTTGCTTAACTTTTATTCCCCGTTGTACGAGAAAGCAGCAATATTCATGGATCCTTTGCTGAAACTTTCTTTGGAATCTTGGAGCCAAGTTTGCAAGTCTTCTTCTGACCTTTTGCAACAGTAAATCGATTTTTCTTTGTTACAGTCGTTTAGATAGAACCATGCTTCATCAATAGTCACAATAAATTTCCATCTGTCTGCGGCTAAGTGAATTTCATAAAGAAGTATATATACACCGTGTTCTGCGTTCAGCCACATGCCGAGACGAAAGGCGGTGAAAATTTTGTTTTTTGGTTTTTCATATTCAAATCTTAATTTTTTACCTTGGCTACAGTTCTTTGAGATATTTTTAACGACTTAGCGATTGTTCTTTGGGACGGTGGATGTTCTTCTAAGAGCAGAGGGAGACTTTACTTTTGAAATAGTCGTAGAAGTGAGTACTTGTTTGGTGTTATATTTCCTGTTGAAAGCGATGCTTGACGATTTTCCTTCTATTATTAATAATAGTGCTTATGTTACATTTAGAAATGCTAATTCCACGATTTTCACAGCGTTTTTGAATTACAAAATACCGATATCTTTCTTCACAAAGAGCAAAAATATAACCTTCTATCCACAGCTTGTTTACCTGCGCCATTTTCTTAGCAGACGATATTTAACTGCAGCGGATGTTTCTTTCGTATTCATCTAACACGAAAGCACAATAGTATATTGGTACTTAAAATTCTTTGAACTTCTTTTATTGTAGTCTTGCCCAATGACCGCGCCGCCCCGGTGGCGCAGTGGTCTAAGTGATGGCCTCTGATCATTCGTCCGAAAGGGGTCCGGGTTCGAATCCCGGTGAGGCATGGATGTTGTGTTTGTCTTACGGTCCTGGCTCTCTCTCTTCCCTGGAACCAGTGACCCTAAATTAGGGACGGGCGACTGCTTATAGCCCATTGCGTTGCTCACGGTGGTCGTTAAACCTCCAATCACAAAAAAAAAAAAAAAAAAAAAAAAAACGAGCGCCCCGCGGATTATTTTGTGGCACCACGATGTCCGTCACAGACTGATAAGGAAGTTTCTGCCATAGATCTCCGTTATAGTGCCAGAAGTTTCTTTTGAGTTGTTATATAGAAATATCTGAAATATAATTAAATAGTGACTTGGGCTTATTCATCGAGAACAACAGATCGAAATTCGTCTTCAGAGAAAAAAGGCGCTTAACCCTTCGGGTGGCGAGCACGCATATATACGTCCGAAAATTTATGTGCCTAATACGACAACGCAATAATACGTTCGTCTAAAAACCGTTCAAAAGCCACGGGAGCGCAATATTGCGTCGAAAACATTTTCTGGCTCATAGTGGCGAGAACGCATATATATGTATGCTAACGAAGACGAATACTACATAAAGACAGTGCGCATTTAGGGAGGTCTCCTGTTGTATATGTGACAAAGTTTCGCATTGCTTCTTCCAAAGCTCCTACCACCTGCTAAGTTAACAGATCCTTTCGGGGAAACGATTCCTATGGCAGACCTACACCTACCACGGGCAAAAGGAAGGACGTGCCCTCCCCGTCCTTGATGCACGAAAAAGTCCCTCACCGGAAAATTCCCCCACATTCGATAAATTCCTCCACATTGGAAAACTCTCTCATAGGAAAATTCTGCCACGGAAATCTCCCCCACTTCTTTGAGTCGAGACCGTGTAAAAAAAAATTCCATTAAAGAAAAAAATATCTGATGTGGGGGAGATTTTCCGGGTCACCATTTAAATTTTCACGCAGTTTAAAACAAGATACAACAATACAAGTAGCATAAACATGTGGAGGAATTTTCTGGGGTCGGCATTTCTTTTTTTCACCGCCACCTACAGAACACTGGCGTAACCATGTTTCAAAATCTGGGGGGGGGGGGTCAGATCACAAATATACACATTACATATCATCATCAACCATTATCAATCCACTGCTCGATGAAGGTCTCCCCAAATTTCTTTCACAATTGTCTGTCTTGGGCCTGTCTCCTCCATGTCACTCCAGCATACTTTCGAATTTCATCCATCCATCTCCTATGGGGTCTTCTTCTGGGTATTTTCCTGTCCTTCGGAATCCAGTATAAAATTTTGGTTGTCCATCGCTGGTCCGTTCTTCTGGCAACATCTCCAGCCCATTGCCATTTTTCAGTGATTTCACTCTGGTCATGATGTCGTCCACTCCTGTCATTTTCCTTATCCATAGTTCCTCTTCTTATCTTTCCTGGTTACAACAAGCATGCATCTCTCCATGCTTCTTTGAGTTTGTTGCAGTCTTTGTATGTCTTTTTTAGTTAAGGTCCATGTCTCTGCTCCATACGTAAGCACTGGCAGGATGCATTGATTAAACACTTTTCTTTTGAGACATACTGGCATACTGCTCTTAAAAATTGTACTGTTTCTTCCAAAAGCTCTCCATCCAAGTTTTATACGCCGATTAATTTCTTCATCAATGTACCCTCACTCGATAACTGCTGCCCAAGATAAATGTAGGAATCGGTTGTCTCATGCTTTTCTCTATCAATCGATAAATCTTCGTTTCTTGTAAAAGCATTATACATTACTTTTGTCTTCTGAAAGTTCATTTTCAATCCCACTTCTTTACTCTTGTCAGCAAGTTCTTGGATCATACTCTGCAGCTCTGTATACATTGATATATATATATATATATATATATATATCATCATCATCATTGTCAACCATTATCAATCCACTGCTGGACGAAGGTCTCCCCAAGTTTCCTCCACAACGGTCTGTCTTGTGCCAGTCTCCTCCATGGCACTCCCGCATACTTTCGAATTTCATCCAACCATCTTCCATGTGGTCTTCTTCTGGGTCTTTTCCTGTCCCTTGGAATCCAATCTAAAATTTCGGCTGTCCATCGATGATCTGTTCTTCTGGCAGTATGTCCAGCCCATTGCCATTTCAGGGATTTAACTCTGATCATGATGTCTTCCACTTTTGTCATTTTTCGGATCCACGTGTTCCTCTTCTTATCTCTCTTGGTTACACCAAGCATGCACCTCTCCATGGTTCTTTGAGTTGTCTGCAGCCTTTGTATGTCTCTTTTAGCTAAGGTCCACGTCTCTGCACCATACGTAAGCACTGGAAGGATGCATTGATCAAACACTTTTCTTTTAAGACATAATGGCATATTGCTCTTGAAAATTATGCTGTTTCTTCCAAAAGCTCTCCAGGCAAGTTTTGTACGCCGATTAATTTCTTCACCGATGTGACCCTCACTTGATATCTGCTGTCCAAGATAAACGTACGTGTCTGTTATCTCCAGCTTTTCTCCATCAATCGATAAATCTTCATTTCTTGTAAAAGCATTGTACATCACTTTTGTCTTCTGAAAGTTCATTTTTAATCCCACTTCTTTACTCTTGTCAGCAAGTTCCTGGATCATACTCTGTGGCTCTGATGGGGTAGTTGCAAAAATGACTATGTCATCAGCAAAACGAAGGTGGGTTAGATAATCTCCATTAATCTTTATCCCTTTGTTTTCCCAGTTCAGTGATTGAAAGACATTTTCCAATGTGGCATTAAAGAGCTTCGGAGATATGGTGTCACCTTGTCTCACTCCTTTTCCAATTTTTATGTGTGTTGTATTTTCAAACAGCCGAATCTTTGCACTTGCATTTTCATAGATGTTATTAATAACATTAATGTATGCATCTTCAATACCGCAGGATTTCAGAGCCATTGCAACTGCTGATGGTTTCACCGAATCAAAGGCTTTTTCATAATCGATAAAAGCCATGCACAATGGAAGTTCATATTCCCTCGCTCTTTCAATTAGTTCTCTCAGTACGTGGATATGATCTATTGTGCTGTAGCCACTCCTGAATCCAGCTTGTTCTCTCGGTTGAGTCATGTCCAGTGTCACCTTCAAGCGGTGTGAAAGAACTTTAGTGAAGATTTTATAAACCACTGATAGGAGGCTGATAGGTCTGTAGTTCCTGAGATCCTCAATGTCACCTTTTTTATGTAGCAAGATCATTGTAGCGTTGTTCCAATCCTCAGGAATTTTCCCTCCTTTAAGGCATCGAGTGAAAATTTGGGCGAGTACTGTTTCGATTTCTCCACTTGCTTCTTGTATGATGTCTACAGTAATTCCATCTTCTCCTGGAGCTTTTCCCCGCTTCATGTTCTTGATTGCATGTGCAACTTCTGCTGGAAGGACTGGAAGAACTCTGGTACTGGTACCTTTCATGATGTCTGGAGTACATGTATCATCCCTTTCATATAATTTGGAGTAGAAATCTTTCACTCTTGTCAAAATTTCGCCTCTATTTCTTGTTACAGAACCATCTTCTTTTCTCAGTGCCATAATCTGTTATTTCCCCTTACTGAGATGTCCCTTTGCTATCTTTAGGCTTTGTTTGTTTTCAATTGCTTTCCTCACTAGTTCACAGTTGAATTTCCTTACGTCTTCAGTGATACTTTTTCGTACTGTCTTGCATAGCTCTATATATTCCACTTTGGAAGTCACATCTTCTTTAGTTGTCCTCATCACTCTTCTTTTTTGCATCAACATTTTAGTTTTTCCTGATAATTTGTTCACATGCAATTTGTTCTTAGACACAGCTAATTTTGTTGCTGTTTCCATAAGAGCTTTGGTTACTTTTCTGTTAACTTCAGAAATATCCACTTCTTCCAATGTTAGGCCTTCTAAAGCAGAGAATCTGTTCTTCAGTTCCAATTTGAAGGTATTATGGTGTTTTTTAAGGTTGGTTATGTCAATACATTTTGTTTGTCTTATGAGCTTGCTACGTTCGAGTTTAGTGTTGAGGTGCATCTTACATCTCACCAATCTATGGTCACTGCCTGTGTTGAACTTGTTTAGCACACTGCAGTCTTCTATGACGAATGTTTTGTTACACATAATAAAATCAATTTCACTTATCGTTCCATTTGGATGTTTCCATGTCCATTTCCTGTGTGGCTTTTTCTTGAAAAAGGAGTTCAAGATGAAAAACCCTTCTGCCTCTGCAAACTCTACGAGAGTATTTCCACGCTGGTTTCTGTTGCCGTGACCGAATTTAACTACTGAAGTTTCATTCTGTTGCCGTTGCCCTATTTTTGCATTGAAATCTCCCATAATTATCTTCAAGTGCTGCTTACCTTTATTATTTAGATCACGAATTTCCTCATAAAATTCTTCAATTTCTTCTTCAGCATGACTTGTGGTGGGTGCATAAGTTTGAATAATCTGAGCCTGGTATCTTCTCGAGAGTTGGATAACGAGTCGTGCAGCTCTGTCAGACGAACTTTCAACTTCTACAACTTTATCCTTCAGTTTCTTGTTTATTATAAATCCAACACCACTAGTTCTGCCAGTATCTGTCCCACGATAGTAGAAGAGATGTCCACTTTTCAGTTCAATGAGATCTTCTCCTTTTCTCCTTACCTCACTTATCCCGACGATGTCCCACTTGATCCTTTGTAGTTCCTCTTCCAATTCAAGAAGCCTTGAATCAGAAGATAGGGAGCGTCCGTTATACGTAGCCAAGGTCAGCATCAGATGGCAGCCTAGTCCGGTCCTCCGGGGATTTTTAGCACCCTCTGCCTTCATGTCGCACTGGCCGCTGCCTTGGCCAGGTACATTCCAGCTGCCGGAGACTGAGGGCCAAGATTTAAGTTGTGGAGTCATTTTGGAGGGTTTGGCTATAACTCACCACGCTGGCCAAGCGGGTTGGTGAGTGTGGGATAGCATTTCCTCTAATCCCGATGGTATAGTTATACCGCTATTGGCGGTCGTCAGAGCCACTTTAATGGGAACAGGATGTACCACGAGAAGGCGGGGTTGACATTTGTCAAGGAGAGGCTGTGATGTTACGCATCACCTGACCTTACATCCCATATATATATCATCATCATCATCATCATCATTGTCAACCATTATCAATCCACTGTTGGATGAAGGTCTCCCCAAGTTTCCTCCACAACGGTCTGTCTTGTGCCAGTCTCCTCCATGTCACCCCTGCATACTTTCGAATTTCATCCACCCATCTCCCATGTGGTCTTCTTCTGGGTCTTTTCCTGTCCCTTGGAATCCAATCTAAAATTTCGGCTGTCCATCGATGATCTGTCCTTCTGGCAGTATGTCCAGCCCATTGCCATTTCAGGGATTTAACTCTGATCATGATGTATTCCACTCTTGTCATTTTTCGGATCCACGAGTTCCTCTTCTTATCTCTCCTGGTTACACCAAGTATGCACCTCTCCATGCTTCTTTGAGTTGTCTGCAGCCTTTGTATGTCTCTTTTAGTTAAGGTCCACGTCTCTGCACCATACGTAAGCACTGGAAGGATGCATTGATCGAACACTTTTCTTTTAAGACATAATGGCATATTGTTCTTGAAAATTATGCTGTTTCTTCCAAAAGCTCTCCAGGCAAGTTTTGTACGCCGATTAATTTCTTCATCAATGTGACCCTCACTTGATATCTGCTGTCCAAGATAAACGTACGTGTCTGTTATCTCCAGCTTTTCTCCATCAATCGATAAATCTTCATTTCTTGTAAAAGCATTGAACATCACTTTTGTCTTCTGAAAGTTCATTTTTAATCCCACTTCTTTACTCTTGTCAGCAAGTTCCTGGATCATACTCTGCAGCTCTGATGGGCTAGTTGCAAAAATGACTACGTCATCAGCAAAACGAAGGTGGGTTAGATAATCTCCATTAATCTTTATCCCCTTGTTTTCCCAGCTCAGTGACTGAAAAACACCCTCCAATGTGGCATTGAAGAGCTTCGGAGATATGGTGTCACCTTGTCTCACTCCCTTTCCAATTTTTATGTGTGTTGTATTTTCAAACAGCCTAATCTTTGCACTTGCATTTTCATAGATGTTATTAATAATATTAATGTATGCATCTTCAATACCGCAGGATTTCAGAGCCATTGTAACTGCTGATGGTTTCACCGAATCAAAGGCTTTTTTATAATCGATAAAAGCCATGCACAATGGAAGTTCATATTCCCTCGCTCTTTCAATTAGTTCTCTCAGTACGTGGATATGATCTATTGTGCTGTAGCCACTCCTGAATCCAGCTTGTTCTCTCGGTTGAGTCATGTCCAGTGTCACCTTCAAGCGGTGTGAAAGAACTTTAGTGAAGATTTTATAAACCACTGATAGGAGGCTGATAGGTCTGTAGTTCCTGAGATCCTCAATGTCACCTTTTTTATGTAGCAAGATCATTGTAGCGTTGTTCCAATCCTCAGGAATTTTCCCTCCTTTAAGGCATCGAGTGAAAATTTGGGCGAGTACTGTTTCGATTTCTCCACTTGCTTCTTGTATGATGTCTACAGTAATTCCATCTTCTCCTGGAGCTTTTCCCCGCTTCATGTTCTTGATTGCATGTGCAACTTCTGCTGGAAGGACTGGAAGAACTCTGGTACTGGTACCTTTCATGATGTCTGGAGTACATGTATCATCCCTTTCATATAATTTGGAGTAGAAATCTTTCACTCTTGTCAAAATTTCGCCTCTATTTCTTGTTACAGAACCATCTTCTTTTCTCAGTGCCATAATCTGTTATTTCCCCTTACTGAGATGTCCCTTTGCTATCTTTAGGCTTTGGTTGTTTTCAATTGCTTTCCTCACTAGTTCACAGTTGAATTTCCTTACGTCTTCAGTGATACTTTTTCGTACTGTCTTGCATAGCTCTATATATTCCACTTTGGAAGTCACATCTTCTTTAGTTGTCCTCATCACTCTTCTTTTTTGCATCAACATTTTAGTTTTTCCTGATAATTTGTTCACATGCAATTTGTTCTTAGACACAGCTAATTTTGTTGCTGTTTCCATAAGAGCTTTGGTTACTTTTCTGTTAACTTCAGAAATATCCACTTCTTCCAATGTTAGGCCTTCTAAAGCAGAGAATCTGTTCTTCAGTTCCAATTTGAAGGTATTATGGTGTTTTTTAAGGTTGGTTATGTCAATACATTTTGTTTGTCTTATGAGCTTGCTACGTTCGAGTTTAGTGTTGAGGTGCATCTTACATCTCACCAATCTATGGTCACTGCCTGTGTTGAACTTGTTTAGCACACTGCAGTCTTCTATGACGAATGTTTTGTTACACATAATAAAATCAATTTCACTTATCGTTCCATTTGGATGTTTCCATGTCCATTTCCTGTGTGGCTTTTTCTTGAAAAAGGAGTTCAAGATGAAAAACCCTTCTGCCTCTGCAAACTCTACGAGAGTATTTCCACGCTGGTTTCTGTTGCCGTGACCGAATTTAACTACTGAAGTTTCATTCTGTTGCCGTTGCCCTATTTTTGCATTGAAATCTCCCATAATTATCTTCAAGTGCTGCTTACCTTTATTATTTAGATCACGAATTTCCTCATAAAATTCTTCAATTTCTTCTTCAGCATGACTTGTGGTGGGTGCATAAGTTTGAATAATCTGAGCCTGGTATCTTCTCGAGAGTTGGATAACGAGTCGTGCAGCTCTGTCAGACGAACTTTCAACTTCTACAACTTTATCCTTCAGTTTCTTGTTTATTATAAATCCAACACCACTAGTTCTGCCAGTATCTGTCCCACGATAGTAGAAGAGATGTCCACTTTTCAGTTCAATGAGATCTTCTCCTTTTCTCCTTACCTCACTTATCCCGACGATGTCCCACTTGATCCTTTGTAGTTCCTCTTCCAATTCAAGAAGCCTTGAATCAGAAGATAGGGAGCGTCCGTTATACGTAGCCAAGGTCAGCATCAGATGGCAGCCTAGTCCGGTCCTCCGGGGATTTTTAGCACCCTCTGCCTTCATGTCGCACTGGCCGCTGCCTTGGCCAGGTACATTCCAGCTGCCGGAGACTGAGGGCCAAGATTTAAGTTGTGGAGTCATTTTGGAGGGGTTTGGCTATAACTCACCACGCTGGCCAAGCGGGTTGGTGAGTGTGGGATAGCATTTCCTCTAATCCCGATGGTATAGTTATACCGCTATTGGCGGTCGTCAGAGCCACTTTAATGGGAACAGGATGTACCACGAGAAGGCGGGGTTGACATTTGTCAAGGAGAGGCTGTGATGTTACGCATCACCTGACCTTACATCCCATATATATATCATCATCATCATCATCATCATTGTCAACCATTATCAATCCACTGTTGGATGAAGGTCTCCCCAAGTTTCCTCCACAACGGTCTGTCTTGTGCCAGTCTCCTCCATGTCACCCCTGCATACTTTCGAATTTCATCCACCCATCTCCCATGTGGTCTTCTTCTGGGTCTTTTCCTGTCCCTTGGAATCCAATCTAAAATTTCGGCTGTCCATCGATGATCTGTCCTTCTGGCAGTATGTCCAGCCCATTGCCATTTCAGGGATTTAACTCTGATCATGATGTATTCCACTCTTGTCATTTTTCGGATCCACGAGTTCCTCTTCTTATCTCTCCTGGTTACACCAAGTATGCACCTCTCCATGCTTCTTTGAGTTGTCTGCAGCCTTTGTATGTCTCTTTTAGTTAAGGTCCACGTCTCTGCACCATACGTAAGCACTGGAAGGATGCATTGATCGAACACTTTTCTTTTAAGACATAATGGCATATTGTTCTTGAAAATTATGCTGTTTCTTCCAAAAGCTCTCCAGGCAAGTTTTGTACGCCGATTAATTTCTTCATCAATGTGACCCTCACTTGATATCTGCTGTCCAAGATAAACGTACGTGTCTGTTATCTCCAGCTTTTCTCCATCAATCGATAAATCTTCATTTCTTGTAAAAGCATTGAACATCACTTTTGTCTTCTGAAAGTTCATTTTTAATCCCACTTCTTTACTCTTGTCAGCAAGTTCCTGGATCATACTCTGCAGCTCTGATGGGCTAGTTGCAAAAATGACTACGTCATCAGCAAAACGAAGGTGGGTTAGATAATCTCCATTAATCTTTATCCCCTTGTTTTCCCAGCTCAGTGACTGAAAAACACCCTCCAATGTGGCATTGAAGAGCTTCGGAGATATGGTGTCACCTTGTCTCACTCCCTTTCCAATTTTTATGTGTGTTGTATTTTCAAACAGCCTAATCTTTGCACTTGCATTTTCATAGATGTTATTAATAATATTAATGTATGCATCTTCAATACCGCAGGATTTCAGAGCCATTGTAACTGCTGATGGTTTCACCGAATCAAAGGCTTTTTTATAATCGATAAAAGCCATGCACAATGGAAGTTCATATTCCCTCGCTCTTTCAATTAGTTCTCTCAGTACGTGGATATGATCTATTGTGCTGTAGCCACTCCTGAATCCAGCTTGTTCTCTCGGTTGAGCCATGTCCAGTGTTACCTTCAAGCGGTGTGAAAGAACTTTAGTGAAGATTTTATAAACTACTGATAGGAGGCTGATAGGTCTGTAGTTTCCGAGATCCTCAATGTCACCTTTCTTATGTAGCAGGATCATTGTAGCGGTGTTCCAATCCTCAGGAATCTTTCCTTCATTAAGGCATCGAGTGAAAATTTGGGCGAGTACTGTTTCGATTTCTCCACTTGCTTCTTGTATGATGTCTACAGTAATTCCATCTTCTCCTGGAGCTTTTCCCCGCTTCATGTTCTTGATTGCATGTGCAACTTCTGCTGGAAGGACTGGAGGAACTCTGGTACTGGTATCTTTCATGATGTCTGGAGTGCATGCATCATCCCTTTCATATAATTTGGAGTAGAAATCTTTCACTCTTGTCAAAATTTTGCCTCTATTTCTTGTTACAGAACCATCTTCTTTTCTCAGTGCCATAATCTGTTTTCTTCCCTTACTGAGATGTCCCTTTGCTATCTTTAGGCTTTGGTTGTTTTCAATTGCTTTCCTCACTAGTTCACAGTTGAATTTCCTTACGTCTTCAGTGATACTTTTTCGTACTGTCTTGCATAGCTCTATATATTCCACTTTGGAAGTCACATCTTCTTTAGTTGTCCTCATCACTCTTCTTTTTTGCATCAACATTTTCGTTTTTCCTGATAATTTATTTACATGCAACTTGTTCTTAGACCCAGCTAATTTTGTTGCTGTTTCCATAAGAGCTTTGGTTACTTTTCTGTTAACTTCAGAGATGTCCACTTCTTCTGATGTTAGGCCTTCTAAAGCAGAGAACCTGTTCTTCAGTTCCGACTTGAAGGTATTATGGTGTTTTTTAAGGTTGGTTATGTCAATAGATTTTGTTTGTCTTATGAGCTTGCCACGTTCACGTTTAGTGTTGAGGTGCATCTTACATCTCACCAATCTATGGTCACTACCTGTGTTGAACTTGTTTAGCACACTGCAGTCTTCTATGACGAATTTTTTGTTACACATAATAAAATCAATTTCACTTGTCATCCCATTTGGATGTCTCCATGTCCATTTCCTGTGTGGCTTTTTCTTGAAGAAGGAGTTCAAGATGAAAAAATCTTCTGCCTCTGCAAACTCAACGAGAGTATTTCCACTCTGGTTTCTGTTGCCGTGACCGAATTTACCTACTGAAGTTTCATTCTGTTGCCGTTGCCCAATTTTTGCATTGAAATCTCCCATAATTATTTTCAAGTGCTGCTTACCTTTATTATTTAGATGACAAATTTCCTCATAAAATTCTTCAATTTCTTCTTCAGGATGACTTGTGGTGGGTGCATAAGTTTGAATAATCTGAGCCTGGTATCTTTTCGAGAGTTGGATAACAAGCCGTGCAGCTCTGTCAGAGGAACTTTCAACTTCTACAACTTTATCCTTCAGTTTCTTGTTTATTATAAATCCAACACCACTAGTTCTGCCAGTATCTGTCCCACGATAGTAGAAGAGATGTCCACTTTTCAGTTCGATGAGATCTTCTCCTTTTCTCCTTACCTCACTTAGCCCCACGATGTCCCACTTGATCCTTTGTAGTTCCTCTTCCAATTCAAGAAGCCTTGAATCAGAAGATAGGGAGCGTCCATTGTACGTTGCCAAGGTCAGCATCAGATGGCAGCCTAGTCCGGTCCTCCGGGGATTCTTAGCACCCTCTGCCTTCATGTCGCACTGGCCGCTGCCTTGGCCAGGTACATTCCAGCTGCCGGAGACTGAGGGCCAAGATTTAAGTTGTGGAGTCATTTTGGAGGGGTTTGGCCATAACTCACCACGCTGGCCAAGCGGGTTGGTGAGTGTGGGATAGAATTTCCTCTAATCCCGATGGTATAGTTATACCGCTATTGGCGGTCGTCAGAGCCCCTTTAGTAGGAACAGGATGCACCACGAGGAGGCGGGGTTGACATTTGTCAAGGAGAGGCTGTGATGTTACGCATCACCTGACCTTACATCCCCATATATATATATATATATATATATATATATATATTCTATTAAGAACAGGTTATTTTGCAACTTTCGTTTTAAATTCTAAAGTTTTTCCTTAGTTTTCAGTTTTGCTCTTCAGTATATATATATATATATATATATATATATATATATACGAGAATCCCCGACTCTGAAAATCTGGGGGTCCTGACCCCCCTACCCCCTATGCTACAGATGTTTCATAAGGGGTTCAGACAAGTGGCCGCAAAAGTTTAAGACGCCTAAAAAAAATTGCCCTTTTTTTGTACCTAAAAGAGAACTGGATTGAGAAAACGTTCTATGTAAGCCAGACAAGAATATTTCTGTAATTTGGGGAAATAAAAGGTCTTTCGTGAACACAATATAAATGACTTAACACATTTTTTAAAACTACAGTGATCGACGAAACAAAGGAATCACAGCGTGACCCATACAATGTGATCCGACGATAAAAGTCGAAATATACTTATACATCTGTTGGTGCGGTAAAAATGGAAATACAGACCCCGGAAATTTCCCACACATATTTGTGCCACATATACGGCTGCATCTTGTTTTAAACTGGGTGAAAATGAAAATGGTGACCCCGGATTTCGCATCCACATTCGATATTTGATGTAAAAGGCAATTTGTGCACGGTCCGTGACTCAAAGAGGTGGGGAGAAATTTCCGTGGGGTAATTTTCCTATGGGGGAGTTTCCCAATGGTGGGGGATTTACCGAGTATAGGGGAATTTTCCGGTGGGAAACTTTAGCGGTTACCCCGTCTTTTCTCCCCGATATAGGAAGCACGAACTTTCTTGGAGAAACCTCACGTTTGAATTGGATTCCCAACAATTAACAAGCAGCTCCTTACGTAATTGTCAAAATTTTTCTTCAAGTGGCAGAGAGGGAGAGAAGGAAGTGAACACTCATGTTTGTAAAAGAGAGTCTTGCTTCAGACTTGGGAGAGGGTAGTACGACTCTCTTTCAGGTATGTAGCTAGGAGGAAACAAGGAACAGATTTTGGCGGGAAAAATATAGAAAGAAATCCGAAATACCCATCTCCCCGCTGAAAGTAACGTATACTTTTACAAATCAATATTTTCCCTTTTCTCCCAATCGGAGGAAAAGAGACTTTTCGTGAGACCAAAATAACTTGTTTTTAGATTCAATTAGTTAATTTATTTATTTGCTTCCTTGCTCCAATGACATAGGAACCTGCAAACAGCGGTTCTTCTGATATTTTGACCCCGCTTCAATGTTTTACAAGAACCACGCCAACAGGGATTGGCTTCAGGAAGCTGAAACTGTTTATGTAAACATTTCTCGGAAAAGAAAAACAACAAAAAAAAACAAACAAACACGTGTTTTAATCTCTAAAGCCAACAAAGTGAAAACGGAATTTCATTTCAACCTTTGAAGAAATAAACCGTCACATTTCAGACTCATAGCGCTGCGAATCTTGTCGATGTCAGATGTAATTAATCAAAGCATCCGGTTGAAAAGCTCAGTGAACTTCGTCATTTGATTATTTAACAAGTCAGTCTTTGTTTTGTGAGACGAATTATTATTTTTTGGAACCAGGAGCTAGAAGTTTAAATTTTCAGTACAGGCATGGCCAGAGTCAAGCCAGGAAATTCCCACTTACTAATTAAAAAAAAACAACAACATGACCGGGCCGCCACTATGGCACGGGGTTTACGGGCCATGCACGTGCAGGCCTGTAGTTTACTTTACTCACTAATTCATGATGATCCTCAGAATATGAGCGCAGTTTAATGGGGATTGTTAAATAATTTAGCCTCTCCGTTGACTGAGTATTCAGAACTGTAGGCTTCTGGCCGGTCGTCCGAGCCTGCATGAAGTATAGGTGGAGCGCTTGTCCCTCGGCACTGTCCCTCTGCCCTCCCTGGAACTAGTGACAGAAAATTAGGGACATGTGACTGCTTACATTCCAAAGAGTTGCTCATCGAGGTCGTCAAACCCAGAAACAAGGAACAACAAAAAATAGGGTGGTCATAAAAACACGAGTGCATAGTTTAATGGAATTGCCTCATTAATTTATGGTATTCTCCATAGTATGATCGCATAACCGTAGGTTGAAGAAGCGTATATGCTACAGCTTTGCCAGTCTGTCCGTGCGTCGGTCCGTCAGCACGATAACTCACGTAAAAGTGGCTCGATTTCAATGAAATTTTAGCATGTGGTAGAAGACCACCTGGGGACGAACCCTATTGAAAATGGGCGAAATGGAGGTCAAAAGTCAGGACATAGGAGCGGGATCCATTGCACTGCCCTTATGCGTCATAACTTGCGTAAAAATGGTTATATTTCGATGGCATTTTAGTATGTGGTAGTGAAGAACATGGGGACGAATCCTATGGAAAATGGGCAAAATGGCGTTAAAGGTCAGGACATAGGAGCGGGATCCATTCTATTGCCCGTATGCGTCATAACTTGCGTAAAAATGCTTCTATTTCCAATAAATTTTAGTATGTGGTAGGGGACCATCTGTGGACGAACCCTACTAAAAATGGCGAAACGGGGTCAAAAGTCAGAAAATAGGAGCGGGATCCATTCCATTGCCCTTATGCGTCATAACTTGCGTAAAAATGGCTCGGCCGCCCCGGTGGCGCAGTGGTCTAAGCAATGGCCTCTGATCATTAGTCCGAAAGGGGTCCGGGTTCGAATCCCGGTGAGGCATGGATGTTGTGTTTGTCTTACGGCACTGGCTCTCTCCCTTCCCTGGAACCAGTGACCCTAAATTAGAGATGGGCGACTGCCTATAGTCCATTGAGTTGCTCACGGTGGTCGTTAAACCTTCAATCATAAAAAAAAATGGTTCGATTTCGATGGCATTTTTTTTTGTTTGGAGGCTTAACGACCACCGTGAGCAACTCAATGGGCTATAAGCAGTCGCCCGTCCCTAATTTAGGGTCATTGGTTCCAGGGAAGGGGAGAGGGCCAGTGCCATGGCATTTTAGTATGTGGTAGAGGACCAACTGTGGGCGCACCCTATGAAAAATGGGCGAAATGGGGTCAAAGGTCAGGATATAGGAGCGGGATGCATTCTATTGCCCTTATGCGTCATAAATTACGTAAAAACGCTCCGATTGAGACAAAACATTAGTATGTTGTTCCGGATGTATACTGAGACCTTTCCGTTGAATATCATCGAAATGTGGTCAAAGGTCAGGACACAGAGCGTGATTCATTCCACAGCCATTATCCTCATAACCTGACTAAAAATGCTTCGATTGCGACAAAACTGTCGTTGGACGTGCCCTCTCGTGCTCCTCAACTTTCGCTCAGTTTGCTCGGTCACAGAGCCCATTGCTCCTGACTCCTGTGTTCCGTGTGTGTATAAGGGTATGTGCTACCTTTCCTGCTACTTTTCCGTGTCGGAAAGTACATATTTACTTCGAATTTGATCATAATATTACCTGCCGACTACATCCTACTGCGTTTCTGACGTGTGCGCCCAAGTACTTGTTCCAGTGCCTACTGTTCCTTTCCTGCATACCCTGTTCAAGTAATGGTCTGCCAGTAATCTTCCCAGCTACTTTTCAGCACTAGTAAGTGAATTTTATACCGCTATTCTTTCATTTTTCATCTCGGTGGGTATGTTTACATCTGCAAATCGTGACTTGCCTTGACTTCCTTCTCACCAGCATTCTATTCAGTTACCTTCAGTGCTTATCTTCCTGTTATCTACACGCCTTCCCGTTTACGTCACCCTCTGATAGTGGTCCTTGTGTGACGTCATCGTTACTGTGCTCCATCTGTCTCTCGCCGTTCTTCCAGTGACGTCATTACCTTTCATCTGCCCATAGTCCGCCTTCTTTACGTGCCTTTTGCCATTTCCATCGTCTTACGCTCTCGAGATTGTGCTGCTTTGCTTTCCAGTTTCTGATTTGTACTATGTCTACTGCTTTTCTTCGACCACTGACGCCTCCACCGGATGTACTACTTGATAGTTCACCTCCTCTCTCTTCGCCCGCAGTCACTGCCTTCCCCTCGGATCCTCTCTCAATTGCCTTGTGCTTCCGGTTTTCTCGTATCGGCTCCGTTTTAACAGCTCATTTTTTAGAGTCCTCGTCACCGGGGAAGTTTTTCTTCGCTTCTTTAGCTCTCGGAATAAAGTATTCCGCGCTTCCATATACTAAACTTACAGCTTACACTTCAGCACTCCATCAGATTGTTCCACCTGATGCCATCACACACATCGCTCTAAAGCCTCGCTCGGCGTTGGTTTATTTTTCTAATCCCGCTCAAGTTGAGTTGGTTCTTTCTTCTCCAATTTCAGTCGGCGACCAAAGTTTGTTCGCAATTCCTCTTGCTCATTGCCCTGTTCTCGTTAGTTTACCTCCTGTTCCTCCTGAACTCTCCAAAGATTTACTGCATGCTTTCCTTTCTCAATGTAGTTTAGTTATTGGCCATATTAAGACTTTGCCTGCTGCTTCAGCCGATCAAGAAAATTGTCCCTATTATAGATTTCGACGTCAAGCTCTCGTCGTTTTTCCTGACGAACAATTCATTGTTTCCTGTCCGACAGCTTTCCAAGGTATCTGCGGTCCACATACTCGCACTGTCAATGTTTTTACCGCCTATCATTGTTTTTCTTGCAAATTGCCCGGTCACCATAGTTCTTCTTGTCCAACTCGGAATTTTTCGACTTTCATTCACCATTCTGCCTTGCCAGAATCGTGTGACCTTTCTTTATCATCCACATCTTTGTCGCAGCTTCCGGTTTCGAGTGGTTTGTTCCCAGCCCCTGATTCTTCTGCTTCACGTGTTTCTTCGGAGAATATCTTTCCTGATCACCTAGCTCTCCTGGATGTTCTCCCTTCTGTTCCTACTACACCATTTTGCACGCCTCCATCGAGCCCGTCATCTGCACAGATCTTGTTGTCATGCCCTCAGTCACCCTCTCCGCCTTCATCTCCAGCTCCTGTCAATCCATTGTCTCCATGTTCGACTGCGGTCTCTACCTCTATGGTTCCGCTCTTCGTCTCCACGGAGACTGCGTCTATCAGTTGCCTTATATCTCCTGCTTCCTCACCGCTTCAGTGCAACTTATCTGTTTCTGTGCCTCCAGATTCTACGTCTTCTCATTTTCCTTTACCAACGGCTGATGTTGCTTCGTCTCCTGCTCGCTTCCTTCAGTCCTCACTCCTAGATGTTCCTGTTGCAACTTCATGTTCACCATCGTGCTCCCTTCAACCAAGTCTATCTTTTACAGGGCCCTCCACTGACAGCCCTGTAGTGTCTTCTGGGTTGCACTTGTCTTCTGTTGATGTCTCCATTCGGCCTTTTTCTCTAGACACTTCTGCTTCGCCAACTCCTAAGTCGCAGGACAAAAATCCTACTCCGCCTCTTATCAGCTCTCTCATGCCGATCGTCTCTGTGAGTTCTTCACTCCCAGAAACTCTTGTCATGTCCATTGAACCTGTATCCTCCGACTCACAGTGTGCTCATTTGCCTTCTGACGTGTCATCTTCCTCTCCTGTCGTCCTTCCATCAGCTTCAGCCACTGTTCTTGCCTCATCAATTGTTCTGACAGTGCTCCTTCCCCTGTGCTTCATAATGCTCCATTGTTGCCTTCCTCGACTTCTGCTGATGGTACTTCCCTTACTTTTACATCTTCTACGGCTCAACGTTCCCGACGGCGGCACAAGCCTCTTGCTCCAGATTCTCCTTCACAACAAGACTTTGCTTCTTATGGTGATCATTGCCGCGCTTATGAGCGTTGAGTGAAACGTGCTATGTATAAATATCCAGACTTTTCCTTCCCGTATCCGCTAACACCAGTTCCTTATTATTCCAGTATCTTCCAGAGTGTGAACCCTTAGAATCCTGCTTGACTTTTGCTATGCTTAATGTCCTTTGTATTTCATGTTCCTCATAATATCTCTCTGTTTGAGAGAGTGGCCTGCGCTCCCATAGTTCTTTTTCTTATGTTTTGTTCTCCTGAATGCCTCAAGTGTAAGCCTGTGATTTTGTCCACGTCTTTTTGACCTTTTGCCCATGCTATATACCCCCGTTTGATTGTACACTATTAGTTGTCTAATAAAGCGATAATGAACGACAAAACTTTAGTATGTTGTTCCGGATGTATACTGAGCCGGTTCTGTTGAATATCATGGAAATGGGGTCAAAGGTCAGGACACAGAGCGAGATTCATTCCACAGCCATTATCCTCACTACTTGACTAAAAATGCTTCTATTGCGACAAAACTTTTGTATGTTTTTCCGGAGGTGTACGAAACTGGTTCTGATAAATATCATAGAAATGGGGTCAAAGGTCAGGACACAGCAGAGAGATTTATTCCACAGCAATTATCCTCATAACTTGAGTAATAAGTTCAGTAATGTTTCCTGGTATGTTGGAAAGCGAATTATAATCAATGCATTGCATGTTTTTACTAACTTGTTTTAATAATTCACGGTTTCCTTCATAACATAAACGAAGCTTAATGGAGTTTCCTCATTAATGCATGATATTAATCTTTATTGCAGTATCTTAATTAAATAATGGCATTCCTCAAAACACAAGGGTAACTACGTTTCCTCAGGTGCACAATTAAATAAGGTATCCTCATCGATATATGGTGTCATCATGACACGAACAAAATTTTAACTGAGTATAACGAATTTCCTTATTAAGACATGGTATTCTTCACAGCATGCCTGCTGCAGTGTTTTGCGATTTCCTTAGTAACTGACGGTGTCGCTTTAAACATGAACCCACTTTAACGGAGCTTCCGTATTTAGTCATCATATCCTTCATAACATGAGCGCACTCACTTCAGTGAAGTTTTATTGTTAACGCACGATGTTTCGCATCACAGAAGCGCAGCCTAGTATTTCTCTTTTTAGTTTGCTCTGACTGTTTCCTACAAATCTAAGTCTAGATATTATTGAACATCAAGAATGCTAAGAAGAGTTTTTTTCTAAGCACGGTGAGTTCGTGCCATTACACCAATAGCGAAAATTCCGTCATTATGACAGTTTTACAAAGCGCCATACAGCAAAAATATTGGGAAATAATTAGGGATAGGACTTCCGAATCCTCGAATCCCGCGAATCGTGAAAAAGGTTCAAGATTCGAAAACTCGAATCTTCGCGATTTTTTTCATCATTCGAATCTTTCGAATCTGAATCTAAAAAACTTGGCGTTTGGAGCTTGTTCTAGAGCGATATTTGTTCGAATTTTTGTCTGCGTGACGAGTTCTGGCATTAGAAAACAATCGAAGACGATCGTGTACAGTGTGTACACAGCTATTTGAATTAGCTCGTTTCTTTCAAACCGGATGTACCAGCGAAGGAATTGTAAAGCCAAACATAGAGAGCAACCGCCGAAACGACAGTCGTCTCCCATCAGAAAGTGTCTTAGCCACCATACCTCAGGTATAGTGGGAAAAGTGACTTAGCCATATTTTATCTCTTTCCCGGCAGCCGATACCGTTGTAACGAGCGTGAGAACGGAATGGGAAGTGTCAACTTAAGCCGCGTCGCGCACATGACTCAAGTTACTCTGTCTACAACTCATTTCTAGTTCTACTGAACAACAAGAAAAAAAAAATCAAAATTTGAGGAAACTCTCAAAAAAGTTCTTAATCACACCATCATCGACAGTAATGTCAGAAAGACTGACAGCACATCAGGTGTCATAGCTGATAAAAAAACGAAGTAGGTTAGACACAGAGCGAGTTCGAATTCTAGTGTATAACGAAGTATATTTTTCCGTCATTTCTGGCCACGCCAGGATGAGAACCCGGATCCCCTCACTCGGGAATAAGTCACTCTACCAATTGAGCTACGCGGACGTTTTATTCTGATTCTTATCTGCCTTTATGTCGTGTGCGTCCTTCTGGCAGGTACGTCACATCTCCTGGTACGTTACAAGTGTTTTTAAATGAAAATCTCCATTAAAGGTTTCTGATTTTTTTTACATTGCCCTGAAAGAATTCAGTGTTTAGTGTTTTCATTAACTCTTAAATCAAACATGTTTTTGATGTTTCTTAATTTTCTTGGAAGAATTTACTCAATTTTGTTTTCCATGGTTAGTGTTTATATACATTAACTCTTGAAATAATCCTCTCCACCTCTACACTTGCTTTGATTTAAAAAGGTTTTGGAACTTTTCTTATTAAAGAAAAATGTCAAACGTGTGAATTGTTACTCAAATATTTTTTTGTCAAATTATATTCAGAAAATGGAAATGAACCTCAAGACTCAAAAGCAAATGTAATTTATAAATTTCATTTGTATCTTCTTAATAAGCTTATGGGTATATTTTTTGAAAACTGTATTCTTTAATGCGTTTTTCATTAAACACAGATTTCAAATTTTGCTTCAATTAAAAACTTTTAATTTTAAGTAGAAGTCTTTTCTTTTCCTTTTTCTCTTTTAATTCTGACGACCGCCCATAGCGGTATAACTATACCATCGGGATTAGAGGAAATTCTATCCCACACTCACCAACCCGCTTGGCCAGCGTGGTGAGTTATGGCCAAACCCCTCCAAAATGACTCCACAACTTAAATCTTGGCCCTCAGTCTCCGGCAGCTGGAATGTACCTGGCCAAGGCAGCGGCCAGTGCGACATGAAGGCAGAGGGTGCTAAGAATCCCCGGAGGACCGGACTAGGCTGCCATCTGATGCTGACCTTGGCAACGTACAATGGACGCTCCCTATCTTCTGATTCAAGGCTTCTTGAATTGGAAGAGGAACTACTAAGGATCAAGTGGGACATCGTCGGACTAAGTGAGGTAAGGAGAAAAGGAGAAGATCTCATTGAACTGAAAAGTGGACATCTCTTCTACTATCGTGGGACAGATAATGGCAGAACTAGTGGTGTTGGATTTATAATAAACAAGAAACTGAAGGATAAAGTGGTAGAAGTTGAAAGTTCCTCTGACAGAGCTGCACGGCTGGTTACCCAACTCTCGAAAAGATACCAGGCTCAGATTATTCAAACTTATGCACCCACCACAAGTCATCCTGAAGAAGAAATTGAAGAATTTTATGAGGAAATTTGTCATCTAAATAATAAAGGTAAGCAGCACTTGAAAATAATTATGGGAGATTTCAATGCAAAAATAGGGCAACAGCAACAGAATGAAACTTCAGTAGGTAAATTCGGTCACGGCAACAGAAACCAGAGTGGAAATACTCTCGTTGAGTTTGCAGAGGCAGAAGGGTTTTTCATCTTGAACTCCTTCTTCAAGAAAAAGCCACACAGGAAATGGACATGGAGACATCCAAATGGGACGACAAGAGAAATTGATTTTATTATGTGTAACTAAAAATTCGTCATAGAAGACTGCAGTGTGCTAAACAAGTTCAACACAGGTAGTGACCATAGATTGGTGAGATGTAAGATGCACCTCAACACTAAACTTGAACGTGGCAAGCTCATAAGACAAACAAAATCTATTGACATAACCAACCTTAAAAAACACCATAATACCTTCAAGTTGGAACTGAAGAACAGGTTCTCTGCTTTAGAAGGCCTAACATCGGAAGAAGTGGACATCTCTGAAGTTAACAGAAAAGTAACCAAAGCTCTTATGGAAACAGCAACAAAATTAGCTGGGTCTAAGAACAAGTTGCATGTAAATAAATTATCAGGAAAAACGAAAATGTTGATGCAAAAAAGAAGAGAGATGAGGACAACTAAAGAAGATGTGACTTCCAAAGTGTAATATATAGAGCTATGCAAGACAGTACGAAAAAGTATCACTGAAGACGTAAGAAAATTCAACTGTGAACTAGTGAGGAAAGCAATTGAAAACAACCAAAGCCTAAAGATAGCAAAGGGACATCTCAGTACGGGAAGAAAACAGATTATGGCACTGAGAAAAGAAGATGGTTCTGTAACAAGAAATAGAGGCGAAATTTTGACAAGGGTGAAAGATTTCTACTCCAAATTATATGAAAGGGATGATACATGCACTCCAGACATCATGAAAGATACCAGTACCAGAGTTCCTCCAGTCCTTCCAGCAGAAGTTGCACATGCAATCAAGAACATGAAGCGGGGAAAAGCTCCAGGAGAAGATGGAATTACTGTAGACATCATACAAGAAGCAAGTGGAGAAATCGAAATAGTACTCGCCCAAATTTTTACTCGATGCCTTAATGAAGGAAAGATTCCTGATTATTGGAACACCGCTACAATGATCCTGCTACATAAGAAAGGTGACATTGAGGATCTCGCGAACTACAGACCTATCAGCCTCCTATCAGTAGTTTATAAAATCTTCACTAAAGTTCTTTCACACCGCTTGAAGGTAACACTGGACATGGCTCAACCGAGAGAACAAGCTGGATTCAGGAGTGGGTACAGCACAATAGATCATATCCATGTGCTGAGAGAACTAATTGAAAGAGCGAGGGAATATGAACTTCCATTGTGCATGGCTTTTATAGATTATGAAAAAGCCTTTGATTCGGTGAAACCATCAGCAGTTACAATGGCTCTGAAAACCTGCGGTATTGAAGATGCATACATTAATATTATTAATAACATCTATGAAAATGCAAGTGCAAAGATTAGGCTGTTTGAAAATACAACACACATAAAAATTGGAAAGGGAGTGAGACAAGGTGACACCATATCTCCGAAGCTCTTCAATGCCACATTGGAGGGTGTTTTTCAGTCACTGAACTGGGAAAACAAAGGGATAAAGATTAATGGAGATTATCTAACCCACCTTCGTTTTGCTGATGACGTAGTCATTTTTGCAACTAGCCCATCAGAGCTGCAGAGTATGATCCAGGAACTTGCTGACAAGAGTAAAGAAGTGGGATTAAAAATGAACTTTCAGAAGACAAAAGTGATGTTCAATGCTTTTACAAGAAATGAAGATTTATCGATTGATGGAGAAAAGCTGGAGATAACAGACACGTACGTTTATCTTGGACAGCAGATATCAAGTGAGGGTCACATTGATGAAGAAATTAATCGGCGTACAAAACTTGCCTGGAGAGCTTTTGGAAGAAACAGCATAATTTTCAAGAGCAATATGCCATTATGTCTTAAAAGAAAAGTATTTGATCAATGCATCCTTCCAGTGCTTACGTATGGTGCAGAGACGTGGACCTTAACTAAAAGAGACATACAAAGGCTGCAGACAACTCAAAGAAGCATGGAGAGGTGCATACTTGGTGTAACCAGGAGAGATAAGAAGAGGAACTCGTGGATCCGAAAAATGACAAGAGTGGAAGACATCATGATCAGAGTTAAATCCCTGAAATGGCAATGGGCTGGACATACTGCCAGAAGGACAGATCATCGATGGACTGCCGAAATTTTAGATTGGATTCCAAGGGACAGGAAAAGACCCAGAAGAAGACCACATGGGAGATGGGTGGATGAAATTCGAAAATATGCAGGGGTGACATGGAGGAGACTGGCACAAGACAGACCGTTGTGGAGGAAACTTGGGGAGACCTTCGTCCAGCAGTGGATTGATAATGGTTGACAATGATGATGATGATGATGAAGGATTCGAGAAAATTTAGGATTCGTCTCACTTCTAGAAATAACCAAGGACTTCGTGTTTGAATCACGGTTATTCCGAGCACATTTGAATTTCTGGTTGATATTTAACCTCAGTTGACGCGTCTGTAGAAGCTAGAACAAATCACCGTTTTGGTCATGTAACGTCAAGTGTTTAGTATATGGTCCGGAATTGACCGAAGGAGTTGGAGGTAAAGATGGAGCGCGTGCCATAACTTACTTCGTTTCCATTTTAAAACTTTATAATTTCTAGAGCGACGTTTCTCACTTTCACTGTAATCTTCAAGCGGCGCGTGAAAAGATCGCAAATATCAGTTTGCTGATTATGCTTGATCAGGACAGCTTGTTGAACTGTATGGCAGTATGTGAAAACAGGAATTTATCAGTGACAGGGGTCGAACTCGCGTCTCCTCTCTCCGGAGTCAGTTTCTCAAACCGATTAAATTACACCGACAGCTGCAGAATTGTCGTCTTGACACGTGCTTCACCTCTGTACTTACGTCACATGTATGCCAGACACTGAGACAGAAGACTTGAAGACAAACGAGGATTTGGGTTCAGGAGCGAACCCAGAGAAACAAAATGTGGAGACGTAAGTTCCCATTAAGACTGAATTAACTGGATACCTAGACATGAATAACAGCTGCTGACAAACTTCGAATCTCTCTTTAGGTGACTTCACAACATGCAACAAGTTGAGTATTTTGTGTTATGAAGAGCAATGCAATAAAATTAATTCCAACTTACAATTGATTCGCTGTGTTTCCTAAAAAATCTGATTTCTGTTTTGAAGGAAATGTACGTCAGTTGCTTCTTATGGGTGCATTGAAAAAAAAATTAGAAAAAAAAAATTGAGCTATTTCAGAAACCATAAACATAATTTAAAGAATCTGGTTTTAAACTTCAAATTGTTAATGTTGATTCATGAAATTATTGTTATTATCGTTGTTTATTATTGTTTTGTTTTAACAGTTTGACTTCAAATGTCAGCCACATGCAAAGGCCCGTAATTCCTTCCGAAATTATAACTTTGTTGATACAGCAAATATCTAATGAGATGCTATAGCAAAACATATTTAAATTGGGACACAACATATGAATTTCCGCAAGCAAATTCTACAGTCACGAGATTTGATATAACGACCACATTTCGTGGCGTAACAACCTTGTTACAACTGACATTCATTGAAGTTACTATTGCACAGGTTTGAGTTTCAATTAATTTGCTGTTAGCGAATGATGAAATGCCTTATTAATCTCGGTTTTGCTAAGCAGGTACGTTACTTTACGAACAAAAAATTTCTAAATGGATTTTGTGATATGAGCCAACAACGCATTTCACAGTTAATCGAAAACTAGAAACTGAATCTGCCAAATGTAAGATATGAAGATAAATTGTCTTTGCCAACGATTATGTATTTGACACGATTCGTTTTTATAAATACTTTAGAATATGAAAATGAACAGAAAATGTGAAATGTTAATTATTTAATGTTCTAATTAATTAACAGTCACATTTCCTGAATATTAATGTTCTAATTTTTCTTGCTTCACGCCGGGGACACAGCTGCCTAAGCTCTGGCATTTAACCGTTCGCTCAAGTGGGCCCAGACGAGGCATGGGTGATGTGCTTGTCTTACAATACTCTATCTTCCTCTTTCCCGGAGCGAGTGGCCCAAAATCGGACAACTGCTTACAGCCCTTAGAGTTACTCACGGCGGTTCTCAACTCCCTCCTTCCCTCAAAAAATATTTTTGCGGTTCATGGTAATACCATCCTCTTGCTTACGACATTTATTTTAAATTTTTATTTGGGGGTTTAAAGACCACCGTGAGCAACTCGATACGCAATAAGTAGTCGTCCTTTTCTAATTTAGGGCCACTGGCTCCAGAGAAGGGAGAGAGCCAGCATCATAAAACAAGCACAACACCTATGTCTCACTAGGATTCGAACCCAGACCCATCTCGGATGAAAGGTCACATACCAGCCCTTAGACTACTGCGCCACTGGGGAGGCCCTTACGAAAAAAAAAGGATCGTGCCTCTTTCCGTGCATGGAGCCCTCCGAAGTATGAGGGGTTTAGTAGTTCCGAAAGGTCACGTGGCAGCTCATGATACCATGTCTGCTTTTTATTTCTGTGAAAAGAAAATGTGTATAAAGTCCCGTTCTCCTATTAATGCAGAATCTCGATGGAATACTCAGTAGCGCTTGCTGACGGAATCGCATCTGGTAAATTCAGGGTTCCAGTAGAGTTGTAAGGGTATATGATCGGATACCAGTGCTTTAAAATTGCATATATCTCAGCTTTTCTTCATCGGAGAAATGCTTCTTACTTTGACTGAAAAAGTTCAGAGTTCTATTATTTATTTTCAGTCCTTTAAATGGCTGGAACGAATTAACTCGGGTTAGCAGTGGTCTGAAATTTGCTCGGGCGAATATATTTCCTGTCTAAGAAGTGCACCGAACGCGGGATGAACTAGTGAACATGCGCTTCAGAAAGGGTTGTTTCCCTTTAGCTTTGTCATTCAAAGTGGTCATTTAGGGGGATGATTAACTTAATCCTTGTTGACTGAATGCAAGCTAATACAAATACAACAACTGTAGTGTTCTTAAATATTCAAAACGTGTGTAGTCTCGAGAACACTTTTTAAGACTTCCTCTTATTTACTCGCTCTTGAAGTGAAAAAAGTCACTCAAATAAAGTTTCAGAAAGTTTTACTTACTTGTAACTCTTTTATTCCATCAGTGTCGTAAAACTACTTGAGGAACTAATCACAATAGTAGTAATACTTAAAAACTAATTAACCAAATTTAGTAAGCAGAAAACTAGATTAACTCCAAACGCTAAATACACTGCTTGCCACCCAAAATGCAACACCAAGAAGGACACGAGATAGCAAAGCTAAATTTACTGGGCACATAAGAACAGATACAAAGATGAAGCGATTGAGCTTACAGGACCGTGCGACTTGCGGAACACGCAGACATCAATAGTTCGTGTGGCCCCCATGGCTGGCAATAACGGCCGCTACACACCGCATCATCGAACGAATCAGGCTTTGGATGTGGGCTTGGGGTACGTCGGTCCAGGCTGCTTCCACACGTTGCCACATTTCATCAGGCGTAGCAGCGGGTGGTGCTTGCCGGGCCACTCGGTTGCCGATCAGCGACCAGACGTCTTCGATGGGCGACATATCGGGAGAACAGGAGGGCCACGGCAGCAGTGACACCTATTGGGCCGTGAAGAATTGTTGCACGATGCGTACTACGTGCGGGCGCGCATTGTCCTTTTGAAACGTGGCCGCTGGCAGGTCCTGCCGGTAAGGGAGGACTACAGGCTCCAAAACGTCGGAGATGTAGCGGTGGCTGTTGAGTGTACCGGCAATGCGTACCAGAGGGGTGCGGGTGTCATATCCAATTGCGCCCCAAACCATAACGCCAGGCGACGGACCGGTATGGCGACGCATAATGCAGGCGTCATACAGTCTCTCGCCGTGTTGCCGCTACACGCGGATCCGACCATCGTGGGGTTGCAGGCAGAGGCGGGATTGGTCGGGCAAAACAATGTCGTGCCATTCCGTAGTCCAGGTACGGCGTTCACCGGCCCACTGCCGCCGCACTCGCCGATGGTGTAACGTCAATGGTAATCGGAGCAATGGGCGCCGTGCGACAAGTCCCAGCTCCTGCAGACTTCACCGAACGGTACGTGCTAACACAGGTTGTTGCGCAACACACCCTAATTCCTACGCTAATGTTCGTGATGTGGCGGTGCGAGCCGTCAATGCCCGCCGCACAACATGCCGGTCCTGTCGTTTGGTGGTGTGCCGCGGCTGCGGCAATCGCTCACGTCGATCCGTCCGTCCTTCCTGCACCAACCGAATCCATACTCGTCTTACTGTGGCTGGATGTCGTCACACACGGGCTCCGATATCTAGGTACGATAAACCGCTGTCACGATAAGCCACTATTCGTCCTCTGTCGAACTTCGAAACGTGCTGGAATGACTGCCGTATTCTGCGACTAGGCATCAGGAAGCTTCCAACGCACAGGTTCGGCAGCACAACACACTTTCACTACTTACACCCCGCCTTCTGTGCACCCTTCTTATAGTGCTTCTCGGTAGCGTGCCGGGCGCACATGATTTGCGTATGCCCTGCAATGCGAATCGTTTGCATGTCCTTTCGCGGGCGACGCATGCTGCGAATTTCAGGCCAATCGGATGCTTCCTTCTTGGTGTTGCCCTTTGGGTGACTAGCAGTGTATATAACACCACCACTCTAACATGCAACCTTCAAATAGACATGGATTCAGGTAGTTCAGTATCTACGATTATAAACTCACACCACACTTTTGGTTACTGCTTCAAGAGATCAGATCATATGTAGAGGATTTTAGGAAGGTAGTGTCTGACCTAAACAACCCTTGGAAATAGAAAACTAGGAGATTTGGGCTAGAGTGTCTGATTGGAAAATGACACGGAAACCAGGTAGAAAGGGGGAGGAAGACGCCTTTATTCATTACCGGGGGACCAGTACCCTGGGCCCGACGGCTTAAAGTGCCTATCCGACGCACGGCGGATATTTAGTGGCTCGAGCGTTCGTACCTGGCTGGGATCGAACCCGAGGTCATCTCCGTGGCAGTTATGAACGTTGGCCACTAGGCCATCCGCGGCCCTGCTGCTTCAACATTTTATATTCCTAGTTCTTATCTGTCAACATGTATACGTCACGCAAGACCACAGCATTGTTGACAACCTCATTCCGCGAGAGAGAAGATATAATGTTAAGGTTGAAAACGCTAAAAGAAAAATTTAGCGTTTTCAACCTCAAATTTACATATAGAAAGTAACTAAAATGAAATTTAATTTAGAATATACGTCACAAAAATGGTAACGAACCTGACAAAAGAGCGAGAAGATGTTTGATTCAAAAGTTTCTATCCAGTGGCATGATGTCTGGGTCAGGGGGACTATCCCTTCCCCATCATGCCTTGGGTCATGCAGTAGAGAATAAAGGACTAGAAGCGAGCGCTTTTCACTGACAGGTTTATGGTAGGTACGGCTCAGATGAGCGGATGATAAGAATTGTTTTGCCGTAGTTTTCGTGAAATCCGGCCGCTATGTGAACATTTCTCTTTGGAGAGCGTAGAACAGGTTGGGTACCATTTGGTTCAGGAATAGGTTAATATCGGAAATAGTATAATCAGGGCTTAAAAAATGCGGTAGAATGATCTTCTGTGATGAGTAAAGAATTCAGTAGAGCAAGCCTGGTAGAATGGTTTCCCCGGACGCTGTGGGAAAGGATAGGTAGTGTAAGAGTCACATGCGCCTCGCGAGGTGAGCTTAGCCAATAGGTCATGGGGCAAACACGGGAATCCGTGTTTTTGCAGAACTGTTAGGAAATTTCTAAAACATTGAAGGATTCTTTGACTTACTGTAGAGAGAGAAAACTGAGTTTGGCTGTTATACACTGAAAAAAATGTTAGAACAGCTGGTGTTATGCAAATGTAGCGCTGTGCGCGGCCCTGTAAACGGAAGCAACATGACGTATGCAGCGATCCGACAATATAAGAAGTGATGCGATGGGAATCAGTAAGAGTCGGACGCAGTATCAGTAAGACGAAGGATCTAAGCGCATTTGATCGTGGGCAAACTGTCGGGACCTGACGAATGAGTCAGTCCATCTCGGAAATAGTGCAGGCACTGGGAATTTCACGAGTGCACCGTGAGTACATCGAATCCGGTAAAACCATCCCTGCAAGGGCCAATTGCCGTGGACAACAGCGTGTGGATGAGCGGGGTCATCGTTTGCTAGCTCGCATTGTAACAGCGGATAGACGGGCCACAGTGCGAGAAATCACTCAGCAATTTAACGTTGGCGCACAAAAACGTGTAAGCAGCCACACCATCCAGAACCATCTCCTCGCTATGGGGTACAGAAGCCATCGTCTCACGATGGTACCACTGCTGACCGCACATCACAGGGTGCAAATATTAGAATGGGCGCGGGAACATCGCCACTGGAGCCTTAACATGTGGAAAAATGTTGCCTGGACTGATGAGTCGAGATTCACGTTGGCACATGCTGATGGCAGGATACGAGTACTGCGCAAACCACATAAAGCGATGGATCCTTTTTGCCAGCAGGGTACTCTTCAAGCTGGTGGGGGTGGCATTCTCGTCTGGGGATTGTTTACGTGGACTAAAATGGGACCCCTGGTACGTGTGACATCGTCCTTCACAGGTCAACGTTACCGGGATATCCTGGACGAACATTTGCTCCCGTTTGCGCGTCTTCAACATCCCACTAAGGATCTCATCTTGCAAAAAGACAATGCAGCTCCCGAATTGTATCTGAATGGTTTGATGAACACTCCACCTACGTGACCTCGCTTCCTTGGCCAGCTAGGTCACCTGACCTCAATCCCATCGAACACATCTGGGATGCCATCGAGAGAGATGTTCGAGGCTCTGACCACCTCCATCAAATCTTCGTTAACTGTGAGAGCTTGTTCAGGGGACGGGGATCCGTATGGCTTATTAACGCTTCCGGTGTCTTTTCGAGTCCAAGCCGAGACGAATCGCCGTCGTTATCAGGGTGAAAGGTGGTGCTACACGTTACTAGACAGGTATCTCCAGTTCAATTGCTCTTCAGTGTACAAAGGGCATCCTGAAAGTAATGCCTCGTCCCTCATAAGATTTTTATTTGTAGCAGCAAAAATGTGAAACATGGTGGCAAAATACTTGGACATATTGTTAATAATGCTAGCCTATTCAAAGTAGTGTCCATCACATTCTGTACATTTTCGCCATCTTTGAACCCATCGATAAAATCTATTTTGGAAAAATTCCTGAGGCTGTCGTTTTAATCATGAGTTCACAGCCACTTTAACGTCTGTCACATCGCTGAAACGTTCCCCACGAAATGTGTTTTTCAAAGGGCCAGACAGCAAAAAGTCTGAGGGAGCCAAAGCAGGACTGTAGAGGGGTTAGGACATTACTGTCCATCCCGTTTTGGCAATAGGTTGGGATGAGGGGACGTGCAAAAATATTTGAGATGTACTGACGTTACGACATCTCAAATATAAAAATATTTGAGATGTACTGACGTTACGACATCTCAAATATCAAAATATTTGAGATGTAAGGACGTGCGTTATCATAGTGCAAAACAACATTATGAAGTAGAAAGTAACGTTTTTTCCTTCAGAGAGAGATTCCTTTAGCTTCTTCAATGTCTGTACATAGTGAGCACTGTTCATTGTTGCAACTCCTGGATGGGGAAACGACTATCAGCTGTGATGAGGTCTTTTACTCGTCGCCTATTGGCATCTGTCACTGCAGTTGCGGGTCTTCCACTCCGTTGTTTGTCCGAGACTGAACTTTCTCTCTCTCGAAACCTCTTCATCCATCTTCTTACATTACTGATATCGATTATGGCAGCTCCATACACCGCCAGTCTTCTGTGGATTTCTGGAGCCTCGCATCCCTCTTTTCCCAGGAATTCAATTACGGCTCGCAGCTTTTCTCTATCATTTATGTTCTTTATTTCCAATTCTTGAAAAACTGTGTTCCCACATTGGTAACATTTCATAGTACACTGGTGTGCAAACATTAAGGACGAAGAGAAGAAATTAGCATAACAGCGGAACGAGCAGGCAGAACGGACCGAAAGACCACTCAGGAGATAGAATAGGGTCCGGTACGGTAGCGCATGCGCATATACGAAGTATGACGTAAGGGGGGGGTCGGAAGGGTATAAACCACACGGGCGTTGTACGCTCAGCAATTCGGTGAAAGTTATTGCACGGTGCACATCGGTATGAACGACGTCCAGTTGCTGCCACTGTGTGATATGGGCAACAGGCAATTCAGTAGACGACATCTGGATGACTTTACCCGAGGTCGCGTCATTGGGAAGTTGGAAGAAGGTCGAGGTGTGGCTAGTGTTGCCGAGGAGTTCGGGATCGCTCACAGCATCGTTTCACGAGCTTGAAGAGCATTTCAAACGACAGGAACAGCTGTCCGAGAATTTAGCAGTGGTTGTCTACGAACAACCACGGCGGCGGACGACTGGTATATTGTCCTACAGGCGAGAAGAGACAGACAGCAGACAGCGTGAGAAATCGCAAGGCATATTCCACAGACAACTGGACGTCCGTTATCGCGTTTTACCGTGGGCAGGAGGCTGCACAAAGGTGGTCAATTTGCATGACGACCAGTACGGTGTGTGCCATTAACGCCTGATCATCGTAGACGGCGGTTTCTGTGGTGCCAGGAACACAAGAACTGGACACATCAGCAATGGGGTCGAGTTCTCTTTGCAAATGAGAGCTGATTTAGTCTGACGAGCGATTCTGGACGTACACACATCTGGAGAGAGCAGGGAACACGCAATCACACTTCCAACATCATCGAAAGGGACCGCTTTGGAGGTGGCGAAGTTCTCGTTTGGGGAGGTATCATACTTGGTAGCCGTACTGACCTCCACATCTTCCAAGGAGGTTCAGTCACTGGTGTCCGCTATTGTACTCCTGACTCACGTGCGTCTGTTTAGAGGTGCTGCCTCACGTGCGTCTGTTTAGAGGTGCTGTGGGTCCTGAGATCTTCATGGACGACAACGCTACACCTCATCGTACAGTGGATGTCGCAGGGCTGTTGGATAGTGAAAATATTCAACGCATGGATTGGCCCGCAAGGTTCCCGGACATAAATCCAATCGAACACGTGTGGGACCTTCTCGGGAGATGCTTGGCAGCACGTCATCAGCCGCCAGCAACGATTCCGCAGCTGCGATTGGCGCTACAAGAGGAATGGGCCGCGATACCTCTACAGCTCCTTGACAACCTCGTCCTCAGCATGGACAGACGTTGTAAATCCTGCAACGTAGTCAGGGGTGATCATATTCCCTACTTAAGACTGGATTTTTCTTGGCAGCCGCCTGTCACATGGACGTTTCTGTCTTCTGTCCAGTTGTGCTGGAAGTTACCTTTTCAAAGAAGTGCCTCTGTCCTTTGGATTCCTTGTTTGGACGGTTTTGTTCACTTGTCCCATATTCCTACATCTTGGGGATCTTATGGTATGATTTGAGTTGATGTGGAGCACTTCTGCATGACGTTGCATTCGAAAAACCGTCTCGTCCTTAATTTTTCCACGCCAGTGTACATGTCAGTGTAGTTTCATTAAAATCATTTCAAAATTTCAAAAGTTATTAAGGAGGAGGCATTACTTTCAGGAAGCCTTTAGTATTACAATGGTTAATCGTTGAAATTAGGTTAGTGATGAAATATTATTCGAGAGATGTGAAAGAAATTTTTTAAAAATTAAACTTTAAAACCGACAGCTTTGCGGAGCTGTCGATTTTGAGCTGGCGAGTGAGATATTCGCCTGACTGGTTAGCCGCATGAAAATTTTCAAGTCCTTAGTATAAATACATCTCTTAAAAAAGTCAGTCCCGGAAAATCGGCGTTACAACTCATTTATCGCTCAGATAAAAATCTGGTAAATGTTTATATTGAACCCTTGTATCACCAATTTCTTTTTCTTACCTCGGTATTAGCTTCCATTCAATTTCCACTGTACGACGATCTGTCATTTAAGAAAAGAAGTCAGAGTTGTCGAAAAATTAAATCATCAAAAATACCGCGAAGGAAAAAAGAAACGAAGCTGTAATCCCAAGAAGCGTAAGAAAAAAAACCCTCCAAAATATGAATCAATAGAACAAAGCAAAAAAAAAAAAAAAAAAAGAAAACCTGCATTAACGACAACCGTCGAAAAATGAAAAAAAAAAAAAAAGGAACACTCCTAGATGAAATCTTGTATGATGAAGTTCTACTTGAAGATGTAGGGATCATTAAGCCACTTCCTTTCATACGTCGGCACCTATTTTAGGCGGGGAAACACAAGGTAAGTATAAGCATGCAAACACATTGATTCTCTATTTCCCCGCTTGCTCTCTTTCTCCCTCTCTTTCTCTCTCTTTCTCTATGTACATCGCATCTCTGTTTCTGAGTCTACCTCACTCTGATTGCGTCACACAGCATTCTTAAGTAATGGTTTTCCAATAATGTCTTACCTTGTTGCAAACCACGTGCACACACACTTCCTCAGCATTGATAAGCTACCTTCGAGGAAAGGGTGGAGCTACAGGGGAAAAAAAGGAGGAACTGCAAGCAAACAGGACCGACCAGAAAAAGATTCAAACCTTTCTTATTCAGTCGCACAATAGAACAGACTGTTTTTTCTCTTCACTCTCCTTCACTCCCCTCCCCCATTCTTTCCCAACGATCACGATTTGTCGTTTTTGGTATTTCTTTGTTCTGTACTTCCTCGTTTGTTTTTCTCTTCGAATTTCAAGACAAAAAGATCTACAGCCCGTGTTATTTGAATTCAATGACGTGTTTTCCGAGATTTACGCAGCGAGAGTTTCGTATCCGGAGTTGTTTCTCAGCAGAGAAAGATATCTGAGGGCAATATGGTGTATTGGAACTAAAGAATATTAAGAGATAAAATTTATTCCGGTTAGGCAATATAACACGGGAGTCGTGTAAGCGCTGTGATCCAAAACCGGGTGTGTGGGGGAGGTGGGAGGTGGGAGGGGTCAACTACAAAATATATTTTTACACGAATAAAAATGCAAATCTTGCTTCGTTCTTCCACACTTTTTCTTAATTTACTGCAAATAATTTCTTCACGAACAAAAGTAAAATCAATGATATAAAATAGAAAAAAATAAAAACAGGTGGAATAAAGGAAACTAAACCCTTCTGAAATAAATAATAATTCCGCAAGAACGTTGGAAAGAACACAATAAAATAATCTGCAAGAACTTTGGAAAAAGCACTGACCAAAATACATGTGTTATTTTAATCATGCATGCATACAGAAATCTCTTAATCTAAGTAAGCAGAAGAATTTCACATAGTTGAATTATTACCTAGAAAACTGGATGGTGCTGGATTTGGTTAACGATTTTCTTTCTATTTATTTTTCGGAAGTTCTACAAAGAGCACCGTTTCTGAAAGTATTTTTGGTGGCGTGTTAATTCTCATTTCGAAAAAAAAAGAAGACCTAATGTTTTTCCGCTTTTAAAACTTCTAAACAGCAGATCCCGAAAAGAGAAACAATATTTTAAAATAAACAAAAAAAGGCTTTACTCTTTACTAACAGTTAGGTAATATATCTGTTTGAAGTCAAAAGGCACATCACAGAAGAAACTAAATTTCAGATATTGATCTATCATAATTACTGAAGAGGAGACGCAGAAGTAAATCTCTCATAGACGCTAATTGAAAACCCGGTTGGCTCCGTCGATCTCAGTAGAACAGCGCGCAGCCGACGGTCATGGAACTAATGCCCGAAACCGTAACTATGAAAATCGTAACTTCTTTTTGCACTTTTGCAAGACCGTCAACTCAGATCAGATCAGATCACATGTAGGAGATTTTAGGAAGGGAGTGTCTGACCCCAGGTCTTAAACAACATTTAGAAATAACAGATTTGGGCTAGAGTGCCCGATTGGAAAGTGACACGAAAGCGAGGTAGAAAGGGGGAGGAAGACGCCCTTATTTATTACCGGGGGACCAGTACCGGGGCTCGACGGCTTAACGTGCCCATACGGCGGATATTTAGTGGCTCGAGCGTTCGTACCTTCCTGGGATCGAACCCGAAGTCCTCTCTGTGGCAGTCACAAACATTGACCACTAGGCCACCCGCGGCCCAAGGCCGTCAACTCTCCGCTGCTTTTATAACATCTGGATTGGCATCACGTAACAGACGCTAACGTAGTTTCAGATCCTACCGCTGGATTAGTACAAAATCAAAATTTGAACCCTTGTATTTTAGAAACATGGGCAGCGTCCAAGGTAGATATAGATTCGAATCCCATCACCCGCAATAAGACTTTATTTTCACAAACGAACCAATTAAAAGAATAGATCACAAATATACTACAGTATGGAGTAGTTAGTTTTATGATTCAGCGCACTTGTATGTATAAAATTTATTGCGTGAAACAAAACAGAAATAATTGTCCTTAGCAAAATTAACACCCGAAGAACGAAAACTATATGGCCACTCTGGTAATCAGTTCACTCACTATGGGATCGGGTCCGATTCCCAAATGAGGTATGGATGCCATCCCTAGCGCTGGGCCCCGCCCACCGAGAAGCAGCATCGCCTAATTTAGGGACAGTGCTTCCCGTGAAAAAATCAAGGAGGGTATTCAAGGGGTTCCCCAGTATTTGTTTAAAGCCAGGAATCTGGCCAAACGCTGAAACATTTATGCATGTCCAAGCAATGTTTTTATTGAATAATTTCATTGAAATAAGCCATGTAAATTGCACGCATCAACTTTTGAGGAAATATTTTAGGATCGGAATGCTGCCTTTGTTTATGCTTACATAAATGTATAAAACTGGAATCTTCCATGGGACAGCAACTTAATAACAAAATTCTAAGGTCAGTTTTGCGTTTAGCTTTCAGAATTAATCAGAAACCCCTACCACAATATAAAAAAAAAAGAGCGAGTAATAAGCAGAATTAAAACGCTGTAATTTATTTTCTGGTGTTATTAATGAAGATGTCAGATTTTTGAAGCGATTTAAGCAATTGCAGTTTTTGATCTCCCTCCTTGTGTTGGAGGTTTTCCAAATCTTGAAATCTTCCCACAGTTATTAGCTTCTAAGAACGCAAACCGCTATTTTAGATTTTTGAGTTAGTACTGATCTTCTCTTCTCAGATAGGAGTTTTTTTTTTCTTATTTTGATTTGCCTATTTTTAAAAGCGGATACTTTTCTGAACTCATCCACTAAGCAATAGATTAAGGATACCTAATACGAAATGCTGAAAACTTTGCTACCCAAGTATTCAGTATAATCAGAATCTTATATTTTTAAATACATCAGGATAAAAAGAAAATTATCATAACTTATTTTTCTAACATTTTAGGTTAGTTTCCGTAGTATTTTAATATATTCTGTAAAACATGCTGCCATTAATTTAATTAACTGCTCATTAATCACGCCAGACAATTAATAAAGGAGGTTATTCACTTATGTAATTTATTAAGCAAATTGGAAAGAAATAACAAAGGAATTGCTATTTCTTTTGATTTTTCTACTTTTGTGTGTAGTTGTTTCAGGGAAACTCAAATTTTCAGTTCCTACATCAAAAAAGCAATGATGCATGATTATTTTAAAAAGCAGAAGCCTATCATGCGCCATTTTTATTAATAATTACTGCTACTACTAATTTTATAACAAATATAAGTCATAGTTATTTATAAACAAGTGGTGAAAAACTAGATTATAATTTACATACTGTAGTTCAAATTTTCCTAACTTGCGAAGAACTGATCTTTACGTGGCTAATAAATCACTAAATAAACACTGATGATGGAACTCTACTTACAAATAATAATAGTGGCAGATCAGTTCTGAATAAATCCGGTGTTTATGCAATTCCAAAAATTAACCGTTATAATAAAAAAAACAAAGTATATATCGGCAGAACACGCAGAAGATTTCTGACTAGATTAAATCAGCATATTACGAACTGCATAAGGAAGGAAAAAAATACATCATTAATACAGTATGAGTATTGCATTAAAACTGTTTTGCTCCAGATTGGATTAACGCGAAAATTATAACATCGCACAGAACCCATAACCAGATACTGACCTTCCAAGCTGTGGTTATAGAAAAATCTAATAGCCCTATAGAACTTCAGTCCGCAAAGAAACATCTCATAGGGCAGGAACAAAAGCGTTTTAAGAAGAAAGAAAACAACAGAGAGGAAAATACATCAGATAATATTTAGAATATATGTATGTATATTGTAACGACCTAGGCCGCTGCCACCAAATGTAACGATAGTGGGTTCGATCAAACCGCTGACCCCCAATGTAACGGTCACGGCCGCTGTCTCACCGCGGTCATTTGACGTTGTTCTTGGCGCGAAAACTGTATTATATGGGCATACACTTAAACGATTTGAACCAATCACATGCGTATAAATAAATAATGTGTTCTATAAACGCGCTGACTGCTCTAAACAAACATTTGATTGGTTACAAAAACATAACAATGGCACATATAGGAATAAAAATTAGCTGTTTTCTGAACATACGTGTTGGTTCAACTTTAACCTAAATCTGTTCCAGCTAGATAGTTTTAATAAACTTAAATTCCACAGTTCAGTTCTTACAATATATCAGTTCAGTTCCTCAACTAATCAGGTAGCAGATGTAATAATAAAAATAAATGCTTCTACTTGCACGGATGCTGTCAAGAATAAATCCAAATTGTTACCGATTACATGGTAGTGTATCCACACACCGCTCTTTTACATTCAAGATTCCATTGTGGCAGCTGCGTTTCCTGACACGGACGCGTAGGTTGCACGACTACCATACTCACACACAAGCTTTTGTTGAGGGAGCCTCGCTTCGCCTCGTAAGATAAGCTCGCCTCTTCACTTCCTCCAGCAGGGGATGAATGGGGATGAAGATTCTACACTGCCCCTAGTTGGACTCGAACCCGAGCATCGGCTTGGCTTCGCTTCGAACAATGTCCACTCTCCAACTTCAGAATTTCTCCTTAACGTCTCTCCAATGGGCCAACCCAGTCGCTGATTTCATTCAGCTTCCAGCACCGAAATTGCTGCTTTAACATGCGGATTCCAGCATTCCGCTGTCTTAAATAGCAAACTAGCCTCTCCAGCTGCCCCGAGTTGCTGCTTCTCCGAGCTTCGGCTTAGCTTCGCTTCGACCAACGTCCACTCGCCAACTTCAGAACTTCCCTTAACGTCACTCCAATGGGCTAACCCAGTCTCTGATTTCTTCGGCTCCCAGCACCGAAATTGCTGCTTTAACATGTGGATTCCAGCATTCCGCTGGCTTAAATGGCAAACTGGCCTCTCCACCTGCCCCGAGTTGCTGCTTCTCCGCTTCTTACCAAGTGCGGGAGGTTCACTGCTTCATTTATCCCAAATCACATAGCAGCTTCCAGGCATCTCGCCTTTCACGTCGGAGAGCGAACTTTCTTCCTTATTTTCATGTCAAAATGCGAAATCTTATTTTTCTGCTTAGATCACACAAAAACAGAGCAATTATTCTAGAAAATGCTCTAAACAGTCGACGAATTTACGATTATTCTCTCAATATCTTGTCCCCCCATCTTCACTTGGTTTTACAAGAGGCCCGCTTCGAAACGCACCTCTTCCCCTGTTTAGACTGGTACGTCGGCTGCGACCTACGATTTATTACCTAAAAGCACTAGAAACTCCCGACCACCCAGCCAGAGGAAGAATTATTCGCCTCTTTGCTTTCCATTCCCAGGTAAAACTTTCTTTGCTGTTTACACTTTTAAACTCCAATACAGCCTCTCACTTAATTAATACTTAATTAATTTCATACATCCACCACGCCCATTAATTTCAGAATTAACGGCGGAGGTGAGTCGTAACAATACATTTACTCCACGAGTGGCGTCTTGTGACTTTTTTGAACTACAGGTGGCGACACCATGCATATGCGCAGTAAAAGCTAAACCACGATGCGCGGCGAACGTGCCCATACAGCACAAAACGTTTCAGATATGTACCAGTAATGTTACAATCTCTCATTGTCGTTACATTTCAGACATATCTTATAATTACGTTTCAGCAACATCTGTTTTGAAACATAATTCTTTGTACATTACGGTTACGTTAAAAATAGCATTCACTGATACTACTGCTTTATAGTTTCCATTGTACATTATTGCTACCTTGATGTTACATTCCGGCGCTGTTTAAGATTTTTGATTTGGCAACGGAGTGGATGTGCATACGCATTTATGCCATTTCACCGAAGCACTCTCGTAGTCGTTCCATGTGCTACTGGGATATTCTTTGGTGATACTTTCATACTCGAGTTAGCTGGGTGTAGGAGAAGTGGCCACAAAACTTTTACGGGGCCATATAAAATTGCGTTTTTGACCACTTCGTGTTCACGATCCCCAGAGGTCGGTTATCTGAGTAATATAAATTTTCCATAATTTCGTCTTTTCTTAATAACGATTAGTAATGCAATTCTTTATAAAAAAATGTTTGTGATCTACAACTCAACAAAAGATTTCAGGGTTTACAAATTACAAATCTGCAAACTATCTGAGGGCATGTGCTGATTCAGGAAAACTGAGTCAGCACATGGGGAACACCAAAAAGTGTAAAATATAAGGAATATCTGGTCCGATCGAGGGATATCGAGGATTTTTCAGCAGTTAGAACCTACAAGTCAACAAATTATCTGTGGGTATGTGCTACTTCAGGAAATCTGTGGTGGGGGGGGGGCTCCAAAAGTATAAAATACAAAGAATTTCTGGTCCGATCGGGAGATTTTCAGCATTTACAAGCTATAACTCGACAAACTCTCTGAGGATATGTGCTGACTCAGGAAACCTCTCCCCCCCGGGGGGGGGTAATACCTCCCCCCAGGTTTCCTTGATGGGCACATGCCTTCAAATAATTTGTTGAGTTTTTAGCGTGTAAATGCTGAACATTTCCCGATCGGACCAGAAATTCTTTATATTTCATTTTTATGTTTTAAGCACCCCCCCCCCTCCGATTAGTTTCCTGGGTTTGCACATACCCGCAGAGAATTTGTTTAACTGTAATTTATAAACCTTGAAAAATACCGTAAATAAGAAATTAAGGAAATGTTATATGTGTCAGATAACCAATCTCGGGAGATGTAGCCACGGAGCAGTGCAGAACGCAATTTTTGTACGGCCCCTTTAAATTTTTGTGACCAGTTCTCCGCTTTGTCATTGGCCCGAAAATCATGGAAATGTCTAAATTTCTTACTGAAAATGAAATATTGAAAGAAATATTTTATGAACAATAGGTGCTCAAGCAGTGGGGAATATAGCCACACGAAATGTGTTTACGCAGAACAATTTTATGGCACCGAAATTCCAATGTGTCCAGTTCTCCGGTGGCAACTTCTCCTTCCCCGGAGTTAGCTAGTTAGTGTACACTAGTGTCCGTCCTTAAGTTTTGCCCGCCAGTGTATAATATCTTAGTACGTTTGTTGGTTTTGAATCGGAAAAAAAAATCTCAATAAAAGTAGTTGTTAGTTTGTAAAGGTAGAAAAAATAATAATGTTGATATATTGAAAAGTTTAACGTCCACGCAAGTTTTGAGAAACAAAAATAAGGTGAGATATGCATTAAAAGGTACATTTCGTTTTTTAATCATGAAGAAATTTAAGTCATCCTTCAGAATAATAAAATTATCCGTGGAAAAAAATACATTTCTATTAAATAACGTATTAGCAATACCTTCTCATTAATTCCTACAGAACGTTGTAAGCGCGAGGCGTCCCGTAGGATAATGCATCTGCCAACCTAGAAACCCGCTGGATAGGGGCTCGAACCTGGCGTGATCTTCGATTTGTATTTCTTTGGAAAGAAAATTTCCCTAGCGTCGTGACGTCACACCGTAGAATTTCCTGATGGGGAAAAACAAAATGGCGTAGAAAAGATATCGGTGAGACCATGTGGGGAGGTAAAAAAATTGACGAATAAAACATGTTTGGAAGGACCACGTGGCACACAAAATGTTATGGTTGAACACAAAGAGAAAATGGCGGACAAAAGATGGTCGGGAAGATCACGTGGGGAAAAATGGCTGCGGATGAAGTCACGATTTACCAGGAATCGACCACATGCGTCCTTGAGGCAGCACGTGAGCGTCCCCTATTATCACGTAACAGTAATATGATGATCTAACAAATATCTTTCAAATACGTAACAGTAACATGAAGTTGGTATGTTGAAGTTACAAAGACCTTTCACTGTAACGTATCAGTTATGTTTCAACGTTATGTACCGTTTGCGGGCATTTTGCCGTAACCGTAAGGTTTCTGAAACATTACTGTTACATTGCGCAACGTATTTGAAAATTCTCAATGTTTCAGTGCTGCGTAATTGTAACATATACGAAATATTTTGTGCTGTGTAGGTGTCTACGTGGTGATATTGGACATGTGTTTGGTTGGAGCAGTACACCTGAACGTCTGAGTGCGATATCTACCATGACCGTGCACCTACCACTGAAGAAATATTAGCAGAAACTACAGGGTGATCGAAAAGTCCCCTAGGGGTTTCGATTGACAACTTTACAAAAACGAACAGTTCTACAGCAATGAGGTTTGCGGCATTCGGAAGAGTAAATATTCGAGTTTAATAATCTTACCTTAATTACACCTTTACATGTGGGCCTTCGGTGACACGTAACACACCCATTTGGTATTTAATTTCTTACCATGTTCGCTCCAACATTTCAGGATCGATTCTATCAAACACTGCTGCAATGCGCTGTTTGAGCTTCTGAAGGCTGCCTAATCTTTCCCGGTAAACCATGTCCTTGACATAGCCCCTGAGAAATAAGTCTAAAGGAGTGACCATCTCTGCCAATCTATCTGTCGGGAAACTCACGGTTCAGGTATTCACGAACGTCAAGTCCCTAATGTAGGGGAGCGCCATCTCCTTGCAGTATGACGTTTAGCTGCAAATCCTTTAGTTGAGGGACCGCAAAGTCCTAAAGCATGTCCAGGTAATTATTCATTTGCATTGTGGGCTCGGAGAAGAAGAATGGTCAAATTACACTATTATGCATGAGTCCATACCAAACTTTCACCTTTGGACTGTGCTCGACGTGCTCCCTGACTGAATGTGGGTTTCACTACCCCTATACGAACGTTCTGAGTGTTGAAGTTTCCGTGCACGTAAAAGGTTTCCTCATCCGAGAACATTATATAACGCGTAGGAAACTTTCATAAACTTCCAGCCGCTCCAACATATGACGAAAAAATGGTAAGCACTGAGGTCCATCGTTCGGTTTAATCTGGTGTAGGAATTGCACTTCGTGTGCGGTTAGTTTCAGGCGTTTGTGAAGCACTCCCATCAATGTGGATCGGGGAGGACCGTCTCGTGGACTTGATAGGACTGCGAGCAAAAACCTCCTGTATGCTCTGCACAGTTTCTTCACTGACAGGGGGTCTGCCACTTCTTTGCCGGTCCAGGACGCTACCGGTGCACATGAATTTCTTTTGCCACGATCTGATACTGAAATCTCCCTGTGGATCTTTCCCGTGTGTCCGACGGTAATTTCTTTGTACCATAATCACAGACTTCATCTCTAAAAACCAACGCACGCACATTGCTTTCTCCTGCGGCGACATTTTCAGTTGTTTTGCAGTCAGCGTCGGTATTTGCGAGCACGTAACGCCATCTGTTGGAAAGAGATGGCGTTAAAAACTCGAATATTTATTCAAATGCAGCAAATCGCATTGGTGTTCGTTTTTGTATAGTTGTCAATCGAAACCCCTACGGAACTTTTCGACCACCCTGTAGTTTGGTGCTCCGCGATTGGGATGATCGTTCTTCTTTGAGATTTTTATTTTTTTTAACGTTTGCGTTTGTACTATAACTCTTTTACTTGTGGCGTTTTGTCTAAATTCACCCTTTTGATTTTTGTCCTATTCAGATTTTAATGTATCTTAAATTCATTCTATTTTTGAACGTTATATTGTACAGTATTCACAATCTCTCGAATAAGTTAGATACTTATAAGTTAGGGGGAGCAATATCTGCTGTGGACACAGAGCTGCCCTTATGGGTGTGAGACAGGTGCGGTCGCACAGGGATCCGCGCTGGGGGGGGGTCACACCCCTCTCCCACCCTAAGAAAGAAAATGAGAGTGTGAGCGAGAAAGAGCAAGGAAGCGAATTACTTTTTTTTTTTTTCAGTTATTCCAATATTATTTTTTAAACTCCGTCTCGTTTAATTATTCTTTTTTTAAATATCGATTGGTGAATTTATATTTACCCAAATATCGGCAGCAAACCATAATATTATGTCTAGCGAAACATTAGTATTGAAGCCATATCTTTCAACGTGCACCGTGCTATCGAAAAAAAAACGTTGTGCTCCGTGAGTTACTTCCATCTGATTTCAAACTGCAACCGGTGCCTTAAGATACATGAACATAATTCAGAATCCTTTCCGTAATAACTTCATCGCTACAGGATATTACTTAGTGTCCCAGTAACGGTGGCAAGCGTAGAAAGTAGGTTTTCACGCTTGAAGCTGATTAGATCTTATTTAAGATCTGTCATGTCTCAAGAAAGATTGATGTCTTTGGCAACTTTGTCAATTGAACAGGATAAATCAAGCAAAATGAATTTTGATGTTTTAATAGCTCACTTTGCTGGAATAAAAGCAAGAAAAGTTCAGTTCTTATAAGGTGAGTTCAATAATGTGAGTACTGTCCCAGACGGAACCATTGTCAGGGAAGGACGTATGCTGGTGTGCTTGTTTTATCTACATCATTTAACACATTTACAAAATATCAGTAGTGTCCAAAAAAATTTAAAATCCTGTCTTTCGTTATTGGTTAATTTTCAAACGTCTTAACATTTCATTGAACTGTAAAGATAACTGTAATAAACTATGTTTTAAGTCTAGTGTATGTGTGAAAACACAAATTTTTCCGCGACGGCCATCGAGTCCGGGTCCCCTCACTCCAGAGTAAGTCGCTCTTCCAGAATGTCTCGCTGCAGATTTGTCGTCTTGTCACATGTTTTCAACTCTGTAGTACGTCACATCATCTCCCTCTTAATCTATTTTTTCTTCGATGCGAAGTAGGAATTTTTCATTAATTCCAAACAATGTGTAGAACAAACATCACACATTTATCGAATCGAAGAACCCAACGGCCAGTGAATCCATTTTCCACAATCGGGCGCCAATGTGAAAACATAAGCTTGTGCGCCACGCCAGCGAATCCGTGTCCCCTCACTCGAGAGTAAGTCGCTCACCAAACTGATCTACGCGGACAGAATGTCTCGCTGCAAATTTGTCGTTTTGACACGTGGTTTTACCTCTGTAGTATATCACATATGTTTTATGTCTGGTGTAGGAGGGGAGGGTTAAAGCAAGGAACCCAGAAGCTGGCTTTGCATCCAGCTCCGCGGCTGATAAGAGCGCGGAGCTGGGTGCAAAGCTAGTCAGCCCCATATGATCATGCATGTAGACAACTAGTAAATGTATTCATTTTATGAGTGTATATTGTCTTCCTATACACTCATATAATGAATACATTTACTAGTTGTCCCCATGCATTATCATATTTTTGTTTTCTGATAATGCATGTGGACGACTAGTGAATGTATTCATTATATGAGAGCATAGGAAGACCCTTCAATGACTTCTGTTGGGGTGAGTCGAAATAATGTTCATTATTTTATTGGTTTTAATTTTAACAGTTATTCTCCATTTAAGACTCAAAACATCAAGTAATGATCTTTTGTTTGCCGAACTTATAACAGTAGGAAACGACATTTAATGCGCCGATTATTTAGTGCTAGATTATATATATTTTTTATGATAATGCATATATTTAGTTATTATATATTTATTTAATGCCCATTAGAAACTTTCCAGCTTCTCAAAGAATCTTTTAAAGGACGAAATATTCGCAAATTAAGTGGTACGAAATCAGCGTATTTAAAGTCATTTTTGCGATATGTAGCAAAACAATCACATTTTGCTAGTGGTGGCATTCGAAGCCACGCATCCTCGCTCCAGAGCCAACTGTTCTTCCAACTAAATTACACCGACGAAGCTTGTCGCTCTTTGCAGTCTTGACATGGGCGTTACCTTTCAGGTACACGGTTAAAAATGTTGTGGTAGGTTGCATCAAAAGTGGTGCTACACCAGCCGCGCAACTTTCTAAGAAAAGATACACTACAGTGTGGTGCAAACAAAACCCGACAACATAGTGCAACTTTACACCACGATATGGTACAAGATTGTAACACATTATGGTGCAAGGTTGCACTGTGTTGTTGGGTTTTGTTTTCACCACACTATGGTGTATCTTTTCTAAGAAAATGGTGCAGCTGGTGTAGCACCACTTTTTGGTGCAACCTACCACAAAATGTTTAACCGCGTAGATACGTCACAGGCAGATAATTTAGAAGTAAAAATTTCATATTTCCCATTGCATCTTGGTCACCTTGAATGATTAATTATAAAATAATATAATGAAATATATTATAACTTAAAATAATTTGTAAAATAAGTTTACCCGCTGATTGCATCAACCTTCAAAAATTAATTTTAACGGCTAATTTCATCAATCCCATTCACATATACCACCATGAGAATTTAATTTTTTTTCAGATGTGTGACGCGCTACACAGGTGAAAACATGTGTCAAGACCACAAATCTGGAGCGAGACATTCTGTCCGCGTAGCTCAGTTGGGAGAGCGACTTACTCCGTAGTAAGGGGACACGCATTTGATGACCGTCGCGGACGACGTTGTGCTTTCACAAATAAACGCCTTATTCAAGGTCAAGCTAGGATGACCACGTGAGCAGCCCCGGTGGCGCAGTGGTCTAAGGCGCTGGCCTCTGATCATTCGTCCGAACGGGGTCCGGGTTCGAATCCCGGTGAGGCATGGATGTTGTGTTTGTTTTACGGCACTGGCTCTCTCCCTTTCCTGGAACCAGTGACCCTAAATTAGGGACGGGCGACTGCTTATAGCCCATTGAGTTGCTCACGGTGGTCGTTAAAGCTCTAATAAAAAAAAATGACCACGTGATCATTTATTAGTTCTGTTGTCGCGCGTTCGCCCTATGCAAGGTGGATGAGCATCTGATCATTGTGAAATATTTTGTTATGTGAACGTCCTACTGAAAGTCAACTTGATATGACCGTCTGACCATCCTTGCTCTGTTTTGTTAAAATAACTCCCCCACTTACAATGAGGTGAACACTGATTATCATTATACAGTATTTCGCAACTCTTTCGTGAGCTCTGGACATCTTTACTTCTTGAAACCGAGAAATAACGTGGCAGCTCTATGAAGTTACTCACATAATGAAATAAGACATGCAGGTATTTCAATGTCGCTTGACGCTCTCCAAAATGCCACGCATCGTTGTAGTCAAGTGTCGATCACTTATACAATCACGATGATCCCTGCTCTACCATGTTCATTTTTTCACTAAGCAGCAGTTCAAATATTCGATTTGCAATGCAAAAGGTAATGCTAATGTATTTTGAAGTATCTTGTTTCACACGGATAATGTCTTTTTAAAACCCCGTCACCTCCAGCACGGAAATGCCAAAACTAATTATTCTCAGCGTAGGCAACTCTCAGATATCTCGAAAAATTCCATTCTATCTTGAAGCGGAAGCGAACCTTCATTTCCAAATTTTCGCCTGATTATGCAAAGCACCCCACAGCACTGGACACGCCACTTCCAAACAAAAGAAATACAAGAAGCGGAAGTAACATCAGATCGTCCTAGCCGAGACATTCACCTCCTCCACATACCAGCCATCTTGATAAATGGATCGAAGTGAGGAATACCTAGTTATTAAAGTAAATACTGTATCCTAGATATCAATTATGACACAACTTTCACAAGCGCGTGGTATGCATGGCATCCTTGGAAGAACTGTTCTCCCTATAGGAGGGTTAGTCAATAAATTTGGTTAGCTGTAGCCTCCCAAAAAGGTCTTATTGTTTAGGGCTCTCATGAATGTGGCGGAAGTTTGAACTTGATCGGTCAGTTCTTGTGTTGCTGTCGCGTCCTTAACATGGCTACTCCGCTTTCCGTGCATTGCAAAGAAGAACAGCAAGCAGCGACTCATTTTTTGTTGGATGAGGATGTACCAGAGGATGAAATTCATCAAAGGCTTTCAGCATAGCATGGGAAAAGTGTTTTTCAGCAGAGTAGTGTCTACGTATGTATTAGAGGTATGCAACAGTTCCCGCCGTCCCCGCTAGTGAGCGCTGTAAAGGTCTAACCGGCCAACAACCCATGCTGTCAGTTCGTACATGAAGCCAAGCATGGCGGTCGATAAAGTTCATTTGCGGCACTGTTTGTTATTCATGTTTAACTAAGGGAAAAGTGCGAGCGAAGAATACAATTCAATATTCCAGGCGTATGGCGAAACGATTATGAGTGGACGGACGTGTCGAGAATGGTTTACCAGGTTTAAGAAAGGTGATCTAAGCTTGGAAGACAAGCCACGTGCAGGTAGACCGCAGGAACTCTCAGAAGAGGGTCTCGAATCACAAGAGGATGCCATAAATATGACTACGTAACTGGCGAAACATTTGAAAGTGGCTCAATCGACGGTGGTACGGCGTCTAAGGCCTTGGGGAAGATTCAGAGGGTTCCATATACTTTAACGGAGCGTAATATTGGTCAACGATTGGCCATCTGCATGCCATTGCTGAAGAGGTTTCAAGAGAAGAATTTCTTGTGGAAGGGTGTAACCGGGGATGAAAAATGGGTCTATTACGACAACCCTGTGCGCCAGCAATCCTGGGTCGACCAAGGCCAGCCATCCACAACCACTGCAAAACAGGATATCCACGGGAAAAGGGGCTGTTGTGTGTGTGGTGGGATATGCATGGTGTGCTGTACTTCGAACTGTTGAAACCGGGCAAAACAACCACTGCTCAACGATATAGAGATCAATTGATGAAACTGAACGCCGTAATCGAGCAAAAACGTCCATAGGCAGGTAAAGAACGCCACCCAGTCATCCTGTTACACGATAGTACCAGACCGGGTGTCGGTGCCACCACGAAATCAACCCTTGAACAGTTACACTGGGAGGTTTTCCCGCACCCGGCTTACTCCCCGGACATTGCACCCTCAGACTTTCATCTGTTTTCCTCTATGCAACAGGTCCTAGCCTAGCAGCGGTTCACCACATTTCCAAAGGTGGAAAATTTCGTCACTGCGTTCTTCAGCTAAAAACCGGAGTCCTTTTATCACATGGTCATTCATTTTTTGCCTGAAAAATGGCGAAAGGTCATTGATGCTAACTGCCAATATTTCGTTGAATAAATATGTACTGGTTTCCTGATTGTTCCTGTCTCTTTTTTCCTTAAAACGGCGGAAACTTTTGCATACCCCTAATATTTACAGAACTTAAAATGCTGTAGTTGCATAAGGATAATAATGCAAGAAGAAGGATTGAGACTCCGATCTATGTCAACTGCTGATGACAACATTGAACAATTCAGTGATGTGATTCAGGCAAACAGACGCGTGGCATTAATGAACTGGTAAATTGCATGCTAATTAATCGCAGTTCTATGTGTATACATACTCGTATGTTCATCCGCAATAGAGTTAACTTTCGTGAAGACTGTGTAGCATTGGTTCTGAAACCTTCTCACAGAAGTGGACAAGAACAATCGTTTGAACATCTCCCTTTTCAAATGCTATGGTAACGAAAAGGACGCGGTTTTTGAAAATAATTATCACTGGGGATAAAACCCATCCACTATATTACTGTATCTACTAACAACTGGAAAACTGTTGCTCAGTTTTTTGGAACACACAGGGCCCAATATTTCAACATTTATCAGCAGAGGAACACAAAAGTAAACAGTGATTGTAACAGTAAAATGCTGTGTAAGCCTCTCAATTTGAAACAAAAGACGCGTACTGTTGTCGGAAGGCGTTTTGTGGTTGCACAACAATTCTCTTCCTCAAACTCTTGTTTATACCGTTGAAACCTTCCATCAAATGATACAGAGTTCTGATCTCACTTCATTGGAGTATCAACTGTTTGGTCCACTCAAACGTGCGTTAAAGGGTCAACGATTTTCCATGAATCAAGAAGAGAACAATCGACGCATGCGTGGCTCGTCTGTCAACAAAAAGAAAGTTTTCGGACGACAGAAAGAAGCTCGCTTCACGCTGGACCAACTGCTTTGAAAAGCAAGGCGACTGTATTGACAAATGTTTTCATTGTAAGTTCTAAATTGTTGTTGCAATACATTTCATAAATACAGTGCGAATAATAATTGACTCACCTTAAACTCAACTTTTGAGAAAACTTGGAAAATTCCATCATTCTTCGCAGGACGACAGCATTTTACAAGCTTTGTGAGAGGCGTAATGGTTTAAGATTTCCTGGGTGACGTAATGATTAATATAATTGGATGTAAGTTTGAAAACGTGGGGTCTATTCCTGCCGGGGGGAGACTTTTACGAGTTCAGAGAAGCTATAGTTACAAAACAACAACAACAGGAAAACATCAGTTAATTGAGACGTTTCCGTTCAGAAAGAATTGAGCTGCTAAGCATGCCACGTATGTTATTTCCTTGTTAAAATCATTTCTTTCCTGACTTTTATATTATTTCATCACGTTTTACATAAACGTAACAGTACCTCATTGCAACTGCGGAAATTACGAGAACTTCATACTAAATGTGATAAAGCCCATAACAGAAATGCATGAAAACGGTGGTGTGAGAACGTGGATGCCACGAAAACGGTGCATCGTAGGGACATTTGGCTTTCTATTGGCATCCTAAGCGGAGGGGGTCACCTGGTATTTACGAGAGCTTCAAAATTATGTATAACACGATGGTATTTAAATACCTATAATGGTTATTAAATACACTACATGTGTATTTGATAATATTTTTCATGTATTCTGGAGAGTTAATTCCACTCTATCTGAACAAACAGGGCTACATTCTTAGTTGTATATTTCTCTTGATAAAAACTCCGCGGGTAGGATCTTTTTCAGTGTGTAGAAGCCTTCACACCCTCCCACGCCGCCCCTTAACATCTAGGGAGTGGCCGAGGAGAAAGCTAGGGGAGAAAGTTCGGCCATGTTTTTTGGCAGTGGTGGCAGAAAAGAAGCATAAGAGGTAAGCTCTCTTCTTTGTTCTTGTAATTTAGGAGTTCCAAGTTCAAATTATGAACTTTTTAAGCAGTTATTTACTGTTTTCAGCATCAGGCAATTAGGTGCAAGCAAGTCCATTAACTTTTTGTGTTTTTTTTCTTTCACTTTACTTGAAAACTTAGCAAGTTTTTTTATGGCACTTAGGCAAAGTAGCCGGCCGTTATATTGCTCTAGTAGTCAACGATGTGTTTTCCATGTCGGTTAGAACGTAATTACTACATTATTATGCACTTAAAGCACTCCTGGAATACTTTGTATATATTGCAACTAATTGTTAACGTCATATAATCTTCACAAAGCATTTTTTTAGTTTGTTATTATCAGTTTTTAATTTTTGTTCTTGTGATGTCATTTGTTGAGGAGTAGTGGGTTCAATATTCCAGTTTTCTTTCAGGAATCTATTCTTTTAAAAAAAAATATTATTTTTCATTATATGGCATTTTGAATAAGCGGTTTTTCACTACAAAGCATAAGAATCTGTAGTACTTTAGTATTGCTATTCTTGTTTAAATTCTCTCTCGGGCGGCTAGGTAACTTGGCAATGTGTTATTGCTGAATAATCCTTTTGATTTATTCAGTCACTCTAACAACAGGTGTTTTTTTTTGTAATCGTTTTTCTGCTTTTTTGTAGCAGATGACGAGCATGGGTTGGGCCAGGAAAGCTATAGATGCATGCAAAAATAATATTATCTTGTGTTTCGTTATACAACTCAGAGGAGGTTATGATATTTAAAAAAAATTGGTAGGCTTATTACTTGCGTCTATGGCTTTGCAGAAACTCATTTACAACTAGGTCTTTGTGGAAGTGAGAAAATGCACAGTTTTGCTGGTCTTTGATAAAGCCAAGGCTCGGCATTCTCGACACTTTCTATATTCAGTTTACTATTATTTTAGCCTCTTTTTACTCATACCTGTCAGTATATGAGTTTTTCTATGTTGTTTTTGGTATGAGGTTATAATTTTTTTTTTTTTTTGCTTCTGTCTCTTCTTAATAGTGCGATGGGGTGTAACTTGTATATATCCTAGACCAAAAGTTACCAGTCCCCCTGAATAACACACTTGCGATTGAGCTTTTCTTTCCATCTTAAAATTAGCGTGCGCATGCGCAGGTGGACTCTCGTAGCTACATCACTTTTAACGATGTCAAGGTCGTTTCTTACATCCGTCTAAATCTGAATAATAATAATAATAATAATAACTTATAACAAGAAACAGTACGCCAATTAAGTAGAAATAGTAACACTATATTAGTGATCCGATTTATTGGCGTAGCAAGTAGACATATAAGCGTTTCCAAGTTTTCGCACATCAACCAAATGGCTTTTTCAAAGAAGTTTGACAGAAACTTCCTAAAAATGAACGGGTCATTTCTAACAATCGAAATTGGCCACGGAATTATAAATTTATTAGGTATTTTAGTTGGATCGTACCAAGATCGCAATTTAGAAGAACATAGCTGCCGTAGTTCACCTTTTGAGTCGTTTGGAACTCGCGATATTACACTTTCGAATTCGGAAACGACGCTTTTTGGGTTCGATCTGGTTTGGAAGCAGAATTTTAGTCCAAGCTCCAAAACTTTTGTTTCATCTTGGGAAAGGGACCGGCTGGAAATATTGATAAATGGAATGGCGAAATCTTTAGCTTTTGGAGTCTGGGAAGATCTGAAGTAATCCAGTTTTTTGTTGTGTGTGGAGGATAAGGAAGATTAGATTTCTTCAACTAACATATCTACACGGAGGATCAAAATGTTGAAGGTGATTGGGTCGCACAATCCGTGTAATTTCATATACAGGGTGTAGCACTTGATCTCCAATGACATGACGTCCTTCCTTTTCAGGTTCACTGTATGTGACAGGGTCTGACGAAGAAATCTATCCTTTTTATTATCAAACCAGGATCCTTTAACTGCTGATTTAAATTAGAGGAACTTTGGGATTAGGCCCGATGTTTTGCAGGTGGTTAAAAAGTCGAGGTGGGACCGTTCCTTCTCCAGTTTAAGTCGAAGACGTCTAAAAAGTTTGTAGGTGTTTCACATTGCTCGGAGAATGGCGAAAACAAATTGATAACGAGGAACAGTACACCAACTGAGTAGAAATAGTAACACTATACTAGTGATCCGATTTATTGGCATAGGAAATAGACACATAAGCATTTCCAAGCTTTCGCACATCCACCAGATGGCTTTTTCAAGGAAATTAAACAGAAACTGTCTTGAAAAAACCATGTGGTTGATGTGCGAAAGATTGGAAATGCTTATGTGTCTACTTCCTACGCCAATAAATCGGATCACTAGTACAGTGTTACTATTTCTAATAATAATAATGAAACTAATTATTGTTTTTGAAAAACTAACCATTGAAATACTACTGCTGCCGCCGTTGTTCAGTAAATATTTACTGTTATAACTCATATATCTTTTTTCATTGGTTTTACGAAAATATCATTCATTCATCGACATACCTAAGTATCGCTCAATGTCAGGAATTAGTAAACCTTATTGTTCGTTGTTATGATTTAATTCCACTTACTATGTACCGGACGGTGGCTCGGTGGGGTCGTGTGAATGACGAGAATGTGTTGTACGCAAATAAATGTCGTTCCAGAGCATTGCATATAATTCCAGAGCGTTTCATTAGCCCGCTCTATCATATAAAATAATTGTGGGATTCATTTCTGTTTAATGAATAAGTAATGCCTTGCAGGGTAGTTTGGCATTCAACGGCTTCAAAGTGCGGCGAATCTTTTGTGAACGTTAATCTTTTGTGAACTCGAGCCACTCGTTTTATTTCATACTCACAAACATATTGGCATGCGAAAAATGCATAGCATAAATTATCTACCAAGTTTTTCAGGGTGCTGTCTCGAACTTTTTTTTTCTCGCAGGAAAAAATATTTAGCTATTGATTGTGGCTATTATTTGATGCTGTTACTCTTGTTTACAATTTACAATAACGCAAACGTCTATTTAAGTTTGCCAAAATACCCTGCAAGGCATTACGTATCCATTAATCAGAAATGAATCCCACAATTCTTTTGTATGAAAAAAAAACAAAACCTGGAAAAAAAAAACCGGATAGACACGCATTCAACAGTAAGAATATTTTAAAAATTCAGATAGGAAATTGGTATCCATGTTCAATATCCTATAAAAGTGTAATTAATCTGATTAAGCACTACTGCCCGAGAAATCTATTAGTCTGGTAATGAGGCACTTTCAAGTCCGTTGACTCCGGCCTTAATCACTTTTAACCTTCCGGATATTCTGCAGAGTATTATTTCCTTGCGGTTGCCCTGCCTTTTTTTCCCCTCCTTCATCTCTCAGAGATCACTTTAAATATTAAATCTTCGGAAATTGGCGCTACGATCTATCGACGGGCGTTGCCGCCTTTCATGACGTCATCAGTAGCCACTCCCTGTTTTCCCATAATCCATCATGGTTTATGAGGAGTTTGACAACTTAATTCCAGAACACTATAGGACACTTTAAAGCGGTAATAGCGAAGATTAGCTTAAATGTTACGTTGTTTTATGTCAAGGTTGCTTAATGGGCAGTTGCTCGAACAAAGTGATCTAATTTCTCTTACAAAGATTAAATAAAGTTAATTTTCTTCAGCGAAAACCTTATTTTTGGGGCCACCGCGGTGTATTAAATAGCTGATTGATCTGAATGACATGGTTTTTGTTCTATCAAAGGATGAGAAAGTAGAAATACGGAAACAGCGTAAAGGCAAATAAAAATTAAGAAATGAAGAGCAGAAATAAGAATTATTTTGCAAAGAAATAGCGAAATCTTAAAAAAAGATTCTTTCATTGTTCGTTATCTACCCAGTTTAAAGAAGAGAGATTACACCAAATTCTCGAGTGCAATGAGCATGTCATTTGAACGCTTTCCCAAGCAGAAGGAAATTTTCAAAACGGGTTTTAGAAACGGATAAAATCAAAAAATGCATTTACACTCCCTAGAGAAAAACAACAACAAAAACACTGCGCTTTATTTAAAATCCAAAATGTACGGAGCTTCCTTCACAATCGATGGGATACGTTACCGAACATTTTTTTCCCCCACCCGACTCTTAGAATAGCTAAAACATTTTCAAGTAGAAATTCATTACTTACGCCCACAAGAGACAGAAATATACGTTTTGAAAAATCACAAATTTTAAGCAAAATGTATATCACAGCCAAAAGGAATATTTTAAGGACTTTCTCTTTTTTGGCGGGAGGGAGGCATATTGATCTTCGTAAGCTATGGGAAAAAATAAATGAAATATCTATTCTAGAAAATATTACTCATGACGATAAATTAAGAGACATCTATAAGGCTGTAAATTAAAAAAAAAATAGACAATATTAGAAATCCTAATGAATACTCCATTTATAAATTCTATTTGGAAACAGCAACTACAAATTCAATTAAGTACTCACATCCGCGATCTAAATTTTAAAATTTCACGCAAAATTATTTCTAATCGTAAATGGTTACATATCATAAAATATATCTGTCAAATGTTCCGCATTGTAAACATTGTGGTCTCTTGGAGAAAACTGAACACATTTTTGTTGAGTGTGATTTTGGAAAAAAACATTTGGATATGGTTAAAGAATTATTTAAATTTAAAGGAGGGTTTTGACAGTAAACAAATCTTATATCATGCACCCTTAAAATACAGTGATTTAAAAAGTAATGCAATTTCATTATCTAATAGCAATTACAAAATATAATCTGTGGAAAAATAGAAATTTAGTGTCATTTAATCGGAAATACCGAAATTCGGAGCAGATAAAATTAGAAATAAAATGCGACTTTCGAAGAGTTCTAAAATTTGAAAATAGGATATATGGAGTAAATATAACTTTAAAAAAGTAGATAGCATTAAACCCAATAGTTTATAGAAAAAGTAATGCTATTTTTAATAAAATATTGGAATAAAATAATATTTAATAAGTCACAAATTCATAGTAGGATCCAGAGTCAAATGTTAATTTTTCATGTGGCGGAAACCGTTTCTCTTCCTGTGGCTATATTGTTTTCGTACTTTCGCTTTCTTTTATAGTTATTTTTCCCTCTTTTCTCTCATTTTTAAAGAATCACTTCAGTGTGAGTCTCTTCATAGTGATCCCTGATGGGATGATTCTAAATAAATTGTATTAACCCTGCTTCGAGTGGTTTTACCCGGGCAAGCTCTTCCCCCTCCAGCAAAGTTGTTTTGAAAGATCTGTATGAAAGATGTGAAAGAATATTGCTAAAATTTATAAGTACTTATTGTGAAATTTTTTCTCTTGGATCCACATGAAATTTAGTCTGAATATTATATCTGTGAGAAATAATTTAACTTGATGTTCTTTGTTTTTTTTAACCCAGGAACTCGTTTAAGGTGCTCCTAACCTATCTATTCTGCAAAATAGTAGCTTAAATAAATTCCGCATTTTTAGATAAATCTTTAGATTAAGTTAATGGTATGAAAGTGAATAAAAGTTGTGTTTAAATGTGATTCAGGAAAAATAAATATATCTTTAGCAATTTTTTTATCAATCCCTCATGATCGGCTTTCAATAAAGTCGAGCATGAGACATAAAATAAAGAAACATGAATATCTTAAGGACCACCCCGGAAATGCATGCTCTAAGTGCTATCATCTTATGGTAACACAGTGTTATAAGTGCTATCTCCTCATGGTAACACAGTGCTGTATGTGCTATCTTCTCATGGTAACAAGTGCTGTAAGTGACTCGAACCCGATGGGCCTGGGTTAGATTAGCTGATCAAGCACGGGTAGTGTGTTTGATTTACCGCTCTTTATCCCTCCCGTCCCGTACGCGAACCAGTGGCCTGAAATTAAGGATAGATGACTGCTTATAACACTTAAAGTTGCTCACCGCAGATGTTAAACACACCACCCCAGCGACCGCGAAAAAAAAAATTAAGAAGCATTTTTCTAATCAAACTATTAGAAGCAAAGGAATGGAGCAAAATATAATATAACTTTACGCTCTGTAGCAGGAGAAGTAAGAGTTATTTGAAAAACAAATTGTTCTGTATAATGAAGAGTACCTTACCAGGAGCAAATTCTTTCAAATATATTTTTACAAGCGGGAATACACTTGCAAACAGAAATATACGCGGCTATCCCTTTCTGGCGGCAGAATTTAGAATTACTTAAAAATAGAAAACATAAGCAAAACGTTCTTCATATCGAGAGCTGTGCGAGTTTAGAAAAGCATATTGAGAATTTAAGTAACTTTTAAATAAACTTCCACGTTCGTGAATTTCTTTTTCAAAGATCACAGACCAGAAAATTAATTTTGGATGAACGGTTAGGGTGAATGATGTCTGTAACCCAAAACAAAAGCTTGAATTTTCTTAAAAAACTTTTCGAAATTGTTAGTGATGACGATGCCAGTGACGAAATTTCCTTTTGGAATGTGTTCAAAAAATTTCAAAATTCGTTGAGACTTAATGCCCATTTTTTGCATTTTTACTCCAGCGAAATCTTGGTTCTTCCAATTAGGTTTGAAGTAAAAGATTTTACGCAGAACGGCCCGAAGTTGATAGCCGATGCCCTGCAAAGGAAGAACGCAAACAAGATATCAAATTACTGCAAGCCTTTAAAAATAGACAAATCTGGTATAATGAATTAAAAAAAAAAAGAAAGGAATTTATTTGATACCAAAAGACTTAGAATTACGGATCTAAATAAATCTCTTCGGCGCCTTCTACTTTTTTTTACTTTAAAAGTGGTGAAATATTTCCACTAACTTTTCAAAAGCAGAGAAAATATTGCTTCGAAGAATGGGAAATATTCTGCGAAGTTAGGATAGAATTATTCTACTTCTAACAAGTAGAATCATAATCGTGATTGCCAGTTTTGAACCAAAAAGTTTACAAGGATTAAAACCTGCGAAATATTTGATAAGGTTTCTGATCGTGAGATATTTAATAATCAGTTATTTAGCATTTTCCCATTCAGTTTTACGTAAATACGGAACTGACACTTCCATGAAGATTCTTTTCGAAGCAAACGTTAGTATCTAGTCTCAGGAATAAAAAAGATGGTCGCCATTTAATAAGCATCAGAAACAGAGTAATACTTGGCAAGATTTCCCAGATTCTCTCTTGCAAAGTACATTGAAGTGCATGACAAAGTAAATTTCTCCATCATTTTTATGCAAGGGGAGGGATTCGAACCCCCAACTCACGGCTCCGGATCTCCGAGTGCTATCCATTATACTACACTGGCATGTGCTCTCACTGCTAGCTGCCTTTATCTCATGTGCGTCTTGCGGAGCAGACACGTCACAAGTGCCAAAAAAAACAAAAAAACCCAACAAAAACAACAACAACTGGAATCTTTCTCAAATACCGCGTTCGTCCTAATCGCGATTGGATAACGGCAGCAACGCTAAGTGGCATGGATTCCACTAGCTCTCTGTAGTACTGTGGAGACAGTGTACACCATTCTTCCTGAACAGCATCCCACAATTCCGTAATATTCGCCGGTGGAGGATTCCTGGTATTGAAGTTACGTTGAACAGCATCACAAATGTGTTCGTTGGCGTTAAAATCCGGCGAACAAGGGCGCCAAGTCTGGATGCAAAACTCCACGGAATGTTCCTCCAGCCATAATCAGGTTTACGGTGAACGCGTGCGAAGGCGCATTGTTGTGTTGAAAGAGGTAGCACCCGTCGGAGTGGTTCCATGACGTTAATGGGTGCAAATGATCCCCAAGGATAGTTACGTAGCTTCTACCATTCAGAGCGGTCTGTAGATGTATGTGAAGTACTAATGCGTGTCAGCTGAAAACACCCCACACCATTACAGAGCCACCACCGGCCTGCACTGTCCCTTTGCACGCATGCGGGATACTTTGCCTCGTGGAGCTGTCCCCACACCCGGAGTCTGCCATCTGCCGAAAAGTTGATACCGCGATGCGAGGCTAAACGTTTCCAGCCATCTCACGTCCAATTGCGATCCTTATGCCGTCTGGTCAGCAATGGTTCCTGGGCGTTCGGTTGGCTCCGGAACTCCATAGGACACAGGGAACGTTGTACTGTCCGAACGCTAATGGTACAACTCTACAATCGTCCATGGCTTTTCTACAGCTACATCGCCCTCGCACTCTGGATTCCCCCCCTGCGTATGTGTAGCCGAGGTGCACCCTCAAAATTGTTGACCGTGTAAATTCAAGTTTCGTGGTAATTTCCGAGATGGAGCGACCCATCTCCCTGGTGCCGACTATCATACCATGTCAGATGGAGCGACCCATCTCTCGGGTGCCGACTATTATACCATGTCAGATGGAGTGACCCATCTCTAGGGTGCCGACTATCATACCATGTCAGATGGTGAGACCCATCTCCCGTGCGCCGACTATTATACCTCGTCAGATGGAGTGACCCATCTCTCGGGCGTCGACTACCATACCGCCTCAGATGGAATGATCCATCTCTCGTGCGCCAACTATTATACCATGTGAGATGGAGTGACCCATCTCCCGTGCGCCGACGATTATACCATGTCAGATGGAGTGATCATCTCCCGAGTGCCGACTATTATACCACGACAGATGGAGTGACCCATCTAACGGGCGCCGACTATTTTCCCACGTCAGATGGAGTGACCCATCTCTCGGGCGCCTACTGTCATTCCACATCAGATGGAGTGACCCATATCCCGTGCGCAGACTATCATAGCACGTCAGATGGAGTGACCCATCTCCCGGGCGCTAAATATCATAGCACGTCAGATCGAGTGACCCATCTCTCGTGCGCTGACTATTATACCACGTCAGATGGAGTGACCCATTTCCCAGGTGCCGACTATCATATCATCATACCCCGTCAGATGGAGTGACCCATCTCCCGGGTGCAGACTATCATATCATCAAACCACGTCAGATTGAGTGACCCATCTCCTGGGAGCCGACTATCATACCACGTCAGATAGAGTGACCCATCTCTCGTGCGCCGATTATTATACCATGTCAGATGGAGTGACCCATCTCCCAGGTGCCGACTATCATACCATCATACCACGTCAGATGGAGTGACCCATCTCCCGGGTGCAGACTATCATATCATCAAACCACGTCAGATTGAGTGACCCATCTCCCGGGTGCCGACTATCATACCACGTCAGATGAAGTGACCCATCTCCCGTGCGCCGAATTTCATAGCACGGCGGATGGAGTGACCCATCTCCCCGGCGCAGACTATCATACCCCATCAGATGGAGTGACTCATCTCCCGTTCGCCAACTATCATAGCACTGCAGATGGAGTGACCCATCTCTCGGGCGCCGACTATCACACCACATCAGATGGAGTGACCCATCTCCATTGCACCGACTATTATACCACGTCAGATGGAGTGACCTATCTCCCGGGAGCCGACTATCATACCACGTCAGATGGAGTAACCCATCTCTCGTGCGCCGACTATTATACCATGTCAGATGGTGTGACCCAACTCCCGGGCGCCGACTATCATTCCACGTCAGATGGAGTGACCCCTCTCTCGTGTGCCGACTATTATACCATGTCATATGGTGTGACCCATCTCTCGGGCTTCGACTACCATACCGCCTCAGATGGAATGATCCATCTCTCGTGCGCCAACTATTATACCATGTGAGATGGAGTGACCCATCTCCCGTGCGCCGACGATTATACCATGTCAGATGGAGTGATCATCTCCCGAGTGCCGACTATTATACCACGACAGGTGGAGTGACCCATCTAACGGGCGCCGACTATTTTCCCACGTCAGATGGAGTGACCCATCTCTCGGGCGCTAACTGTCATTCCACATCAGATGGAGTGACCCATATCCCGTGCGCAGACTATCAAGCACGTCAGATGGAGTGACCCATCTCCCGGGCGCTAAATATCATAGCACGTCAGATCGAGTGACCCATCTCTCGTGCGCCGATTATTATACCATGTCAGATGGAGTGACCCATCTCCCAGGTGCCGACTATCATACCATCATACCACGTCAGATGGAGTGACCTATCTCCCGGGTGCCGACTATCATATCATCAAACCACGTCAGATTGAGTGACCCATCTCCCGGGCGCCGACTATCATACCACGTCAGATGAAGTGACCCATCTCCCGTGCGCCGAATTTCATAGCACGGCGGATGGAGTGACCCATCTCCCCGGCGCAGACTATCATACCACATCAGATGGAGTGACTCATCTCCCGTTCGCCGATTATCATAGCACTGCAGATGGAGTGACCCATCTCTCGGGCGCCGACTATCACACCACATCAGATGGAGTGACCCATCTCCATTGCACCGACTATTATACCACGTCAGATGGAGTGACCTATCTCCCGGGAGCCGACTATCATACCACGTCAGATGGAGTAACCCATCTCTCGTGCGCCGACTATTATACCATGTCAGATGGTGTGACCCAACTCCCAGGCGCCGACTATCATTCCACGTCAGATGGAGTGACCCATCTCTCGTGTGCCGACTATTATACCATGTCATATGGTGTGACCCATCTCCCGGGTGCCGACTATTATACCACGTCAGATGGAGTGACCCATCTTCCGGGCGCGGACTATAATACCACTCAGATAGAGCGACCCACCTCCCGAGTGCCGACTATTATACCACGACAGATGGAGTGACCCATCTCCCGGGGGCCGACTATTGTATCACGTCAGATCGAGAGACCCATCTCTCGAGCTCCGACTATCACCCAACATCAGATGGAGTGACCCATCTCCATTGCGTCGACTATTATACCATGTCAGATGGAGTGACCCATCTCTCGGGCGCCGACTACCATACCGCCTCAGATGGAATGACCCATCTCTCGTGCGCCAACTATTATACCATGTGAGATGGAGTGACCCATCTCCCGTGCGCCGACGATTATAACATGTCAGACGGAGTGATCATCTCCCGAGTGCCGACTATTATACTACGACAGATGGAGTGACCCATCTCGCGGGCGCCGACTATTTTCCCACGTCAGATGGAGTGACCCTTCTCCCGGGCGCCAAATATCATAGCACGTCAGATCGAGTGACCCATCTCTCGTGCGCCGACTATATTACCACGTCAAATGGATTGACTCATCTACCGGGAGCCGACTATCATACCACGTCAGATGGAGTGACCCATCTCTCGTGCGCCGATTATTATACCATGTCAGATAGAGTGACCCATCTCCCGGGCACCGACTATCATACCATCATACCACGTCAGATGGAGTGACCCATCTCCCGGGCGCCGACTATCATACCATCATACCACGTCAGATTGAGTGACCCATCTCCCGGGCGCCGACTATCATACCACGTCAGATGGAGTGACCCATCTCCCGTGCGCCGACTATCATAGCACGGCAGATGGAGTGACCCATCTCTCGGGCGCCGACTGTCACACCACATAAGATGGAGTGACCCATCTCCATTGCACCGACTATTATACCACGTCAGATGGAGTGACCCATCTCCATTGTACCGACTATTATACCACGTCAGATGGAGTGACCCATCTCCCGGGAGCCCACTATCATACCACGTCAGATGGAGTGACCCATCTCCCGGGCGCCGACTATCATACCACATCAGATGGAGTGACCCATCTCCCATGCGCCGACTATCATAGCACGGCAGATGGAATGACCCATCTCCATTGCACCAACTATTATACCACGTCAGATGGAGTGACCCATCTCCCGGGCGCCGACTATCATACCACGTCAGATGGAGTGACCCATCTCTCGTGTGCCGACTATTATACCATGTCAGATGGTTTGACCCATTACCCGGGCGCCGACTCTTATACCACGTCAGATTGAGTGACCCATCTTCCGGGCGCCGACTATCATACCACGTCAGATGGAGTGACCCATCTCTCGTGCGCCGACTATTATACCACGTCAGATGGAGTGACCCATTACCCAGGCGCCGACTATTATACCACGTCAGATGAAATGACCCATCTTCTGGGCGCCGACTATCATACCACGTCAGATGGAATGACCCATTACCCGGGCGCCGACTATTATACCACGTCAGATGAAATGACCCATCTTCCGGGCGCCGACTATCATACCACGTCAGATGGAGTGACCCATCTCTCGTGCGCCGACTATTATACCACGTCAGATGGAGTGACCCATCTCTTGAGCGCCGACTATCATAACACATCAGATGGAGTGACCCATCTCCCGGGCGTCAACTGTTATAGCACGTCAGATGGATTGACTCATCTCCCGGGCGCTGACTATTATAACACCTCAGATGGAGTGACCCATCTCTCGTGCGCCGACTATTATACCACGTAAGATGGAGTGACCCATCTCCCGGGCGACGACTATCATACCACGTCAGATGGAGTGACCCATCTCTCGTGCGCCGACTATTATACCACGTCAGATGGAGTGACTCCTCTCCCGGGCGACGACTATCATACCACGTCAGATGGAGTGACCCATCTCTCGTGCGCCGACTATTATACCAGGTCAGATGGAGTGACTCCTCTCCCGGGCGCCAGCTATCATACCACGTCAGATGGAGTGACCCATTTCCCGTGCGCCGACTATCATACCACGTTCGAAATCGTTTAAATTTTGATAAGCTGTCATGTGAACTGCGAATGCTACTACTTAAGCTTGCGGAGATGTCTGCATCTATATATACATCGTTTGGGGACGATGCCATTTACCGCATGGTTGAGGTGGCATGTAATGGAAATGGTAGCGCCCTTCCCAGTCTTTCTTGGCACCTCATTGTATTCACACCATGTTAACACATAAGAGCTTCCATTTTTCATTGATAAATTACGTTACAATTTCTTTTTACCGGGTTATTTTAGCAGACTTAAATCCGAGACTGAGGAGAAAAGAGTTCGCATTAAGGCAATGAAAAAATGTACCTGACATAAAATTCTACAAAATACTTGTGCTCACTTTTCTGCGTTTTAATCTCGGCAATGAGAACCGACAAGGTCGCTCCGGTAGCTGAGTGATGCGAGACACTTGGCCTGTCATCCGAGGTAAGCCTGGGTTCGAGTCCCGGGTGAAGCATTGATTGTGTGTTTGTCGAATCGCATTAGCTCTATCCTTTCCTTGGATCCAGTTATCGCAAATCACTGGCAGGAGATTGTTTGCAGGTCCCATAGTTATACACGGTAGTCGTTAAAAACCGAAAAAAAAACCCGCACAAAAACTACGATGATTAGCGCTCATCTCATATGGTGTGCACAAACGTTTAAAAAAAAGAAATAAAATTACACCTAACTCGTACGTGTAAGAACATTGCACAAGTGAACAAATGGAAATGAAAACCGGAATACTAATAAAAAGTAGTGTGGAATTTACGTTAGGTTACTATGCTAAAGGAATATATAATATAAACACCCAGATCTGTAATTCAAATATTATTATTATCGTGCTGAAATATATGCATATTAACATCGAACCGTCTTTGCACGATTTAAACTTGCGTTAGGTGTTAAAATAAAAAAAAACCTATTTTATGCAATTAATGTTTTCTGAAGATGGATTCACTGTGTAATCCGAAAGACCTAAAACGTTTTTATATACTTCTAACTTGTTGTTATTGTTTCTTAACTTTAGGACCCAGATCTGTCTCTCTGGAACGTTTGACGTCACAGCAAGGTGTGCATTGTTGCGCCTTTACTTGTTGATCAATTCGTGTGCGCTTTCGCAATGTCAAAATGATTGCCTGCTATATAATAGCACGTGATCAGTTTTAGATTTGTGACATATATTCTAATTTAACTTTCAATTTTAGTTCCTTTTCCTATGTAAATTTGAGTTTGTTCTCTTTTGCACTTTTCAAACTTAGCGTATTCTCTCTCGCATGAATGAGGTTGGCAACACTTCTGAGGTCAGAGAGAGTGACGTATAAATGAGATAAGAACGTTAGATAAAAAGGACGATACAGCAGTTACCTTGTGTGTGTGTGTGTGTGTGTGTGTGGAATGTTCGATCGTTGTTAAGCTAGATTATAGGACAGATAATTAAGGTATTATGTGTGAAGTGTAAAACTCTCAGTGCTATATTTTCGATTTCATCTACTGTGCTGGATCAATAAAAGCTTAAATGTAAGTTTGACTTCTGTATATGTTTCGTCTGGCCCTAAACCCTTAAATTGAGCTTTCCCGTGCAACTATTGCATCCTGTTCTCATTTAGTTCAACATTTCCTTAGTGATGGTTTTAGACATAGCGTAACACCAATCTCGCACACGACAAAAGGATTACCTTACAGATGTCAAGGTGATCGTGTGCCAATTAAAAAACATGGTATTACTAATGACGCGAGTTCCATTCTTTCCGATCTACAAAAGTCGAATTGAATTCTTAATATCACAGCAAGTTAAGTTTGCACGCGATCACATTGAGATGTCAAGGTGATCGCGTGCTAATTTAAAAACATTGGATTATCAATGGCTCGAGAACTTTTTATTCGATCTACAAAATTCGAATTAAAATCTTAATATCACGGCAAGCTGCGTTTGTATTATATATTAATTTAATTTAGCACAATTCGCGTGTTAATTTGTACGCTTCAATTAATTTTACTTTTTTAATTTAACTAATTTTCTGGGTTTAGCGCCGATTAGATTATACATTTTGCAAAATATCGATCTATCTAAACGCTTTAACCTACGATAACAACTGAAATCTTGCGATGTCGAAGTGAGTAAAATTGCATTTAAAAACAGATGTCACCGCAACAGCAAGCACAAGGTCGATAATTTAGATAGTGGCGATTTGTGGTGCCAGATGCCGCATTATTTTGTAGAAAAATCTTCGGTATGAAGTTTCAAACTAACCGTCGAATAGGACAGTCTAAAACAAGCCGTGAAGAGAATAATAACATGTGTGCCGCAGAAAAGTAATTTAACGCGAAAAATCAAAGCAAAAGTTATTAAGGCAAGTTTACATGAAAACAACTACACTACAAAGAAAATTGTTAAACAACAACAAATATTTTACACAGAATATTTATTTACCACGAGGTCTTTTGAAAAACGGAAAAAAAATTGCATATCATTTTTAGTTCTAACATGAATGAGTTCTTACTATATAAGTTTTTACTAGACTGCTGGCCACCCAAAATGCAACACCAAGAAGGACACGAGAAAGCAAAGCCAGATTTACTGGACACATAACAACAGATACAAAGATGAAACGATTGAGCTTACATGCCCGTGCTAGTTGCATAACAAGCAGGCATCAATAGTTCGTGTGGCCCCCATGGCTGGTAATGACGGCTGCTACACGCTGCGGCATCGAACGAAAGAGGCTTTGGATGTGGGGTTGGGGTATGTCGGTCCAGGCTGCTTCCACACGTTGCCGCAGTTGATGAGGCGTAGCCGCGGATGGTGCTTGCCAGGCCACTCGGTTGCCGATCAGCGACCAGACGTGTTCGATGGGCGACATATCGGGAGAAAAGGCGGGCCACGGCAGCAGTGACACCTGGTGTGCCGTGAAGAATTATTGCACTATGCGTGCTACGTGCGGACGCGCATTGTCCTGTTGAAACGTGGCCACTGGCAGGTCCTGCAGGTAAGGGAGGACTACAGGCTCCAAAACGTCGGAGATGTAGCGGTTGCTGTTGAGTGTACCGGCGATGCGTATCAGAGGGATGCAGGTGTCATATCCAACTGCGCCCCAAACCACAACGCCAGGCGACGGACTGGTATGGCGATGCATAATGCAGGCATCATACAGTCTCTCGCCACGGTGCCGCCACACGCGGATCCGACCATCGTGGTGTTGCCGGCAGGAACGGGATTCGTCGGAGGAGACAATATCGTGCGATTCCGTAGTCCAGGTGCGGCGTTCAACGGCTCACTGCCGCCGCACTCGCCGGAGGTGTAACGTCAATGGTAATCGGAGCAATGGGCACTCTGCGACAAGTCCCCGCTCCTGCAGATGACGTCAAACGGTACGTGCACACAGGTTGTTGCGCAACACACCCTAATTCCTGCGCTAACGTTCGTGATGTGGCAGTGCAAGCTGTCAATGCCCGCCACACAACATGCCGGTTCTCTCGTTCGGTGGTGTTCCGCGGCTGCGGCAATCGCTCACGTCTGTCCGTCTGTCTCTTGTGCACCCACCGAATCCATACTCGCCTCTCTGTGGCTGGATGTCGTCGCACACGGGCGCCGATGTGTCGGTACGATAAACCGCTGTCGCGATAAGCCACTATTCGTCCTCTGTCGAACTCCGAAAAGTGCTGGAATGACTGCCGTATTTTGCTACGAGGCATTAGAAAGCTTCCCACTCCCAGGTCCGGCAACACAACACAATTTCACTACTTACACCCGCCTTCTGTGCACCCTTCTTATAGTGCTTCTTGGTGGCGTACCGGGCGCACATGATTTCCATATGCCCTGCAATGCTAATCGTTTGCATGTACTCTCGCGGGCGACGCACGCTGCGAATTTCAGGCCAATCGGATACTTCCTTCTTGGTGTTGCTTTTGGGGGCCAGCAGTGTATATAAATATTTATTTGAAGCTTAAAAGCAACCGTTCTAGGACGGGCTTTAGGCTAGTTAAGGAATATTTAAATAAAGTTCCCAGAGATTTCAGGAAAGATTAAAAGAGTTATGACGCTTTGTGAACGGAAATAAGAATCGAAATTGTTATATGTTAATTTTAAAATTTAAAACAGTTTGAAATTTTTAAAGAAAAATTTCATAGAATGGTAAGGCCCTACCGTGGAGAAGATGATTTGCACTTCTGGCCCTTAAAGTGCAATGTCAGGAAGATTGCACCCCAGGTGCTCTAAAGTCGGCAGAAGTGCAGAACGCGGGCGTACATGCTAATGATTAACCGGGCAGCACATATGTAAGTCATGTGGGACAGTATCCCCTCCGCCGGCAGTCGTATAAGAGGGGTGAACAAGAAGCCTGTGTTAAGCAATCGAAGTGTGTTTGCCCGCAGTTCTATAGCATGCCTCGTCGAAGACAACGGCAGCCCTTCCAGCAGGTTTTCTACTTCGATCGCAGGAGAATTGTGGCATATCGGAATTGCGGATTATCATTCCGAGACATCGGTTCTCGTGTGGGACGGCATGCGGCCACGGTGGGGAAAATATGGTATTAGTGGATAACGGAGGAACGAACACACCAACATACGGGTTCCAAAGGCCCGTCACACCACTGAACGGGAAGGTCGACATCTGGTCTCATGTATCTGACAGATCGCAGGGACACATCGACCGCCGTAGCTAAACACTCAATCTCCGCACGGGCGGTTCGACGTCTTCTGCAACAGAGGGGTATTTTTGTACAGCGTCCACTGCTTCAGCTTTCTTCGACTGTACAACACCGACGTCTGAAACTTCAATGGTGCCAAGAACGTCGCGCATAGAAGAGCGAATAGCAAGGCATTGTGCTTTCCGACGAATCCCGCTTCAGTTTTCAGCACCATTATGGATGAATCCGTGTCTGGAGTTACAGTAGCTACCCACTGAGTGAGGCTTGCATTATGCTACGCCATACCGACCCCTCACCTGGCGTTACGGTATGGGGAGCAATTGGATTCCACTCCCACACGCGCCTCGTCCGCATTACCGGTACGTTGGACAGCCCTCGTGACATCACTGAGGTGTTGGAGCCTGTTGTTGTACCATATCTTCAGGGACTGTCTGTTGCCATTTACCAACAGGATAACGAGTGACCGCATGTGGCTTGCAACGTCCAAGACTTTCTGAATCGCCACCATGTGCCACGTCTCCATTGGCCCGCGCGGTCCCCGGATATGCCGCCTATTGAACACGCGTGGTCTATGATCACCGGACGATTGGAATGCCAGCGACCACCCCCGGCTGCAACGGAGTAACTGTGGCATCGTATCAAAGCTGCGTGGAGGGACATTCCCCACACACACATCCAACGTCTATTCCTCTCGATGCCGGACCATATAGCAGCAGTAATTGCGGTTCAGGGTGGCAACACGAGACTGATTGTTATGTGTTCTCCTCGTATCACCATACTGTATTTGTAATCGATTAACCATTGTATAATCTGCTTTCTGAACAATAAATACGACTTCGATATCTTTTGTCTTTCGCGGTGTTGCACTTTTATTAGTCAGCAGTGTAGTTTTAGGATATTTAACTGTGAGAGTGGACGAACTATATGCAAAATGCCGACGAATCATACAGGCGCTGACCACTAAATTAGAAATCTTCATGCAGGTGTAGTAAAGGTCACTTACGCAGCACATATGTTTTTTTTTTTTTTTGCTTGGGGGTTTAACTTCCACCGAGAGCAACTCGATGGGCTATAAGCAGTCACCCATCTCTAATTCAGGGTCACTGATTCCAGGGAAGGGAGAGAGCCAGTGCCATAAGACAAGCACAGCATCCATGCTGCATTGAGACTCGAACTCGGACTCATCTGGGACATGGTCAAGAGCCGCTTATACCACTGCGCCACCGACAGGGCAGTGTTAATGGAAAATACATTGCCACGCGCATCACCACGTGATCTAAGCAACTACACTACCTGACAGAGGAAACGCCACACCATGAAGGAATACTCGGAAACAGATCAAACTGCACACACAGATAGCCAAGTAGGTCCTGAATAAATGATTTAATTGTCATATACAGACTAGGCTCCAGTGGCCTAACATACAGGATGATCAAAAAGGAGTATGGCCAGCATTTTGGATAATACAGCGTTGAATCCGACGTGGTATCGAGGCAATAGAGTAAGAATAGAGTCCTGTGGTATCGTGGACCATGTGGTGTTGATTTGAGTCCACAGTTCATCTTCATTTTGCGGGGATGGAAGGTTACTCTGTCGACGGACAGTCATGTCCCACGGACGCTCGATGGGCGAGAGGTCCGGGGATCGTGCTGGCCACGGAAGCATCCGCACACCGTGTAAAGCATTCAGGCTAATCCGAGTTGTATCTTGTTGAAAAACGGCGTTTCGGATGCCCTAAAAATGGTGGTCTCGCCAAAAATAGTCACCTCGTCAACATAGTGGCGTGCCGTCAATGTGCCCGTAATGCGTACCAACAGTAAGCGGCTGTTGACACTGATATCACCCCACACCATGATACCGCGTTGCTTGGCCGTGTGGTGCTCTATAACGGCGGATGAATCTGCCCGTCGGCCACATCACGCCCTAGATTATCACACTGCGATCATCCGTGGTGAGAGAGAACCGCGATTCGTAGCTGAACACCGTACTGTTCTATTCGGCACCCCCACACAGCTCTGGAGCGACATGATGCCAAAGAGTGACGACGATATCTCGCTGTTAAGGTTAGCCTTCGCAACAGACGGTTGGACAGCAAGCCACACACAGCCAATCGGCGCGAGACTGTCCGCGTCGATATCAGAGTATCCAAGCCACCCCGCAAAATGTCGCCCGTTGTTGCCTGTGGGTCCGCTACGGCATGTCGTCGGATGCGACGATCGGTGCACTCGGACGTCCGTCTCCATGATCCGGTCCCCCTACGATGTTGCACCGATCTTTCCAGGGACTACTGTCTCCAAATACGACCGACGGTTGTGGCATCATATTGCGTTTCTTCCGCAATACGAAGCAAAGGACCATCCAGCGGTACGAAGGCCTACGATGACACCTCTCGTGAACCCATCCGTTTGACGAAACCGCGTATAACATCGTCTTGACGGCATTGGCACCCCTTGTTTGTTCTCCAGACACTGTTACAGTAGAACCACTCACTTCTCGGGTCGTGACGACGTCTCGACTGAGGGCCTCATGGGCTGGTTGTCGGATTATATCCCACGCGCCGTACGTGCGATTGGCCTGCAAATGCAATCATTTGCATAACTTGTACGTGGCACTGCGTTTACGTCTTCGTGGTGTGGCATTTTCTCTGTCAAGCAATGTATTTAAGACTGCTTCTCGTCAAAAATAGTCAGCAGTGTTGATCATAACGGGAAAACATAAAGAATATTTCGGAGTTCGATAATGGGCTTATCGTGGGTGCCCGTCTTGCTGGAGCGACGATTTTGAAAACGGCAAAGCTGACTGGTTCCTTAAAAGGTGAGATAACCCGGGTCTTTAATCTGTGCAAAAAAAAAAAAAAAAAAAACAACAACAACAACCCCACATCGCTTGTCTAAGAGGAGTAACTGTGGATCGAAGACATTGTGTCAGGAACGAGATTGCCGTCGTTTGAGGAAGCTTGTACGGAGAAAAAGGTCATGTTGTGCGCAGCAATTGACCGATGTATTTAATGAAGTCTCTTTCTGGCCTATACCTCAGCGAATTGCGTGCAGAGAATTGAAGAGGATCGGTTTTAACAGATGCATGCGTATGCGGAAATCACCGATTTCTACAAAGAACTGGAAAGTCCGTCTATAGTGGTGTCAATGACACCGTGACTGGACACTGGAAGACTAGGAGAAAGTCATGTTGTCTGACGAGTCGCTGTTCACCTTGGTCTGTACCGACAGAAGCAGAGAGTTTGGCGGGAGGTCCGTGTAGCAATGGACACAGCTTGCCCTGTAAACAGAACTCAAGTTTCTGGAGGTGATGTCATGATGTGGGCCACGTTCTGTTGGCACAGAACGGTTCCCCTGATACTGCTGAAATGTCGCGTATCTTCCAAGGATTATCTGATCATTGTTGGCGATCAAGTCCGTTTAGAAATGATTTTTTATACTCTGGCCATCTCTCTTGCAAGTGCTATCAGCAAGCCTGTATTTACTATTAAGTAAAGTGAGCAGCTGCTTAGGACGACAGGTAACAAGGGATGGCATATTTCCCTCAAATTAAAATTTTTTTTCACATGAATAGAAAATGTTACAAACATTGTGACTCAAATAAGACTTGAAAATTTCGCTAATTTTTTTTTCCCCCAAGAAGCATGCCTTTTCTCTTTTTTCGGAAGAATAAAATATTGAGAATATTGTGAGCCGGTTCCGCTGTATCCGTTCGTCCATTTTCTGTTCCCTTTGTGTGCGGTGCCTTTCTCTGGGATCATTTTAATAAAACAAGGAGCCTAAGCATTACATCTATACTTCGATTCACCCTAAGAGGACACTGAAGCGGAAGGTACGTGAAATCTATCGCCGTGGCTAAAAATAGTTCCCAACATTTTTCGTGAAAACCAACATACAGCTGTATTTATTGCCCAGAATCATACTTTATATTGTCCTAGCTCTTTACTTATAAGTACATAGAGTTATTTTAGACAAATCTAAAAATGATCTATTTTGAGAAATTAAGTTTGGAAATTAGACCAACACACGCATGCGTAGATATGCAGTGTTTGGGAGACAAGGATGCCAATGAGTTGATGGGGGAAGTGATTGACAGCTGCTAACAGCAGGACACAGTGGGGAGTGACGCAGATGAACATACAGGGGTTGTCCAAATGAATGGAAACACCTCGCTGAAAACAGTGACTTTGGTATGTGCTGCTTTTTGAGTAAAATTGATCATGTAGCTGCAATATATTTTTGAAAAAAAGTGTTGCTTATAGTCTCAAGGATCTGTGTGATTGCATTGTAAATCTGTGTTTGCATAATTTCGTTCCAGGTGAAGGCACAATGAGTGACCTGTCGGAGTTCCAAAGAAGGCAGATCAGCCCGTCTGATTGGTGCGTTGGTAACCACAGTGGCACAGGTATTGGGGGTATCGTGAGATACCGTGTCGAAGGTCATGACAGCATGCAATTCTCACGCAACAGTATCATCTGCGAGATACAACTGTGGAAGAAAAAAACAAACTCACTGCGAGAGACAGGCGGACATTAAAGAGGATTGTCACCGCAAGGAGGAAGACCACGGCGACGAAAGTGACTGCTGAGCTTAATGCACATCTCCAAAACCCGGTGTCGACCCATACCGTGCGAAAGGGAATTGCATAAGCACAATATTTACGGCAGAGCTGCGATTGCAAAACAACCCCTGGTGTCACAGGTGAATATGAAACGGAGACTACAGTGGTGCCAGGAACATAAAACGTGGACTGGGGATCAATGGAAACATGTCTTGTTTTCCGATGAATCAAGTTTCTCACTATTCCCCACCACAGGACGGGTTTATGTGTGAAGAACCCCCGCAGAAGCCTACAATCCAGACTGTCTCCTTCCTACAGTGAAGCATGGGGGCAGTTCCGTAATGGTTTGGGCCATGATCTCGTGGTTTGCAGCAGGTCCCATTATCACCTTACACGGACGGGTCACTAGCGGTGACTATGTCACTCTTTTGGACGACCATGTGCATTCAATGGTGCAGACATTGTTTCTATCAGGGGATTGCACCTTTCTAGGTGATAATGCTCCCATTCAAAGAAGTCAAACTGTTCAATCATGGCTTGAGGAACATGAGGATGAAGTTGCACACCTTCCCTGGCCTGCAGATTCACCGGACTTAAACATCATTGAGCCCCTGTGGTATGTGTTGGAAAACAGAGTGCGACCCCGTTATCCTCCTCCGGCGTCTCTCAAGGAACTGGAGCAGTTTCTGCAGGAAGAATGGTACAACATACCACTTACCACCTTCCAGGACTTGTATGCGTCCATTCCAAGGAGGATTCAAGCAGTTTTAAGTACCAAGGGTGCTCCCACACCATATTAGGGGCGTAATACCTATTGTTTCAAGGTGTTTCCATAATTTTGGACAACCCCTGTAACTCTCGGCCGTCCCCGAAGAAGACTCAGTGAGTGCATAGGCTCTTGTACCTTAAACTGCAGTGTCATCTTAGGGTGAATCGAAGTATAGAAACGTCGAAGTAGGGGGTAGGGGGGCGAGTGTGGACTTGCACGTTGTAGAATTACCAGGGAGGGAGGGGCGTTTAATTCCTCTTACCAATGGGTCAAAATATTGGATGGCATTTTCAGTTCCGTTCCCAAAAGAGCAAAGAGCAGGAGGCGTACTACCGGAAGAGTCTGAACATAAATGCTGAACCATCCGGTTCCCTAAAGGCTGTCGTCTCTGATGTAATTTGTGCATTTAAATTTGATGGGGTAATTAATAATGTAGGTACAAATCATGCGTTTCATAAATTTTGTTTTGTAGTCGTTAACACAACTCGACTAAAAAACATTACAAAATGTAACATTCATAAATTCAATACTTTTTTTGCAGCTAATAAAAGGGTCGTATATGATGGGGATTAATAAAAGGGTCGTATATGATGAGTGGGTAATAAAAGGGTCGTATATGATGAGTGGGCGTTAAAACTCCAAGTGCTTGGTGCAGCATGAAGTCTAAATCCGGCCTTGGCTATCAGGGAGCGATTTCAAAGGTGTCCACCGTTACGGTCACAGTGAGCTTGTGTCGATCTAGCAGTCGAAGAAAAGGCAATCTTTAATATCGAATGTATCGGAAGCAAATTTAATATCTAGTTCCGAGTATTATATGCACGAAGCAATTTAAATTACATGCAGCTCTTATAATGTCACTTGTACTTACGTAATCTTCGGGCTAATCGAGGCGGTTCTTACGGTTTAAAAAGTGTGAGACTTGCCAGGCCTTCGGTTCTTATGCCTATATGGCGCTTAACAAAAAATGTGTTTCTAAATAGCTGCTCAGAAATCATTAATTCTTAGTTTGTGATATACCACTCTCATAGTTAATAAATAGTAATGAATTTCCTTTCTTTTTGAAACATACTTTTGTCTCACCATCGCATTTTTGCCTAGTTACTTGTCTTTTTAACTCTTTTTATTGGGTTAATACATAAGTTCATGCCGTTTTTTTCACCGCACTACAGGAATGTATTACATCAGAAAAGAAAACGGAATCAATCAACTATGTATTGCTCCTCATTGTTTACGATTTTGTCTCAACGTCTGGATAGGTGTGCAATGCCATTCTTGAGAAAACGTGCAGGTTTTGCTGCCAAAAAAAATCATCAAGGAAATTCTGGAGATCAACATCATTGTTGAACGTTCTGCCCCGGAGTGCTCAACAGAGATCGGAACAGGTTGTAATCTGAAGGGGAGACATCTGGGGGAATAAGCTGGATCTGGAAGGATCTCCCATTTCATGTCCTGAATGGCCATTTTGGTCATGTTTCCAATGTAAGGGCGTTCATTATCATCTTGGAGAAGGACACCACGGCGCCGATGTGCCCGTTTCTGCTGAACTGCTCCCTCTACATGACAGAGTTACTCACAATAGAGTGCAACATTGATGGCCCGATTCCTCGGCAGCATTTCCCAGTGAATCATACCTTCCATGTACCACATCTTCAGAATTTGCGCTTTTATCTTGCAACTAAATGTTGAAAAAGTTGTTAAAACGCCATGCAAGTAGCTACTTTTCAGGAAAAGTATTATATCTAGTTATTTCTGGGAAAAAGTAGTTTTAGCTGTAACAAGCTACTTTTTCAAGAATGTGATTGTAGCAGTAGCTAACTATTGGGTGTGTGTAACAGTTCTACCCGTTTTCGTAATAGATGCAAATTGTGATCGGAGTAGTTACGTCACAGGTGAAGCTGCGATGCCGAATTTTCGGCCAATAAAGCGTGGTGCAGTAGATCATATAGAGGCACTACGTTTGTCCGAGTAAGTCATTCGTAAAGGAAATCACGGACGGTGTAACATGGCATGCGATAAGGAGCACATTAAACATTGTTTACTGTACGAGTTTGATAAAGGCAGCACTGCAGCCGCGGCTTGCCGCAACATCTGTCAAGTGTATGGGGAGGTTGCAGGTGATGATAACACATGTCGCAGTTGGTTTCAGAAATTACGGAACGGAGACAGAAGCTGTAAAGGTCAACCACCTCCAGGACGTCCATCCGTGGTTTCTGACGAGAATGTGGACCAAGCCATAACAAATTACTCACATCCAACCGTTCAGGAATAAGCGGAAGCGTTGTCGGTACACAGAACAACAGTAGAAAGATTGATGCATGCGCTTGGGTTCATCACCATGTTCGATAACTGAATTCCGCACCAGGTTTCTGCAAAGCAACGAGAGGAGAGAATCCGTGCTTGTGTTTGTTTGCTTTCTCGTCGCAGAAGTGAACCGTTTTGCGGACGAATTTTAACGGGTGATAAGAAATGGGTACTGTACCGTAATGTAAAGCGTCGACGGACTGTGTGCCAAGGTACGGAGCCTTCTCCGTCGACATTAAAAGGAGAACAGCATCCTAAAAAGGTTTTGTTGAGTGTTTGGAGAGATGTCATGGGAATAATCCACTGGGAGGTGTTGGCACCTAACCGAACGATAAATGCTGACCTCTACTGCCAACAGTTGGACAGATTGCGTGAACAACTGATATTGAAGCGGCCAGCGCTTGTCAATCGCAAAGGCGTGATCCTTCATCATGGTAACGCTATCCTTGATCCTTCATCATGCTGCTTTAATTATTTCGTCAAAAATTACTGGACTTTGGTTGGGAAGTGTTACCTCCCCCAGTGTACTTCCCTGACCTGGCACCTACAGACTACCACCTTTTTTGGATCGTTACGGAACGTCTTCGCTCTCCAAACCTTCGATGATGTGGACGATGTGAAAACGGCATTACATGACTTTTTGACTCTAAAATACGGGAATTTTTCCTACGTGAGATTCACATATACTCATAGACAGATGGCAAGACGTCATACAGAATGATGGCAATTATGTGAAATCCTAGGTACGTTTTTTGTTGTGTTCTCCTCCTTTCTTTGTAGCCTACAAAAACGGGTAGAACTTGTATACACACCCAATACCTTTTAAAAAGTAGCTTTCCAATCACTGTCTTTAATTTAGGGCTACTGGTTCTAGAGAAGGGAGAGAGTAATTGACGCCAAATGGCACACTACGCTTCCCCTGTCAGGCATTCTACCCCAGGACCGACTCGGACAAGTGGCAAGAAATCTACGCTTCTTACCATTCGGTCACCAGGGTGGGGTTCCGCGGTTTGTAAGTCAATGGAATGCCCTAGATCCTAGAATGTGACATAAAACAAGATAAAACGTCAACATATTTTAACAATACACTGGTGAAATTTGGTCCGCGCTCGTCTTTTTTTCCCCTTTAAATCTTTGCCACTGCTCAGTATCTATGACTTATCCCGCAATTAATGACCGACAAAGAAAACCAAAAACTCTCCAGTACCTGTACTTTTCCCCATCGTATCTGACTTAAATACAGGTACTGGACGGCGATTGGTTTACTTTGTTGGCCATTAATTGAGGGATAAGTTCTGTCACTGCACATACGAAATTTTCCCAACAGTTACTGACTAGGAAAGCAAACCAGTCACTGCTCAGAATCAATAGTTTTTGCCCGCGACGTCTGACTAGCCAAATCAGTAAATCGCTGCGCAACATCTACGAGATCTTCCCCGCCATTTTTGACTGATAAAACAAGCCAATTACAGTCCAGCATCAACGGGAGTTTCCCTGCAATTTCTGACTGATGAAATAAACGAGTCGTTGTCCGTCATCAACGATCTAGACTGTAACAAACGCTGCCCACTCTCTACTATTTTAACGCCCCTTCAAACGCCGGCCAGTATCTACTGTTTTCACACCCCTTCTGACTGGCAAAACAAACCGATCACAGCCCAACATTTACAAAATTGTCCTCGACATTTCTACTTAACAGAAAGAAACCAATCGCTTCCCATCATCAACAAGATTTTCTCCGACATTTCTGACTGATAAAACAAACCAATCACTGCCTAGCTTCCATGATAAAAAATAATCACTGCTACCATTACTAACTTACGTAACACCGACTTTCTAAACGCCAACAATTGATATCTAGCTGGTATCATGTTTTAAAACAAACCAATCACTGCCTAGCTTCCATGATAAAAAATAATCACTGCTACCATTACTAACTTACGTAACACCGACTTTCTAAACGCCAACAACTTATATCTAGCTGGTATCATGTTTTAAATCTGCTAAAACATAATGTAAAATCACTCTCATCATCTACTTATTATTTCATATTTTAATGAGAAATGTATTGAATGCCTTTGTAAATAGCCATTTCAGTAGTAACGCCGCCTATAAGCATTTCTTTCAAAACCACGTGATATGAAGGGCTTTACAAGACAGAGAGTTAGTAGAATAACATAAGCTACTAAATTATAAAAAATAAACAAATTATTGCGCGAAGTCGTTCTATGAGTATCCCATGTCAAAGTGTTCACTGATTTCTTAACAGAACGTGCAAATTACACTTATTGGTGTTTGTTAAGAGAGCGAGATGAACTTTTAACCAGCACAATAATCAGACTTCCAACATTCAGATTTAACTGATCATTAGAATTTTACTGTGCAGTGGTTGGTGTCGAGGAATATGCGCATTTCGAAGGATACATGGAAAATACAGTAAACAAACGATGACGGCGGGCCCACCGAGAGAGGTGAAAGAGACAGGGCGAGGGAGAGAAATGCGTGCAGAGGGAGTAGTGATATTGTCGTTTAGCATCAATGTGAAGGAGGAGAAGAGACATCATCTGGCTTTGACATCAACTAATAAGTGATGACCGAGAAACAATGCAACGGGTCGAGCATGAAGAGAGCACAACGTTTGCCACGCCCTGTTGCACTTTGTTCCGAGATTTCTGGCGCTTTCTGCCAACCGAGTAATTAGCAGAGAAGACAAAGTTGGGTAATTTGTGACATTTGAACGAAGGGCTGTTTCGCTTATGAGGAAGCGAAACGTCCTGCAACAAAAGAAGGGGGAGGATGTTCATATCTGGTCACGCCGTTAAGGGGTTAATTTAGGATCAGACTTTTGCCCGAACCGAGATGTATGACAAAATGAAGGGAACATGCACACACACACACACACAGAGACACTACTAAGCAAACGGAGAAATCTCTGTTACTTTGTAGTCTGAAAACGAATGGCCTCCTGAATAGTGCAGAAAATTCATTATTGTGGTTATGCACTCGGCCTTTTGAATGAAATAACTTAATTTTCCTCCAGGATTCTATTAATTACCTTCGAGTAATCAAGTATGCCCATGTTGAGTGCATGTACTTTTGTGACTACTAATTGTCGATTTCTAGTGAGGACAATTACTGCGCTATTCAAACAGCTTATAAACATGCAAAACTACCTGTCACTGTTGCAAAATTCTATTACGTAATACAAAACATTTTAAACACAACCTAATATGCAAAGGTATGTAACAAGAATTATGAAATAAACACAGTAAAAATAAATTATTTTTGGATAATTGTATAAATAAACGGATAATCGACAGAACATTTTCATCTTTTCTCCACGTCGCACACATGCATCTTCAACATTAAAATGTTGACCAGTAAGGAAGACAATACGTATTAAAAGAATACAACATGGTTTGTCACAACTATTTATTTTTCAAGTCGACCATGGTTTTGCTGAGTATTGACCTAGCTTCATGAGGCCAATGCCTGGGTATTGATTGACCTGTTGAAGCCCTAGCTTCATTGGGTATTGACCTAGCTTTATCGGGTATTGACCTGATGAAGCTAGGTCAATACCCAGCGAAACCATGGTCGACTTGAAAAAAATATTTGTGACAAACCACGTTGCATTCTCTTAATACATATAATCGTCACAAGACTGTAGTCTTTGAGATCAAGAAGTAAGACAATACTTTATGGTTATTAGTTTGTTTAATTTTCACAGTGCAAGTCAGGTACGTTAACGTAGGCACCGCACAATTAGCTTCCATGCTCCAGTTAATTATGTTTTAGGAAATCCGAAAATGTCACATGATTTGAAGATTCTTTTTTCCAAGTAGCACTATTTGTAGCGTAATTTTCTATCACGAATTACTTTATTTTTTAGCGTGCTACTGCTACAACTATTTTTTCTATTTGTAGCGCTGCTATAAATATAGCGTGCTACAGTAGCAGCGCTACATTTAGCGCGCTACTTCCGATCACTAAGTAGGGACGCAATATTGTTTATAGTTGTTCACGGTGGTCGTTACAGCCCAAGACAACAACAAGCACAGAAAGAAAAAAGAAAATCAATGGTGGAACACATTTCAGAAAGGATGAAAAACTTTTTAAGTTGTAAAGACGTGATATTTTAAAGAGATATTTATTCCCGGTGAGAACAAAAATGTGTTAAGCGCACTAAAGTAGCCGGGACTCTAAAATAAATCCTACAACATCACAGCAACGTATTGGGCTGTTTTTCGCAGCAGTAACTGATCGCATACAGCATGGCTACAATTTGATTAAACCGCAAAAGGTGTTTGTTCTCAGATATACTGTACCAGCTGGGCAGAATGAGGCCCCTCCGTTCAGCTACGAATGCTGCATTTCATTGCATGCCACAGATGTTCAACGGGATTAAAGTCGGGATTATTTGTCGGCCATGGGAGTATAAAAAATGCTTGGACATGATCATTTAACCATTCCTCCGCGATACGGGCCATGAGACATAGGCTGTATAGGATATAAAAATTAGGGCATGTTCAACGAGAATGAGGGCACGCAGTGATGTCCAACAGAACAGTTCTCATTCAATGATATCCTCGCTTCTGGCATATTTCAGTCAATGATGCAGTCTGACTGCAAATGTCCACCTGCGCAGCATTGAAGGCGGACAGTTTATCAGCACGTTAGAGCTAGAACCTGCACTAATCGGATCAGACACTCTTTTCCACTCGCCCGATATCCATTCACGGTTTACCATAGCCCACTGTTATCGGAGCTGTAGAAAACGGTATAGCAGCATCGGCACATGGACGTGTCGCCAACCCATCCGTTACATTTGTGCTTTAAAATCAGTCTCTGTGCGCTCTGTTTGTATTGTTCAATTAGCTGAGAGAGGGTGAGCCGCCATTGTCCCTGGAAGAAGGTACGCTCAAGTACCACCTCAACGTTCCCTTTAAGGTACGTTGAGAGGATGAGTGCCCTACTTCACACTATTGACAATGCACCTTCACTAGGCCTCCCTCAATGTATACGGTTGGCCAGATGCTGACGCCTGCCTTCGTCGCAGCGATAATCACAATCAGTTCAAACTGCTACAAGTCTTTTCCTTTGTCCAGTTTAAGGAAATCGTACAGACACTCAGACACGCCTTTTTCGTGTCGTTCCTGTATCTTTATATAATCTCCGCCAGTCAGTGAAGTAATTAGATATGTTATGGATTGCGTACACTCGTGGAGACAGGGAAGGTTATGATAATCTAGCTCGTAAGTTTGCATCATTATCAGAATAAGAGATAAAGGTAAACAAAAATGCAGGTGTGTCATGAGATTGATCAGAATAATACGAAACTCGCACTTTTCCCAAATAGATCGTCCGAGATGGATCCAGTTTGAATCCTGGTGAGGCATAGATGTTGAGTTTGTCGCGTGAACGGCATTACATCTCTCTCTTCTTTGGAACTAGTGGCCTTAAATTAGTGACTGAGGACTGCTTATAGCCCATCGCGTTACTCATTGGGGTCGTTAAACTCCCAAACAAACAAACAAAAACAACTGAAAAAAATGAGTGTACATAGAAGGTCGAAGTTCAAATCTCCGTAAAACCAGTTCTCCATTCCAGGTGGCTGAGAAGTCGGAGGTGAAGGCTCATTCGTCAGAGATGGGCAAGAGTTTGAATTGCGGGTGAAACATGGGTTTTGTGTTTGTCCAATGGCATTAATGATTATGTCCCCTTTCTGGAACTAGTGGCCCAAATTAGGGACACGTGAATGCCTATAGCCCAAAGAGTTGCTCATGGTGGTCGATAAACCCCAAAAACAAGAGTAAAGAAGGACAGTGCATTAAAGCCAATTCTTTTTTTATTTCAAGGAACTTGTTCAGTTGAGGCTTAGAAAATCTGCAGTCACAAAAAACACAAAGTTAGTGTGAGAAAATAAGAGCGATAGATGTTCGTCCCCTTCATCAAGGGTCAAACATAGCACACAATCATTTTGGCGGGAGAGACAGGTTGGATTCTATTATGATTGGTCTTTTCGTCAGTCTGTTCACGTCTTCTTACTTGCTGCTGTCGATGAAATGCGAGATGTACTTTTTTTTCGTATTGGAGGTTTAACGATTTCCGTGAGCAACTCAATAGGCTCTAAGCAGTCGCCCGTCCCTAATTTAGGGCTATTAGTCCCAGGGAAAGGAGAGAGCCAGTGCCGTAAGACAAACACAACATCCATGCCTCACTGGGATTTAAACGCGGACCTCATACGGGCAAATGATCAGAAACTATCGCTTAGACAAATGCGACACAGGGGCGGCATGCTGTACTTCCGCTACTGATATAAACATAAAAAATACTCGTATAACTCGGGCAAATCCATACTTTTCACTTTCAAAAATTTGTCGTTTTGTTAATTCATTGCATTTTATAGAATATTATGGCGTGCAGATAAAGACTGGTTTCTACAGACCAGAACGTTGTAACTTTCACACTAGTTCTCAGGTGAAGTCTGCAGCAATATCACAAAAGATACAGCTACTCGTCATAGTACGAATTCATGACGTCCCAGAACAGCTGTTGCGATCACAATAACTGGCTCAATTAAAAACACGCACACGTGCATACATCTACTGCTTCAGGCAAAAATCATTTTAGGTCGATGCACAGGTGACCTTGCAATGAATATTTGGTCTGTATAGCAATAAATGTGTCTTTTATTACCTCCGTCTCTTGACTTTCATTGAGAAAATTTGCGATTATTTTCGCTCTTTAAAACAAAAACAAATGCTAATGAACTCTATCACTAGATAAAATGGCAAAGAGAAACTGTTTCACATTTTAGAAGTGCGTTTAGAATAGAGTAAGCGGTGTAAGCGAGGGATGGCGTAGTGGTCTAAGCGATGGCGTCTGACCATTTGCCCGTGATGGGCCCGGGTTCGAATCCCGGTGAGGCATGGATGTTGTAAACGGCACTTGCTCTCTCCCTACCCTGGAACCAGTGACCCTAAATTAGGGACGGCGACTGATTATAGCCCACTGAGTTTCTCTCGGTGGTCTTTAAACCTCCAATAAGCCGCCCCGGTGGCGCAGTGGTCTAAGGCGTTGGCCTCTGATCATTCGTCCGTAAGGGGTCCGGGTTCGAATCCCGGTCAGGCATGGATGTTGTGTTTGTCTTACGGCACTGGCTCTCTCCCTTCCCTGGAACCAGTGACCCTAAATTAGGGACGGGCGACTGCTTATAGCCCATTGAGTTGCTCACGGTGGTCGTTAAACCTCCAAACAAAAAAAAAAAAAAACCTCCAATAAAAAAAAAGGCTAATCAATTGAGCGTTTTTTTTTTTTTTTTTTTGATTGGAGGTTTTAACGACCACCGTGAGAAACTCAATGGGCTATAAGCAGTCGCCCGTCCCTAATTTAGGGTCACTGGCTCCAGGGAAGGGAGAGAACCAGTGCCGTAAGACAAACACAACATCCATGCCTCACCGGGATTCGAACCCGGACCCCTTACGGACGAATGATCAGAGGCCATCGCTTAGACCACTGCGCCACCGGGGCGGCTGAGCGTTTGCCGCCAGCCGCCCCGGTGGCGCAGTATAGGAAAGGGACGATTGCCGATTGAATGAAAGTGATTGGAGTGCTCCTAACGGCAAAGGTAAAAAGTTAAGAAACCTAACTCGCGAACAACGCGAGATAGAAACAAAATTCCAATTACAAAGTTGTAGCGCATTGTTTAATTAGTAGGAAACGACATATGGTGCGCACGAATTATGTACATAGACAGGTCAAAATGCCGTTAATTCGAAAACCGTAAAGCGAGTGAATCAAACACAGCCCGGACCTGGCGGCTTCACGGTTAAGAGACTCGGGGCATCTCCAGAAGTGCTATTCTAACCTCCTTGGTCTTACCACGGAGCCACAAATTACTGTTATAACACCACTCGTGTGCAGTGGTCTAAGCGCTGGCTTATGATCATTCGTCTGTGAAAGGTCCGGGTTCGAATCCCGTGAGGCATGGATGTTGTGTTTGTCTTACGGCACTGGTTCTCTCCCTTCCCTGGAACCAGTGACCCTAAATTAGGGACGGCCGACTGCTTATAGCCCATTGAGTTGCTCACGGTGGTCGTTAAACCATCAATCAAAAAAAAAAAAAAAAAAAATGAGCGTTCGCTGGGGTCACGTGATTCAAAACATCAAATCATGTGCAAAAAATTATTGTAACACACGCACACACGAGCACTTGCTCAGATAAAAAAACAGAATTTGCCAGGTGATTATATGATAGGCATTTAATACGCAACAGACACACGTTTCATTTATATGCACTGCTGGCTACCCAAAATACAACACCAAGAAGGAAGCATCCGATTGGCCTGGAATTCGCAGCATGCGTCGCCCGCGGGAGGACATGCAAACGATTAGCATTGCAGGGCATATGCAAATCATGTGCGCCCGGCACGCCACCGAGAAGCACTATGAGAAGAATGCACAGAAGGCGGGGTGTAAGGAGTGGAAGGCCGCCCCGGTGGCGCAGTGGTCTAAGGCGTTGGCCTCTGATCATTCGTCCGTAAGGGGTCCGGGTTCGAATCCCGGTCAGGCATGGGTGTTGTGTTTGTCTTACGGCACTGGCTCTCTCCCTTCCCTGGAACCAGTGACCTTAAATTAGGGACGGGCGACTGCTTATGTCCCATTGAGTTGCTCACGGTGGTCGTTAAACCTCCAATAAAAAAAAAAAAAAAAAGGAGTGGAAGTGTGTTGTGCTGCCGGACCTCTGTGTGGGCAGCTTCCTGATGCCTCGTCGCAGAATACGGCAGTCATTGCAGCACGTTTCGGAGTTCGACAGAGGACGAATAGTGGCTTATCGCGACAGCGGTTTATCGTACCGAGACATCGGCGCCCGTGTGGGACGACATCTAGCCACAGTGAGGCGAGTATGGATTCGGTGGGTGCAGAAGGGACGGACGGACCGACGTGAGCTATTGCCGCAGCCGCGGAACACCTCCGAACGAGAGGACCGGCATGTTATGCGGCGGGCATTGACGGCTCGCATCGCTACATCACGAACGTTAGCGCAGGAATTAGGGTGTGTTGCGCAAGAACCTGTGTCAGCACGTACCATTCGGGGACTTGTCACCCGGCGCCCATTGCTACGATTACCATTGACGTTACACCACCGGCGAGTGCGGCGGCAGTGTGCCGTTGAACGCCGCACATGGACTACGGAATGGCACAACATTTTCTTCTCCTACGAATCCCGCTTCTGCCTGCAACACCACGATGGTCGGATCCACGTGTGGCGGCACCGTGGCGAGAGACTGTACGACTCCCGCATTATGCATCGCCATACCGGTCCGTCGCCTGGCATTATGGTTTAGGGCGCAATTGGATAGGACACCCGCACCCCTTTGGTACGCATCGCCGGTACACTCAACAGCCACAGTTACATCTCAGACGTTTTGGAGCCTGTAGTCCTCCCTTACCTGTAGGACCTGCCAGCGGCCACGTTTCAACAGGACAATGCGCCCGCACATAGTGCAACAATTCTTCACGACCGACCAGGTGTCACTGATGCCGTGACCCGCCTGTTCTCTCGATATGTCGCCCATCGAACACTTCTGGTCGCTGATCGGCAACCGAGTGGCCTGGCAAGCACCACCCGTGGTTACGCCTGATGATCTGTGGCAACGTGTGGAAGCAGCCTGGACCGACATACCCCAAGCCCACATCCAAAGCCTCTTTCGTTCGATGCCGCTGCGTGTAGCGGCCGTTATTGCCAGCCATGGGGGCCACACGAACTATTGACGTCTGCGTGTTCCGCAAGTCGCACGGGCCTGTAAGCTCAATCGTTCCATGTTTGTATCTCTTGTTATGTGTCAAGTAAATCTGGCTTTGCTATCTCGTGTCCTTCTTGGTGTTGCATTTTGGGTGGCCAGCAGCGTAGAAAGAGTAATACTTGAGTCACACTGATTCTTATGATCAGTGACATCTCATTGTCTTTAGAAATTCCACACCGTCCCACTCCTCCATCTGCCAGCGCTTGTCAGTTACACTAGCAGTAGGTCTTTCAACCCACTGCTGTTTCTTCCTCTGCGTATTGGTGATGGTATTTTTGCGACTCCAGATCGATCCGAGGCAGGTACGAATGCTCGAATCACTAAATATCCGCCGTGCGTCGTATAGACCCTTTAAGCCATGAAACCCCGAGTGCTAACTCCCCGATTAAAAATAAATGCGTCTTCCTCAACCTTTCTACTCGTACCTCACTTCCGTGTGACTTTCCTGTCAGGCAGAAATTCTTTGACTTTCCTGTCAGGCCGAAGACCTTTGTACTTGTACCTCGCTTCTGTGTGACTTTCGTGTCCGACGCAAATCTCCTAGATTCCTACTTCTATGGATTATTTAAGACCTACATAAATCTGAAAATCTCTTCCTGGAATGACATACCTGATTCAAGGTGTGTTTCGGATCTTAACCGCAGTGGAGCTATTGCGCCAAACATCGGTGATTGTCATACAGATCCATTTCTCATCAAACATGACGAGGTGCCTCAAAATGTAGATCATACGGTTACCGATAATCATAGAAGAGCATATGGCACATCGAATCGTCATGTTCTATGTTATTTCGTCAACGTATGTGGGGACCCAGTCATCCATTTTCTTCATCTTGTCAAAGGCCGTTAAATATCGAAAACCACTTGCATTGTGTACTCCAAGTATTTTGCTTTCGTACCGTTTGAGGTGGATTGGATTTCGTACCGTTTGAGGTGGATTGGATTCAATCAAGAGCTCCAACTGTGCACCAGAAATATCTCCTTCTGGTCTAGCACTTGGTTGGTTTTTGAAACCTATATCCCCGGACTGTAATTTAGGTAAATAATAGGGTGCCTTCCGTGTACAAATGGTGCCTTCCGTTTATCAAAGGTGCCTTCTCCAAAGTCTGTTCATATGTGCCTCCGATTCACGGTGTCTAATCATAAACTCATGTAAGAAAGGTACACGAATTTAGCTCTGATCCGTCGTCCTCTGTACTGTTGCACAATCCACTTGGAACTGATGCCAGGGACTGAGTGACCTGTACCTCAAAGTGAACAAATAGCCGTGTCGCTTTAAATTTACATATCATAACATGTTTCCTAAATTGCTTGCCAACTACACGAGTCTGCAAAATCAAGCATTTCATCTACAACGACCACGTGGACATCCGCATAATAACGTGTAAGCTCATTTTTTGTCCTCACAACAGCATCAACACCCAGTGGAATGGATTCTATCACGTATTGGAAGCATTCCGGTGGTACTGGTTCAGAACAGTCGTCGGTAATGCTCCGAAAATTATCGCTGATGGGATTCAGGCTTGAATGTAACATTCCACTTCTTCCTACAGATGCTCAGTTGGTTCAAATCAGGGTTGTAAACTTAGTATAATGCACCTCCAGTCAGTGCTTTGCCAAATGGAAGCGATGTTTTGTTAAAATAAGGCATCCTGTTGTGGGAAATGATAAATATGAACGGGCGTAGGTGATCGGCAAGTTCAACATATCCTTATGCGGCCATGGAGGTTTTAGCTGGCACATATGTCCCTAAAGTGGCACATGTAAACTCTCCCCGCAATATTACACAGTCTGCACTAGCATGTAACACCCGACCCGTCCCAAACCTTGTGTAGTGTACTCCACATGCGCACCATTCCCACTACGTGTTTTATTTGGACTTCGATTCTTCGGACCAAGTAACCCGTTTCCAATCGTTCGAGGTCTAGTGGCGATGTTTCGGAAAAGTAGAAAATAGAAGAGGGTGAAAATAAAAATTTACAAAATAGTCTTCTAAGAAAACCGAAGTGTTCCACTTTCACCCTCTTCTATTTTCTACTTTTCCGAAACTTGCCCTTGTACTTTTACATTCAATCCATTATCGTCCTGTTCTAATTTCGACTTTTTTGAAAACGGTCTGCAACAGATTTTTCCACGATCCAAAACAGTCATTTATACATGCTAGTTTTCCTATGTTATTTTACGGGAATTTTGCAATTATAGGAAAACGAAAATTTCCAAAATAGTCTTCTAAGAAAACCGAAGTGTTCCATTTTCACCCTCTTCTATTTTCTACTTTTCCGAAACTTGCCCTGGTACTTTTTCTGGTTGTTCTGTTGGCAGATTCTATTTTCTGAGTTTGAATAGGAATGACAAAAAGGAAAAATTAACCTCTTAAAACTACTTTCACAAAGTATGGAGAAATAATGTTTTGTATGGTGCGATGGAAGACTTAGTGTGTCATGTCTGATTTGGGGTTAGGGGGTGTGGAAGAATGGTGGCTTAGTGAAGCGGGAGAATATGTCTATCAAACGTTTGTTGAAAGGTTATCATTTTTCGTGTTAAAAGAACTTTTTGTATTGAATGAGTAAGGAGTATTTCGTTAACTCTAAAAAACGTTTACGAACTCGCCTAATTAAATAAAAATGTTAAAGATATTTCCATCTTTCCGTTAAAGAATTAGCAATATGGAAAATCGAACTCAAGAGAATAGGGAATCTGGCAATAGAAAAGTGAGAATGATGATTTTAGAGCAGTTTACGAGGAATACCAGTGCCCATTTGTGAAAGAGTGTCATAGAGTTGACGGCGTCTTGAGTCTATCTCCGTCTTCAGGTTGATCTTCCGCTATTAGAACTTTTTAACATCGGCATATCTTTTCCTTGTCTGATCATGGAATATTTCTTCAGCAGTGAAGATATCGAGAAACCAGTAGAACACTTAATTTAATAACCCTAATTTATTATATTTTCCTTTTTGATTAGTAATTGTGAGCACTTTTTAACCTCGAATAAATAAAAAAAATGGTTTATGGAATTAAAAAAATGACTCCACGTCGATATAAAGAAAAATTTATATCTTCTCGAATTTAAGTGGATTAGTAATATAGCTATTATTATGGAAAACGCATTCTGAATTACAGATATATTGGCTTCATCAGTAAATTTTTGTGTTATGTTACTTATTACGGAAGAAATGAAATTCACATGATTTATTTCTGATGAATGAAAACTAATATGAAATGTACACGTTTTTGAATTATGAAATAGTTTTGCAAACATACCTTATGAGATGGGGTTATAGAAAAAAGAAAATTCTCAATTTTTTTCAATTTAATTTCTAAATTTATTTTTTCTTTTCTTTCACAGAAGACAGCTGATTGGTTTAATGAGACAGAATGAAATTGTGGAAAAATACTTGTGTCTTGTTCTCTCACTCCTCGCATTACGTTTTCGGTCTGTTCCTCCGGTTTTTCTAGAAAATTTGATCTTAGCAGACATATGCTAACACATAGTGGAATAAAACCATTCGTGTGTAAGCAATGCCCTTCTAAATTCACTCGGCAGTCTGGTAGAAAACGACATGAAACACGATTTCATAAGTCCAAACAATTTCATGTTGTAGGTGGATCCAACAATCCTACGTTTCCAGATCCGTCCAATGCTTCTTCGTTGGAAGAGTCGATTGATGACACCCCTATTGACAGACCTAATATTGCAACTGCTCCGTCGAATGCTGTTGCGAAGGATTTTGTGCTTACTGAATATGCTGCTAATGGTAGGATACAGAATTATAAAACCACTCCTGAAATTGGATCGGCTAAATGTCTTCCAACATTTTAAAATGATATTAGGAATTCAGCTGTGGAAATCCTTCGTCGATGTTTGTTGGAAGAATCATCTATCAAATCAAATATTTTCATGGAGGTCATGTTTAAGAAGTCAAAATGGGAAGATCCTGAAGACTTTGAATATTGCATATATAATCTAAAGACGACCAATAATCCGCTGTATCATGCATCCAATATAGAAGAATTTTATAATATGATGGCCCAGAAATTGGACAATGAAAAGACAGAGACAAAACACAAAGGATCCGGGTGGTCTTTTTCGCATGTGTTATGGTTGGAACTCAGGGTTAAACGCTTTAGTCCATTGTGGTAAGAAGAGGAAATGAGTTAGATGGGTCTCCATTGGACTTTTTTCCGATTATGTCCTAAACCAATGAGTGACATACTACCTCGTCGAAAACATGCTGAAAACGTTTAATTAAATTTGACCTTTAGGCTGAGAAAATCTTCATTGATCTCCTTATCGGGTCCAAGGTCCTTCCGTGGAAGCTTATCAGATCTTCCTTTTGAGAATAACAACAGCTTGTAACTCTTCTTCAATTCGTTAGTTTGCATGAGTCTTGAAGCTAGTCGATTGTTTCTTAGACTGCTTCTTCACCAACAGAGCTACAAAAAGTCCTTTTCAGGACTAAGTTCTTTTTTTATTTCATTATTTTTATTAATTTTTTCTGTTTCTATTGTTTGCATGTGTGTGAATGAATGTCACTGCGCGACCTTTGCTTCGCAAGCCTTAATGTATTTTAAATTTTTTTATTATGGAACCCTGTTTGGTGAATTTCACCACCTCCGTTTGCTACAATAAGGCGACAAAGAGGGAAGTGGCTTTCCTGATACCCCATCTCTGAATGGATAGTACGAGTGTTGGTTTAATAACTCGCTCGGGGGAACTTTAGCTGTAGCAGATTCTTTGATTTCAATTTCCTTTCTTTGGGGTATATCTTAAATTTAGGTGATAATTAACTGTTCCAAAACTAACTTTTTTCTAAAACGAAGTTGCAAAACTATGAGTAAAAAACCGTATTACATACCCCAAACGTTGTTAAAAAAATCAATAAAGGAAAACAAAATAAAAAATCAAGTTAGAACAAAATGAGTTATAGCATATAATAAAATTTCTTGAGAGGGGACGCAGAGGAATTATTTGTGGGGAAACAAAGAATAAATAATACTTGAACTAAATAATTTCGATAGGGGAAGAAACATGAAGAATTAACGTAAATGTCATAGAAAGAATAAAACAGAGAAGAAATATTACACGAACAAATCACGAGTAAAAACCCGTATTACATATGGGGTAAATATATCCTAAGTTGGGGAGTCCGAAAAAAGTTATAATGAATACATTCCATAAAATTTCTCAAACATTTTGCGAAAGTTCAATAAATACATACACAGAACTTCCTTTCCCAAACAGTTACCAAAGTTCAATAAATACGTTATCTTCCGAGATAAGAAACTTTCGGTAGGTTCATTCGTGAAGAGCAGCTTCGCCCCCATCTCTGCTGCGGCCCCCGTGATGGGCCGTCGTGATGAGCACAATGTTAAGTGAAGGGAGCTCAAAGGAATCTTTTCTCACTACTTAACATACTCGTGGTACACTCTTTATACGAATACCCTCGGGAATCCTAGGTTTCTTACCACTTGGGCGATATCTGTCTTGCGCCGACAGGGCGTCCCCGATCAAAGTCACTCAGATCACCACTTTTACCCATGTTCGTCATACTCATGGCACACCCTTGATACGGTTACCCTCGGAAACCCTAGGGTTCTTACCACTTGGGCGATAGAATGAAACATCTGTCTTGTGCCGATATTGCGTCTACGACCAAAGTCGCTCGGATCACTACGTTTACCCACGTTCATCTGTAGCATACTCTTGATACGGTTACCCTCAGGAACCGTAGGGTTCTTATAACTTTGGAGATAGAATGACCCATGTGTCTTGTGCCGACAATGTGTCCAGGATTAAATTCGCTCAGATCACAACATTTACCCACGTTCGTCGATAGCATCATCGTGGTACACTCTAGATACGGTTACCTCGGGAACCCTAGGGTTCTTACCACTTGGACGATAGAATGACCCCTCTGTCTTGCGCCGACAATGCCTCCACGATCAAAGTTGCTGAAATCACCACGTTTACGCGTATTCGTCGATCGTGATACACTGCTGGGAAGCATTGCTGTCTGCCTCTTTATTGCCTGCGTTCTGTGGGATTGCGCTCCTTATTTGCTCGGGGGATGCCCATATCAATTCCCCTTCACCCCTACATCTCTAAACTTTTATCTACTGAGTGTACGTGTCTCCAAACATTCCATACAGGCATACAGGCTCCTCATGAATGGATAAAGAGCGCGTTCCTTGAATTTTGTGCTTAATTTTTATGCGACTCATTAGCAAAAAAAGGTGCCTGGAACAAGCGTATTTCGAGAAATATTGTTACAGGGCTTGGTACTGAATTATATGTCAATGCCCTATGCGAAGGGTTTGTATGTTTCGCTTGCAAAGAATCTCGCACAACCAGTACCGTATAGGTCGACTTTTTTAATGAAATATTTAGGTCGAAATTAAGGGGTCGAACTATACACGGAAAATATTTCTGATAGGTTGAAAACCAAAATTTTGATGCCTTATGGAAATGCGCATACTTAGCTCTTTGCGCCATCAGTTCATTTGAAGTTGTATATTTAGTCATTTTCCGGCTGTTACTGGTACAGAAGAAAATTATTTTTAAGAATTTTCTTGATTTTATATGTACTAGTTTTTTTTTATTCACTAATAGAAAAACTCATTTCGCAAAGATGTCTCAAAGTTCGTTTCAGATCTGTCGACATGGCCTTGACTGCCCCGCTGGTAAATCACCCAGAGGAAAGAGGTGAACGCGTCAGCCAGTAGTTTAAGTTGCACCGTGTCGTGACCTAGGACTGCGCTCAATTCTCGACGGGGGGATGAAGAGGGGAAAGGACAGAGTATTGCAAAAGGAGACCGATGCCCCTGCTTAGCGACCGCAAAGACAGGTGGACAATCTACGGAAGAGCGGTTACTTGATCAATGCATCCCGAAAACGAAAGTGTTTAAACTTAGCCGATCGCTCAGAATAACACTGCCACAGATAGTAAATTATTGCATTAGTTTAACAACCTACTTACGTTTGTTATTATATTGAGTGTGCCCCGGCTCTAAAAATTAAACAACACTAACCTTTCCTGAAGACTTAGCGCGAGAAAAAAAGATTGCATCTTTACTGAATGGGGCGATGTTTGGTTCTGTCACTAAAACAGATTGTTTGTCAAAAACACAGTGGAGAGGGAGAATGAAACTCGGAAGTATTCTGTCAATCACACACTCGTACAACTCAGCAGTTGGCCGAGAGCTGCTACGCTGCACAGAGTAGTGGGAGAAAATTTTATAGAACAAATTTTCTTCAATTTTTTAAATAGTTGTGTGCAGTGTCCGCAATACATCAAAATAAAGATTCATTTTAAATTTTGAAGAAATCCATTTGAAAGCTTCAAAAGTTACACATTTAATTTTTACGGCATGCATATTCTTTATGGGATAAAAAAACCTATCAGGTTGACATCAAGACCTATTTACGCTTTCCAAATATGTTTCAGGAAGTGTATTTTTTTTAAATAACGATGTGCCTGCCTTACGACGTTTGGTAAATGCATCACGATTCGTTTGCTGCGGGAGCAAATGTTTTACTCTCCACGAATGAAATAACTGCAGAAAACTTGCTAGCAAAAAGTGGGAGAAGGGAAGGGGAGGGCAAGGGTGCTATGTAAAATGTATAACCTTCCCCTGAAAACTCTCTAACCAGGGTGGTGAGCACTATCATCTTCCCAGAATTGTGCCTTAATCCCACGCACATTTTGCGGGAACCTGCCGCAAGCAACATTGCGAGAGCCAGCCACAACAATAAATAGTAGGTTCACATTTCCGCATGCGGGCGCATCTTCGGAAAATAATTTTTTTTTCTATTTATGCACAAGATAGGTTGGTATACAAAAATTGCAGATATTCACATAAAAATCGGGTGTCAACTTATACACGGGATATACAAAAACTGCAAATATTCAGATAAAAATCGGGGAGTCGATCTATACACGAGATCGACCAATACACGAGTATATACGGTATTCCTTTTTCTTTATCATCCGCCTTCATTTCCTTTCTCTTTGTCTCATTTTCTCACCGACCCCTAAGATTCTGCCACCTCATTCTCCGCTCACTTTCAACAGACTCCCCTTCCAAAAAAGAAGCCCAGTTGACTGCTTAGGAACCCTTAAAAAGTGTCCCATTCTTTTCCTTCCTCAGTGACCCCCTCTAGATCATTATCAACTTACTCTCCCGAACAACGACGAAAACCATAAATCTAACTTACCCTCTGATGGGACGCTGAGAAGTGAGAGCCAGCCGCATTGACGCAGATGCGTCGAAATTGGCGGGAAAAATGTTAAAAAATGAGAAGGAAGGTGATTACAACTTAGTATCTTTAAAATGGTACCTAACTTCACTCCTGAAAAACATTGATGCCTAAGTTATAATATTTGTATATTTTTACCATCAAAATAAAACTAATTCTGTTATATGTTCTTTTACACTGAAAAGGAATAGTGAGTTATCTTTTTTATGTTAGTTAATTTTGCACACTGTGCACTTTTTTCTTGAACTGTAGCCTTGTGTGGAGTACTTGGATAATATTGAGATCCCCGTCCCGGAAGTTGTTTTTGACGAATATGTTTCCAGTTGTAAGACATAGACCAGCAAGTTTTAAAAACAAGTCAAGTTTTGCATCAGAGACACTGAAAACCAATATGGTGCGGAAAGTGTAATTAGAATTTCATTTGACTTCGGGAAAAGTAATGTAAAAATTTTGTGTATGCTTTATATTTGAGCAAGTTCATCAGTATTTCTCCCTTGGCATCTCAATTATACTTCTAAAGAGAACGCATGGGTGTTTTTGGAATTCTCACAAACCCGCCTTCCTAGTTGGGTAAAAGAGGTTTTCCAGCCTGCGGTATCATGGAAATAATAGGTTTATGTTTTCGCTTTTATCAGCATAGTTTTCCAAGTGATCCGATTCTCGGGTAGTTTTTCTCTTCGTAAACATGCTATCAATCATTGTCAGATGAGCGGCGGGGTGGAAAAAAACACACACAAACACCAGGGGAAGCAAAAGACAAAAATCTGAGAGAAAATTGCTAGGTCTTCGATCAGTATGCAGTTCGTGTGACATGAATAAAACGTTAGTTATCACAACCTCTAGTGATAGACTTTCAACGTTGCGTTTTGCTTAATTAAGTGTGGAACATTTATCATTTTTCTTCTTTTATGCAAATAATAAGGCAGAAGAAAAAGATTAAAATGGCGTGAAGAAAAATTCTCAGGAGTTTGACGCTGCAATCTTTTAGTAATTTTTGATTTCACCTGTTTCAGATTTAACAGTCTACATTTTTTTTTTCACAAAGTAGAGTAATTTTTAAAATGTGTTTTTGTATCGTTGTTTTCTCGATGTTAGGTTGTATCGAGACGTTTGTCGCAGCTGTTACTGAAGTGTCGAAGCGCTGAATTCCTTTTACTTGTTTGGCGAGACACATTGCTGAAACAAAAAACACATTGATAAGACAAATGAAGCATCAAAATAAATAAATAATTGGCTTTAGAAGCCGTATTGCAGCTCAAAAACAAATTTCGGTAAAAAACGTGTCTAGACTATTCTGATTGTAACCATATTTCACGTGAATAACTGCGGTTAGTACATGAAATCTTCGCTTTATGCTCTTCAACTTATATGCACGCCCCCAAATTTTTTCGATTTTCTGAAAGAATATTTAAACGATCTAATAACAAAAGTCCTAAAGTTTTACTTGGGATTGCGTCAAAAGTATCGCCAGCTCTTTTACCCAACATCTGCGAACGCTTGGCTAAACAAAATTTTAAAAGTCGAAGATGAGCCTTGCCTTAAGAGTAAGGCACAAATAAACAAATGATTCTGCGTTCTTCCAAACTAGAGATAAACATCTTGTTTCGTCGTAATAGGGACTCTAAATTATGCCGGGTGTCTCAAAAATGACTGAAAGAAGTTTTTGCCTCTTCAACGGTTCATCACAGATACATACTTTCAATTACAGAGGGTGAGTCAAAAGTTTTCCAATATTTGGATCACTTTATGTCTTCATACGTACCTTTACGACGAAAGATGACTAGCATTAAAAGTATAAGCCATCGTGTTACACCGTCTTTAGCCATCTGTCTGCAAGTTCTTCGATTCTACAGAGGGTGAGTCGAAAGTTTTGCAATATTTGGATCACTTTATGTCTTCATACGTACCTTTATGACGAAAGATGACTAGCATTCAAAGTATAGGCCATCGTATTGCACCGTCTTTAGCCATCTGTCTGCCAGTTCTTCGATTATACAGAGGGTGAGTCAAAAATTTTGCAATATTTGGGTCACTTTATGTCTTCATACGTACCTTTACGACGAAAGCTGACTAGCATTCAAAGTATAGGCCATCGTGCTGCACCGGCTTTAGCCATCTGTCTGCCAGTTCTTCGATTCTACAGAGGGTGAGCCGAAAGTTTTGCAAGATTTGGATCACTTTATGTCTTCAAACGTACCTTTACGACGAAAGATGACTAGCATTAAAAGTATAAGCCATCGTGTTACACTGTCTTTAGCCATCTGTCTGTGTTCTTCGATTCTACAGAGGGTGAGCCGAAAGTTTTGCAATATTTGGATCACTTTATGTCTTCATACGTACCTTTACGACGAAAGCTGACTAGCATTCAAAGTATAGGCCATCGTATTGCACCGTCTTTAGCCATCTGTCTGCCAGTTCTTCGATTCTACAGAGGGTGAGTCAAAAGTTTAGCAATATTTGGGTCACTTTATGTCTTCATACGTACCTTTACGACGAAAGCTGACTAGCATTCAAAGTATAGGCCATCGTGCTGCACCGGCTTTAGCCATCTGTCTGCCAGTTCTTCGATTCTACAGAGGGTGAGCCGAAAGTTTTGCAAGATTTGGATCACTTTATGTGTTCAAACGTACCTTTACGACGAAAGATGACTAGCATTCAAAGTATAAGCCATCGTGTTACACCGTCTTTAACCATCTGTCTGTGTTCTTCGATTCTACAGAGGGTGAGCCGAAAGTTTTGCAATATTTGGATCACTTTATGTCTTCATACGTACCTTTACGACGAAAGATGACTAGCATTCAAAGTATAGGCCATCGTGTTGCACCGTCTTTAGCCATCTGTCTGCCAGTTCTTCGATTCTACAGAGGGTGAGCCGAAAGTTTTGCAATATTTGGATCACTTTATGTCTTCATACGTACCTTTACGACGAAAGATGACTAGCATTCAAAGTATAAGCCATCGTGTTACACCGTCTTTAGCCATCTATCTGCCAGTTCTTCGATTCCGCGGTGCTGCCATTTCTTCTCCTTCACCCCAGCTGCCACCTCTTCCCGGTTGTTAAAGTGCCGCCTGCGTAGAAAGTAGGCCATGGACCGGAACAAGTAATAATTTGACGGGGCAAAGTCCGGAATATATCCTTGGGTCGGCGCCCGTCCGATGCCCTTTAGTTCCTAGAGTTTTGCCCGGGTCGTTCGCGCGGTATGAGGCCGAATGTTGTCCTGCTGTAGGAGAGCGCGCTTTCTGTTCACCAGTGACAGGTACTTCTCCACCAAAACGGCAGACATCCGGTCCCCAGTTCTTCAGCGTAGAGGTTGGCGTTGATGATCCGGCCGTCTTGAACAAATTCGTAATGGATTATCCCCTCGAAATTCCACCAGACGCAGAGAATCACCTTGTGCTCGAAGCGCCCACGTTTGGCAGTTGGTTCTTGAAGTTGGGCCGGGCTCAAACACTGCCGTTTTGTGTAAGGATTGCGGAAATAGACCCACTTTTCATCGCACGTAACAATTCTCTTGATGAAACGTACATCGCGCGAGGGGTCCTAGGAGTTTCGTGCACACTTCCGCTCGGTGGTTTGCTTCAGTTGGCGTCTGTTCGTGAGGGACAATGCGGTAGCTCCTGTAGACTTTGGCGAGGTCCTGAACCGCGAACAGGTCTGTGATATGGACGAATCACGGTTGTCTGTGGCATGCCCAGCTCGCCTATTAATTTCCGAGTGCTGGCTGTCGGATATGCGTCTACGTCCTTGCGCATAGTCTCCGAATCCACGGCTCGCGGCCTGCCTGGCCTTGGCTCATCGTCGAGGATTCTGTCACTTGAGCGAAATTTCTTGAACTATCTGCTTGCGGTGCTGTGGTCCACGGGACCTTCGCATGAAAATGTTTTCGTGTTGCTTGAACAGTGTTGTGGCCGTGTTCAAACTCGTAAAGCAAAAGTTCCTTAATTAGCCGGTTGTGCCTGTTCATCTTTTAGGCGTTCCGATCACAGACAGAACGACGAACATGCAATACTGTTCACAGCAACAACTACCACTTTATATCCCTTTCGGCTGACTGCCTTACGAGATTTCAAGTACTTTAAACACGTGACATACCCGCGACAGCACATGCGTTTATGCAAATATTGCGACTCACACTCTTAAAAAAATACTCAAAATGAAGTAGACTTATGACATGCCAGTTGCACCCCTGTGGGTGGCATTTGCATAAAAATAAAAAATAAATAATTTTTTATGCACCCATTGCTGAAAAGTAAAGTTTAGCTGAAAAAAGTCGCCCTAATTAGTCTGAAAAACAAACCTCGTTGTTCTACTTGAAAAATTCGTGATGAAAATTGTAAAAAATGCTTCTTCTGGAGATCGTTTACGGGCGAACGGTGGCTTATTTTGCCGCATAGCTTTGTACCACTAAAAGTGAGTAAAAGAAAAGCTTTCGCACGGACAGGAAATTATCGCTGCAGACGATATATTTCTTATAATTTTCATCGCGAACATCTCTGCGAGTTTTGCAAGCAGAACGACGGGGTTTGTTTTTCTCGATTAATTATGACATTGCGGAACTTTTTTTTTTTTTTTCTTCGAAGGCTGTATAAAAAAATATTTTTTTATTTTTATGCAAATGACATCCCAAGGGGTGCAACCGCCGTGACGCAAGTCTTTAAGCCATTTTGAATATTTTTCTATGTAAGTCGATCAGAAAAAAAAAAGTTACACGTGCTGTAAAGTAAATGCGAGATGGCGTACGAGTGGCACAGATGACATGTACGTTCGAGAGATGGCGCTAGTGCTCCAGACACCTCAGTGAACTCCTGTGCCCAGCGTGAGACGCGCAGTGACATTTTTAAAATGGCGACGCGGTTTGAAACGTGGTCTCAGGTCGAAGTGAGAGAGCAGTGATAAATTTTCTATGGGTCAAGAACGTGCCCGCAGTCGAAATTGGGCTTTCATGCAATTTAAACAAGCTGCTCCACCTCCGGGAAGTTCAAATTCACACCGTCTACTGGAAAAATAATGGAATCAGTTTTCTGAGATTCACCGGGTGCTGTTTTTGTGGACTTCTTAGAGCGTGGGAGCACCATGAACTCTGATTGGTACTGCGCCACGCTGAAAAACTTGCACGGAGTATCCTACGAAATTTTATTTTTGACTGGAGTTTTAACTACCACCGTGAGCAACTCAGTCGCCCGTCCCTAATTTAGAGCCACTGGTTCCGGGAAAGGGAGAGAGCCAGCGCCGTAAGACAAACACAACATCCATGCCTCACCGGGATTCGAACCCGGACCCATCTCGGACGAATGATCAGAAGCCATCGCTTAGACCACTGCGACACCGGGGCGGCCCTACGAAAATTACCAGGTCGTCTGAGCGATAGTGTCATTTTCTTACACGATAACGTGAAGTCGCACACTACCAACACCACGCAGCACTTGCTCCACAAATACCGGTGGGAGTGTTGAAGCACCCTGCCTACAGCCCGGACTTGGTTGCTAGTGACTTTCACCTCTTCACTGCCGTGAAACAGCACCTGTGTGGTTCTCGCTTCGCTTGTGACGATGATGTGAAAATAGCTATAACAAATTAGCTAAATCCAATGGGACATGAATTTTTTCAATCCGGAATGGACAAGCTGGTCGTACGGTCCGACAAATGTCAGAATCGCCACGGTGATTTTGCCGAGAAATTGTATTTCATATCCTTTGTCACATCGCACAAACACTTCTTGTAACCTTTATTTTTGATCAATCCTCGTACTTGAAAGTATATGTCTGTGAAGAGATGAAAGCTGGTTTCAATCATTTTTGAAACTCCCGGTATACACTGAAGCTCTATTGAATTAGAGATACCGGTTCGTAAAGCGTTGGGCCAACTCTTATCCGAATGACAGCAGCCACACGACGAGGCATGGACTTGAGGAGCTTACGAAAATGTTCTGCAATTATCTCCAGCCACGTCTCATCCGAAGTTGCCCATAATCCGCTTAGCTTCACAGCCAATGGAGCACGTGGCCAAACATCCTGTTCGACGGTATCTCAAAGATGGGCGATGAAATTTAAATTCGGGATTCTAGGTGGCCACTGAAGCGCTTTAAGGTCACAACAATGCTGTTGTAAACATGAAGTAGACAAATGGGACACTTGTGGGATGGTCAATTATATTGCTCTAATATGCCATTGCCAATGGGATGCATGCTGGACATGAATGGATGTAAATGGTCGGTTAGGATGTCCACACATATTTGGGAGCACTCAAAGTCCTGGTACCAAAGGTTACAAAGCAATCCAGCTGAAGATACCCTAGACTATCACTGTGACATCACCAGCATGCACTGTTCCAACTTGCAGGTTTCCTAAGGTTGACCCCAGATCCATCTGAGGAAACCATGGCTTCCGGTGGTTGACCCTAGATCTGCACTCTTCTGCCGATTCGAAGCAGCTTACATCTGGATTCATCACTATAGCCATCAGCTTCCCGTCCTCTGTGGTCCGTTGTCAGTGTGCTTTTGCCCAGGCAAGGCACTGAACCTTTGTCGTGTCGTTCAGAGAGTCGGAAATGGGTCAAACATTTCGGACCTTGACTCCACCCGGACCCAACCCTAACAAATCTGCTTTGAGCTATAAACTCGAATTTACACTATATTGACAAAAGTCACAGGACACATAGAAGAGAAACACAACATAGCATTTATTGACATACATTAGTACGGTGTTGGTCCACCTTTGGTCTAATGCATGCATTGACCCTTGGAGACATGGTTTCCACAAGGTTTTAGAACACAGCGATAGGTATGTGTTTCCATTCAGTGCATAATGCTGCCGCTAACTGTTGCTTAGCAGTAGGAGTTCCAAACTTCTTATGTAGTGCTCTAATTCATCCCATAGGTGATCTATGGGATTAAGATCAGGGCTGTATGCTGGCCAGTCCACACACGATACGGAATTATCGTCAAACCACGCCGTAACAGTCCTTGTTTATGGCTCGGTGCATTATCCTGCTGGTACCAACAAGTCTCGGTTCCATAGCATTACCACAGAGTAGGTAGGGCATTATTGTCCAGAATATCGAGGTAGATGTGCTGGTTAACAGGTTTGTCCATGATAACCAATGAAACGGGACCATGCCACAAAAAACCCCCACACGAGTACACTGCCAGCGCCAAACTTGACCGTAGAACAGTACACTGTGGTAAATAGCATTCCCCCGGTTGCAGCCATACCCACACCCTGCCATCAGACTGATAGATCGTGTATCTGGATTCATAAGTCCGTAGGACCCGTTTCCATTGATCTACGGTCCACGATACATGCTCTTCACACCATGTTAAACGACGAGTAGCATTCCGCGTGGAGGTGAAAGGCTTATGAGCAGCCGCACAATCACGGTAACCCATGGAATGAAGTTCTCTGCGAATGGCACGTGTACATACCGAGGTTCCAGCATTTTTACTTACCTGTACACTGAGGTCTTGTGCAGTACTCCGTCGATTAGCTGTAACGACTCTCCTGAGGCTCCAACGTTATAACGAAGTAAATTTCTGCGTCATTTTTGGTCCACGCCGGGGATCGAACCCGTGTCCACTTATTCCGGAACAAGTCGCCCTCTGCAACTGAGCTACGCCGACGTTCGTTCTCGCTGCTATCTGCCTTTATGTCGGGTGCGTTCTGCGGGGCAGGCCCGTCACATCTCCCTCCCCCGAAAGAGGGGCGGGGCATGGCCCACGGGTCAGCCGTGACCATGAATCGCTGCAGGCAGCCATCCACTGTAGAACGTGCACTTGAGAGCTCCCAGACAATCTGGTGTGTGGAATGCAACGTCACACACTTTTATTTTTCGAAGCGCTGAAGAAGGGATTCTCTTACTTTTCCTATCTCGCGGTGTGGAAAGAACATCACACCATTGCGAGATCTTGAACAGCCGGGTCACCCGGGAAGTTTGGGCGATATTATAACGAAGTAAATTTCTCCGTCATTTTTGGTCCACGACGGGAATCGAACCTGAGTCCACTTATTCCGGAACAAGTTGCTCTACCAACTGAGCTACGCAGACGTTCGTTCTCGCTGCTATCTGTCTTTATGTCGTGTGCGTCCTGCGGGGCAGGCCCGTCACAACGTCCACTATCACTGATTTTCTTTGGTCTTCCGGTATATTTTGCTACTTTAGGCACGCCACGTGTCTTTCACGTATTCAGTACATCCAAAACGGTTGACTTGGGTATGTTTAAACGCCTCTCGGTTTCTCTTATGGACAACCCACTAATATAACACCCAACAATCTTTCCTTTTTCAAAGTCATATCTCTCCCGCCGCGATATTTTCACTCAATCGCACAGTGCGATATGATCGTGGGGGTCTGGTTCATTTGCCCGACGTTTACTTCACCGAAGGGTCACTTGACCGAAAATAACTTCACCGAAAAGATTGTTTCACCGAAAGATCACTTGATCGAAACGTTCATTTCACCGAAGGGTCACTTGATCGAAAGGTACATTTCACCGAAGGGTCACTTTATCGAAAAGTTCATTTCACCGAAAGGTCTCTTTACCTAAAAGTTCATTTAATCGAAAAGTCATTTCACCGAAGGGTCACTTTATCGAAAAGTTCATTTCACCGAAAGGTCTCTTTACCTAAAAGTTCATTTCATCGAAAGGTCATTTCACCGAAGGGTCAGTTTATCGAAAACTTTATATTTCATTACAGGATCTGTTGAAGTATGGTGCAAGTTTGGCAGACATACTACCGAAACGTTAGGGGATCACACTCAAATTGCATATTGATTTCTCCGTGTCACAGAAAACGCAAAGATTTAGTTTAAGACAAAAATAATTAATTTTAAGTCCCTAGGCCTCTGCTTAGGACTTTTTAGCAAATTTTAATCACGCTCATGAGGTTTACATAAAAGTCACGTTCAGTGCTCATGTTCATAAGGTTTACATAAAAAGTAAAATTAATAATGTTGCACATTTTTTCAGGCAAAAATAATAAATTTTAGGTCCCTAGGCCTCGGGTTAGGCCTTTTTAGCAAATTTTAAACGTGCGTGCTCAAAAGGAGCCATAAAATTGATATTTCAATCTAGGGCCCTAAAATTGATTCCCTTTGCCTGAAAAAATTTGCAACATATTAACTTGACTTTTTATGTAAACTTTATGAATATGAACATGAGCAGGCACGATTAAAATTTGCTAAAAAGTCCTAAGCCGAGGCCTAGGGCCCTAATATTGATTCTTTTTGCGTAAATAAATGTGCAACATTATTAACTTGACTTTTTATTTAAACCTTATGAATATGCGCACGCACGATTAAAATTTTCTAAAAAGGCCTAGGGCCCTAAAATCGATTCTTTTTCCTTGAAAACATGTGCAACGTTATTCACTTGACTTTTTATGTAAGCCTTATGAACATGAGCACGCACGATTACAACTTTCTAAAAAGGCCTAAGCCGAGGCCTAGGGCCTTAAAATTGATTTTTTTTTGCCTTAAAAATGCACAACATTATTAACTTGCCTTTTTATGTAAATCTTATGAAAAACGAGCAGGCACGATTAAAATTTGCTAAAAAGGGCAGAAGTCTTAGGGGCCGTAAAATTGTTTCTTTTTGCATGAATAAATCTGCAACATTATTAACTTAATTTATTATGCAAGTCTTATAACTATCATCACGGCAGCTTCAAATATGTTAAGAGGGCCCAGGCCTGTGGCCTTATAATTAAATGTTTTATGAATGGGTAAAAGTGCAAAATTATTAACTTGACTTCGTGTGTAAACTAATATGAGCACCCATGGCTCAAAGTGCAAAATTACTAACTCGAGTGCGTGGTTAATTAATATGAGCATGCATGACTGACATTTGTTAAAATGGCTTAAGCTGAGGCCTAGGGACCTAAAATTGATTTTTGTATTTTAGTAAATGTGGAACATTATTTACTTGACTTCATATGTAAACCTTATGAGTATGACGTGAAGTGATTAAAATCTGCTAAAAAGGCATAAACTGAGGCCTATAAGGCCTTAAAATTCATTCTTTGTGTCTGAGTAAATGTATGAAATTATTAACTTTGCTCGTACATAACACATATGAATATGAGCACTGTAGCTTAGAATATGCTAAAAGGGCCCAAATTTGGGCCCAAGGCCTTAAAATCAACGTTTTTGGGTCTGGGAAAAATTCAACATTATTAATTTGTAAACCTTATGAATATGAACAAGAAGGATTAAAATTTGCTAAAAATCCCCAGATCTAGTCCTATAGTGCCTTAAAATTAATGTTTTACGCTTGAGCAAAAGTGCAGCACATTTTACTTTACATTTTATATAATGCTTATGAATACGAGTAGGGTTAAAATCTGTTAAAATGGCCTGTACCTAGGCCTACGGTCAAAAAATTCATGTTTTGTGGTTGAGTAAAACTGGAACATTACTTACTTGATTTGATATGTAGTAACCCTTATGAATATGAGCTCGAGGGATTAAAATTTGACAAAAAGGCACAAATTAATTGTAATTAATCTTAAATTTCGAAAAGCCTACTCATGAGGAGGTGTTTCATAGAAATTAAAAGTGTATTTTTTATATAATCCGATAATGTTTAGGTGGCCAGTTTTTCAAAAACCCGCACCACACTTCAACAGATCTCCAACAACAAAATTCTGAGTTTTCGATATACTGACCATTCGGTGAAATGATTTTTCGATAAAATGAACTTTTAGGTAAAGTAATCCTTCGGTGAAATGAACTTTTCGATCAAATGTCCTTTCGATGAAATGAACTTTTAGGTGAAGTGACCTTTCGGTGAAATGAACTTTTCGGTCAAGTGACCCTTCGATGAAATGTACCTTTCGATCAAGTGATTTTCGGCGAAGTGATTTTCGGTCAAGTGACCTTTCGATCAAGTGAACGATACCCGATCGTGGTCAGCTGCAGGCTTGTTTTTATACCGTTTGCCGCTGTACTGCGCATCATGACAACGCAGCGGATCCGTTCATTTGCTTTTGAAAGGGTTGTCCGGTGACTTTTGTCAATATAGTGTATGTAGTGAAAATTAAGTGCCTATATTTGTACATACACATTTTCTTAGTTTAATAAATAAGCCAATTTATATTATGATAAATTCTTTTTATTTGGCTGTGACTGGTAACCAATGTAGTGTCTGAAAATTTCGATTTTCTGAAGGTATCATTGTCCCAATTACATCAGGTAAACTATATTTCACTGTACTTTATTTCCCTGAGTGTGTTTTAAAAAGGCACTCACGAAAAACACTAAACGTTTAAAGGAATTTTTTCTGAAAGAATGGTAACAAACCTATCTGTTGACCAATAATGTCCTAATGTTATCTACAACAGTACTTTGACGCCTGAAAAAAGACGATATCCGTGATTGGCTAACTTCTGGCAAAGATTTGCCAAAGATCGTTTGCCCCACTTCTTGCCCAACATGTTGTTGAATTTACTCATATTGTGTTAAGCAACTTCAGAAGCACATGAGCGCATCTAGAAAAATCGTGTGAAATCGGTTGTACATACAGATACCTATAACAGATTCTTATGAAAATCGTTGAGATTCAGAATCTAAAAAAAAAATTAGAATTGAGATTTTAGAGAAAACTGTGAGATACGCAGCTCTTGGCGGTAAAATCAGGTCCGGCAAACATTGAAAACGGGATTTGGTAACACTCTTAACGACAGAAATTTGTCAAATATGAAAACGACATAGAAAATGGAGGACATAAAATGTAATACCTTTGATTCATTTGCAGGTATTTTTCTAATAATGCCGTAGATTTTTGATTCAGCATTTGGATTGAAACCGAATTTGTTATGGGCTTAATGTTTTAACCATCTGAACATTATGCCGTAGCTGAAGTCAATATTGTAATGACAAATCTAGGTTAAAAGCTTCCATAAACGACAAATAAAAATACTTAAATCTCCACTGTTAAATCGCCACTTTTTTTACTTACTTTTCATGTTAACGAATTTTGTGCTTGTTCTTCATGTTCCTGCGCAATTTTTGTTTATTTTTTTTAAATTTCTATGGATGTATTTTCACTTAGGATTAATGCTTTTGATCTCACTTGATCCTTTTTAATCTGCTTAGTCGTGAAAAAAGAAATAAAAAGTGAATTGCGGCATAAAACCATCCCTAGTTTTAAGGGATTCGGAAGTCCAAAGAAGAGCACTCAGAAAAACCACGGCATTTTAATGCATGTGGCAGAGACAGGTGATTTTTTTTTATTTCGGAATTCTAGAAAATGTTTATCATATTTTTTTCTTTTTGTATGTTTAACTTTCGATGTCATAAAGTGAAATAATTTTTAGGTAATAATTCTGCTTTAATGGATTTTGTTTTATTCAAGCTGTAAGGACCAATCTTATGATTTTAAAAGTGCTTCAATTAGTGCACGAAAACAAATACTGCATTTCTCACAAAAATATCTGAAAAGGAGATATTTGATCTATTTTGTGTGTATAGATATTAGCGGATACTTCTACACAAAGCTAAATATTTTCATATGAAAACTGAATTGTAAAATTTTATAACTCTCTGTTGGAAACAAGATCATTTATTAGTCGAAATCGGTATGTACACTGTAAAAACATTTCTTAAATTCACGAGCGACTTTACGTGATTTCTTTCGTGAATTAATAAAGCATATTCCTGATACAACCTTTTCCGTGATTCCTTTCGTGAATTATCGAAGCATATTTCTGGTACAATCTTTTCCGTGATTCCTTTCGTGAATTATCGAAGCATATTTCTGATACAACCTTTTCCGTGATTCCTTTCATGAATTAACGAAGCATATTTCTGGTACAACTTTTTACGTGATTCCTTTCGTGAATTAACGAAGCATATTTTTGGTACAACCTTTTCCGTGATTCTTTTCGGGCATTAAAAAAGCATATTTCTGATACAACCTTTTCCGTGATTCCTTTCGTGAATTAACGAAGCATATTTCTGGAACAACCTTCTCCGTGATTCTTTTCGTGAATTAAAGAAGCATATTTCTATTACAACCTTTTCCGTGATTCCTTTCGTGAATTAACGAAGCATATTTCTGATATAACCTTTTCCGTGATTCCTTTCGTGAACTAACGAAGCATATTTCTGATACATCCTTTTCCGTGATTCCTTTCGTGTATTAACGAAGCATATTTCTGATACAACCTTTTGCGTGATTCCTTTCGTGAATTAACGAAGCATATTTCTGTTACAACCTTTTCCGCGATTCCTTTCGTGAATAAACGAAGCATATTTATATTACAACCTTTTCCGTGATTCCTTTTGTGAATAAACGAAGCATATTTTTATTACAATTTTTTCTGTGATTCCTTTCGTGAATTAACGAAGCATATTTTTGGTACAACCTTTTCCGCGGTTCCTTTCGTGAATTAACGAAGCATATATGTGATGCAACCTTTTCCGTGATTCCTTTCGTGAGTTAGCAATGCATATTTCTGGTACAACCTTTTCTGTGATTCCTTTCGTGAATTAACGTAGCATATTTCTGATACAACCTTTTCTGTGATTCCATTCATGAATTAACGAAGCATATTTCTGATACAACCTTTTCCATGGAATGACGGAAACAAACCTGAGTTTCATAGATTTTTCATACACCAGGAAAACCGTGAATTTTCAGAAATCTTTCCGCAGTTCCTTTTTTATATTGATGATAAATTGCGATTTTAAAGATGTGTTAATAGAAAATTCTGGATTCCGTATACGAGGTCCGATCAAAAAGTTCCGAGACTCGGCTGATATACAACAAAGTAGTTACGTTACTTAAGTCTGGTTATGATCTCCCTCAAAGTAGTCTCCTTGGGTAGCGAAGCACCGGTGCCAGCATTTTTGCCACTGTTGGAACGCTCCCTGTAAGTGCTGTTCGCGAATCGTTTCTAGCACCGTCTGCGAATAGCGCTGGACATTATCCACGGTTTCAAAACGGCGACCCTTGAGCTTCTGCTTGGAACAGAAAGAAGTCGCAGGGTGCCAAACCCAGCGAGTAAGGCGGGTGAGGAAGGGTGGTCATGCTGTTGCGGCTGCAAAATTGGCTTGTTACTAACGCTCTGTGAGCTGCTGCATTGTCGTGATGGAGCAGGAAATCGCTCCTACGCCACATTTCAGATCGTTTACGGATAACGTCCTCTCTAAGACGCCGCAGAACATCGCAGTAAAAAAGGGCCGTGACGGTCTGACCCTGAGGGACGATCTCACGGTGCACAACCCCACGAATGTCGAAGAACACAATGAGCATGCTTTTGGTTGCGCTCCGGACCTGTCGGGCATTCTTAGGTTTTTGTAGATGCCGGGCTCTTCCACTGCGACGACTGCTGTTTGGTCTTCGGGTCGTAACCGTTGACCCAACTCTCGTCCCCAGTGATGACCCGCGACAGAAAATTTCAGGCGTCTCCGTTCCCGATTTGCCGAGTTTGACGCATAATTTGATGGTCGCTCGCTGCTCTAATTTGCAGTCCATACCGAAATCGCAGCTGTGTTCTGCACGTGGTCACCAAATATCGTGTAGCACAGCTCCCGATGTTCACAGAACGACGCCACTCGGCACAATGACTCATGAAGGTCACTGCCCTTGACCGCTGCACGAGCATCTGCGTACTGTTGGCGGGATACGCACCTAGTCTCGGAAATCTGAGATCGGATATTGTGGATAGCATATCGCTTGAATTTGGTTATTGTGATACAGGATATTTCTTCTCTTTTCCCCATTTTGCGCACCAACTATTATATATTGTGCCACCGTAAGAAACCAGTTACATAAATTATTGTACAGATGATTCTACGATGTCTATGTATCAGTCTGTGGTGTCCCTAAGACCAAATCTATTGTAGCTATCATGAGTTCATTTTACATTTAGGAGCTTTGAGAAATAATACCATGAAACAGCACATTTAACATTTTCTTAAATATAACTGAAAGTCGTTGTCAGTTTAAAAAGGTTTCAAATTTCAAAGCATCTGTTACTTCGAAAAATCATGATGTAAAAAAATATTTAATTTGCGATAAGCCCACCTTCAGGAAAAATAAAATTATTGCAAACGTATTAAAAAAATAAAAAAGATCCAAAAGACAATAAAAGGACTAAATGATCCACATTACTGACATCAACAAATGTCATCATCGCTCAAGAATCAAAAAGTAAGTTACACTTAGCGCCATATGGAGTGGGATTGCAATCAGACCGTGTGTGCTTAGGACCGAAGTAGACAATACGTCACAGCTGCCGACGGGAGGTGTTGTAGTCCCGTAACTGCGTAAGGCGTGTGCAGGACGCAGTTCGTAATGGCGCGTCAACTAGATTCCTATTCCAAATTGGAAGTTCGAGGAACCATTCAATTTTTGTAGGCTAAGCGCCTAAATTGCACTGACATCCTCGTGAAATATGTGCTGTATACGGGGGAAATGCCATGTCTCGATCGGCCATTGTAAATGGTGCCCACAATTTGAAAAGGATCGCACAAATTTGACGGACGAATACCGCGAAAGCGGACCATCAATATCCAGCACTCCGGAGCATGTTGCCGCCGTTGACGATTTGATACGGGGTAACAGGTGTGTCAAAATTAAGGCATTTTAGGGGTAACAAGTGTGTCAAAACAGGGGTAACAGGTGTGTCAAAATTTTATACGGGGTAACAGGTGTGTCAAAATTTTATACGGGGTAACAGCTATGTCGAAATAGGGGTAACAGGTGTGTCAAAATTAAGGCATTTTAGGGGTAACAGGTGTAATACGGGGTAATAGGTGTGTCAAAATTAAGGCATTTTAGGGGTAACAGGTGTGTCAAAATTAAGGCATTTTAGGGGTAACAGGTGTGTCAAAATTAAGGCATTTTAGGGGTAACAGGTGTGTCAAAATTAAGGCATTTTAGGCATTTTGTACGGGATTGTGCATTCCATCAGTCATGAGTTGCTGGGATATCAGAAATAGTGCGTGAGATGCGTTCCTTCCTTTTACTCACTGACCAACACAGAGACCAGCGTTTCCTGTCGTCTTTGGCTCTTCTGCAACGGTATTCTGCTGAGGGTGACCATTTTTTGCGTCGATTCACGCAGGTGCCACCATTTCACCTCTGAAACCAAACGCTCCTCCATGAAATGGAAGCATATCACCTCTCCAACAAGGAAAAAAGCGCAGTCCAATCGCCTGCGGGAAAGACAATGGCGACTTTTTTCTTTTACTGTGAAGGCGTTGTTTATGCAGAATTTCTGCCAAAAGGGACGACTATCAGTGCTGACTCATATTGACAATCCTACGAAATGTGCGAAAGGCAATTACGGACAGACGCCGGGGTAAGTTGAGCGAAGGTGTCATTCTGCTTCACGACAACGCCATACCCCACACAGCACAGAAAATAAAGAAATTGCTGCAGTCATTCAATTGGAAGGTGTAGCAACATCTACCGTACAGCCCCTACTTATCCCTGTGCGATTACCATTTGTTCGGTAAAATGAAACAGGACCTTAATGAACAACGATTCCAAACCGATGTGGTTGTGAAAACTGCGGTCCTTAACTGGTTGCACCAAATTGGAGGAGACTTTTTCTGTACAGGTATGGAAAAGTTAATGACACGTTACGATAAATGTTTACAGCGCTTAGGCTACTATGTCGCGACATGAATAAATGTTGTACCTTTAAAGCAAGATACATCCCCTGAGTAAATCTCTTTATTTGTTTTTTTATGCAATAGTGTAACTAACTTTTTGAACCGCCCTCGTAGTTTCACAATGACCATCATTCTGATTTTTGAGTCTTCTGTCTCAGTGTTTAAGACCTGCTGTTTTTGTTGTGCCAACCCAAATCATGTTAGTTCGAGACACACTGCCACGCAGACGCTGAAAATATTCAGCGTCTTCGCGAAATTTCTGTAAAAATACTGAAAAACCTGAAGCAGACTTTTCTGGCTCAGTTCTTAAGACTCGCTGTTTTTCTTGAGCCAACCCAAACCACCTTAGTTCGAGACCCACTGCCACCAGCGTCTTCGCGAAATTTCTGTAAAAATACGGAAAAACCCGAAGCGGACTTTTCTGAAATAAATTCTGATTTTTGACTCTTGTGGATCAGTGCTTAAAACGCGCTGCTTTTGTTGAGCCAAATCAAATCTCTTTAGTTCGAGACCCACTGCCACGTAGACGCTGAAAAAATTCGGCGTCTTCGCGATATTTCTGTAAAAATACGGAAAAAACCTTAAGCGGACTTTTCTGAAATAAACGGAGTTACGGACTACGAAGAATCTGTGACAATGCGGAAGTTACAACATTAAAAACAAAACAAATTGGAACTTTTAAAAACGAAAATTTTATTACCAGACGGACAGGTATTTTATCTTTGTGCCATCAGCTTCATTTTACTGCGTAATATAATTCCGTACATTTATTTGTTTGCATTTAATTGTGTTTTAAAAGAAAGATTCTTTTTCAACAGTGTCGACGGATGTACAACGATCGGTTATAGAGTTGTTAACGCATGAAAATGTACCTCCCAAAGAAATTCGCGCTAAATTAGTGACAGTTTACAGTAGATAAGCAATGTTCGTCGCTGGGTAAGAAAATCAAAGAACCGTGGAGGAATGTTAACATTAAAGGATCAGCCGCAGAGTGGGATGCCCGTAATCGGAACTTGCGATTTCAAGTGGCAAAAAGTCGATGAGTTCATCAGGGAAAATCGAACAATAACTCGGAGAACCACTTCATTTTCAGACATTTCTTGTGAATTCATACCACTTGTTTTTTACAGTGTAGTCAGCTGACCTTCGGCCGTAATGCCCTCAGTGACCTTTCTAGGCATGCTTTCTATGAGATGTTGGAAGGTTGGAAGGACTGTACCAATTTATTCCTTCATTCTTCCTGAAAAGCTTCTGCCCGAGTTGTCGTAGAGGAAGGGGTTACAGGACGAGATCGGATTCTGCATTACAGCTCGTCTCACAGGTACTCCTTTGGATTTCTATTGGAACTTTGGGCCAACGAATCCAACTCATGCACGTCTTGCTTCTCAAACCAGATCTGGGCAGACCTTGCAGTGTGGCAGAGTGCTCTGTCTTGCTGGAATAGGCAGGAATCTGTGCCGAAGTACTGCCACAGCGCAACTAGTGCGAAATTGTTCAGGATGCCTTCGTATGTTGTGACCGTCAGGCATCACAACCAAAAGGCTAAGTTCTCCCCAGCAGAATCAGCCCTACAGCATTAGAGATCCTCCTTTCGAATTTGACAGTAGGGATAATGTAGTCTGCCTCATAGCGTTTCCAGGGCAAACTCCACTCTAAAATACGTCCATCCGAACGAATGACTGCTTAGCGTGATCTTTCACTCCAAACGAAACTATTTCGCAGCTTTACTCTCCACGATTGGTGTACAAGGTACCACCGCAGTCGCCGAGGTTCGTGCGCAGCTGACCTAGCCCTTGCAGTTTGGCACCACGGCAGTCGTCGGGGCTCATGCACAAGGAATCACGGCAGCATTGGGGCCCGTGCGCAGCTGTTTGGCATGACGGTAGTCGTCGGGGCTCGTGCACAAGGCACCACCACGGCAGTCATCGCGGCTCGCTGACCTAGGGCATGCAGTTTCCCACGGACTTCTGTGTTGTAAATAGCTGTTCCAGTGGCTTGTGCAACGTCACCGGCAAGGTCTGTAGCGAAAGACGTGCACGCCTTCTTCACATTTCCTAGTAAGATTTGTTTAGATCGATTGCCCAGTTTGTGCGGCATCTTAGAGCTTGGCTTCGCTGTAGTGGCATCTTATACTTTCATCGATGAACAACATCAGCGGTGGTGGATTTAGGGTATTCCAGAAGAGCAGTGACGCCGTGCAAAGATTGCTTACTCAGATGGCATCCAATCACCATGCCCGTTTCAATAAATAAATAAATCGGATTGCTACACAACAGGTGAGACATCCAAAAATGCAAAGCATTTCTCATAACGGAAGATATCCAAGGCAAAGAGGATATTTTAAAATAGACTTCTTTGATGCTAAGATGCGGATGCAAGTAACGTTCAAACAGAAATAAACACTTACATAGCCGAGTGGCAGAACGTTGTGGTACAAAAAATGGCAAATACATGAAAAATGCTCCTCGTCACAAACTTTATCAATAACAGAAACGAACTCTTTAAATGAGACTTTTACGAAAGGACATATCTACATTACAGAGATTTATATTAACGCAATTCAGCGAAACGTTTTCCTCACCGAGTGGCATCTGACCGAAAAAGGATTTTTGCAGTAAGTTTTTTGAAAGCGAAGATTCGATTGCAAACGTGTTGAAAACTGAAATTCACGTATGACCCCAAGTGGCAAAGCATTTTTTTTTCACAAAATATCACAAAACGCATGCAAAATATTCATCGTCGTGACGTCTATCTAACGCGAGAACACATTTTAAAATCCGATTTTTAGAAACAGTGATTTCGGGAAAAAATACAATGTATATTTACGCCTCCGAGCCGTTACACTATACATTATTTCATGCAGAAACTGAATGGCCGCCCCGGTGGCGCAGTGGTCTAAGGCGCTGGCCTCTGATCATTCGTCCGTAAGGGGTCCGGGTTGGAATCCCGGTCAGGCATGGATGTTGTGTTTGCCTTACGGCACTGGGTCTCTCCCTTCCCTGGAACCAGTGACCCAAAAATAAAGACGGGCGACTGCTTATAGCCCATTGAGTTGCTCACGGTGGTCGTTAAACCTCCAACCAAAAAAAAAAAAAACTGAATGCAAAATGACCTTAATGGTAAAAGGTATCGGAAGGTGAAAATAATTTTTTGAATCTATGTTTTTTAAGCAATTTTATAGAGTAAAATACATTTTGAATTTAGTAGCATGTGGATTTATACAGCATAATAACGGAATACAGAGGATAACGTGAACAAAACATTATGGCAAAATACAGCTGTATTTGCTGGTAAAATGAAAAATAACATTTCGATGTAACATGGTTAGTACGATGTTGAACCGCCATAAACTGCGTCACACTGTGCAATTCTGGCATGGAGTCTGTCGTACAGGTGTTGGATGTAAGTTTGGGGTATTGAGTTCCAAGCATCCTCAACCTGAACGCGTAAATCGGGGTTGGTCGTGGCTGGCCGTGGAGACCGAATGATTCGTTGTCCCATAAAATCCAACTCGTGCTGAATGAGGGACAAATCCGGTGAACGTGCAGGCCATGGAAAATGTCTCACACTCTGAAGTGCATGTTGCGTTGCAGGTGCCATGTGTGGGCGTGCGTTATCTTGCTGGAAAACACCACGATGGACAGACCTTATAAATGTCACAACAACGGGCTGAATGATGTTGTTGATGTAGGAGGTGCTGTTTAACGTACCCGGTACAAACACTAGTTGTGTACGGGAGCGATAGCTGATCGCTCCCCACACCAGGAGACCAGGTGTAGGCCCTGTGTATCGCTGGCGTATGCAAGAAGGGTGGAGACGCTCCCCTGTGCGTCTGCGAACATGCATACGGCCATCGGAGGCAGAATCTGCTTTCATCGTTGAACACGACAGATCGCCATTGCGTTATCCAGTGCAGACGTTGGCGACACCACTGCAGCCGTTTCTGACGGTGGCCTGGAGTCAGAGGTACACATGCCAGAGGCGCACGTGCAGGTAGTCCTGCATCCAGTAGACGGTTGTGGATTGTTCGCACAGTCACCTGAGGTGCAACGGCAGCTCGGATTTGCGTCGCAGTAGATGTTCTGCTTGACAACGCCGCTCTTCTTATTCGTTGATCGGTCCGCTCATCAGACCGTCTGTGACTCCCGGTTCCACGTCTTCTCGTGTGGGAATGTTCCTCTGACCATCTACGACACCATCGTACCACCACCGATACTTCCCATCCAATTCTCTCCGTAATACGACGATAGGACCACCCGGCCTCGCGGAGTCCGACTAGACGACTTCGCTCAAAGTCCGATAACTTCTAAAATCGTACACGTCTTCCATGTCCAGGCATTGATGCTTCTTCAGGGTCTTCGCGCGTATCCGTACGCCGACGACTGATTACATTCACTTCGCCGTACTCCTTAAACACCACCGACGATAATTTGCATATTATGCCGTGCTGTGGCGTAAGCGCTCACCGGTTAGTCCCGAAATTAACATCACACCTACGTAAACTCGACCCCATTAACATATGTAAATTTCATGATCGTCCGCCAATTCCTTCTTGGTGTTCTTTTTTCACTTTCCGCCAGCGTATATAGATATGCTTCTTGCCGAATAAATGTTTCCAAGTTATATGACTTACTGTCAATCAGGGCATTCATCCTAAAAATAAAACGAACCGCAGCCTAAAAAACGAGGGCCGGTCAGGAGAAATGCCGGAAACCAGAGCCCGCTGCTTCACACTTACAAAGATCGTTGCGGCAGGGATATAATCTTAGTTTTAGTTTTCACACAACGTAGTTTTTAATTATAAGGTAACGAAAGAAGTCGGAATTATCTAACTGCTATTAGGTGAGAGATAACTCTGTGACAATGGAGTGCTTTCTTCAAATATTAATATATCTTTCACTGAACTATGGTTCTACAACACTGTATTTTTTGGAAAATATTCTTTCCAAAATGAACCATGTCTCCTCTTCCGGTTAAAATAATAATCAAGAAACATGACACTGATTCTAAAAGCTGTAATCCCGCTGACGTCATGTGACGTAATCTCTAATATTACCTTCTTTTTGAGTTTATATTCTTAGGTAAATTTTGTTGCTTCCTAGATTTTTTTTTTTTTCTGAACGGCACATCACTGACTCGAAGTTCCTCATACGTTTCCGCAACACTTTAGGTCAAATAATTATAGATTGGAATTTGTGGAAAGTCAAAGGAGTGTGGTAATTATGGTGAGCGAGATGAAACGAGCATGACAGATTATTATTGATTGATTTACATTGGAATGCCTAATTGGATACTACGAAACTGCAAAGCTTATGTAAGATAGCTGTTGCATATGATGGATGTTATGTAAAATTTTATATAATCGTGTGACTTCCATAATTTGAGCGAATAAAGCACTTGAACTTTAGCTTTGGTGTTTTTTATTTTTGTTAGATTTAAGTGACTGTGTTTGTTCAACAAAAAATTTGCAAAACGTTAAGTTTTGCACCTTAAAACACTGTAGTTCCGAGCAGACGGTGTCACCACTTACATTCCTCTAGACCAGTGGTTTGCAACCCTTTTCCACTGGTGTACTTACATTATTAAAAACATTTCTATAAATTGTACCCCTTGCACCTCGGACCCAATATACGCCACTGCGGACCAGTGGCGTATATTGGGTCCGAGACTTGGGCTATCTCACCCCCCCCCCCCCCCAGTACTGTTTTCTTTTAAATTGCGAAGTTTAAGTTTTAATTGTTAGGTAATAGAAGTAACTTATTTTTAATTTTAGATACATGCCATTGCTAACATGATACCAAATAATTATGAAGATTAGGATTTGAACACTTATTTGTACATGAACTCCATTCTTCTTCTGAATACTTTATTTATACATGAACTCCATTCTTCTTTCCTTTTGTGTGAACTTAAGTGTTACGTTTTCATAAAATGTTTCTTCCGAGTACTTTTCCATATTTAAAAAAGAATGTTTTTCTCTATTGACAAAACAGCCAAGTTTTTCGAATGTGCATGTCTTGTGTAGCTCTAAGATATATCTTGATTCTTTTTAAAGCTGAAAAACTTCTTTCGGCAGTTGCAGTTGTTGATGGAAAGTTTAGCATGAGGTCTGCTAATTTGTACACCTCACTAAATACTATTTCCAATTTATTCAACTTTTTGTAACACGTAATGTCTCTTACTGATTTGTTTTTGTATTCATCAAGTGAATAAAACACCTTCAGTTCATTTTTTAGTCGAACTTTATCACAATTTGAAGCCTAGAGTACTTTGAGTTCTTTAAGTTGAAGCGTAGAGTTCCTTAGATGTTCAGGGAAGCTTTCACAAAATATATCAAAACAGTTCGAATCCAACAAATCCACGAATTTAAGATATAATATCCCTGATTTTTATTCATTGACACTTCACAAAAACTGAAACAACTCTCGCGAAACACACTTAGGGTGGGTGGAGGAGGGGGGGAGGGTTATGCCTGAGTCTTCTTTTCTTTCTGAGCTAACCGTTGCCCATAGCAATGGCCCATTCCCCTTTACCAGCTGATTCATGTTGCCATGGAAACGGTAGCAGGCAATCGTAGGAAGGTGTTCGAATCAGAACTGCTTGCGTTACGCCGTTGGGTTTCGCTCGCCAGACTGAGTCAAACAAGCGAATCCGCAAGCATTTTTTCTCAACGAAAGCATCGACATATTTTAATACCGTTGATAACTGAGTTTTATTTGGGTATATTTAATTCAGTTTTATTTGTGCATTCTCTGGACTTCGCAGCTAGCCTCGAATAAACGCCACTGCTGCGGACCTTTGTTGAGAAGCATTTGGCGAAGGGTTATAATCCACATCAAATTTTGTTTTTTTTAACCGTTCCTGTTTACAACTACTGATCCATAACTGACACGCTTAAAAACCACTGACAATAATTATTTAAACTACATTAGACATTAAATTAAGGAACTACTTGAAAAGAATCACAATTAAACACAGCGCACTTACTTATATATACTCAGTCAATAATTGAACTGATCAAACAGTCTGGCTACGGATGTATTAGTAACACGCGATTGTTCTGGAAAGGAAGATGGTGACAAAAGTGACGCATGAACCGTGCGTAATGATTGGTGGAAGAGTGGTTTGGGGGAGGGGTTCATAGCCACTCCCTCACCAATCATCATTCGCTAATAGGAGCTGGTTTTGAAGTGTCTCCATTAGCGGCAATTCAAACTTAACATTTATTGTTCCATAACTAGTGTTTTGCGTTTTTTATTACTTTACTTGTTTTTCCGCCATTACTGATTATTTCCCGTGTACCCCTGAACCGCCCAGCACGTACCACCGGTTGGGAACCGATGCTCTAGATGAAGCTGTGCAAAAAATTGTGCTGCCAAATGTGCCTAACATTTTGCTCACAGTAGTTTCTCAATTACGTAGATCTTCCGAGGGCATTGAGATTCAGAGGGCACATAGGAGTTGTGACAATTTAATTCCCGGAACGGGCACATAGTGTCGTCCTTATAGTGATGCGAAGAGAATCACGTGTATATGCGTGTCTGGACATGTTTCAAGTAGTGCATGGGTTAACCGCAGACCAGTAGAGCCATTCGTGAGTGAGAAGTTGCGAAAGCAATGCAAGTCTCTGTGCGAGATTTGAGGTAAAAATGAGTGATAGAAATTTAGAGCAGTGCAATAACATCAAATTCTCTGTGTGAATATCGGTAAAAGTGAAACTCAAACGTTAGAGATATTGAAAGTAGCGTATGGTGAAGTTGCTATGAAAAAAATTAAGTGTCTATCAGTGGCATAGGAGCCGAAAACAGCACGCATGTCACGCTCGCTGTTCAATTCAAATCCACTCTTGTGTCTTCTCGATCAGAAGGGGATAGTTTACAACGAATTCATTGAATAAGACAAATGATCAATCAACAATGCTATTTAGAAGTATTGAAAACTTTACGAGACTCTGTTTGAAGGAAAAGAGTTGAGCTGTGGCTTGACAATGCCCCAAGTCATGATACGCTTAGTGTTCGCGATCTGCTGGCTAAGAAATACGTTGCCAAATTGGATCATCCACCCTATTCACCTGACTTAGCCTTGTTATATGGAAATATTTAAAGTTTAATTAATTGTAACTTCGGTTATTTTTGTGTGCCAATGACAGCTAGAGAATTCTCCCTCAATTAAAAATGCGCTCAACAGATCTTGAAAGGTCCTTCTCTTGTCGACCGTGGGACCTTCCACGAACAAAAGGACATCCCCTTTCCCCGCGTCGTTGAATCCCACCTCCCTCAGAAAGAATCCGTCAGGGACAATGGGAGTAAGCAATTAACAGTCGACATCTTACAGCAAGAGCATTTTGCTAGAGGAGAGATCGTGTAGGGGAATGGGACAGATAGGAGTCCTAAACGCGGGGTCTTGTTGGAAATCTTGAGGGAGGACGGACGGAAGAGTTTGCTCGGACACAAGGCAGGGGAATGCTTCTGCACGGAATGAAGTAGAAAGAAGGTCTGGCGGGAATTACATAAAGGAAGTCACCCGAGAATCTATCACCCGCTGGAAGTATTTACTATTCGATCAGACTAACTAATATTTCCTTTTCCCCCCAATCTGATGAATAACGACATGTGCGAAAAACATCATCTGTCATAACATTCAATTTCTTTAAGTACTTATTTATTTGCTTACCTACAGGAACCTGCAACCGACAACGATCCTTCTGATAAGTTGATCTCCACCACAACACATAAAATTAAACCAAGCCAACAGCCTCTTGTGATTTCTGACCTTTCCTCAAAATAGCAAAGCCTATGAAAGAATGGCTGATGATTCTGGCATCCTGCTTAACATGATAAAGGAAATCAAGAGTATCCCAGAAACAGAAATCCAGGTATGTTTCCAACAGGGTCAAAAACGTCTAACGAAATGCATAACTGAGGAATGGGATTATTTCGTAGGTAACAGGAACCGCTCGTGCTCAGGTAGAAACACAATTTTTGTACAGGTGACTCTTCGCACCTAAGAGGTTAAATTCGAGCACCGACGGGGTGGGTCTTGGTAGACGAAAGCAAGGAAACTGAAAAAGTGTGTTCCACAGAAGTTACCTCTTCTTACTATACTCAATTCAGAGCTAACCCGACTACGCAGCTACGAAGTGTGTACTTCCACTGCATAATATAGATCCAGTTCAAAAACTCCTGTTCAAGCTTGAACTGAGACCTAAAAAAACGCATGGATTTATACACTGAAGAGCAATTGAATTAGAGATACCTGTCTAGTAACGTGTAGCACCACCTTTCGCCCAATGACGGCGGTGATTCATATCGGCATGGAATCGAGAAGACACCGGAAGCGTTGGGAAGCCATACGGATCCACGACCCCTGAACAAGCTCCCACAGTTCACGAAGATTTGATGGAGGGGGTCAGAGCCTCGAACATCTCTCCCGATGGCATCCCAGATGTGCTCGATGGGATTGAGGTCAGGTGACCTAGCTGGCCAAGGAAGAGAGGTCACGTCGGTGGAGTTTTCATCCAATCATTCGGATACAATTCGGGAGCGATGGCACGGTGCACGCACGCAAACGGAAGCAAATGGTCGTCCAGGATGTCCTGGTAACGTTGACCTGTGAGGAAAGATGTCACACGTACCAGGTGTCCCATTTCAATCCACGTAAACAGTCCCCAGACGAGAATGCCACCCCCACCAATTTGAAGAGTACCCTGCTGTCAAGAAGGATTCATCGTTTCATGTGGTTTGCACCGTACTCGCATCCTGCCATCCGCATGTACCAACGTGAATCTCGACTCATCAGTCCAGGCAACATTTTCCCACATGTCTAGGGTACAGTGGCGATGCTCTCGCACCCATGCTAATTTTGCACCCTGTGATGTGCGGTCAGCAGCGGTACCCTTGTGGGACGATGGCTTCTGTGCTCCATAGCGAGGAGATGGTTCTGGATGGTGTGGCTGCTTACACGTTTTTGTGCACCAGCGTTAAATTGCCGAGTGATTTCTTGCACTGTGGCCCGTCTATCCACTGTTGCGATGCGAGCTATCCGACGATGACTCCGCTCATCCACACGCTGTTGTCCACGGCAGTTGGCCCTTGCAGGGATGGGTTTTACCGGATTCGACGTACTCACGGTGCATCCGTGCCAAAGTGGCTCGTGAAAACCCCAGTACCTGCACGACTTCCGAGATGGAGTGACCCATTCGTCGGGCCCCGACAATTTGCCCACGATCAAATGAACTTATATCCTTCGTCTTACCCATACTGCGTCCGACTCTTACTGATTCCCGTTGCATCACTCCTTATATTGTCGGATAGCTGCATACACCATGTCGTTTCCGTTTACAGGGCCGGTCACAGCGGCACATTTGCATAACGCCAGCTGTTTCTAATTCGATTGCTCTTCAGTGTGGATCACATACAATGGAGAAACGAATTTCCCCGAAGAAATAATCCTTCATAGATGCATGGTACGCACTATAATTCTATTATCGGCATATTTTCACTGTATTATATGTAATCACATCCTTCAGAAAACTTGTAAATTTTCATCGTCCTGGACGGGAGTCGAAACCGCACCTCCCGATTTCCAGTCCAGCATGCTAGTCATTACATTACCCAGGACAAGGAAATTCCAAGAAACTGAAAGCAGGAGCTTCCTTGTCCTGGATAGTGTAATGACTAGCATGCTGGACAGGAAATCGGGAGGTGTGGGTTCGATTCCCTCTCCAGGGCAACGAAAATTTTCTGAAAGAAGTAGTTGGATAGAATACAGGAAAAATATGCCAATAATAGGATATGTAGATGTTCTAAATGTCGTACGTACGTACATAAAAAAAAAACCCCAAAAAACAAAAAAAACCCACGAAGATCTCAGTTTCGGTCGCGTTTCTAAAAAACACAAATATTCGCATTTTCGCGACGTCATTGACACTTCAGTGTTGCTTCAGAGAGGGTAAACTGGGGATATGTACTGGGAGCGTGAGAGAAGAATTGTATCAGCCTGAGGGTACGGGGGAGATAATAGCTTGGTCTTTTATTCGCGGTTACTGTTTTAAAATACTCATTCAGAGATCATTTGTCTGTGGTTGGCAAGGTTGAGAAAGTGTGGAGTTTGAAGGGAGATATCGTAATGGAACACAGGAAGTTTCCTTTTGTCTTGCCTTAAGCCACCCTTAGGGGGAAGGATCCATGATACAAGACACCCCATCATTAGTGCGCGGAGAAATACTGAAACATAAGAGATATCCTGTCGGTAAATCGGTTTCACAGCATTACCAGTGTAGTCAGGTTAGCTTTGCCCGGAGTATAGTCAACAACGTACTACATCACGATTCATTCTTGCTCCCACACACCTGCGGCAGCACCGTCTATGTGCCTTTTTTAAAGAAGAGTATAATTCTTTGATGTGTGAAGAAATCCTCGTTCCTTTAAGAGCAGCATCTGTATTTACGGTACATTGTTTCGCAAGACAGTTTTATGGAAAGATGAGAAATTAAATTTGTCAAAATTACCTATGTGGCCCACTTACATAATGCACCAATTTCATTCGTGAGATGTGAATTATCACGAAAATCCGTACTTGCGTTGAATAGCGAATATAAATCTCACTTTGAACATCTGCAGTAACTGTCATGCGTAAAACAAAGCCTGGGTAATAAATAAACAGGAGTTAGGGTTTGGGTAACGCAATTTTTGGATCATCCTGTAGAAACCTGACCAACTCATTCACATGTTACATTGGTTAGGTTTTTACAGGATCACAGTGGCAATCTTTCCATGAGACGATTTTTCAAAGAAAGAAATGATAACAATTGAGAGCCGGTATTTCCTGTTCACAAAAATTAGGAGTATTTTTAATGCACATAACTCCAGTGAATAATTTCAATTCTCTAAAATTTAGGAGTGCTAGCTGAATGCAAAATTTCATTTCGCCAGTACGGTGAACAGGGTCATGTGAAGATTCCCAGTTAAATCCTTTGAAATAAGTTAAGTAGGATTATCAAATGGAATCGTTTCAATATGCGGAAGAAAGAAAACTTTAATTTAGTAGAGTGCCTCTGTTTATCAGTTGCTCAAGACTAAATCTGTTTTATTCAACGTTGTTTTTCGCGAACCGAAATTTCAGAAGATAGAGTAAGAGTCTTGGAAATTTCTTCGACTGAAGTCCAACTATTGTTATCGATTTCGTACGACGGAATCACCCCTGCTCTTGCAAAACAACGCAAATACGGCGTTGTGTATTTTTATCTTTCTTTAGTAGTTCTTAATTTAAAGAATAATGTGCATGCTATTGACATTCGAATACGCAATTGTTTAATTAAAAGAAAAAAAAAAAGAAAATATTCAGATGTGTGTTGTTTTAATAACATATTTGGATGAAGAATGGCCTTCGGCCCTATACGATTAGCTGAAAGTAATGACGCACTCTAGAGCCCCACGAATATCGTACAAATCGAAGCACCTCTGCCATAAAGTTGCTTATAATTCCCTACTAACAATGTTCCACTACTATTTTCAGCAACGCAAATAAAGAATGAAAACAGTACCTTTGAGTAATTGCTCGTTTAAAGAATCTGGAAGTTTTGCTATCCACTATAGGCTTTTGGTTCACTTAAAGAATCTGGGAGTTGTGCTATGCACTATGGGGTTTGGGTTCCTTTAACCCTTTAACGACCATACCGCCCAAAACGCCCGTACATACAAACCACCATAGCGGCCCGAAACGCCTGTCAAGAGTGAGTCAGATTTCCTACCCTTACCTGTTCTTTAAAATTGCCCGACCTATGAGGGATCAGATGGAATCAACGTTAGTCACCATTGTTGTTACTAAAAAAAGAAGCGAAACAACAGACAGTTTCGAACGTTTTCGTACGAGTCATGGTCTTTAAGGGGTTAAACGAATCAGGGAGTTGGGCTACGCACAACAGGCTTTGGATTTGCTTAAAGGATCTGGGAGTTCTGCTACGCAATATGGGCTTTGGGTTCGTTTAAAGAATCTGGGAGTTGTGCTATGCACTATGGACTTTGGGTTCGTTTAAAGAATCGGGGAGTTCTGCTACCCACTATAAGCTTTGGGTTCGCTTAAAGAATCTGGAAGTTCTGCTACCCACTATAAGCTTTGGGTTCGCTTAAAGAATGTGGGAGTTGTGCTATGCACTACAGGCTTTGGGTTCGCTTAAAGGATCTGGGAGTTCAGCTACGCACTATGGGCTTTGGGTTCGTTTAAAGAATCGGGGAGTTGTATTACTATGCACTATGGACTTTGGGTTCGTTTAAAGAATCGGGGAGTTGTACTACTATGCACTATGGACTTTGGGTTCGTTTAAAGAATCTGGAAGTTCTGCTATCCACTATAAGCTTTGGCTTCGCTTAAACAATGTGGGAGTTGTGCTACGCCCTATAGTCTTTGGGTTCGCTTAAAGGATCTGGGAGTTCTGCTATCCACTGTAAGCTTTGGGTTTGCTTAAAGAATGTGGAGTTGTGCTACGCACTACAGGCTTTGGTTTCGCTTAAAGGATCTGGGAGTTCAGTTACGCACTATGGGCTTTGGGTTCGTTTAAAGAATCTGAGAGCTGTGCTGTGCGCTATGGACGTTGGGTTCGTTTAAAGAATCTGGAAGTTCTGCTACCCACTATGTATAAGCTTTGGGTTCGCTTGAAGAATTTGGGAGTTGTGCTATGCACTACGGGCTTTGGGTTCGCTTAAAGGATCTGGGAGTTCAGTTACGCACTATGGGCTTTGGGTTCGTTTAAAGAATCTGAGAGCTGCGCTGTGCACTATGGACGTTGGGTTCGTTTAAAGAATCTGGAAGTTCTGCTACCCACTATGTATAAGCTTTGGGTTCGCTTGAAGAATATGGGAGTTGTGCTATGCACTACGGGCTTTGGGTTCGCTTAAAGGATCTGGGAGTGCTACTACGCACTATGGGCTTTGGGTTCGTTTAAAGAATCGGGAAGTTGTACTATGCACTGTGGACTTTGGGTTCGTTTAAAGAATCTGCAAGTTCTGCTACCCACTATAATCTTTGGGTTTGCTTAAAGAATGTGGGAGTTGTGCTACGCACTACAGGCTTTGGGTTCCTTTAAAGAAACTGGGAGTTCTGCTGCCCACTATAAGCTTTGGGTTCGCTTAAAGAATGTGGAGTTGTGCTACGCACTACAGGCTTTGGGTTCGTTTAAAAAATCGGAGAGTTGTACTATGCACTATGGACTTTGGGTTCCTTTAAAGAATCTGGAAGTTCTGCTACCAACTATAAGTTTTGGGTTCGCTTAAAGAATATGCAAGTTGTGCTATGCACTACAGGCTTTGGGTTCGTTTAAAGAATCTGCGAGTTCTGTTACGCACTGCAGGCTTTGGGTTTGAAAATCTGTTCTCTGAGAAAAAGTACTGGTCAGTGTTTTTCCAAAACAAATTTACAATTCAGAACATAAATTATTTGATGTTTAGAAACGGTTGACGAAGATATATACTCGTAAATCAGCACCCATTCAAAGTGCAGCAGTTTGCAAGAAGTTATTGTAGCAACATTCTTAAACGTCCCTTTTGAAACTTCTTCATTTTAGAAGTTTTCGTTTAATGAACTATACTCTTATACATTAACTTGCCACAGCCTTGTGCTTCTAGCAAATTCTGCGTTCACCTTGAGCGAAAAGAAATTCAAAATTCAAATTTCTGCCGGTAAGTACATGCTCACTTTGTTCTGGTACTATAGAGGCGTTATTCTTCAGGAGTTCATAGTTAAAGGTACGACCATCAACCCCGAGAGCTACGTGCATACCAAAGCAAAGAATAAACCGCCTGCGTGGGGAGAAATTGCCACAGATTCAGCAAAACGACAACGCCAAGACCAACGCCAGTGCTTTCACTTCAGAGGCCTTACGGAAAATCGGGTTTGAAGTACTTGAGCACCCTACTTGCAGCCCAGATTTGGCACCGTACGACTTCTGGTTGTTTTCTGCTTTCAAGAGATATCTAAAAGGAATTCAATTCACTTCTGACGAAGATGTTCAAGCCGCTACGAGGAAATTACTTCGAGAACAACCTGAAAGTTTTTACAGAGACCGATTAAAAAAAATTGTTAAACGTTAGCGTATGTGTTTCGAGCGTGAGAGGTACTAAGTAGAAAATAAAATATGTGAACTATACAGTAGAAATTCTGAGCTTTATTCTTGTTTTATTTCAATTTGATACCTTTCCACTGGGCTTGTCTCTAAATATTTTAAATACATGTGCTCTAACTTCATTCAGTTCCTCTGCCCTTTCGAGCAGGAAACAGCAACTGAAGGAAGGTAGAGCGAATCTAGCGATTCTGACAAGATAGTTTGTAAGTGAGAGAGCACACTAGATGGCGCCACCGTACAAGCGTACGATTTTCCACATAGAAGGCAGAGAGAAATCAGGGGAGCTTAGGAATGAACACCTTTATATTTAACCGGGGGATTCCTTCCCGGGAGCCGTCAGTTAAGATGCTCGTCCAATGCACAGCGGATATTCAGCAACTGTTAGAAATTCACTCTCCCAGGCTAGGTTTCAACCTGCGGCCCATCCATCAGTAGTCCGAATCTCTAACCACTAAGCCATCCTCTGCTCTTTATCTAAATATGGAGGCATTACTTTCTGAACACCCTCTGAATAGTTTTCACTGCAAACTTTTCTGTTCCGTCACTTAAGCCTGTAATCACAGACCTGTCAGAAAACTTTACTAAGATATAGATGATAGCAAAGGAGGTGGGATGTAATATTTTCTTTCTTTTCCTTTGTTGCGATGTTAAAAGTGAAGGGTAAGACTATATGAAGAAGTGTTCTTCTTAATTTAGGGTTATTGGTTCTAAGAAAGGATGTAAATCAGAATCAATCATTATTTTTTTGTGTCGAAATATATAACGACTTCCTTGAATTGCGATATATAATTTTATTTAACTTTCTTTTCTGGGTTTCTGTTCTCATGTATATTATGCTACTTCTCCGTTATGTATTCCTTCGAAACAGCCCGTCACGTCCCAAAAATTTTCTCATACTTTCTGGCAACAACTGGCAGTGACTCGGAAGGTATATAAAACAAACGTCAAGTGTACATGTAAATTGATGTGTGGGGTGGTGGAGGTACTGATTGAATTTTGATGATTTACTGATTGAATTTTGACTGCGTGTTATTTTGATGATCTGTAAACTGAATGAGTTTCGTCTACGAGTCTGATATTCTGATTAGGTCAACGAAGCTATTTTAGTTGTTCAAATGTGAATGGTGATTACAAGCTGTGACGTACACGTCTAAATAGTTTTCCTTTCGAGTTTCTGTTTTCTTATGTAAGTTTAGTTTCTTCTTGAAAATCGTTTTCTTACGGAACAACACATTACTTCCCGAAGAGTGTTTTCAATTTTGCAACACTGACAGTGAGTCGGAGCAACATATACTGTAAAAATTGATAACGTAGGCAGAGTTGTTAGAGACAAAAATGCATAGATCGCGCAGAGTGAGAGTTCGGCGCTCTGTATATGTCGAGATCTATGTTAAGCAGAGTGGTTGTTATTGAAGAATTAATGAATATTGTGTATAAGTGACCTGACTTTCCAATGCTGGAGAAATAAAGACGCGGAACTGTTTTTAAATTATCATGCTGACTCTTTTCCTGGCAGTTATAATATTGTTTTGACAAGTGTGATATATTTTCACGTAGTTCGTTACGAACATGTGCGAAGATGTATAGTTAAGCACTTAAACGTTTACAGCAATCTATCCTTAATTTCCACAAGGACGGAAGTCAATGTAGTCAACAATCAGGAAGCGAAAGCACAAGTAGTTGTAAGTTCCCTTTCTTTCTTGCTATGTCGATTCCTGAGACAGTTAGTAGCCATAGCTGTATCGATCATTTTTCTTGCTATAAGAATCCCTAGACCGTTAGTGGCATTAAACATGCAGCATGATTTTTTTTTTTTTTTTTGATTGGAGGTTTAACGACCACCGTGAGCAACTCAAATGGGCTATAAGCAGTCGCCCGTCCCTAATTTAGGGTCACTGGTTCCAGGGAAGGGAGAGAGCCAGTGCCGTAAGACAAACACAACATCCATGCCTGACCGGGATTCGAACCCGGACCCCTTACGGACGAATGATCAGAGGCCAACGCCTTAGACCACTGCGCCACCGTGGCGGCGCAGCATGATTTCAACACATCTTCTTAAAACAGCCCAAAACATCTAAAACATTATAGAGTATCTGATGCAATAAGGATTGCTCAATCTTAATTCCGGGACACTTGTTACAATCTTACTTCCGGGACACCGCACTAACTTCTGTACCACTGACTTCGCCGGTACTGCACAATGTGGAAATATTTCTGTAAAGAACTCATTTAAAACCTTGTATGAGTTATTTCTGAAATACTGTTCCAAAATAAAAATCCGCTGTTCGGTACTTAAAACCATTTCCATTGCCTTTGTTCTCTTTTCACTTACACTTATGACCGCGTACCTACACTGCTGTGGCTGTGACTAACCACTCCGGAGAATTCCTTTGCAGCTGTACAAGCAGAAACCGGTTAGAAGTGGAACAAAGCGGTTTTAATTGGAAACCCGCCAAACAACTTTAACCCACCTAACAACGTCTGGCCACGGGGCTTCTTCTATATCGCGCACCCAGTACTAATGAACTGATAATTAACACTTCTAGAACTAAAGCTACGATCTTCTCCAGACATAGATCTGAATGGAGCCATACTATAAATTTTTTATTAGAAAATAAAATAATTGATATAGTACCAGATTTTAGTTATTTTGGAGTGAACTTTACCCCTGACTTACGATGGACTAAACACATAGAAATACTTTCGAATAAAGTATCTTGAAATATTGGTCCCATTAGTACAACATTAACAACTCTTTCAGTTAAAACACTAATTTTCCAGTATTACTCATTAATTCAGACTGACATTAACTACTGCTTTTTATCTTGGATTCAAACAACTAAAGCAAATTTAAATAAATTACAGGTATTACAAAGTAAATATATCAGATTAATAGACCTACATTCAAAACGAAGTACTGTTATGACTACATACATTTATCCACATCTACATCCTCCAGTTTATCCGAATGATTTCCGAATACTAACAATACATCAACTTTTCTATTATAACCTTGGCAAAATGATGTTTTAGAAACTTAAGAATAATTTGCATGTAGTTTTAATTGAAATTAACTGCAATAAACACAACTACCAAACAGGAAATAGATTACCGCTTCGCCCAATACCACCTAAAACTCAGCTATTAAAACAAAACTATGATGGCCAAGATTATCGGAATTCATTGCCTTTGGATTTAACAAATTTTAATAAACAAAATCTCTTTAAAAACACTTAAAAATACCTTCTGAGTTAAAAAATAAAAGACATTTTCTCTAATTAAATTCAAATAATAATACTAATTATTTACTAAAAATAATTCATGATACGGCCAATAATCACTTGTCTCATACTTTTGAAAGAACTAAGGGCAATATAAGAGGCATTTTCTTTTTTCTTTTTTGAGAACTAGGACTTTTAAGAGGCCTTTTATCTTCTTCCCTTTGCTGTTTAATAGCTTGTGTATTCATAACTAACTGTAATATTCTTATGTTATGTAACAGCATACGTAGTGCAATCAAAAAGTTCCGAGACTAGGTACGTAGCGCGCTAACAGATGTCAGTACGCGGATGAGCGAGTAGCGGCGGTCGAGGACAGTGACCTTCATGAGTCATTGTGTCGAGCGGCATCCTTCTGTGAACATCGGGAGCTGTGCTACACGACATTTGGTGATCACGTGCAGAACACAGCTCCGACTTCGGTATGGACTACAAACTAGAGCAACGAGCGAACATCAAATTATGTGTCAAACTCGGCAAATCGGGAACGGAAACGAATGGAATGTTCCTGTCTCGGGTCACCACTGGGAACGAGACTTAGGCCTACGGGTACACCCCTGAGACCAAACAATAATCGTCGCAGTGGAAGAGAATCATACAGAAGGCCCGACAGGTCCGGAGCGCAACCAAAAGCATGCTCATAGTGTTCTTCGACATTCGTGGGGTTGTGCACCGCGAATTTCCCCCCAGGGCCCTACCGTCACTGCCCTTTTTCTACTGCGATGTTCTGCAGCGTCTTATGGAGTACATTCGCCGCAAACGACCTGAAATGGGGCATAGGGGCGATTTCCTGCTCCATCACGACAATGCAGCAGCTCACATCGTTTGCAACATGCCAGTTTTGCAGCCGCAACAGCATGACTACACTTCCTCACCCGCCTTACTCGCCGGATTTGGCCCCCTGCGACTTCTTTCGGTTCCCGAAGATGAAGCTGAAGCTCAAGGGTCGCCATTTTGAAACCGTGGACGAGATCCAGCGCGAACTGCAGGCGGTGCTTGACACGATTTGCGAACAGAACTTCCAGGGAGCGTTCCAACAGTGGCAAAAACTCTGGCAGCGGTGTATCGCTGCCCAAGGAGACTACTTTGAGGGAGATCATAGCCAGGCCTAAGTTACGTAAGTATTTTGTTGTATATCAGCCGAGTCTCGGAACGTTTTGATCTGACCTCGAAAATAAATAAATAAATAAATAAAAATGGCTGTTAAGAGTCGCTCTTTTGCAGTAAAGTACAAGCTTATTCAGTTAGTTACGGGGAGAGGTCTTCAAAGTGTTTTCCTGCTTTCTTCATCGTACTTTGTATTATTAACTCAAGAATGCATTTCTACTTTTTATTCTATTAGGCCTTTCCTCTGTTACCTCACTGTAAAGTTTGCATTTTCAAATTTAATTTCTGCTTTGGTCTCGCTATTTGGCATAGGACATTCTAAATCCCTATTTCCCCCATTTTCCTTCTTCGTTCGTGGGCACCGAAGACGCTGTCCAATGTTATGGAGAGCTTACCTCCAACCTACCACTTGAAACCCCAGATCCAAATTCCGCGTGCTTTGTCCCTCTTTTCAGAGAACGCGCGAGTTACTTTTATTACGTTCTCACTCGGACACTTGGTCAACCCGATGCCAACCTCCTTTGCCAACAATTCACTTCGCTGTGAATTTTCTGTAGCTACCTCCTGGTCTCTTAACTGTTATTCGACCTAACGTGAAAACTGCCTCCATTAAGTTGAAGATGTGAGAATTGCTTGTAACCTTCTCATGAAAAGAGCGTTGTCCACTCAGTTCCTCGCAGAGCAATTAATACATAAAATTGAACTGTGCAATTCCCTCGAGGAGGAGAGTAATAGCGTTAAGAAACGAAAAAGAATGTCCCTGCGCCATTAACGCAGTTGCCAGAAAACTTGGGGACATAGAACCGTCTTCAAATTGCCTGAAATACGGTTCGATATCATTTTGTCGGTGTTCATTTGGTCCACCTTCATTTGGCCCAGTTCATTTCGTCCACCTTTCACTTTCGTCCCCTGTTCACTTTGTTCACATTCATTTCGTCCCTGGTTCACTTTGTTCACATTCATTTCGTCCCTTGTTCACTTTGTTCGCATTCATTTCGTCCCCTGTTCACTTTGTTCACATTCATTTCGTCTCCTGTTCACTTTGTTCACATTCATTTCGTCCCCTGTTCACTTTGTTCACATTCATTTCGTCTCCTGTTCACTTTGTTCACATTCATTTCGTCCTCGGAATGGATGGAATACCGTGGAAATTTTCTGCTTTGATGGAATTTGTATTACTAGGCAGAAAAAAGAAAGGTCAGCGGACATTGCTTACGTACGATATTTTTCTTGTTTAAGTTTTCCTATTAAAATATAACGATTTTAAATGTTATTTAAAGTAAAACGAGGAACTGAACTTAAAGGAGCTTAACAGGAAAAAAATAGCATGCAAGCAATGCTCGTTGATCATTTTTTCCTGCCTAGTAACACATATTCCATCAGAACAGAAAATTTCCACGGTATTCCATCCATTCCGAGGACGAACAAAATGTGGACAAAGTGAACAGTGGACTAAATGAACAGCGAACAAAGGGAACGGTGGACATAGTGAACGGTGGACATAGTGAACCGTGGACGAAATGATCTGAACCAAGTGAACGTGGTAGAAATGAGCACGGTTAAAGTGACCCGTCACCCTGAAACACTTACTGAACGAGAAATGATTTTAACTAACGAGAAATTCAAAGTAATTATACACACTCGTGTCACATTATTGTGACCACCTCCTACTTTTGAGGTCAACATCGCGTAGCTAATGAAAGAAGACACGCGTCGTGAACTGGCTAGGATGAAACATAAGGTGTGCTGTAGGCACTCTGAAAACATATCACTCGTTGCTGTCATGAATAAAAGGAACGATTTATCAGATTTGGAAAAAAGTATGATTATCGGCTCTCGGGCCAAGGGTGGCAGTATTTCGGAAACAGCGCAGTTTATGAACTGTTCGCTTGCTGCTGTGGTTAAAGTGCATCGTGATTGGAGAAATGGCACCATTGCGAATAAGTGCCGTGAAAATTGCGGAGCACCACGTGGCATTCATGTGAGAGGTGAACGTCGGCTTCGAAGGTGCGTGAGGGCCGATCGGCACGTTACAGTGGAGCAACTCACTGGCCGAATGTACCAGGGGACTAAGAGAAGTGTGTCTAAAACGACAGTTCAGCGAACCCTGCTGCGTATGCGGCTCCGATGCAGACGGATGGTCACTGCACCTATGCTAACGAAGGTGCATCAGCAGAAAAGGCTTACATTTGCACGGCAGTATAGGGATTGAACCTCCGCTGATTGGCAAAGGATTGCCTTCTCCGATGAGTCACGTTTTCTGCTTCATCGAACGGATGGACGTTGGGGTACAAGGCGAGAAACGTCGGAGAACGAACACTCTTCAATCATTGCTGGAAGAACATAAGCTGATGAGGGCAGCGTTATGGTCTGGGGAATGTTTTCGTTGCATTCCCTGGGTCCACTCATATCTTAGAAAGGCAGTATGGACCGAATTCATTATGAATCCGTCCTTGCAGACCTCGTACACCCATATATACTGATTGTTTTCCCTTGGGCAGATGGATCTTCCAGCACGACAGTTCGACGTGTCACACAGCTAAAAATATCGGAGAGTGGTTGGAAGAGCACGGTGAAGACTTCAAAGTACTTCCCTGGCCACCTAATTTCCCAGACGTAAACCCAACTGAGCATGGAAGGAACCACCTAGATCGTGTTGTTCGCTCTATGGATCCTCCACCACGTACTCTCCAGCAGCTGTCAAATGCGCTGCAGTCGGCATGGCTCCACGTACCTGTGAACTCCTTTTAGCATCTACTATACTGTGCAAATTAATTGGGACAAAGTAAAATATCACTCTTTTTTCCAAAACTATGCTTTTGTATCATTCTATGCTTTGATATACACTCATAGATATCTATATTAGTATCAAGTATGTCCTCCTTTAGTAGAAATGACCTCTTGAATTCGTTTTGGCATTGACTCCACTAATTGAGTGCACATATTTTTGACTTCATAATCGTGGAACCACACTTCTATAGCATTCGTTATCAGGCGTTCTTTGGTTGTATAGTCCATTTTACCTAAACGTCTCTTCAAAATATTCTACAAGTTTTCTACGGGATTTAAGTCTGGTGAATTTCCAGGACAATCAAACAAATGAATTTGATTTTCCAGCATGAAATTCTTGACCAATTTCGAATTGTGACATGGGGCCAAGTCATGTTGAAATGTCCCGTCAAAAGTTTGCAAGAATGGAACAATCCTACGTTGTAATATTTCTACGTACTTGGCTGAATTCATCATACCTTGAACAGGAACTAAGCTTCCAGTGCCATTTGATGTGAACAAATCCCAAAACATCTGTTTCAGAGGGTGTTTTACAGTTTGTTTGACATGCTCAGGTCTTAAGGGTCCACAGTTGCTTCGCTTAATGACATTTGCTTGGTAATCCTGCACAAATAAATGAGTTTCATCACTGAAAATTACCTTTTTCCAGTCGCCAGCAGTCCATGATTTATATTTTTTGGCCCACGCTAAAGGTTTTATCTTCATCACAACCACTAGCCAATAAATCTCTTTGAAGGTCGGTGCTTGTTTTTTTTTATTCATTTTACTATTTCTGATTAGATAATTATCGGTTCGTGGAGTTGTTTTTCGTTTTCTTCCACATTTACCTCTTCTTTTAGGAGACGATGATCCATATGCATTGTATCGCGTAAGCAGTCTTGATACACTTGATTTGCCTACGCCAACTGCAGAAGCGATATCACTCACTGTCATAGAAGTGTGATCCTTCAGAGCAATTACTTTTGCACGCTTCCTTTGGGAAATATCCATTTTTTTAATACACGAAAGCAACACGTACTCACAGAGAGCAAAAACTAACATTCACCTGTCGCACATGAAAGCTCACAACTAAAGCTGAAGTGCCTATTTCCTGTTTAAAACCGGTCAAACCACATTCTTACTATCAAGTTCTAACAGTCACACCACTTCACAGCTGATAAAACCGGTTTGCGTGGGTTTCCGACATCAACTGGCGATCACATTACAATTATGAGAATAAAATAGCTTGTCCCAATTAATTTGCACGGTATAGTAATTGAGTCCCTCCCAGCCCATCTTGCTACTGTCAGCGCTGCACACGGTGGTTACTCTGGATATTAGCTGGTGGTCATAATAATATGACTCGACTGTGTATGTATTTACTTTGCTAAATCTATGATCCCAGGATTATACAACACATACAGTTTTCAAGATCCATTGGGAAAAAGTGACATAAAAAGATAATTTTGTTTCAAAATATTTTTTGGCATCCAGTTCTGATTACTCGGAAAGTTAAATTATATTAATTAGGAACAGAATAGAATGTTTTGCAATTTTCGTTTAACTTGTAGCAGACGAATCGTTTCACGGAACATCCGTCTTTTCAAACTCTTAAAGCGTTTCCGGTAAATTACTTTGCTATAACTGCTGATGTTGCTCTCTGTCTGTGGCCCGTCGAGTGAGAAAATATGAAGAAACCCAAAGCCGTGGACATCTTGACTTGGATCCTGACAGGATGACTCCCAGGAAGAAAGCTCTCATTAACAGGAACGCACTTTCGTCCACCCTTATGACATGGCCTCCCACCGAGACCAGTTATCAGAGAAAGTAGGGAATAATAAATAGACGCTGTCTGGCAAATGGTTCCCTTGGGTGGCCTGGTGCAGCTGCTGTGATTTATTAGCAGAAAATCGAATCTATAGCGCGAACAGTAAGAAGTTTACTTTGTATGAGGCACACGCATACCCTGTCAGCTGACTTTTTGCATGATACGTTTGGTGCAAAATTACCCCTAAGTGGCCGACAGCTTGGGATACGTTTGGCGTGCTCCCATATTTTAAGCACGTCGCATTAAACTATGTTACGGAATGTAATACTTTAAGTAAATTAAGAGACTTTTGTCATTTTTTCAGATGCATAAACGGGTTTCAAAGATATGAACTAATGTACCTAAACCTATTTGGGAATTCATTTATGCTTCAGAAAAAATTAAAGCTCTGTAAGAAATCTTCATAAATGAACACAGTTGTGAAACACATTTTGTTAAGCATTGAACATTGGCATGGAAAACATTGTGTCAACATTGTGCAATTTTTTTAACGAAAAAGTAGTTTGTTACAAAAAATTATGCAAATTCCTTTATTTTGTTTTCATGGGGTGCGATAGTAATGGAACCAAAACAGATGCCACACATAAAGAAGTCGCTTACCCTGTAGTTTTAATAAGAGCAGCAGTGGGCACTGATATCAGCAATATTATAGGGATATATTCGATTATTTCTTGATATCTTGAAATAGTGACTTGAATTGCGCAACTAGGAAAAGCACAGAGCATTTCCGCTTCAAGAAATGCAGCTAACAGTTATTTCGCAAAAACAAATCTTGCTGACTACCCCGCACCCTCTAACCCAAACAGAGGATTTCCTCTTACATGCCGTTCTTGTTTGTTTGTTTGAGGTTTTAACGAGCAACGTGAGCAACTCAATAGGCTATAAGCAGTCACCCGTCCCTACTTTAAGGTCACTAGTTCCAGGGAAAGAAGAGAGCCAGCAGTGCTTTAAGACGAACACAACATCCTTGTCTCACCGACCTTCGAGCTCGGACCCATCTTGGACACAAGGTCAGAAACCAGACCTTAGACCACTGTGCCACCGAATCTTCACATTGTTGGATTTATAGCCTCTCAACGCTAAAAAAAAAGAAAAAAAAAGATTTGCAGCCGCTCCAGATGGATTGCGACATCGCTGCGTGCCAGGCGCAGCTATTATTCACATATAGAGAGGAACTACGTGCACCTTGAAACCACCCATCCGGGTCTCTTTCCCGCTCTCTGCTGTGAGCGCGCTTGTGAGAAAAACCCTCTTTTGTGCCCTGGTCAGTGCTTGAAAAGGTTGTGCGTTCGACGATGTGGATGCGTGTTGTTCGTCAATGAAACTAACTGCTCCTGAATAAAGGAAGTAATTTTATTAAATGTAATGTTCCCTATCATTAGACACAGTTATGCTACACTATTTCAAGGATGTGCATTTTCCTATTATTAAGTAAGTGTTTTCTCCAACAGTCACACAATTACGTGGCAAGACTGAAGTGTTCTTCTACGACAAACATGGCGCCAGTTGGCGTCAGTAAGAGATGCGTTATTGTGTTATTGTGGGGCAAGTACGTGTTGTGAATATATTAGCTTAAGTTGGATATCTCTGTATTTACGTATCATCCTTTGTATTATAATTAAAAGTTTTTTCTATTTGCATACAACTCAGGTCGGTATATGGTTTTATTATTAATAGTATGATGTACTCTCTGCTCTATTATTGTTAAGCACACATTTTCCGCCTTGAATGAAGTTCTAGCGAAAAACCTTTTTCTTTCTACTGCGTAGCGAACCGATTGGAGTGTTGCTTTTAAGTATTTAACTACACATCCAATTTAAGAATTAAATTCAGCACTCATAGCTTATGTAGAGGCCCACGAGTTAACGAATTTCTTGCGGGGCACGCAATGTACCCATTTACCCCTAAAAGCAAAGAAAAATGAAAATGCACAGTTGAAGTTAGTAGTGAGTCGGAAAGGGACGCCTTCTGTTAAAGGATGTAATAATAAAGGAATGGGAGCGTAAATTTTCGGCAAGAAATAAACGAAAATCTTAAATACCCCACTCCCCCTATAAGTAACAAATATTTCAACCATACCAATATTTTCCCAATTCGGAGAAATAAGGGGTTCATGAACAAATTAAATGTATTGTTATTCTTCCTTTCTGCAGTGATATAGGAAATCCGCCATCCTATTGATTGGTCTCATGGCGTGCATGCAATCTTTATACAATATACACCATATTGACAAAAGTCACTGGACACCCCGTCAAAAGCAAATGAACGTATGGGCTGCTTTGATAAGATGCACGGTACAGCTGCAGACGGTATAAAAACAAGTCTTCAGCTGACCGGGATCATATCGCACTGTGCGGTTGAGTAAAAATGTCACGGCGGGATAGAACTGTCTTTGAGAAAGAAAAGATTATTGAGTGCTATATTAGTGGGCTGTCCATAAGAGAATCCGAGAGGCGTTTAAACATACCCAAGTCAACTGTTTTGGATGTACTAAATAAGTGGAAGACACATGGCGTGCCTGAAGCAGCAAAACGTACCGGCAGACTAAAGAAAATTAACGATAGAGGACGTCGAAGCCTCAGAAGAGTCGTTACAGCTAATCGACGGAGCACTGAACAAGACCTCAGTGTACAGGTGTGTACAAATGCTGGAACATCGGTATGTACACGTATCATTCGCAGAGAACCTTATTCCATTGGTTACCGTGGTCGTGCTGCTGCTCATAAGCTTTTCTTCTCCACTCGGAATGCTACTCGTCGTTTAGCATGGTGTAAAGAACATTTATCGTGGACCGTAGATCAATGGAAACGGGTCCTATGGACTGATGAATCCAGATACACGATCCATCAGTCTGATGAGTATGTGTGGGTATGGCGGCAGCCGGGGGAACGTTATTTACCACAGTGTACTGTTCCTACGGTCAAGTTTGGAGCTGGAAGTATACTCGTGTGGGGTGTTGGTTATCGTAGACAAACCTGTTAAGCAGCTGGTCTACTTTGATATTCTATACAATTATGCCCTACGAACTCTGTGGCAATACTATGGAACCGAGCCTTGTTGGTACAAGCAAGATAATGCACCGAGTCATAAAGCAAGGACTGTTACGACGTGTTTTGACGATAATTCTGTATCGTGTGTGGACTGGCCAGCACAGATCCCGGATCTTAATCCCATAGAGCACCTATGGGATGAATTAGAGCTCCACATAGGAAGTTTGGAACCAAGGCCTACTACTAAGCAACAGTTAGCGGCAGCATTATGTACTGAATAGAAGCGCATACCAATCGCTGTGTTCCAAAACCTTGTCGAAAGCATGTCTCGAAGGGTCAGTGCATGCATTAACGCTAAAGGTGGACCTTACTAATGTATGTCAATAAATGCTATGTTGTGTTTCTCTTCTAGGTGTACGGTGACTTTTGTCAATATAGTGTACATTAGCGACTGCTCCAAGTTAGCAACCTTGCCAACAGAGGAACTGCGACCCAAAAATTTAGTTTAAATTAGAAAGAACTTTCGGGGTAAATTAACGCTGGTGTGTGTAAAGATTGCAAAATAAAGTCAAGGGAAGTGTCTTGATGTTCACATAGCACAAACAGCGTTAGTGGACGCACTGTGACGCTAACTGGCAGAGCTTTTGTTTAACCCTTTAACCAGCTGAAACAATTTAACTCCGGGTAGAAAAAATGTGCCGACATCAGCTCGAATGAATATATTCGCTGTCTAAGAAGTGGACCGAACGCAGATGGAGCGAGTGAACCTGCGCCTTAGAGATTGCTTTCCCCCTTAGATTTTTTGTTCAAAGCGGTCATTTTAACACTCATTCTTAGTGACCGATTACCTGCCAAACTAAGAAAGGATACAGAAAATGTTTGAATCACTCCACGACCGAAGACATGATGAGGAAGTGCATGATGCTCCTTCCCCATCATGCATTGAGTCATGGAGCAGACAAAGAAGGACTACTGAGGAGTACCTGTGGCAGGTTTGTGTTCAATACAGCTGAGATGAAATGGGGAAGAGGAATTGTTTTGCCTTTGCTTTCGTAAATCTCGGCAGCTATAGGAACATTTCTGTTTGGGGAGCGTAGAAAAGTTTGGATGCAATTTGATGCAGCAAAGATAATATACACACATGACTAAAAATTTCGAAATGCTAATTGAAACATGTACATAAGTTTAATCTTGATGAACGTAACGAGGTGTAATTATGCAGAGCGAAACTGCTGGATTACGATTGTGGACGACTGAGGAGTGTGTTGAAAGCATTTGTAGCATTGTGTATTTCCTTTTACAGGTACAACTATGGGTCGTAAAGGTTACGTTACTGAATGGCAAAAGGGGAACACTGGTTTTGGCCGAGAACATGGTCATTCCTTACCAAAAGTAGCGAAGTTTGTTGTACTATCCGAGTAAACAGTCAGTAATGTCATTTTCCAATGGAAGATGTATGGAAGATATCACCGTAGACGGAGCAACTGTGGTAGAAGCTCAATGATGACAAATCGGGATCACAGATTTTGGGACAATTCGCAACTGCTGCACGTTTCCAGACTCGTCAAGAACTGCTTCAACAGTATATGCTGGACCCAATAAACCATTATCAGAACGAATGCTATAGAGAGAACGGCAAACTTGGCCATTTTCAGTCGTGCTGCCCGGATACGTTAGAAGTTAATAACTGTCTAGAAGAAACATTGTCTTGCTTGAGCGAAACAGCATCGTAACTGGACCATTGAACAGTGGAATAATATGACCTGTCGAATCCAGATTCTCCTTGTATTCCAATAATGGTCGCTCCAGGGTCACGCGGAAGTCTGGAGAAGCATTTAACCCCGAATGTGTTATAGCGTAAAAGTCTTGTCTTACTTCTACGCTGTTTTAACACATCAATATACTAAGAAATAGTTCCTAAATGAAAGAAACCCTAACGGACTGACGAAACATGTAAATAACAGAAGTCAACTTACGGAAAAAGATGCTTTATTCAGGATGTAGCATACACATCGTAACATGGCATATTGTAGTGAACGCTCCACACACCACACATAATCACAACACTCCTATCAATAATCAGTTTACAACCCAACGCTCACTCTTTCAACGCTCTCAAGTAATAGATCAGTCGTCGTTTTTATCTCTTGTTCTTATCAAAACTCAGACATACGTCACGTGCATTACACCTCAATTGTGTTGCCAAAAGTATTCGTTTGAGAGAAAAGATCTCACGTTAAGAGTGAAGAATAACAGAATAAACTCAAGATTTACATAGGGAAAGAAACTAAAAAGGAAAGTTAATTTAGAATATACGTCACAGTGTCCAAAGATCTGTGCAAAAACGAGGTGGAAGTGTCATGTTTTGAGGATATATTTCAAGTACTGGAGTTAAACTCTTCGTTGAGGTGTCCAATTGCATGAAATATATGGTTTCTGTGTCACCTTTTAAATAATGCATTATTGCCATTTGTCCAGTTTTTGGAAGAAGAAGGGCATACAGTGGAGCCTGTGTTTCAAGTAGATAACTCTCGTGTCCATCAATTAGAGCTGCGCTAGATTAGTTTGAAGAACACGAGAGACAATTGAATATCTCAATTGGCTTGCAAATTCACCCGGTGTAAATGTGCTTGGAAATGTCTGGGACATGTTAGAAATGGCCGCGAAGAAGAAAAAACAACATTCTGCAAATTTGGCTGAATTAAGTGATCCTTTGAGCATGGAGTGGAATAAACTTGATACGGCTATGATACAGAGTAACACTGATAGCATTCCAAACAAAATTAAAACTGTAATTACAGTAGGTGGTGATATAACTCCATATTAAGGAATAAAGTTTATATTCCGTAATTTTTCTCCAGTGTGTTTATTTACCCAAACTTAAACTGGAGATCGGCATAACTGATGCTTTGTAATTTCACAAATTATCGGAGGAGGATATTATACAACCACGTCTGAGACCCGAGTGGTCTGAGGCCGATATTGTTGGCTGTTTACGTTTTGCAGTTGTTAAAGTGCTCCAAGAATGGAATGAAGCCGACAAGACTTGCAGTAATCGGGGCTACGCATGAGCGAGAATCGTTTGAGGAGCACTCCAGTTACTTTAGCTTACTATCCTGGCCACCGTACTAGCAGGACATCAGTCCCATTAAGCATCTGTTGGACTAGCTTGAGCAACAGGTTCGACGTACGGTTCCACCACCGATGACTCTTGATGATCTGCAAGAAGCTCTGGTGTCTTCATGGTATAGCATCTCTACAGAAACGTTTATAGGCCTCACTGAACCAATGCCAAGCCGTATATCTGTGGTATTGGAGGCACGGAGAGGTCATGACTCATACTGACTGGTGGTCATATTTTTTTGACTGAACTGCGTGTGTGTGTGTGTGTGTGTGTGTGTGTGTGTGTGTGCGTGTGTGTACTTATATTCGCAGTCTTACGTTAACGAAGTACCTATCTGAACAACGACGAAGTTCGAATAAAATATGGTATATATAATAATGAAATATCTTTGGTAAATATGTTTACATAAGTGCAATTAACACTCGAACATTTATTATCGTATCCACAAATGATGAATGTTTGATATCAATTTACATCCAAATTGCCGGACACGGAGTCTCTCTGTTTCTTGGTTGAATTTCTTTGGAATTGACTCTCGCATACTTGTATAAACAGATCGAATTGGCAACTTCAAAAAGTTCAGTACTCATTTTTTCTTCTTTCCTCGCAAAGTTCTCACCAGCAAGAAGCGCATAGCCTATTCCAATCCTGTGTAGCATGCAACTTGTTACGTGCTTGTCTCTTTGCAAATATACTGTTGTTATGCAGTGAGCAAAACGTTCAGTGTGCGCTGCAGTTATACAGTAATTTCCATACTTTTAAATGTCAGATCGATGAAAAAGTGACAGGGCCTAACATAAATGGCATACATTTCCTCCAAAATTCCAGAGACTTTCCTTCCCATCTGCGGATAATTGTCCGAGGCTTTTGTGTTACTGCGGCTTTTGTTGTGCTATCTCGTTAATTTCTATTTTCACAATTCTAGAATCGTGCAGGTGCAACAACTCGGACACCGGAAATCTCACACTGCTTCACTAACTCTTAGGGGATGAACTTTTAAACAAACGAATGTGGACCGTGCAGACATCCACTAATCTGTCATTTGGCTGTCATAACGCTCCGAACTTGTGTACGTTTGCGAGTGTGACAAATAATAGCTGTTAATACAGCTGGCCCCAACATCAAATGCAGCCCTGTAGCGTACTTCACTATTTAAAACGTGTATCTAGGCTTACTGATCACTACATACATATCCACTTCTTCTATACACCATATATTCACTTCTTCTTATCCACTTATCTTAAGTGAAACAGAAGTCATTCAAAGTTCAAGAAATAGTTACTTACAGTTCTTCCTTTTATTCAGTCTATACCTCATAAGCACTACTCATGCAGAACTTGATTCATAAAAGCTCTAATATTTTGAAGCTAACTAACGTTGGTTACTGAGCAGAAAACTTGATTAACAAGCTCCAACACTCATGTACACTGCTGGCCACCCAAAATGCAATACCAAGAAGGAAGCATCCGACCGGCCTGAAATGCGCAGCAAGGGTCGCCCGCGAGAGGACATGCAAACGATTAGCAATGCAGGGCATATGCAAATCATGTGTGCCCGGCACGCCACCCCGAGAAGCACTATAAGAAGGGTGCACAGAAGGCGGGGTGAAAGTAGTGGAAGTGTGTTGTGCTGCCAGACCTGTGCGTAGAAAGCTTCCTGATGCCTCGTCGCAGAATACGGAAGTCATTCCAACACGTTTCGGAGTTCGACAGAGGACGAATAGTGGCTTTTCGTGACAGCGGTTTATCGTACAGAGGCACCCGTGTGGGGCGACATCCAGTCACAGTGAGGCGAGTATGGATTCGGTAAGTGCAAGAGGGTCGGACGGACCGACGCGAGCGATCGCCGCAGCCGCTGCACACCACCAAACGAGAGGACCGGCATGCTGTGCGGCGGGCATTGACAGCTTGCACCGCCACATCACGAACGTTAGCGCAGGAATTAGGGTGTGTTGCGCAACAACCGGTGTTAGCACGTACCGTTCGACGTCGTCTGCAGGAGCGGGGACTTGTCGCACGGCACCCATTGCTCCGATTACCATTGACGTTACACCACCGATGAGTGCGGCCGCAGTGGGCCGTTGAACGCCACACCTGGACTACGGAATGGCACGACATTTTTTCCCCGACGAATCCCGCCTCTGTTTGCAACCCCACGATGGTCAGATCCGCGTGTGGCGGCACCACCGCGAGAGACTGTATGACGCCTGCATTATTTATCGCCATAGCGGTCCGTCGCCTGGCGTTATGGTTTGAGGCACAATTGGATATGACACCCGCACCCCGCTGGTACGCATCGCCGGTACACTCAACAGCTACCGCATCATCTCCGACGTTTTGGAGCGTGTAGTCCTCTCTTACCTGCAGAACCTGCCAGCGGCCACGTTTCAACAGGACAATGCGCGCCCGCACGTGGCACGCATCGTGCAACAATTTTTCACGGCCCACCAGCTGTCACTGCTGCCGTGGCTTGGCTGTTCTCCCGATATGTCGCCCAACGAACACGTCTGGTCGCTGATCGGCAACCGAGTGGCCCAACAAGCACCACCAGCTGCTACGCCTGATGAACTGTGGCAACGTGTGGAAGCAGCCTGGACCGACATATCCCAAGTCCACATCCAAAGCCTCTTTTGTTCGATGACGTGGCGTGTAGCGGCCGTTATTGCCAGCCATGGCGGCCACACGAACTATTGATGTCTGCGTGTTCTGCAAGTCGCACGGGCCTCTAAGCTCAATCGTTACATCTTTGTATATGTTGTTATGTGTACAGTAAATCTGGCTTTGCTATCTCGTGTCCTTCTTGGTGTTGCATTTTGGGTGGCCAGCAGTTTAATTCATTCTTATCTGTAAACACGCACACGTGATGCACTCTGACCTCATTCATCGAGTAAGAAAATGTTACGTTAAGGTAGAAAACGCTCAAAGAGAGTGAACTCAGCATTTACATTGAGAAAGAAACTAAAAATGAAAGTTAAATTAGAATATACGTCATAGCCCATGCAACCAATCAGGGAAGGTCCCGTAGGTTTCTGATCATTCGGCAAAGCTAGGCATGGCTAGAGCCCCGGATGAAGCTTAGGTAGTGCCCTTGCCTTAAGGCGGTGTCTCTTTCACACCCGTAGAAGCAGTGACCCCAAATCAGGAATGGAAGAAAGTTTATAACCCTCAGAGATTTTCATATTTGTTAGAACTAGAAAATATAAAATAATAAATAACAAATGAGATAGGCATACCCATATATCAAGTTCGTCATGCTGATTATTTAGTACACATATTTGTGAGCGGATAACATACACTCATTAAACAAATCATTAGGGATACCTACCTTAGCGTATCGGTCCTTTTCTAGCTCCAATAACAGCTTCTACACGCCGATGCATCGACTCCACCAGATGCCGGAGGTTTTTTTTTTTTTTTGAAGTAATTCCAGACATGGCTGTTGTCGCATTGTCTGCGATTCCACCCGAGACGTTGGTCTAAGATCTGGGGATCTGATGCTCCCCTCCACGGCATCCCAGAGAGGTTCAACAGGGTTACAATCTGAGGATCTTGAGGACCAATAGGTGGTTCCAAACTCAAATGAATGTTACTCGAGCCATGCGTGGGTGGTTGCGGCACCTATGGGGTGGTGCATTGTCTTGCTAAAACAGACTATAGGATATTCGAAGGTCATGAGAGCGTGTATGTGATCAGCCAGCGTGCAGCGGTGAAGGAGCTCTCCAGACACACTAAGTTACTAGTGTGTCCCATCAGAAAGCTCTCCAAACCATCACAGAGCTACCACCGCCTTGAACAGAGCCGACCCGGCACGACGGGGACATGGTTTTCGTGCTGTCGATGCCACACCCGCACCCTCCCGTCATCTGGGTGCAGCTGGGAACGGGACTCATCTGACCACACGACGAAGTCACGCTGCAGAGGTCCAGTTGTGATGTTCCTGGCACCAGGCGACGCGTAATGTCCGATGACGAGCGGCCAACAGTGGTACACGACTAGGGCGTCTGGTATGCTGTCTGAGCAGTGCCCTTCACTCGCTCACGCCGCTTTGGCTTCCGACATTTAACCTGGATGTGATTTGTGCCGCCGCACAGTGGTTCCAAATACAAATGAAGCTGGACAAAATTAATAACCACTCTCCTATAAAAGAGAGTTTCATATAATTTTATACGAATGTGCAAGTTGTATTTTCTAATTATTTGCTTATTGGGGTAAAAATATCAACGAAATATTCATATAGTTTTGTAAGATTTAGTGCAAATATTTTTTTAAGCCGTTGTTCTAATTTGAACAAAATAACAAATGAATTATATTTAAACAAAGCACCAATTGTGGTCAAATAAACACATATTTCAAATATTTACAGGCTTCAGAGAAATGTACAACTATTCATTTTCCATCATCATCATTATCGCTGCCACCTGGATCTTGGAGTAATCTCAGTATACATCAGGAGATATACTTTTACTTCTCTTTTGATGTTTAACTCGAAGACTGCTTACAATCGGTTCCGAGGAAATTAATAGCATGTGCATCAAGTCCGTCATTGTATCGGCTCTACAAAATTTACGAGTATGATGTTCCCTGAAATTCTTACAGTCCTTATACCGGGCTTCTTGAGCTTCATCTAACATCATCCCAACTGAAAGTACGGATTCCTTTATCAACTGTGCACCATGGATAAGTGTGTTATGCACACTTCGTGGCTTATAATACCACTTATATTTTCGAGTGTGTAATTCTGCTGTGTCGAAGCTGTATTTTTTAAAACTCTCCATTGTTAATGCTGTATCCCCTGGCGATTGTTTTACGGATGGTTCCAACTCGCGGAATCAGCTCTTCATCTAAGCCAGTAATATCTGATGCTGAAGCAGGATTTTCAAAGAACCTCTGCGCGCTATTTCTGTCATTGGTCATATCAAATCCTGGTTTGGGTATGTCGAAAAGCATGCCCCATTTCTTTGTGGAAGCGATCTTGTATTTTTTTTTCCCGTTCTTCAACCTGAGCTTTGTCTTCTTTTCGTATTTGCCACGATTCAATATCTAATCTATATGATATATGTAGGATGCACTCGAAAAATTTCATCCACGAGTGAAGGCTGGATAAGCCCAGTGTCAGTGCTGTTTCATCTGGATGTTTTGTCCAAATAAGGCTAAGTTTGTACATTTGTGAAGGAGTTGCCCCACACACACATGGCAATTTTGTGATGCTTGATTTGAGAGCACACTACAAATCTTTCCTTCGATTATAGTGAGAAAAAGTTCCTTCCTCACAAGAAATTCGCGACCTTCAACGCGTACAACGGTGGGAGATAATACAGCTATTTGTGATTTTATGTTGTCGATTTCTTTCCTTGTTAACTCTGGATTTTCTTTCTTTAGAACAACTTTGACGGGCCGACAGTATTTTGCCACAAAATAACTTTTTTCTCTGGACTTGGACTATTACCAACGGAAGAATACGTGATCATCTGCAGTGGTACCATTGATGTAACAAATGTATACGAATCTACAATATCCTTTTGCGTTGCTTATACTGACTTTTTCCAGAGGCACCATCACAGCCTCATTTGACGACCGTATTAAGTGTTGGACGTGTATCTATGCATACTTGCACTTGCTGTAACACCTCCAGCTGCACTGACACTAAACGGTGTATAGTAATTGTAACGTATACTCTAGATTCACTTTCCTTTTGATTTTTACTATCTCTGGTTATTTTATTTTACTATGTAAATTATCTTCTTACTGAACGAGATGTTATTTCTCCTGCTGAATGAGATCTGGCAATGAGTGTAAGTCATGACGTGGTGGTAGCCAGTATAAATAGGCGCGTTCAACGATACGTAAAAAGAGCTGTTGTTGTACGAGGAGAGCTGTTGTTGTATAGAGTGAGCTGTTGTTTATGTGTCAGAGAGCTGTTGTTGTATAGAGAGAGCGGTTGTTTATGTGCGTGAGAGCTTTGTTTCGTGTGTAAAGAGATCTTCGTTTATGTGAGAGCCAGAAGTTTACCAAATAAAAGATTGTCTTAGTAAGTACGTTTTTCTCCGTTCATAGTTTTGTCAGATCTCTGTCTGGCTGTTAGGTTTATTTCATTAGTTGTTATTATTAACAACTAGCATTAAGACTTTATTCATCTTAATTACTACTACAACATTACTAGCAGTTAAAAGCTTGTTCATTATTATTACTACACTGCTAGCAGGAAAGTTTATTCATGATATAATTAATAACACAACAACCATTAGTAGTAGAAGAAGTTGAATTCATTATAATTATAATTAGTAGTAGCAATTTAATTCATTATATAATATCAAGCAATGACTGCAGTTGTACCTCTACAGAGTAGTCAGTGATTTCCATTTTATCTGGATAGCATCGCTTTTTTGCCTCAAGAAGCATATGCTAATTTGAGAAAATATTTGCATTGTGAGCTATGCCTATTTGACGCACAGAGATCCACAAAAAAGGCTAATGCTTTGTCACATGTCATTTTAATGGGCGCTTTGTTATTTGGAGATTGCTACGCTTCTTTTATTTTCGTGGCCCCTTCTGGGGAAAAATCTGACACTTGCTTTACTATTTGTGCTGCATCACGCCTTCCTGCAGATCGCAAACCCATTTTCACGACAAGAACAATCTCACCAAAAGTGTGTGTTTCCAAAAATGGTTTCAATTACCTTTTTCGACTAATACCCGCACACTCATGGGAAAACATTCGTGGACGACCTATGTTTTTTATTTCTTGAACACTGTCTGCTTCTAAAAAGTCATTTTAACACTCAACCGAACACTGTATGTTTTGGTAAGAATTCTTTCAATACATAGTGACAGTTAGTCCACCATTCTTTACGTTTCTTACAAAATTCAGCACTTTTTTTCTGCATTAGTTCACGAATATGTCCCTCAGGATTTTCCAAGCCATATTTCATCAACATATGATCCCACACACAGGCTAATCTCCTTGAAATATTCTTTTCATCGCGCAAAACATCGAGCAGCTGTCTTCTTGGAATTCCGTCCGCCATCACTAAAATATTAATAAAACAAGAAAGATGACACCGAATATTCGGGTGTAATAAGCACGTCTTTTGAATCCGTTCTGACGCAAATTAAATTTATCAAAGCTATTCAAAGTCAATGGAACCGGTATGGAAAACAATAGTACCTGACGGTAGAAAGAAGTTTTTCAATCGGGTCTTTAATGCCTCAGATATTAGTGTAAACGGAATCTTGAGCTTACGAACTCTTAAAAACAGAGTTATCGACAAAAATAAGATGTGACTTTACGTCCCCTGGTGGGAAAACCATGCATTATTTTAGGAAGAAAGTATTCGCAAAAGGTTTATTCATATGAGCGGTATCGGTCCAAGAAAAAAATTAGTCGAGTTTTCAGTAGCCCAGATTTTGCTACAAATACATCAGAAGCAGAAATTAACACTTATGACCCCCGGTGACCAAACCATTCTTTACAAAACATTAGAAATTATGTGAAAAATATTTTCCATCAGGTCTTGTATGCGATACAGGAATAATTTTTCAAATCGGAGTTTTAGGAGCAGAAAACGCAATTTACCTTTACGCGCCCTAGCGGAAAGTCTTAAATGATTTACGTGAAAATTTTGAATTTATAGGAAAAACATTTCACATTGGAGACACTATCCAACAACGAAGGAATTTTTCAAATTGGACTTTTAGAAGTAGAGATATTGACAAAAATAAGATATATATCAACGCCCCCTGGCATAGGAACCATGCATTATTTCAAGAAGAAAGTGTTCCTAAAAGGTTTGTCGACATGAGTAGCATCGGTCAACAAAAGACTTTTTTTTTTCAATCAAAATTTTAGAAGCTCATATTTTGCTGCAAATACATCAGAAGCGGAAATTAAGACTTACGCCACCTGGTGGCCAAACCATTTTTTTACAAAAACTGGAAACTATGTGCAAACGATTTCCCATTAGGAGCTGTATCCGGTGCAGAAAGAATTTTTCAAATCGGAAGTTTAGAAGCAGAGAAATAGTGGGAAACGCAATTTACCTTTACCTAGCGGAAACTCTATGAATTACTTGAAAATTTTGAAATTATGTGAAGCACATGTCACACTGGAAACACTATCCAACAAAGAAGGAATTTTTCAAATCGAACCCCTAGAATTAGAGATATTGATAAAAATAAGATATATATCTACGCCCCCTGGCGTATAAACCATGCACTATTTTAAGAAGAAAATGTTCCTAAAAGGTTAGTCGACATTAGTAGTATCGGTCAACAAAAGACGTTTTTTTTAATCGAGAATTTAGAAGCTCATATTTTGCTGCAAGCACATCAGAAGCGGAAATTAAGATTCACGCCCCCTGGTGGCCAAACCATTTTTTTACAAAAGTTAGAAATTATGTGCAAACGATTTCCTATCAGGAGCTGTATCCGGTGCAGAAAGAATTTTTCAAATCGGAGATTTAGAAGCAGAGATATAGGGAGAAACGCATATTACCTTTACGCCTCCTAGCGGAAAGTCTATGAATTACTTGAAAATTTTGAAATTATATGAAAAATATGTCACACGGAAAACACTATCCATATCCAACAAAGAAGGAATTTTTCAAATCGGACTCCTAGAAGTAGAGATATTGACAAAAATAAGATATACATCTACGCCCCCTGGCGGAGAAACTGTGGGATATTTTAAGAAGAAAATATTCCGAAAAGGTTTATCGATGTGAGTGGTATCAGTCCACGAAAGAATTTTTTCAAACGATATTTTAGGAGCTCAGATTTCATGGCAAATACATCAGAAGCAAAAATTAACACTTACGCCCCCTGGTGGCCAAAGTATTCTTTACCAAAAATTCGAAATTATATGCAAAAAATTTTCCATCAAGAGATGTATCCGCTGAATTTCTTTTTTTTTCAAATCGAAGTTTTAGGAGAAGAGTTATCGGGAAAAACGTAATTTACTTTTACGCCCCTAGCGGAAAATCTATGCGTAATTTGAAAAGGAAACTATATCTTATAAATGGAATCGAAGGATAAAAGAATTTTTTCAATCGGATGTTTAGAAGCAAATATGTGGATTAAAACATATTTTTGAATTCGACATCATCTGCATTTACGCCCTCTAGCGGCAAAATTGTACATCGTAAAAAAAAAACGAAATAAAGGATCATCATTCGCATATTTCAAGCTTCCGAACGCAGAAAGAATTTTTCAAATCGGACTAATAGTTGCAGAGACACCGTGGGTACAGACGGACGGACGGACAAACCGATAACAGAAGCACGATCTTTTTTTACAAAAGACGTGCTAAAAAGAAGTTGGTTCAAGTTGGTCATAAAACAGTAATAATTACATACCTAAATGTTAAACGTAAACGCTCAATATACTTTCACAACGGACTTTTACAGCCTTTGTTTTTGAAAGCCTGTTACTTCAATTACATCTTAAAACAATTTCATGGAATACGTCTGTTGTAATGAATGACCATAAGAACTAAATAACACAATGTTAAAGTTTTAAAATGCACTAAAATGTAGGAAGATACCTGTACTTTTATTCGTCGAAGACCCGAATAGGATCGAGAATAAATTACGTGTTCACAGTTCGTAGTTTCAACTGCTGGGCGATGCTAACACGAAAACGATTGTTGCACTAAATACGTGACATCTACCTGCTCCGACACAATTATTTCTTTTGTAAAACTGATTGCAAGTCGTAGTTACACAACCATTTAGGATTACAGTACGACAGTATTTAAGTTGTTTTGAAGCTCAAACAGTTATACCCTTTTGTCCAGCTAGATTTGTATTTGAAACGGCTGTACGCCGTTGCCAAGTTGTCGGACTGTACGAATGCGGATAGTGCACGTCGACCCCGGTCATCAATGGCGTACGGTCGGCCACCGCTTTCTCTCTGGTATACTCGCAGTACTGCCTTGATAGTAGCCCCAGGAACTCTAGGATATTACCACTTGGGTGATAGAATAACCCATCTGTATTGCCCCGACAATGCGTCCACGATCAAAGTCGCTCAGATAACCACTTTTATCCATATATTAAAATGATGCAAAAATAGTTTGTCACAAATACTTATTTTTTTCAAGTCGACTATGGTTTCGCTGGGTATTGACCTAGCTTCATCAGGACGAATGGCACGTAAATATTCAAATTGTATATGATATCATAAAATATCATAAATGATGTTTACAGTCATGGGGTTTGGTTAGTTGCTTCCACGCGCTTGATAGAAATGGCGTGGATGTCATGTCATTAACAAGTTGCGAAGACTTCTGATATATATGGTAAGGTTCCAAAATATCAAGTTTGGCGGTTGAATCTGGCTTGTCAATTAGGTTTGCTTCTTCAAAGAGAAATTTATGGTCCTTTTCGTAACAGTGTTTATCATCGATGACTTCTTTAGGTCTCAGTTCCGAATGTAGATCGTGTGCTCCTTCAATAGAAAACGCTAGGCACTACGGCACTACTACGGACCTGCCCTATAATAGGAAGCGCCACACTTACATGGATTATAGGATTAAGAAAATCTCAGACTTAGAAAAACTCAGCCCCTTTTACAGTTGCGTATATCGCGCGATACATATATGTTCAGACAAAGACAGTTTGTAAAATAAACTTTATTTCGTTAAGCGTGTTGCAGTACAACGAGGATACAACCCTTCCATTATAGACAAGGCTCTAACAAAATTCCGGAAACCGAAGCCCATCTCCACATTAACTCCTGTGTGATGCGCCCATTGCGAGAGAATTTTGCCATTATTCCATTTTGCCGTGACATTGCCTTCAAAACTTCAAAAATTCTTAAAACCTTTAATTTTAAAGTGATTTTTAAACCCACAAACAAAATTATTTTTTTAGGATCAAAGGACTATGTTGAAGACAAAAACTCGTGGAGAATTCATCAAATTCCATATGAATGTGGCACTTTGTATATAGGACAGACCCGTAGAGCCTTAAGTTTTCGATTGAAGGAGCACATCGATGGCTAAACACTGTTACGAAATGGACCATAAATTTCTCTTTGAATAAGTAAAACTAATTGACAAGTCAGATTAAACCACCAAACTTGATATTTTGGAAGCTTTCCACATATATATCAGAAGTCTTCGCAACTTGTTAATGACATGGCATCCACCCCATTTCTATCAAGCGCGTGGAAGAAACTAACCAAACCCCATGGCTGTAAACATCATTTATGATATCATATACAATTTGAATATTTACGTGCCATTCGTCCTGATGAAGCTAGGTCAATACCCAGCGAAACCATGGTCGACTTGAAAAATAAATACATTGCTGGCCACCCAAAATGCAACACCAAAAAGGAAGCATCCGATTGGCCTGAAATTCGCAGCATGCGTCGCCCACGAGAGGACATGCAAGCGATTAGCATTGCAGGGCATTAGCAAATCATGTGCGCCCGGCACGCCACCCCGAGAAGCACTTTAAGAAGGGTGCACAGAAGGAGGGGTGAAAGTAGTGGAAGTGTGTTGTGCTGCCAGACCTGTGCGTAGAAAGCTTCCTGATGCCTCGTCGCAGAATACGGAAGTCATTCCAGCACGTTCTGGAGTTTGACAGAGGACGAATAGTGGCTTATCGCGACAGCGATTTATCGTATAGAGACATCGGCACCCGTGTGGAGCGACATCCTGCCTCAGAGAGGCGAGTATAGGTTCGGTGGGTGCAGGAGGGACGGACGGACCGACGTGAGTGATTGCCACAGCCGCGGCACACCACCGAACGAGAGGACCGGCATGTTGTGCGGCGGGCATCGACGGCTCGCACCGCCACATCACGAACATTAGCGCAGGAATTAGGGTGTGTTGCGCCACAACCTGTGTCAGCACGTCCCGTTCGACGTCGTCTGCAGGAGCGGGGACTTGTCGCACGGCGCCCATTGCTCCGATTATCATTGACGTTACACCACCGGCGAGTTCGGCGGCAGTGGGCCGGTGAACGCCGCACCTGGACTACGGAATGGCACGACATTGTTTTGCCCGACCAATCCCGCCTCTGCCTGCAACCCCACGATGGTCGGATCCGCGTGTAGCGGCACCACGGCGAAAGACTGTATGACGCCTGCATTATGCATCGCCGTACCGGTCCGTTGCCTGGCGTTATGGTTTGGGGCGCAATTGGATATGACACCCGCACCCCTCTGGTACGCATTGCTAGTACACTTAACAGCCACCGCACCATCTCCGACGTTTTGGAGCGTGTAGTCCTCTCTTACCTGCAGGACCTGCCAGCGTCCACGTTTTAACAGGACAATGCGCGCCCGCACGTGGCATGCATCGTGCAACAATTCTTCACGGCCCAGCAGGTGTCACTGCTGCCTTGGCCAGGCTGTTCTCCCGATATGTCGCCCATCGAACACGTCTGGTCGCTGATCGGCAACCGAGTGTGGCCCTTCAAGCACCACCCGCGGCTACGCTTGATGAACTGTGGCAACGTGTGGAAGCAGCCTGGACCGACATACCCCAAGCCCACATCCAAAGCTTCTTTCGTTCGATGCCGCGGCGTGTAGCGGCCATTATTGCCAGCCATGGGGGCCACACGAACTATTGATGTCTGCGTGTTCCGCAAGTCGCACGGGCCTGTAAGCTCAATCGTTTCATCTTTGTATCTGTTCTTATGTGTCCAGGGGGGGGGGTCAGCGTCATTTTCTTGTAGGACTTCCGTCCACAGGTAGTAGAGTTTAGGTCCCAGCCACCTACAGCGAGATCGCCTTTTGGGCAGGACACAGAAACGGAAGGAATGAGAGCAAGTCTAGCGACTTTGACAGAACAGTTTGTAGTGAGATTAGAGTACAGTAGATGGCGCCACCGTACAAGTACGATATTGCACATAGAGGGGTGAGAGAATTTCAGGTGGGGTATAGGAAAGGATACCCATTTAACTAGTGGGTCTAGCCTGGGGGCCGTCACTTAACGTGCTCGTCCGATGCACGGCGGATATTCAGCGATTGTTAGTAAATCACACCATCTCTGAAAGATCAGTACCAGGCTTGAACCTGGTGACCCAGCATCGATAGTCTGAAACACTAACCACTAAGCCATCAGCGGCATTATGTGTCCAGTAAATCTGGCTTTATATATATATAACCGTCACAAATCTTGGAGATAATGTTTATCCATGTTTGTCGATTGGGATCCACTGTCGGGAAGCCCTACTGTCCGCCAATTTATCGCTTGCGTTCGGTTCATGTCTGCTCTAGTCTGCGCGGTTGGTGGCCATGTGAACTTCCCATTACTGGTGTCTCTAATATTTTGTCTAGCGAGTGTATATGTAATGCGTTAGCTTTGATCCTGTTAATAAAAGTTTATGGGATAAAATGACAGGACAGCGCTCTTAAGTGACTCATATTCTTTTATTTATTTATTTTTGTTTATTTTTCATTCCACGTCGTTACATGCACTTTCCTTTTGGTACCTTATAATAAGGAAACTGCTCCTGTGTTATGTCCAAAATGTGAAAGACAGTCGTGTAATCAAAACGTTTCGTCCCCATAAGTCTGAGTAGTTTGGATCATTTTCTACGTATCTGGTTTCGTACAGTTAATGTGAAGTTCAGGAATCTCTCCTCATTTCTAATATCTCAATGTTCGTGATTTGCACTGTTCGCACTCCCTTATTTTTCTTCGTTCGCGGAAATAGAAAACCGCACATTCGTATTCGAGATTTCTTTTCACTGCGGAATGACGGATCTGAAGTATTCCCGTTTTGCATTTCTCGCACCACTATTCAAACTCAAAAAGAGAACATGCTTTTCTTATTTTGAAACCCAACCTGTGATTAATTTTTGTTTTCCAAGAGTTTGGTAACGTTTCTATTTTTTGCATTCTACGATAGCGGAAAAACTTTGATTAAAAAAAATTATACAATAGAACTCTGTTTATACGTTTCACATTCATGCGTCAAATGTCGCCAGTCAAAAAATTCCGAATTGCAGTTAAAGTTTTTTTTTTTTCAGTTATACGTTAATAAGTAGTAGCTTTCTTCTAATTTACACGTCAGATTGTGGTGTTTGCAACATTTGGATTAGAAATTCAAGCAACAGTTTCCCAAATTGTCTTACCATCCTTCGCTGTCACCCCAAATTCCGTTTTCCATTTTTCAAGCTACCCCCTCTCCGCCTTTCGCTCTCTATTTCCTGTCCTACACCAGCTAAGTGACTCACTCTGCAGAATCCGCGCAATCCACTTGAGCTAGCATTGGTCAGCGTGGTCGGCACCTGCGAATGACACCTGCTCTTGCTTGACGTTATTATATCGGACCGCTCCTTCAGATTTTCCTTTGCGTTCACTTTCTAGCTTGAAGCAATGGCATCATAATATTGTAAAGAACCGTCTTCAAAACACAAAATGAAGATTTTGAAGGAAGATTCTGAAACTGTTTCTGTTACAAAACTTTCAATCTCTATTGATACTGGTGGTTAAGTATCAGACGGTGTCTGCGAATTAGCTCCAATAACTTTAATAATACTCTGGGATAAAATTTAAGATGCAAGATGCAAGGTCAGGTGATGCGTAACATCACAGCCTCTCCTTGACAAATGTCAACACCGCCTTCTCGTGGTGCATCCTGTTCCCACTAAAGGGGCTCTGACGACCGCCCATAGCGGTATAACTATACCATCGGGATCAGAGGAAATTCTATCCCACACTCACCAACCCGCTTGGCCAGCGTGGTGAGTTATGGCCAAACCCCTCGAAAATGATTCCACAACTTAAATCTTGGCCCTCAGTCTCCGGCAGCTGGAATGTACCTGGCCAAGACAGCGGCCAGTGCGACATGAAGGCAGAGGGTGCTAAGAATCCCCGGAGGACCGGACTAGGCTGCCATCTGATGCTGACCTTGGCTACTTACAATGGACGCTCCCTATCTTCTGATTCAAGGTTTCTTGAATTGGAAGAGGAACTACAAAGGATCAAGTGGGACATCGTGGGGCTAAGTGAGGTAAGGAGAAAAGGAGAAGATCTCATCGAACTGAAAAGTGGACATCTCTTCTACTATCGTGGGACAGATACTGGCAGAACTAGTGGTGTTGGATTTATAATAAACAAGAAACTGAAGGATAAAGTTGTAGAAGTTGAAAGTTCCTCTGACAGAGCTGCACGACTTGTTATCCAACTCTCGAAAAGATACCAGGCTCAGATTATTCAAACTTATGCACCCACCACAAGTCATCCTGAAGAAGAAATTGAAGAATTTTATGAGGCAATTTGTCATCTAAATAATAAAGGTAAGCAGCACTTGAAAATAATTATGGGAGATTTCAATGCAAAAATAGGGCAACGGCAGCAGAATGAAACTTCAGTAGGTAAATTCGGTCATGGCAATAGAAACCAGCGTGGAAATACTCTCGTTGAGTTTGCAGAGGCAGAAGGGTTTTTCATCTTGAACTCCTTCTTCAAGAAAAAGCCACACAGGAAATGGACATGGAGACATCCAAATGGGACGACAAGTGAAATTGATTTTATTATGTGTAACAAAAAATTCGTCATAGAAGACTGCAGTGTGCTAAACAAGTTCAACACAGGTAGTGACCATAGATTGGTGAGATGTAAGATGCACCTCAACACTAAACTTGAACGTGGCAAGCTCATAAGACAAACAAAATCTATTGACATAACCAACCTTAAAAAACACCATAATACCTTCAAGTTAGAACTGAAGAACAGGTTCTCTGCTTTAGAAGGCCTAACATCGGAAGAAGTGGACATCTCTGAAGTTAACAGAAAAGTAACCAAAGCTCTTATGGAAACAGCTACAAAATTACCTGGGTCTAAAAACAAGTTGCATGTGAACAAATTATCAGGAAAAACCAAAATGTTGATGCAAAAAAGAAGAGAGATGAAGACAACTAAAGAAGATGTGACTTCCAAAGTGGAATATATAGAGCTATGCAAGACAGTAAGAAAAAGTATCACTGAAGACGTAAGGAAATTCAACTGTGAACTAGTGAGGAAAGCAATTGAAAACAACCAAAGCCTAAAGATAGCAAAGGGACATCTCAGTAAGGGAAGAAAACAGATTATGGCACTGAGAAAAGAAGATGGTTCTGTAACAAGAAATAGAGACGAAATTTTGACAAGAGTGAAAGATTTCTACTTCAAATTATATGAAAGGGATGATATATGCACTCCAGACATCATGAAAGATACCAGTACCAGAGTTCCTCCAGTCCTTCCAGCAGAAGTTGCACATGCAATCAAGAACATGAAGCGAGGAAAAGCTCCAGGAGAAGATGGAATTACTGTAGACATCATAAAAGAAGCAAGTGGAGAAATCGAAACAGTACTCGCCCAAATTTTCACTCGATGCCTTAATGAAGGAAAGATTCCTGAGGATTGGAACACCGCTACAATGATCCTGCTACATAAGAAAGGTGACATTGAGGATCTCGGAAACTACAGACCTATTAGCCTCCTATCAGTAGTTTATAAAATCTTCACTAAAGTTATTTCACACCGCTTGAAGGTAACACTGGACATGGCTCAACCGAGAGAACAAGCTGGATTCAGGAGTGGCTACAGCACAATAGATCACATCCATGTGCTGAGAGAACTAATTGAAAGAACGAGGGAATATGAACTTCCATTGTGCATGGCTTTTATCGATTATGAAAAAGCCTTTGATTCGGTGAAACCATCAGCAGTTACAATGGCTCTGAAAACCTGAGGTATTGAAGATGCACACATTAATATTATTAATAACATCTATGAAAATGCAAGTGCAAAGATTAGGCTGTTTGAAAATACAACACACGTAAAAATTGGAATGAGAGTGAGACAAGGTGACACCATATCTCCGAAGCTCTTTAATGCCACATTGGAGGGTGTTTTTCAGTCACTGAGCTGGGAAAACAAGGGGATAAAGATTAATGGAGATTATCTAACCCACCTTCGTTTTGCTGATGACGTAGTCATTTTTGCAACTACCCCATCAGAGCTGCAGAGTATGATCCAGGAACTTGCTGACAAGAGTAAAGAAGTGGGATTAAAAATGAACTTTCAGAAGACAAAAGTGATGTTCAATGCTTTTACAAGAAATGAAGATTTATCGATTGATTGAGAAAAGCTGGAGATAACAGACACGTACGTTTATCTTGGACAGCAGATATCAAGTGAGGGTCACATTGATGAAGAAATTAATCGGCGTACAAAACTTGTCTGGAGAGCTTTTGGAAGAAACAGCATAATTTTCAAGAGCAATATGCCATTATGTCTTAAAAGAAAAGTGTTTGATCAATGCATCCTTCCAGTGCTTACGTATGGTGCAGAGACGTGGACCTTAACTAAAAGAGACATACAAAGGCTGCAGACAACTCAAAGCAGCATGGAGAGGTGCATGCTTGGTGTAACCACGAGAGATAAGAAGAGGAACTCGTGGATCCGAAAAATGACAAGAGTGGAAGACATCATGATCAGAGTTAAATCCCTGAAATGGCAATGGGCTGGACATACTGCCAGAAGGACAGATCATCGATGGACAGCCGAAATTTTAGATTGGATTCCAAGGGACAGGAAAAGACCCAGAAAAAGACCACATAGGAGATGGGTGGATGAAATTCGAAAGTATGCAGGGGTGACATGGAGGAGACTGGCACAAGACAGACCGTTGTGGAGGAAACTTGGGGAGACCTTCGTCCAGCAGTGGATTGATAATGTTTGACAATGATGATGATGATGATACGCATCTTATGCATGTGAGAATGCTGTGATTCAGAAAGCATGAAACTTTTATTGCTTTCTATCAACATGAGAAACGACAAACTTCACGATAGAAAAATGGTAGCAATGAAGGAAAAGGGAAATAACATTAGAGTAAGAGCCACCGAGAAAAGAAGGAAACCAGGGTGCGTGATCCAGAAGGAGCGAGTGGCAGATGATGGAACAAGACGTACGGTAAATCAGAATGCACGGCCAAAAAAAAAAAAAATACAAGAAAAGAGACTGGGATGGCCCACGAATATTTCAAAAGTCTACTCATATTAAGAAGTAATGATCCGCTTCAAGTAAATCACGTGTTCTAAGAACAGTTCCGTTTGGGTCACGAAAGGAATGTTGTCCTTGGCTGAAAATGAGAAAATTTGCACGAAGCATTCCTTTAGCACCTAATCATGGCACCTTTCGTGAAAAACGTGCTTTATTTTTATTTCTCAGAAAACAAATGACTGGAAGAAACTCTCGAATTCCAATTTCATTTTGGAATGAGGTCAAAAAATGACTATTTTTATGGGTTTTTAATATTGCCGTAAGACAATCCACGCATTTGCGTATCAGAAAAACATGTAGAAGTATTATTTTCACGAAACCAAGAATAATTTAGAAAGCAACAACAAAAAAGGAATCAGAATGTCCATTAAATGCCAGTCAAGTGACTAATATCTTGTGGGATCATAATCCTATGAAAGATTTTAAACACTGGCCATTTTAGTTCTCAGAAAAGGGAAAACAAGCAAAAACTTCTGAGTTCTGGAACAAACGAAAATGACAGTTTTGCACAGTTTGCGTTTAGTTTTAAACACCGTAGACTGGTTGGAAAGTTACTAGTTAATTTTTGGCATACAGAAACAAGATCCATGTGGCCAAAATCCAGGAAATTGCAAAGAAAAAGACAGTCATTTTTTGTCGAAGTGCTATTGGAAGATCCCTATCTAGTACTGTAATTGGAGGATCATTACCTAGAAGCGTTATTGGAGAATCACTATCTGGAATTATAATCGGATTATCACTACCTAGAAGCGTTATTGGAGAATCACTATCTGGAATTGTAATTGGAGGATCACTACGTAGAAGCAAACTTGTAGGACAGCTATCTAACATTGTTATTGAGTAATCACTATTTAGAAATGCAACTGGAGGATCACTGTCTGGAATCGTTATTGAAGGATCACTATCTAGAAGTGCAACTGGAGGATCGCTATATAAAAGTGTTATTGGAGGATCACTATCTAGAAATGCAATACGAGGGTCAATATCTAGTAGTGCGATTGGAGAATCACTGCCAAGAATTTAAATTGGAGGATCACTATCTAGAAATGTAATTCAAGGGTCACTATCTGGAAGTGTTATTGAAGGATCACTATCTAGATCTGCAATTGGACGATCACTATCTAGACCTGCAATTGGACGATCACTATCTAGACCTGCAATTGGACGTTGGACGATCACTACCTAGAAGTGTTACTGGAGGATCACTACTTAGAAATGTTATTGGAGAATCACTATCTGGAAATGCAACTGGAGGATCACTATCTAGAAATGTAATTGGAGGATAACTATCTAGAAGAGTTATTAAACGATCACTTCTAGAACTGCAATTGGAGGATTACTATCTAGAAGTGTTATTGAAGGATCACTATCTAGAAGCGTTATTGGAGAACCACTATTTAGAAATGTTATTGGAAGATTACTTAGTGTTCTTTTGATGAGTGTAGTGCTCATGAACGACGATATGTGCTCATATGGATCAATTCTCTGAAGAAGACGATACAGCTGCTTGTGAAACATAATACAACGGTAAATCCACCTGCTACATTTAAAGAACTGGATTCAATATTTATACAAAGCCCAGGGTCCACGATTTATTTCATTAACGAGCACAGCCATCATCGAGAGAATCTTTTCCACAATTTTTTTGCTTGCACTATTTTGGAATTCTTAGTAATGGCACGGTGAGTGTGTGGTCTGGAGTATTGGATAATATGAAAGGACAGGCTGGTGTAGGTGTGATTTTAAGTGAAAAGATGAACAACTTGATTCACTATGGTTGCATAAGTGAGAGAATTCTCTGGATTCGTTTGAAAGTGAAACTTTAGATAATTGTAATTGTTGTAGTGTATGCTCCTTGTGACTCGGAACCTTCTGATAAGAAAGAAGATTTCTGGAATGAGCTAAAAGCTGTTTTGAGCCAGTTTGGTACTAAAGAAAAAGTCATAATAGCAAGGGATTTCAATGCTAGAGTAGGTGTGCAGAATGCAATTTCTGACAATGTTGTGGGTAAGTTTAATGATCCTTGTGTGAATGATAATGGTGAAAGATTAATTGAACTCTGCATTGAGAATGATTTGTGTGTATCTAATACATTTTCCAACCACAAGCATATACGCACATATACTTGGGAAAATCGTACTCTTGGTCAAAAGAGTGTGACAGATTTTGTTGTTTACGATCAGCGTTTGAAACACTTAGTTGTTGACACCCGTGTGATGAGAGGTGCGGATGTTGGTTCTGATCATTACTTGGTAGTGTCACGAGTGAAACTTAATGTTGGTTGTAGGAAAAGGAATAGGAAGAGACCCAGGATAGAAAGAATAAAGGTTGATAGGCTCCGTGAAGATCATCAGCGGTATTCTGACTTACTCAGAGAACGACTGAAGGATCTGAAATCTTGTGAGAGGGATGTAGAAAAGAAGTGGAAATGTTTTAAGAGCTGTGTTGTTACTGCTGCTAAAGAGGCCTGTGGCACCACAATAGTGGGTAACAATAGAGGTGATGCTTGGTGGAATAGTGAGATTGATGAGGCAGTAAGGAAAAAGAAGGAAGCATATTTGGGGAAGTTGCAAGATAGAGTCTCTGTGGATGAATATCGCTGTAATAAGCATGAAGCTGCTATGCTGGTTCGCCACAGTAAGGCAAAAGATAGGAAAGAGAATGTGGAAAGGCATGAACTGGCTTTTTGGAAAGATAGAAAGTCCTTCTGGAAGTACATGAGACTCAGGAAAAATAAGGGAAACCAAGTTGTAAGTTGTGTGAAGAATGAGATTGGGGAAATGATATGGGAGCCCAATGAGTTAAGTGACAGATTGGGCGAATACATCTCTGAGTTATTAGATCAGGAGAGCAAAAATGATTCTGAGACAGATGCAGATGGTGTCACAATGAGGGATGAAAGCACGGGTGGGATCTCAAGAGAAGAAGTGTGTAAAGCTCTAAAATCTCTTCAGAATGGTAAGGCTCCAGGAGTTGATGGCATAACTGCAGAGATGTTGAAGTATGGTGGTGACTCTATAATTGACTGGTTAACTGAAATTTGCCAGTTATGCTGGGAGTTGGGAATGGTCACTCGGGATTGGAAGGATGCTATCATTGTTCCCTTGTATAAGGGAAAAGGTGATCAGACTGAATGCAAGAACTATCGTGGTATTAGCCTACTGAGTGTGCCAGGGAAAGTGTTTGGTAAGGTTGTTATTGAAAAAGTACAGCGTCTTACCTCAGAGGAAGTGTGGGATGTTCAGAGTGGTTTTATGCCTGGTAAAGGCTGCACTAACCAGATTTTTGCATTACGCATGATGATTGAAAAGTATCTGGCTGTTGGGAAGAAAGTTGTTACTGCCTTCATAGATTTAGAGAAAGCTTACGACCGAGTGAATAAGACACTTTTGTGGAAAGTATTGAATGAATATGGTGTTACTGGGAATCTACTTAATAGTGTAAAAGCCATGTATGCTGGTAGTAGAGGTTGTGTACGAGTGAATGGTGTTTTATCAAAATGTTTTCCTATTGGTGCAGGAGTTAGACAAGGTTGTGTAATGTCACCATGGCTGTTTAATTTATTTATGGACGCATGCATGCGTAAGGCCAAAATAGATAATAGTGGTTTATGTCTTGGTGATATCCGTGTGTGCAGATTGCTGTATGCTGATGACACTGTCCTGTTGGCAGAGAGCAAAAGTGAGTTGCAGAGTATGTAGACTCGGATGCACGAAGTTTGCATGAAATTCAAACTGAGTATAAATAAGGGAAAAACCAAAGTTATGGTGTTTGAGAGAGGAATGGGTAGCACTGAATGTAATGTAAGTATAAATGGCACTGTTATTGACCAGGTGAGTGAGTTTGTATATTTAGGAAGCATGTTTGACAGAGAGAACAAGTTGGATGGTGAAATCAGTAGGCGAGTGAATTCTTCTTTGAAAGTCATAGCTGCTCTGGGAGGTTTTCACAGGAATGATGGGTTCTCAAGAGAGTCCCGCACGGCTGTGTATGAGAGTGTAATTGTTCCTACTCTGATGTATGGCAGTGAAACCTGCGTACTGCAGAAGAAACATAGGAGTCGTTTGTGTGCTGGAGAAATGCGTTACTAACGTGGGGTTTGTGGCAAAACACGATCTGATTGTGTGAGGAATGAAGATGTATTGCAGTTGTGTGATGTAAAGCAAAATGTTGTTAGCAAGGTGGAGACCAATATGCTTCGGTGGTTTGGCCATGTTGAAAGAATGAGTGATAAAATGCTTGCTAAGAAAATATTTTCAGCCCAAGTGGCAGGAAGGAAAGGCAGAGGAAGGCCAAGGAAGACATGGGTGGATCAGATTCAGGAGTGTCTGCATGAGAAAAAGATTATGGGTATGAAGTATAAAAGATCTTGTGTACGGCGTGTAATGGATATCAGTGAAGCACGAGTTGTATGTCAAGATCGCTGTAAATGGCGAAGTTTGATACGACAACAATAAGTAAAAATATCTGGAAGTTTGTATTTCTTTTTGGAGCTAACCTCTGCATCTCAGAAAACAGCTTAGTGATAGTAGTAGTAGATATTTACCTCTAACACGTGATAATCACGTTTACTGTTTGCAAGTCTTGAAAACAGGACGAACAGACAAGTTACTTTTATTGAATGTCACCGCTTAATAACAGATCTAGATTTAGGCAACTGTCATGTACCTGATCTCTTTTCTACGGGTGCGTTCGTTCTCTGGTCGATTGGTGGTTGGGCGATGTCGTAACCAACGCCTGAACCGCTTTTTAAACTCGTCTCGCCTTGGAGCTCTTTCACCAAATGTAATCCTGAAAACATGAAGTACTCAACTATACCTACCAAGCAGGTACCTTCAGGGGTAAAAAGTCACGAGGCCTACACAAGAAATCCTGAAATTCTGAAAAACCAACTAGTGCTGAGGAGGCTCAGACCTACACTGAAGATGAGGACATGTCTTTGGAAAGAAGAATGGTCATGTTTTTTAATTTTTGAAGATATATTTTTTATTGGAGGTTTAACGACCACCGTAAGCAACTCAATGGGCTATAAGCAGTCGCGTTTTGAAGATACACACACCATTAAAAAATACTTAACTCCCATTATCCATCTACACAATATATGAAATTACATGCCTTCCTATATAACGTAAATACATGTATTTCTGGGCATGAATTGTGACGTAAGTTTCATGCAGAGAGGATTTAATGCCGGATATTACAGAGCACCACCTCCTACTGCCTATCCACGACGGAGTTTTTTAACCTTTACGAAATAATTTTATTCCCAGAGTTGTTTCCTTTTCGGAAATTGCTGAAAAATATTGATATCAATATTTGGAAAACAAAATCTCGCCAAATAGTGGTAACAACGCTTGATTTTTAATCTGTCGTATTTTCTAAACAAATGTAATAAGTTTGAGTCTTTACAAATTTGTGATTGCTATCTTCAAGTCTCTAAATAGATATGAACAAAAGAAATTCGAATTCTATTTGGTAAAAATTCACGAAAGTATATTAGCGAAATGCTTCTTTCTTCTTCCGCCTTCGCAAAAGCATCATGTTTAAATTTGAGAAGTAAGAGTAATATTATCCGTGAATATTTGGAAGCAATATTCCATGGCGAATATTCTCCAGAATGGCAGAGATCGAAATACAGTATTTGCATTGGATAAACTGTTTTTGATTCAATGAAGGAAGAAATATTCCTCATAATACATGGAAAATCGATAGAATATTCAAAGAAAACAGAATATAAGTTCTGAACTTGTTTATACCACTTACTGGTCGGTTTCGAATAATCGAAACGGCAACTTCTCTGACTCTGGAAAGAAACGAAGAAGAAAGGTTTCCAGAAATCAACTTTGATTATGGTTTCATTTGGTAAACATAGCAACAATCTGAACGAAGAAACATAACGATGGCATCTCACACAGCTTTGCATCTTTAACCAAATTTTCAGCTGTAAATTTTCTTACTTATATTTTGTGGTGATATAAGCGCAAGGCAAATTCATGGATTACGAAGGGTAGAGGGTACGAGCCTTACAAATGTAATCAAATATAAAATAGTCATTAGAAATATTTATGCAACCTACAATATAAAGGTTGCTTTCAAATCTTAGTGTGCATTTATTGGCAATCTTTAAGTAGACTTTATCCCTGAATGCTGGCAGTATTATTAAAGTGCTATACATGCTGTACACCGAAGAGCGAAAACATTATGATCAGCGCTTCTTTATGCAAATCGAAGCAACTGCAGGTAAACGACGGCGTTTGTGAAGGTCATACACTGGTACTGAGCTCTGTTAATCAGTGTTATTCTTGTTCTTCAGATGGAAAAAGGCAGAGGACTTAAGCGCGGTAGGCAAAGGTCAAATTGTATGGCCATATGACTGGGACAGAAGATTTTCGAGGCAACAAAGCTTGTGGGATGCTCAATGTCAGCCACGGTCAGTTATTTTCAAAAAGTGGTCCCAGGTGTGTGACGTGCCTGTCACTGCAGGACGCACATGAGATAAAGGCAGATAGCAGTAAGAGCACATGTCTGTGTAGCTCACGTGGGAGAGCGACTTACTCCGGAGTGAGGGGACCCGAATCCGATGCCCGGCGCTGACAAACTTGTACGTTGTATTGGCGCCCGAACTTACAGGATGACCCGGCTGTTAAGTTTCTCGCAATGATGTGATGTTCTTTCCACACCGCGAGACAGAAAAAATGAGAATCCCTTCTTCAGTGCTTCGAAAAAATAAATCAGTGTGATGTTACGTTCCACACACCAAACTGTCTGGGATTATTAAATGCACGTTCTTCATGGGATGACTGCCTACAGCGACACATGGTCTCGGCTGACCCGTGGGCCATGCCCCCGGACGTCTTTCGGGGGAGGGGGGCTACTCCGCATGACGCACATGAGATAAAGGCAGATAGCAATGACAGCACATGTCCGTTTAGCTCAGTTAGGAGAGCGACTTAATCCGGAGTGAGGGGACCCGGTTTCGATGTCTGGCGCGGAAAAACTTGTACGTTATAGGTGGGAAAACATCACGAACCACCGGCAAGGTATGGACCGACCATGCCTCATCAAGGATAAAAATGAGTGAAGGTTATTCCGTATGATACAAACTAACAGAAGAGATACTGTGGTGCAACTCGCAGGTAATGTGAATGCTGGTGACGAGAGTAATGTGTTGCAGTACCAAGGACATCCAACCCTGCAGTAAATAGGGCTGCATAGCCTCAGGCAGCTCCGAGTGTACTCTAATTTCGGCTCACCGTCGAAATCGCCTACAATGTGCACGCGAGCGTCAAAACTGGATCTTGAATAATTTACAAGGTCATTTGGTAAGATGAATCTCATTTCCTGTTGCATCATGTAGACGGCTGGGTACGTGTGCATCGTTTACTTGGGGAAGTGTTGGCACCACGATGCACCGTGGGACGAAAACAAGCCAGTGAAGGGAGGGAAATGCTTTGGGCAAGGTCCTGCTGTGGAAACCTTGGGTCCAGTCATTCATGTGAAGGAAACACTGACGTCTACCCGATATCTAAACGTAATTACAGACCAGGTGCATTCCTAGATGGCAACAGTGTCTTTCTCTAGTAGTGCCGTCTTTCAGCAGGAAAAGGATCCATGATACTCTGCCCGGATTGTTCGAGAATGGTTCGCGGAACTTGAGATAGACTCCGAATTCCCCGGACATCAATTCAATCGAGCAAATGTAGTTTGTGTTGGAACAGCAAATCAGATCTACGGCAGCTCAACCTCGTAATTTTGAGTAGAGTTAAATGATCTACTGGTAACGTGTTGGTACGAGATACCACAATACAACTTTAGAAATCTTGTAGCTCAACAGTTACAATTGCAAGACACCTTTAGAAATCTTGTAGCTCAACAGTTACAATTGCAAGACACCTTTAGAAATCTTGTAGCTCAACAGTTACAATTTCAAGACACCTTTTAGAAATCTTGTAGCTCAACCACGTAACTCACAAGAGTTAAAGCATCTGCTGGTAACGTGTTGGTGCCAGATACCAAAAGACACCTTTAGAAATCTTGTAGCTCAACATTTACAATTGCAAGACACCTTTTAGAAACCTTGTAGCTCAACCACGTAACTCACAAGAGTTAAAAGATCTGCTGGTAACGTGTTGAAGCCAGATACCAAAAGACCCCTTCAACATTTACAATTGCAAGACACCTTTAGAAATCTTGTAGCTCAACCAAGTAACTCACAAGGGTTAAGGGATCTGTTAGTAACGTGTTGGTACCAGATACCACAATACACCTTTAGAAGTCTTGTAGCTCAACAGTTACAATTACAAGACACCTTTAGAAATTTTGTAGCTCAACCACGTAACTCACAAGGATAAGGAATGTGTTAGTAACGTCTTGGTACCAGATACCACAATACACCTTTAGAAATCTCGTAACTCAACAGTTACGATTGCAAGACACTTTTAGAAATCTTGTACCTCAATCACGAAACACACAAGTGTTAAAGGATCTACAGGCAACGTGTTGGTACCAGATACCACAAGACACCTTTAGCATTCATGTAGCTCAACGGTTACAATTGCAAGACACTTTTAGAAATCCTGTAGCTCAACCACGTAACTCACAAGAGTTAAAGGATCTGTAGCTAACGTGTTGGTACCAGATACCACAATACACTTTTAGAAATCTTGTAGCTCAACATTTACAATTGCAAGATACCTTTTAGAAATCTTGTAGCTCAACCACGAAACTTACAAGATTTAAGGGATCTGTTAGTAAAGTGTTGGTACCAGATACCGCAATACACCTTTAGAAATCTTGTAGCTCAACAGTTACAGTTGCAAGAATCCTTTAGAAATCTGGTAGCTCAACAGTTACAGTTGCAAGAATCCTTTAGAAATCTTGTAGCTCAACCAAGTAACTCACAAGAGTTAAGGGATCTGTTAGTAACGTGTTGGTACCAGATACCGCAATACACCTTTAGAAATCTTGTAGCTCAAAAGTTACAGCTGCAAGACACCTTTAGAAATCTTGTAGCTCAACCACATAACTCGCAAGAACTAAGGGATCTGTTAGTAACGTGTTTATACCAGATACCACAAGACACTTTTATAAATCTTGTAGCTCAACAGTTACAATTGCAAGACACCTTTTAGAAATCTTGTAGCTCAACCACGTAACTCACAAGAGTTAAAGGATCTGCTGGTAACGTGTTGGAGCCAGATACCAAAAGACACTTTCAGCAGTTACAATTGCAAGACAACTTTAGAAATCTTGTAGCTCAACCAAGTAACTCACAAGGGTTAAGGGATCTGTTAGTAACGTGTTGGTATCAGATACCACAATACACCTTTAGAAATCTTGTAGCTCAAAAGTTACAATTGCAAGACACCTTTAGAAATCTTGTAGCTCAACCACGTAACTCACAAGAGTTAAAGGATCTACAGGCAACGTGTTGGTACCAGATACCACAAGACACCTTTTAGCATTCATGTAGCTCAACGGTTACAATTGCAAGACCCTTTTAGAAATCTTGTAGCTCAACCACGTAACTCACAAGAGTTAAAGGATCTGCAGGTAACGTGTTGGTGCCAGATACCACAAGACACCTTTAAAAATCTTGTAGCTCAACCACGTAACTCAGAAGAGTTAAAGGATCTACAGGCAACGTGTTGGTACCAGATACCACAATACACCTTTAGAAATCTTGTAGCTCAACAGTTACAATTAATTGCAAGACACCTTTAGAAATCTTGTAGCTCAACCACGTAACACACAAGAGTTAAGGGATCTGTTAGTAACGTGTTGGTACCAGATACCTTAAGACACCTTTAGAAATCTTGTAGCTCAACCACGTAACTCACAAGAGTTAAGGGATCTGTTAGTAACGTGTTGGTACCAGATACCTTAAGACACCTTTAGAAATCTGGTACCTCAACAGTTACAGTTGCAAGACACCTTTAGAAATCTTGTAGCTCAACCACATAACTCACAAGAGTTAAGGGATCTGTTAGTAACGTGTTGGTACCAGATACCACAAAACACTTTTATAAATCTTGTAGCTGAACAGTTACAATTGCAGGACACCTTTAGAAATCTAGTAGCTCAACCACGTAACTCACAATAGTTGAAGAATCTGCTGGTAACGTATTGGTGCCAGATTCCAAAAGACACCTTTAGAAATATTGTAGCGACCATTTTGGCCGGGTGACAGCCATATTTTGGGGCACTTGGAATATCAGCATCATATTTGGTAGGTGACCATAATGTTTTGACTCTTTAAGGTACATCACAACACAGTAAACGCTTACGAGTTATTTGAACACTGCTTGAAACGAACATTTAAATTCAAATACGCCTTTCTTAGCAGAGACCTTTTCGAAGTCGATTATTGAGATAAAAACAAGGAATCAATAGAGAAAGAACAAAGATAAGCAACAAGGATTTCCTATGTTACTTGCATAACTTTGTCTTTAGCTTCGAAAATGAATACTTCCTGTCTATTATATAAGAGACGCAGCCTTTATTCAATGTACAATATCGTTAGAAAACAAAAGAGATGAGCCGAGAAAAATTCCAGCAACAGAAATTTTAATTCTCCTTTTTCTCACCCACCTGTCTTTGCCTCTCTGGCATTTCGTGACGAAGGCCTGATAATTACGAAACGGATTACTGAGAGAAATGAATGAAAAAATACAGGGACATAATGAGATATGAAGTGTCCTGCATTAGCGACAACGGGCTTAGCACCTAGTGACGCTGAACACAATTCCTTCTTACGATAATACATGAATGCTGTAGAAGACAATTTAACAGTCTCACAAATGGAAAAGTTCTTGGTAATTTTATGTATCTATCGCTTACGCGAAAAGTATTCTGCAAATAACTTTTGAATATTTCTGAAATTCGTGATATTCATGAAGCAATAGTAATTTGAAAACTAAATAATAAATTATTTTATTCAAGTTATTAGCATCAAAAGCTTACCAGTTTTATATGAACATTTACGGAATTAATATTTTAAAGTGAAATCCGATTGAAACGCAAAACACAGGAATCGAAATCATTCCGATGGAGAAAAATTTGGCATCTTATTCATTTCCTAAAATTAAACAGTTTCAATTTAACAATAGCAGGATTGCAGCTATCGCATAATTTCTGTAAGTCTTCTAGGACAGTAAAAAAAATCATTATTGGAGTGATCATGCCACTGGACGAATGGGCATTCAACGAAAATTGTGATTGTACCGATTTGTATTGGACCAAATACACCACTGAAAGAATGAACAATGGGGAGAATGCGCACTGGAATATTCGCATCTTCGGGCTAATGTGCACCGGACTAATAGTACCCTCGGGAGAATGGCCTGTTGAAACAATCGGGATTGGGTCAAATGTCTCCTTGGGACGAATCAGAATTGGACTAATCGTCTGGAAATTCCCGGAGAATGAAAACTAGTGTTTCAGTCTCTTTTGTTCTTAAAGTACTCCTTGAGAATATTAACCTAAACTGCGTTATTTACCTAAACTACGTATTACATATTAGGGATATACCCTACTTATCAATAGAAACTTCACTCCAGTACGTTTATGTTTGTGTGTGTGTGTGTGTGTGTGTGGATATAAAATACACTGTCGTGCAAAAATTAAGGACGAGACGGTTTTTCGAATGTAACGTCGCGCAGAAGTGCTCCACATCGACTCAAATCACACCATAAGATACCCAAAATGTAAGAATATGGGACAAGTGAACAAAACCATCCAAAACAAGGAATCCAAAGGATAAAAAGGCACTTTACTGAAAAGGTAGCTTCGAGCACAAGTGGACAGAAAACAGAGACGTCCATGTGACAGGCGGCTGCCAAGAAAAATCCAGTCTTTAGTAGGGGATATGATCACCACTGATTGCGTTGCAGGATTTACAACGTCTGTCCATGCTGAGGTCGAGGTTGTCAAGGAGCTGTTGAGGCATCGCGGCCCATTCCTCTTGTAGCGCCAATCGCAGCTGCGGAATCGTTGCTGGCGGCTGGTGACGTGCTGCCAAGCGTCTCCCGAGAAGGTCCCACACGTGTTCGATTGGATTTAGGTCCGGGGACCTTGCAGGCCAATCCATGCGTTGAATATTTTCACTCTCCAATAGCTCTGCGACAGCCACTGTACGATGAGGTGTAGCGTTGTCGTCCATGAAGAGGAACTCAGGACCCACAGCACCTCTAAACAGACGCACGTTAGGCTGGAGAACCTCGGTACAATAGCGGACACTAGTGACTGAACCTCCTTGGAAGATGTGGAGGTCAGTACGACTACCAAGCATGATACTTCTCCAAACGAGAACTACTCCACCTCCAAACCAGTCCCTTTTGATTGTGTGTTACCTGCTGTCTCCTGATGTGTATGCATCCAGAATCGCTCGCCAGACTAAATCAGCTCTCATCCGTAAAGAGAACTAGACCCCATTGTTGATGTGTCCAGTTCTTGTGTTCCTGGCCCCACAGAAACCGCCGTCTCCGATGAGCAGGCGTTAATGACACACACCGTACTGGTCGTTGTGCAAATAGACCACCTTTGTGCAGCCACCTGGCCACGGTAAAACGCGATAACGGACGCCCAGTTGTCTGTTGCATGTGCCTTGCGATTTCTCCCGCTGTCTGCCTCTTCTCACCTGTAGGACAATATACCGGTCGTCCGCCGCCGTGGTCGCTCATGGGCGACCACTGCTAAACTCTCGGACAGCTGTTCCAGACGTTTGAAATGCTCTCCGAGCTCGTGAAACGATGCTGTGAGCGATCCCGAACTCCTCGCTCACACTAGTCACACTTCGACCTTCTTCCAACTTCCCAATGACGTGACCTCGGGTAAAGTCCTCCAGATGTCATCTACTGGATTGCTTGTTGGCCATATCACACGGTGGTGGCAACTCGACGTCGTTCAAACCGATGTACACCGTGCAATAGCTTTCACCGAATTGCTAAGCTTACACCACCCGTGTGCTTTATATCCTTCCGTCACTCCCCCACCCCCTACGTCATGCTGCATATATACGCATGCCCTACCGTACCGGACCCTAGCCTATCTTCTGAATGGTCTTTCGGTCCGTTCTGCCTGCTCGTACCGTCATTATGCTAATCTCTGCTCTTCGTCCTTAAAATACATATACATGCAAATACATACACACACATATATATACACTATATTGACAAAAGTCTCTGGATACCCCTTTAAAAGCAAATGGACAGATCATCTGCGTTGTTAAGACGCGCAGTATAGTGGAAGCGTTACAAAAACAAGCCTGTAGCTTACCTCAATCATATCGCTATGTAATTGAGAAGAGGCCCTGTTTCCTACGCTTTCTAAGCGAACAAAATAAAGCCAAATAAAGCCAAGTATAAAGCCAAATAAAGCCAAGTATAAAGCCAAATAAATAAAGTATAAATAGTACGAGCCAGTATTTGTGTTAATACTCTCAAATATGCAAAATCAGACGATTTTCAATAGGAAAACCATTACTGGAGCATTTGTCGTTTTCCAAGATTTTAGATCATCTCGAAATATAACAGAAATGCAAAAGCAATGAGATTAATTAAATGAACTGTGAGTATAATATCGAAGTATTTTTAGAAAAAAAAGACTAGGATTTTCATGGAGGAAAAGATACCTAAAAATAATATTTTCATAAAAACTGGGACGCATGTGAACTGACGACTTAAAATGCATTAATGCATTTTAGATTAAAAGCACAGTTGTACAGCGTTTAAAATCTTTCTGTCTAAACGGATTACCGCAAGACATTGTTTATCACAGAAATGGAAAGGTCAGAATTCAGAGAATTTGTATCAGTGAAATTTCCAAGCAGTTGCGTCGACTTATCAAAATTATTGGGTTCCAGTGCTAAAAGAGATATAGCTTGAACGGAAGGCATCAAATCTGTCTCATTGCAAGAAGGGAAAGTAAATAAAAAATGGAGGAAATATGAACTACGTGTTTCCACGTATGATTCATTTCAAACGCAATTACGATTACCCTTAAGCAAATAAACAAGAATGAAACGAATAATATCGTTGAACATAAATATTAAAAATAAGAACAAATACACAGTCGAGTCACAATATTATGACCGCCATCTACTTTTGACTTCAACAACGCGTAGCCAATGAAAGAAGGCACGTATCGTGAGTTGGCTTGGAGGGTATATAAGGTGTGCTGTAGTCATCCTGAAAAAAAATTACTCGTTGCTTTCATGGATAAAAGGAGCGATCTACCAGATTTGCAGAAAGGGATTATTATCGGCTTCCGGGCCAAAGGTGGCAGTATTTCTGAAACAGCGCAGTTTGTTAACTGTTCGCGTGCTGCTGTGGTCAAAGTGTATCGTGATTGGAGAAATGACACTGTTGCAAATAAGCGACGTGAAAACTTTGGAGCACAACGTGTCATCAATGTGAGAGGTGAACGTCGGCTGCGGAGGTGTATGAGGGCCGATCCACAAGCTACAGTGGAGAAGCTCACTGGTCGAATGAACCAGGGGCTACCGGAAGTGTGTCTAAAACGACAGTTCAGCGAACCTTGCAGCGTATTGCCGGGTTACCAGCACATCCTTTAACTCTTGTAAATTACGTGTTTGAGCTACAAGATTTCTAAAGGTGTCTTTTGATATCTGGCACCAACACGTTACCAGGAGATCCTTTAACTCTTGTGAGTTACGTGTTTGAGCTACAAGATTTCTAAAGGTGTCTTTTGGTATCTGGCACCAACACGTTACCAGCATATCCTTTAACTCTTGTGAGTTACGTGGTTGAGCTACAATATTTCTAAAAGGGGTCTTGCAATTGTAACTGTTGAGCTACAAGATTTCAAAAGGTGTCTTGCAATTGTAACTGTTGAGCTACAAGATTTCTAAAGGTGTCTTGCAATTGTAACTGTTGAGCTACAAGATTTTAAAGGTGTCTTGCAATTGTAACTGTTGAGCTAAAAGATTTCTAAAGGTGTCTTGCAATTGTAACTGTTGAGCTACAAGATTTCTAAAGGTGTATTGTGGTATGTCGTACCAACGCGTTACCAGTACATCATTTAACTCTACTAAAGTAACGAGGTTGAGCCGCCGCAGATCGGATTTGCTGTTCCAACACAAACTACATTTGCTCGACAGAATTGATGTCTGGGGAATTTGGAGGCGAGGTTAATACTTGGAAGTCTATCTCAAGTTCCGCAACCATTCTCAAACAATCAGAGCAGCGTATCATGACTCATTTTTCTGCTGAAAGACGGCACTGCTAAAGGAAGATACCGTTGCCATGTAAGAATGCACCTGGTCTGTAAGGTGCATCTGCAGAAAAAGCTTACATTTGCACAGCAGCATCGGAATTGGACCTCCGCTGATTGGCAAAGGATTGCCTTCTTGGATGAGTCACTTTTCTGCTTCATCGAACTGATGGGCGTTGGCGTAAAGGGCGAGAAACATCGGAGAACAAACACTCCTCAATTATTGCTGGAAGAACACAAGCTGGTGGGGCAGTATTATGGTCTGGGGAATGTTTTCGTGGCATTCCCTGGGTCCACTCATACCTGTGGAAGGCATTATGGACCGAATTCGTTATGAATCCATCCTTGCAGACCACGTACACCGATACATACTCATTGTTTTCCCTGGGACGGGTCGGATCTTCCAGAACGACACTGCGACGTGTCACATAGCCAGAAATGTCCGAGAGTGGTTGGAAGAGCACGGTGAAAACTTCAAAATACTTTCCTGGGCCCCTAATTCCCCAGACTTAAACCTGATTGAGCATCGGTGGGACCACCTCGATCGTGTTGTTCGCTCTACGGATCCTCCTGTAGCTGTCAGATGCACAACAGTCGGGATGGTTCCACATATCTGTGAACACATTCCAGCACCTTATTGAGTCCCTCTCATCCCATCTAGCTGCTGTCCACGCTGCACACGACGGTTACTCTGGATATTTGCTGGTGGTCACAATAATGTGACTCGACCGTGTATTAATGAAGTGTCAAGATTTTATTTCTAAGCCCTTATACAAAACAAGAGTGATCAGCAAGCTTGTTGAAAGAAAACATAGAAAAATAAAAAGAGAATAAATAAAAAAATAGATACAGGCGCAAAAGACGACCTTTCTATATTTTTATTCATTTATTTTATTTTTTGATAATTGTTACCGTATAGTCAAAACATTACTTTTTGATATAGTTGTATTGAACATTCTTTTAAACGTACTTCTGTTATGAATATGCATCCGATTACATAAACCCAAGGACGTTGCATAATCTACACTATTCCCAAAAATTTGGTACAACCTTCGCAAACAATCGGAATTTGTAATACATTATCTACAAATTCAGAACATAAGCTAAAAGCAAGTAAATCGCAGGAAAACATACAGTATTTATCCAAAACAATATGTTACGAACGATCTATACCCCAATGACATAAAAATTTCAACCTAGAAATCATAAAAGAAGATGCTATTAACTGGTGGAATATCATATCAAACGTTTTCTTTTAAATCTATTTGCACAGCCGTATGTCACGCCGCAACCCATGGAAACAACACTGCTGGCCACCCAAAATGCAACACAAAGAAGGAAGCATCCGATTGGCCTGAAATTCGCAGCAAGCGTCACCCGCAAGAGGAGATGCAAACGATTAGCATTGCAGGGCATATGCAAATCATGTGCGCCCGGCACGCCACCGAGAAGCGTTATAAGAAGGGTGCACAGAAGGCGGGGTGTAAGTAGTGGAAGTGTGTTGTGCTGCCGGACCTGTGCGTGGGAAGTTTCCTGATGCCTCGTCGCAGAATACGGCAGTCATTCCAGCACGTTTCGGAGTTCGACAGAGGACGAATGGTGGCTTATCGCGACAGCGGTTTATCGTACCGGGTCATCGGCGCCCGTGTGGGACGACATCCAGCCACAGTGAGGCGAATATGGATTCGGTGTGTGCAGGAGGGACGGACGGGCCGACGTGAGCGGTTGCCGCAGCCGCTGCACATCACCGAACGAGAGAACCGGCATGTCGTTCGGTGGGCATTGACGGTTTGCACCGCCACATCACAAACGTTAGCGCATAAATTACGGTGCGTTGCGCAACAACCAGTGTCAGCACGTACCGTTCGATGTCGTCTGTAGGAGCGGGGACTTGTCGCACGGTGCCTATTGAACGCCGCACTTGGACAACGGAATGGCACGACATTGTCTTCTCCGACGAATCCCGGTTCTGCCTGCAACACCACGATGCTCGGATCCACGAGTGGCGGCACCACGGCGAGAGACTGTATGACGTCTGCATTATGCATCACCATACCGGTCTGTCGCCTGGCGTTATGGTTTGGGGAGCAATTTGATATGACACCCGCACCCCTCTGGTACGCATCACCGGTACACTCAACAGCCACCGCTACATCTCCGACGTTTTGAAGCCTGTAGTCCTTCACTTACATGCAGCAGCTGCCAGCGGCCACGTTTCAACAGGAAAATGCGCGCCCGCACATGTTACGCATCGTGCAACAATTCTTCACGGCCGCCCAGGTGTCACTGGTGCCGTGGCCCGACTGTTCTCCCTATATGTTGATCATCGAACACGTCTGGTCGGTGATCCGCAGCCGAGTGGCCCGGCAAGCACCACCCGCGGCTACACCTGGTGAATGTGGCAACGTGTGGAAACAACCTGGACCGATATACCCCAAGCCCACATCCAAAGCCTCTTTCGTTCGATGCCGCGGCGTGTAGCGGCCGTTATTGCCAGCCATGGGGGTCACACGTACTATTGATGTCTGTGTGTTCCGCAAGTCGTACGGGCCTGTAAGCTCAATCGTTTTATCTTTGTATCTGTTGTTATGTGTCCAGTAAATCTGACCTTGCTATCTCGTGTCCTTCTTGGTGTTGCATTTTTGGTGGCCAGCAGTGTAAATAAAATATGAACAGTTACGAATTAAGTATGTTGTCAAACACAAATAATCTACGCTGGTCCCCTAATTTAGTGTCATGGGTTCCAGGGAAGGGACAGAGCCAGTGCCGTAAGACAAATACGACATCCGAACCCAGATCCATCTCGAAAAAATGACCCGGAGACAGCTCTAATACCACGGAGCAACAGATGCAAGGGGCCAGATTCAGAATTTCAAATTGTTGATGAGTACATCTTCTTTGTATCGAGAAATAAAAATAAATAGTATGTTAATTGCTTTCAAAAATTTTAAATAAAGAATATATTTCAACATTTTTAAAATTGAGTAGTAGTCATAAAATTAGTCATATACCAATTAACACTCAAACAATATTAAACCGAAAAGAAAGAAAAGGTTGGAACAAATTTTCTTTTTAATTTTTTCAACCAGGAAAATGCATTCAACAGTTGTTCCGTTTTCTTACCCTCCTTAATTTATTTATTTGTTTTTGATGTGCTATATTTTTCATGAAAATACTATAGTTTAGGTAAAATGGTACTATAATTGCAACATTGGAGGTTGGCAACACTGCGCGTACCCCACTATTGAACATTCTTATGTATTGGCCATTCTTTGAAACCTGAGAACCACTGTTGTAGAGAAAGCGATTTTGATACACAGAAGAAATGTACAAGTTGTATTTCCTGTTTGGTTCTGATTCTCTCCTTTAATCTGGAGCTCGTACCTTAACCCTTTAAGCGGCCGAACCGAATGGAAAGTTTCACATAGCGGCCGGTTTTTACGAAAGCTACGGGAAAAAATTTCTTTCCCCCTCACATCTCAGTTCTACCGAGCATAATAAGTGCTCTCTTCTTGCTTTTTATTATGGGCTCCATGACCCAAGGCATGATTGGGAAGGGATAGTGTTGATACGGACATCATACCAATGGGTAGAAAGATATAATTCACACATTTTTGTTCTTCTCTCTTAAGTTAGTCTCCATTGTTATAGCTCTTTTAGCAGGTAATCAATCAGAAACGATTAGTGTCAATCACCCTCTTAAATGATCACTTTGAATAAAAAAACTAAGAGACAAAGCAATACTTTCTCATATATAATTGGGAAACGAATTTCCCGAAGAAATAATTCTTCATAAGTACATGGTAGGCATGGTAATGCTATTATTAGCCTATTTTCACTGTATTCCATGTAACCAATTCCTTCAGAAAACTTTAAAATTTTCATCGTCCTGAAGCGGCAATCGAACCCGCACCTCCCGATTTCCGGTCGAGCATACTAGTCATTACACTACCCTGGACAAAGAAATTCTATTTTTTCCAAGGTTCTCAGATATCTACGTTCAGTTGCTTGGAATTTCCTTGTTCCCGGTAGTGTAATGATCATGATCATATGTAGAGGATTTTAGGAAGGGAGTGTCTGGCCCCAGGTCTTAAACAACCCTTAGAAATAAGAAGCTAGGAGATTTGGGCTAGAGTGCCCGATAGGAAAGTGACACGGAAGCGAAGTAGAAAGGGGGAGGAAGACGCCCTCATTTATTACCGGGGAGCCAGTACCCGGGGTCCTACGGCTTAACGTGCCCATCCAACGCACGGCGGATATTTAGTGGATCGAGCGTTCGTACCTGCCTGGGATCGAACCTGAGGTTCTTTCCGTGGCAGTCACGAACGTTGCGCACTCGGCCACCCGCGGCCTGGTAGTGTAATGACTAGCATGCTCGACCGGAAAACGGCAGATGCGGGTACCTTCATATCTACGTTCAGTTGCTTGGAATTTTATTGTTCAGGGTAGTGTAACGACTAGCGCGCTCGACCGTAAATCGGGAGGAGCGGGTACCTTTATATCTACGTTCAGTTGATTGGAATTTCGTTGTTCTGGGTAGTTTAATGACTAGCATGCTTGACCGGAAATCTGGAGGTGCGGGTATCTTCATATCTACGTTCAGTTGCTTGGAATTTCCTTGTTCTGGGTAGTGTAAGGACTAACACGCTCGAACGGAAATTGGGAGGTACTGTTACCTTCATATCTACGTTCAGTTGCTTGGAATTTTATTATTCTGGGTAGTGTAACGACTAGCGCGCTCGACCGTAAATCGGGAGGAGCGGGTACCTTTATATCTACGTTCAGTTGATTGGAATTTCGTTGTTCTGGGTAGTTTAATGACTAACATGCTTGACCGGAAATCTGGAGGTGCGGGTACTTTCATATCTACGTTCAGTTGCTTGGAATTTCCTTGTTCTGGGTAGTGTAATGACTAGCATGGTCGACCGGAAATCGGGAGTCGTGGGTACCTTCATATCTACGTTCAGTTACTTGGATTGTCCTTGTTCTGGGTAGTGTAATGACTAGCATTCTCGACCGGAAATCGGGAGGTGCTGGTACTTTCATATCTACGTTCAGTTGCTTGGAATTTCCTTGTTCTTGGTAGTGTAATGACTTGCACGCTCGACCGGAAATCGGGATGTGCGGGTACCTTCATATCTACGTTCAGTTGCTTGGAATATCCTTGTCCTGGGTAGTGTAATGACTAGCACGCTCGACCGGAAATCGGGAAGTGCGGTACCTTCATATCTACGTTCAGTTACTTGGAATTGTCCTTGTTCTGGGTAGTGTAATGACTAGCATGGTCGACCGAAAATCGGGAGTCGTGGGTACCTTCATATCTACGTTCAGTTACTTGGAAAGTCCTTGTTCTGGGTGGTGTAATGACTAGCATGCTGGAACGCAAATCGGGAGGGGTGGATTCGATTCTGGCCCAGGAAGATGAAACTTTTCATTTTTATCTTCCTGGGCCGGAATCAAGTTTTCTGAAGGAAGTGGTTACATGGAATACAGTGAAAATATGCCAATAATAGCATTGCAATAGTTTTAGATTCGGAGGTTCATTCGTTCCAGCCGCGTTCACACCTCTTCTTAGACAGCGAATATATTCGTTGAAGCTGTGACTTCAGTGCATTTTGCAAACCCTGAATTAGTTTGTTCCAGCCGGTTCAAGATTAAATTTGCTTCCGAGTATTAGAATCGCAAAAAAAAAAAAAAAAAAAGAACAGTCACAGAAAGGGGCTTCATTTCTGAGCTTTTTTGAGATCAGCAGCATCTCAAAAACTCTTAACATAATTTCCAAGGACATGCAGTCTGTTTAAACGATATTTGTATTATTTTTTGTGTGTGTGTTACATCCTCATTTTCCCAAACTTTGAATTCTTTCATGACTTCAAACCGTAAAAGTGAAATAACTCATGAACAATTCACAGGTACATAGTATATTAAATGTTATCATTCCCTAACCAATGCCTTCAAATAATTGTGTACCGTGGGCATTATGCGGTTTTCTTTTCTTCCGCAAGGCGAGGGCAATATAGTATGGAGGATAATCATCGGTTTAAATCTTGTTCCCATTTTTCATTCATTCTGAAGATCTTTCTACTTGGGTAAAGTTAATTTGGTCCTCGTGGAATCCATTCGATCGTACATCTTCGCTGTTCGGCCTTCTCGGTGGTAATTTTTGTTAGGAGACGTCGGCTGACATCCATGTACATCAGCCGTAATGGACTTCGACTCGCTTTAACTCTCCGCCTCCCCCTGCCCACTTGAAACTCTAATTATCTTGTTTAAGCCTCTTTTTTCCAGGCAGATTTCTTCTTTTCGGAGCACATTTTTTATAGCATCCTGATTCAACAAGATTTCGGTTCTGAAGAGATTCCGTATCAATCATATTAACAGGCAATTACTACTAATAGAATAAGAATCTTTTCACGAAGCAAAAGAATATCAGTAACGAAGGCATTAGGAAACTGAAATTATGTTGCAATTTTTTAACCTCCAATGCGATGTTTTTGAATTTTTTTCCCCCTTCAGATGCTTCGAAAATAATGTTTTCCATGCAGCTTAAAATGATAAATTTCTATGAAGTACACACTTATGGATAGGAAGAAGTGAATCAGAATGTTTTGCAGATAAAAAACCGGAAGAAATAATTTTGATGTATGAGTATTAAAATTCAGTAACATCGACTCATTCCGTAGACTAAAAAAATGACGCATGGGAATATGAAACCAAAATTCATCATAATTCAATAAAGGTATACAATGCAGGATTTTTCGAGAACAAAATGAAAAATTGCAGTGTTTGAAAAAACGCAAAACAGAAAAGTTTCAACCTTCACTATGCAATATTTATTTGCTTCTATTAACGGAAGTGTCCTCCGAAGTAAGACTTGCAGCCCACCATTTCTAATGTTTCCCGCTACTTTGTACCTTTTTCCATAATATTTTTGACATCTGCCTTACTTAGGTGTTGCTACATGGCTGACCTTTGTCGCACGTAAATTACAATTGTTTTAATTGACATATTCTTCAAATGTATAATTTGAAGAAAAACAAACGATGTACGCTAACACTACCAAAATGAAAATAAAGTGATTACACAATAGCAAGGAATTCCTTAGCAGCCATTGTTTGAAAGTAATTTAATCACATTATGTTGACGGCAGTTATCATCTTCCAGTTTTTATATTTTCGGTTTCTTTAGTTTTACCTGAGGTATGTAGAAATGCCAAAATGCTTCGCATTTTACGTATAACATACGACAAAATTTTATTTGGAAAGAAATTCATTTGGAATAATTTTATTTGGAATTTATTTGGAATAAAATTCTTTTGGGAATAATTTTATTTGGAATTTATTTGAAATAAAATGGCGTTCGTGCGTTGTGTTCTTCTGTGGAGCTAATTTGCATTGTTTCAGAGCGACAGGTTCTCGATGTAGTAGATCGGATGAAAGCTCAATGCTTGGGAAGCCCATTTACGTAAGATGCACGTGTTATGAGACATGCTTTGAACGCATTATACAAAATGGCCACGAAAGCTTGAAATTTTGGTTCTTTGTGCCATTACTAAAATACGAGGGCTGTACAGAAAGTAATGCAACAGTGGGCATAGCTTTTTCATTAACTGACAGAAGTCGCCCAAATTTCACAAGCTGGTGCAGTAACTCTTCTTCTTTAGTAACCCTCCTTCTTCACTGAAGGTAAATAACAGATTCCAAGCAGAAGCAACGTGCCGTCATTCAGTTTTTGACGAAGGAAGGGTGCAGACTGTCCGACATCCACAGATGACTACAGAATGTTTACGGAGATGATACCATTGACAAGAGCAATGTGCACGAATTGATCAAGAAGTCTAACAAAGGGGAAACCAGCATTGAAGACAAACCACGCATTGGGAGACGGTCGTCAGCAACCACTGAGACGAATCATCAGCGAGTGGATGAATTGATTCGCGCGGAGAGACGAGTCACAATCCGTGAGCTTGTTGCACAACTGGACTATGGTCACAATGCCATACAGAAGATGGTGGAAGATTTAGGGTATCGGAAAATGTGTGCAAAGTGAGTACCCGGACAATTGATACCCGATTTGAAGGAGAGATGGGTAGAAGTCTGCTCTGATCTGCTGGAAGCGTTTAAAGCCAATGAAGACACGTTTTTTTCAGATCAAGTGACAGGGGATGAAAGTTTGGCGTGCGTTTACGATCCGGAAACGAGGAATCAATCCATGGAATGGCGTCACACCTCTTCATCAAGGTCTAAGAAGTTCATGAGTCAGCGATCAGCACAGAAAGTCATGGTGACTGGTTTTTATATGACAGGAGTGTTATTCTCTTTGATTGTCAAGAACGTGGCCGTACCGTGACCAGCGAGTGGTACGTTGAGACACTCAAGAAGTTTAGAGAAGCCATAAGGAGGAAGAGACCGAAAATGAATCTGAAAAGGATCCACATTTAACACAACAACGTGAGACCACACACATCTTTGCCAACCAATCGGGCGATCAGTATATTAGGCTGGTAGATAGTCCCCCATCCATCGTACAGCCCAGATCTGGTGCCCTTGGACTTCCACCTGTTCAGCCCAATGAAGGACAGTCTCCGGGGACAACGATTTGATGACACAGACGAGGTGAAAGTGGGTGTGAAGAAATGGGTATAACAATGCGCACCTAAATCTTTTCAAAGAGGGTTCGAGAGTTGGGTTCAACGATGGCGCAAATGCATTGCATTTGATGGAGACTGTGTTGAGTAGTACTTTGTATAGAAGAAGAGTTACTCTACCAACGTGCGCAATTTGAACTACCTCTGTCAGTTAATAAAAAAGTTATGCTCACTTTTGCATTACTTTTGGTACAACCCTCACATAAGGGCATACAGCGGCTCAAGCAGTTCAAAAAAGTAAACCAAGAAAAAGGCGAAGATGTAGGACATATACTCTAATTTAACCCTGCTTTTTAGTTCCTGTCTTCTTATGTAAATTTGATTTTATTCTTGTTAAAACGTTTTCTGCCTGAATACCACATTTTCCTTCTCGATGAATTTAGCTTTGGCAACACTTGATAGCAGGTCAAAGTGAAAATACATAATGAGTCTCGAGAGGTAAGAGCTCGGATGATCAATGGCATGTGTACATTCCTGTTTACGACTGCGAGATTTTTCGTTTTAATTGGGTCATATTGCAGAGGCGCTTAGACTGCTACCTTGTTTTCGACTGACCTATGTTTGTTAGTAGAAAGAACGAGCGATATTTATGCCAAGCGAAAGATTCTTACCTCATCAGCGTATAATTTGATGGTGACAGTTGCATTTTCCGATGCGCTGAAAGACTCCTGGAAAACCAAGATTGAACCATAAGTCACGTCGATTCACTTATACTTTGATTCATTACTAATAAACCCCTAACCATTTATTACAGAAGTGTTTTGAAAGTGCATAATTAATTTTCCAGCTACTTCTACTGAAACTCATTCTGGACAACTACATGTTAGTTATAAAGTTACAATTTTAGTCTGCAGTTATGCTTTTAGTTGAACTTAACGTTAAGGTAATTGTTTGCAAGACATTTCAATTAATCAACAAAAACATTATAAGCTGTTGGCGTAACTTGGACTGTTCAAATCTAGAGCAGGAAGTTTGAAGCTGGCGACATGAGCTTGGAGCAAAAGGCAAGTTAAAGAAATCTGACTGTTAAAGAAATCAGACAACCAGTACCCGCTGAAGGTCAGCAGAGATAAGTGCTCCCCCATCTATCATCCTTGACCTCCAGCACAAAGTCAGCAAGTTCTATTGACGATGGTGCGATGTGCCGCATGAATTGACCCAAGCTCAGGCACAACTACGAGTCGAGATCTGTAAGAAATTGTTCAGCTATCAGCATGACACTCGGCTCATCAAGTGGATAATTACTAAGGATGAGAAGTGAAGCTTCCTGTGGGATACGAACACATCCAACAAGACATTGGAACCAGATGAACTAGCTTTACCTGTCTCCCAACGCGGGTGTTTAGAGAAAAACGTCATAGTGCATGCTCGGCGGAATTCTGAGGATGCGATCTATATGGCTGGACAATAAACGTATAGAGAAAAGCATCATGATGCATGTTCGGTGGAATTATGAGGATGCGATCTATATGGCCGGGTTATCAACGTTTAGATCGCACATAATGATAGCATAATGATGCACGTTCTGAGGAATTATGAGGGTGCGACAGTTCGGCCATATGGATATACACTGAAGAGCAATTGAATTACAGACAGCTGGCGTTATGCAAATGTGGCGCTGAGGGCAGCCCTGTAAACGGAAACGACATGATGTATGCAGCGATCCGACAATATAAGGAGTGATGCGACGGGAATCAGTAAGAGTCGGACGCAGTATGGGTAAGACGAAGGATCTAAGCGAATTTGATCGTGGGCAAATTGTCGGGGCCCGACGAATGGGTCACTCCATCTCGGAAGTCGCGCAGGCACTGGGATTTTTACGAGCCACTGAGTCACGGGTGCACCGTGAATACATCAAATCCGGTAAAACCATCCCTGCAAGGGCCAACTGCCGTGGACAACAGCGTGTGGATGAGCGGGTTCATCGTCGGCTAGCTCGCATTGTAACAGCAGATAGACGGGCCACAGTGCAAGAAATTACTCGGCAATTTAACGCTGGTGCACAAAAACGTGTAAGCAGCCACACCTATCCAGAACCATTTCCTCGCTATGAGGTACAGAAGCCATCGTCCCACGAGGGTACCGCTTCTGACCACACATCACAGGGTACAAAGATTAGCATGGGCGTGGGAACATCGCTTCTGGACCCTAGACATGTGGGAAAATGTTGCCTGGACTGATGAGTCGAGATTCACGTTGCTACAGTACATGCGGATGGCAGGATTGCCCCGTAACTGAGATAACAATTCTCAACACCTAATGCGGAATTCATAGATAGATAGATTTAGAAGAATATTTAGTCCCGTCTGGGCCAAAGTAATTGACACCATCCAACGTTCATGGTAATTTCAAAGGCATAGGCATCTGTCCATTCAATCCTGGTTTCATTTCTTATAAAGCATATGTTTCTTGCTCCGTAACTGAGATAACTATTCTCAACACTTAATGTGGAATTCAGAAAAACTACTTGCAAATATTCAAGTTCCAAAACCAGCGAGGAAACAGAAACCTTCTAAAAATTCTGTTTACCACAATTAGGGATAGTATTCAACAATTGAATGATCTTGGTGTTGCGCAGAATGAGAAGTCTATGTGATTCAGAATATTGAATTAATTAACTTTTTTCAGAGTTTGTCTGCATTTCTTGGTACTGTCACAGGTACTAAACAGAAGAAATGTTTTTCTTTTTCCTTCCTTCTGTAACTCTCGCTGTACTGTGAGAAAGAGTCTTTCCAACATCAGTTTTATGTTCAGCTAATTGAATACCGTTGCAATCGTGTTGCTGTCATTTCTGCTACATCAAAGCTTTAGAATTTCCTTCCAACGCTAAGTTTTCCCAGAACAACCTTCAAGAATAATGAATTAGTAATTAACTACAATAAATCTAAAGCTTTACTTTTTCCAGACAAAAAAAACTAACCAAACCCTTAATTTTAACTTTTCTCTTAATAATTCTCAGATTGAGGCAATTAATAATCTTACATATCTGGGTATTGTTTTCCACAATGACTTAAAATGGAATCTACATATAGAAATGTTCAATCAAACCTATCTATTAAAAAATCAAACCTATCTGTTAAAATATTAAAATTATTATATTATGCATTAATTCATCCACATTTCGATTACTGTTTACTATCCTGGGGTCAAACAACACTTACTAACATCTATCAATTACAAATTCTCCAAAATAAATATATTCGATTAATAGATCTAAAACATAGTTTAAATGTAGGCAACTTACCAGGGCAAAGTATGTTCAGATATTGCAGAGCCAACCCGAACAAATACACTATCTACTAACAAGTAATTGGACAAGCCTGCAATCGACGATATCTGTGGTCCTGATACACGTCACGGCCGCCGCCGTTAAATATCGCGTGGGAAACAACAACGCAACCAGTCGCATGCAAGATGCCACTCAGTTCCGAGCTCTCTGATTTCGGGAAAGGTGTAATCGTCGGGTATCACAGAAATGGCCGATCCATACGCTACATATCCAGCGAGTTGAAGTACCCAAAATCGACAGTGGCCTACGTGATTGCCAAGTGGAAGATGAGAGGTGACTGTCGGAATGTGCCCCGACCCGGCAGACCTACAAAACTGGGAGTTAGAGACCGACGGGTGATGGCCAGAGAAATTCGGAAGAACCGCACCAAATCGATGGGCCACATCTGCGAGGAATTTCAACAAGCATCCGGGAATGTTCTTTCGATGAATACCATCCGTAAGGAAGCCCATCTGCTCGGTTATCATGGACGTGCTGCCGCCCACAAGCCTTTGATCACCAAGTCCAATAGCGCTGCTCGGCTAACGTGGTGCAAAGAACGTCCACAGTGGACCGTTGAACAGTGGAAACAGGTTCTCTGGAACGACGAATCAAGGTTCACCCTCTCCCGCTCGGATGGTAGGGTCTGGGTTTGGCGTTGGTTTGGAGAACGCCTCCTGCCGGAATGTATTGTGCCAACTGTGAAGTTCGGCGGCGGTGGAATTATGCTATGGGGGTGTTTCTCCTGGTATGGCACGGGACCCTTGGTCGCAATTCCTGGTATTCTCAACGCCGAGACCTACTGCACCATTTTGCATGACCATGAGCTTCCTACGTTGTGGCCGTTTTACGGGGTGGACCCATGTTACTTTCAGGATGACAATGCCGCCTATCATGTTGCGAGGTCCACCATGGCTTGGTATGGTGACAATAGGGTTAAACGAATGGACTGGCCTCTGCAGAGCTCGGACCTTAACCTTATCGAGCACCTCTGGGACGAGTTGGAGCGTCGACTTAAGTGGTGCCCCCACCGTCCGAAATCGGTGAAGGAACTGACCTGTCTTCTCCAAGCTGAGTGGAAGAAAATACCGCTAGCCAGCGTACAACACCTGGTTGAGAGTATGCCCCGGAGGGTCGCAGCTGTAATCGCCGCTCGTGGGGGCTCCACCAACTATTGAAGGTGAATAAACTTCGTTTTCCTTTGCTATCCCAGGTGTCCAATTACATGTTGGTAGATGGTGTATGATATTCTAACAATTCAGCAACTGTTTCACTTAGGGAAAATTATGTATAAACGAATTAAAATGAACTTTGGACAGGAGCTCATAGAAATTAATACTGCTACATACCGATATAATATTCGAAACCAAGCTTTATTGAGACTAACTACACTTAGAACACGAACTACTAAACAAAGCCTAGATTATTCTGGTCCAGATTTCTGGAAGTCATTGCCTGCAGAATTAATATCTATTAATAATTTCAATTTGTTTAAAAAGAAACTAAAACACTACCTGTTTAATAATTAATACTCATTCAAAAATGCAAGGTGAGAATTTGATTGATACAGGGATTATTCGACTGATTTACCAGTTGAAGATTTGGTGACAAGGGGAAGGGGAATTTATTTAATGGTAATTGGGTAGGGGGGATTCATAATTTTCATTACTTTAACATTATATTTCTCTCGATATGCTGTCAATTAAATATCATGCTAGACATTTAATTTAGTTAACATGTTATATCTCAGATATGTTTACTCTCTATCTTTTCGTTTTTCTTTCCTTTCTTCGTTCTCTTTTTATTTCTGTTTTCTTTTTTGACTTTTTTGCTGCTATATGAATACTCTTGGCTTGACTTATACCTAGGGAGTTCAAGGCCCAGTCAGGTCTCTTCGAGGCCTTTTCCTTGTTCTTCCCTGCTGTTATTTATATGTTTACGCACAACTGTTCAGAATTATTAACTTTAATATGAAACAGCAAGACCAATAAATGAAATGAAAAGTCATGCTTAAACAAAATACTATTTTGTAGTCACATATTTAAAAAACTAAACCGGAAAACAAAATTGGTCATGACTGAAGATACGTAAATTCCTCCCAAAAAAAAAAAAAAAAAAAAAAAAAATTGAAATTTTGCGAAAAAACGGTTTTTTAATAAACAATTTCGCATTTATTCGCAAAAACTGAAGACACAAAAAAATTGTTGTTTTTCAAAGTTTACTTTACTTAGTTTACTGTTCTTCAAAATTTACTTAGAATGTTTTTCAAAGTTACTTACTGGTGGGCTAAGTACCAAAATACCTAGTTAAAAGCTAACATTGTAGTAGTCTCTATATTCTCTTCCTTTATCCTTTGCTTTCTGTCAGTAATATCTCTGTTGTACATACTGAAATATCTCTCAGCATCCACGCTGTTAACGGGACTATGGAAGCTTTGAATAGCTGTCTTTTCATAGTTTACGTAGCAGCAATTTGTTGCTTTTAAAATCTGTATGACATCAACAGGAGTCTTTTGGTTGACCACTGTAAGTAGCTGTCTGTGAAAATGATTGCATTCATCGATGAGCTCATCCCGTAGTATGTCTGTAAAAAATGGTATTTTAGAGAAGCTTTCCAATAATAAATCTGTGTTCAAATATGATGTGGGTGTGGTCGTGGCTACATATTGACAAAATAGTCTGCCAATATGCTGGTAGACTTTATTTGTTGCGTTGGATGTCATGTGAAAGGTCAATTTATTTAAACTCTTAACTGCTGCTGTCTTCATTAACTGCTGCTGTCTTCAGCATAATCAATTTCAGAATTCTTGTTGTCAAAATGCTTTCTGTCTTTTCGCTAAAACACCCTTGACTTTGGTGCTCAAGAGAAAACTGTAAACCTACTAATTTACTACACAAAAATTGTGCGAACGGATAGTTTGATAATTCAAAATTGACAATTAATTTCATAATTTTCGGACAGAATTCAAAAACGAAAGTCAATTGAACGCGTATTTTACGAGCTAGAATTTCATTTTCAAGACTTTCCTTTAGGAAACTAGTAATCGAGTTATTGTCCTCATATTCATTGAGAAAAGCAACAATATGCTCCCTATATTTGCTCAAATAAATGATAGCTTTGAACCAAGAATTCCACCTTCTTACAGCAGGCGTGGGGTAGAGTTTTGCTGGCAGTTGAGGTGGCTTTCAGATAGCTTAAATGCGCACTTTTCATTTTTTTGGAGGGCAAAAAAGCTGTCTTTCATCTTGGTCACAATTAAATTAAATTCTTTGAATCCTTTTATAAATACGTAACCCAAAAGATTCACCTTATGCGCCCAACATTGGTAGTGCAAAATATGGTCTCCAAGAAATATTTTTAATAAGTTGCAGCACGCAGTCATGTAACGTGCAGAGTCTGATACTAGGCCCTTTATTTGAGAGTATTCAATTTTGTATTCTTTCAAGGTGCCAGTTATTGCTTGAGAGCAAGTGGAAGAATTAGCAACGTTTAAAAAATATACACTTGCCAGGAAACATAACGGTTCAGGTTCTGAATTAATAGTTTTCAATAGGACTGAAAAAACACATCTCTCTTGTTTATCGGATGTTTCATAGGCTACTACAACTACTGGTTCATTTTTCAGCTGCTCTTTTATTGCCTCTTTCTCCGAAATTCCGAAAAGTGGTACATATTTACGTCTCAAAGTATCTCCAGAAGGAAGGTTACCAGAAGTAGGCACATATTTTGGAAAATAATCGCGAACAGCTGGGTTATCTAGTTTATGCATGGGAATATTGACTTTTAAACACATTCTTACCGTGTCTTCTGCAAAATAATCTCTTTCCTTTTTGGTACGTTTTTGCGCTTGAAAACCACCGACGATTGTAGTCTGCCGTTTAGCTCCAGATGGGTCTGGCTGAGCTACGTTTTTCTTCTTTAAGTGAGTAGCAGAGATCTTATTTTTCATTAAAATATCCCTTTTCTGCACTTCTAGACGAACATCACAAAGTTTGCACATCACGATATTTTATCGTCTAAATACAATCCCGCGTGGTCAAACCCTTCTCTGCTGCAATTCCTTCTTAGAGCGGCCCATATTGATATACGTCTGTCAAACGGATCGCTAGCGTTGTAGTTTGTAGTCTACTAGCAAAATGCAAAAACAAACATGTGCTCATTCGTATTCTTTCAAGGCCAGCCAGCCAGTGCGACTGAGCGGCGCTGGCTGACTCACCGAGAGGGAAAGAGGCGTGGCCTTAAGTTTCCCGAATTACGCACTCTGAGTAGGACACGCACGGCGCAAGTGCTGCGCGGAATAACGTCCTAGTTTCGCTTTGAAAAAGTTAATTATCGAGATGTCGCAGAAAAGTAGTTAAAATCAAATTTTCGTATTTATTTGCTTATATTGGCGAATTTAGCATTTATTCGCATCTATTTCGTAAATACGAAAATTACGTATCCCTAGTCATGACGCTATTCAATCTAGTTTTTACCTTTCACGACTAGCCCATCGCAAAATAATCCATGGATCGATTGCACGCATTGAGGCGGCTTAGATCAAACTGTAGCTTTGGATATCAGTTAAGAAAACACCAACTATGCAGCGCTTATAGCGAAGTATAAACCCGATTATTCGGGGGCGTAAAACAGTACATGCAAGTCTCCAAGCTTTCGCTCTTTAGTGGGAGGCTTTTAAATGGCTCACTGAAAATCTTTCTAGGTATTAAATGTCTTGTCCAACATTTTATGTCAAACCAATGACTTGAAAGATCCTCCCATTGGAGAGCGCAAGCTTGGAGACTTGCATATACTCTTTACGCCCACTAAATAAATGGATTTTTACTGAACAATAAGCGTTTTGGACTTGTATTTTTGGAATAAAGTTGGACGTTTTTTGACAGAACCTAATGAATTGGACCGCTATTAATTTCCTTAATGAACAAATGCGCTTGCGAAAAGACGTCTACCAGAAAAAGATTTAACGAATACCTAAGAATGACTAACTGATTTAATGAATGTACATTAAATGTTGGAAAACGTGCGAAAAAACAACATCTTTGAATAGTTAATCACTGAGCCAGTTCCGTGCTCTTCCAACGCAAACATCCGCACAACCATATGTCATTGTGGTACGGATGAACATCGGTGGAAATGTACTTTGGGTGAAGTTAACAGTATAACGCTTTATTTGTTCTTTAAATTCCGAGTTGTTCAATTTCTGTGCCCTTCCTTGAAAGTGAAATATCTCTGAACTCCTGTCAAAGAAAATGAGAAAGACTTGTGACTGATTAACCGATTTAATGAATACTCGTCTGGTCGTAAAAGATTTTTAGAACGCATTCGTATAGTAAACTTTATCTGATCACAATCTCCATTTATTCATTTTTCTCGCGTTAGTCTGCGAAACACATTTATGAAAAGTATTCTATAGGTTCATTTCTGCCCAGAGGTATCACAGACGAGAACTACATTTCGAGTTTCACTACAAAATAAATCTTTTATCAAAGGAACTGTTCATGAAGGTTGTGTTCGGAACAAAGATTAATTTGCAACGTCTAACACATCTGATTACATCGAAGTTTCCCCCTTCTCCGCCCCCCCCTCCTCCTCCCCGCCTTTTAGTGTGTCATGCGGCACAGAACGCAGGAGATCGCCGCCGCACTCAGCCATGCGGCGTTTCGAACAAACTTGTTGGTTGGACGCCTAAATTATTTAGCTACGACAGCATCGTCCATTTTGTACGAAAATTGATTATTGCGGAAATCTGCTTTGGGGGTATTGCTGGAACCAAAATGGCTTAGTTAAGGGATCATTTAACGCGCAATTGTTTCGTTGCACCGAGCGCATGGGACCTTTCATTAATCCATGCAATTTGCACGACTATTTCCTACATTAAAGCTCCGACTTCGTCAGTTCCGTGGAGTCAACGAGAATCCAGATGACGTGCTGACAAATTAAGAAAATAATTAGCATGCATGGGAAGGAAACATGCAGGAAATTATCCGTCGCTAATAATTGAGAAGATCAGTGCAAAATCAGAAACAGGAACTAAAGCTGGTTGGTTCATAAAAGCATATGCTTTCTTTTTTTGTTGTTTTTATGACGTATGCATTCCGCTAATTACATCCAATCTTTGAGATAGCTAGTTAATCGGACGTATGAAAGCAATCAGGAATTGAAGATGCAAACGGCATATATACTGCGCGAACGGTTGGATTAAGAGATGACTTACAGATTTGTGATAACAGACTTGGGTGAATATCTCGATATCGAGATTTCTGGTAAATCTCTTTGGATTCAGATTCTTTTCCCAAGAACTTCCAAATTTTATCAATTTCATTTCTATCATCAGAAGTTTGTCAGATTTTCGCGGAATTTCCATGGCTGATAGAAAGCTAATCACCTGTAAGGCACAGTTGGTTGTGTGCTAGGCAACTGCTGAGGTTTCGACTCCCCATTGCCGTCCATTTAATTCGGAAGTTTTCGCGAGTTTTCTCCGACTATAATGGGAATGTGTAGGCGAAAATTTTCCCTGAAAGCCTGAACCGCGTTTACTTCTGGGATTTGTGCCCTTCCTCCAGTACTGAGCAGGCTACCCAATCTGATGTATTTTTGGCTGAGAATACTATTAGAGAACGTGACGTATATATCGAACTAACCTCCATTTTAAGTTTATGTCGTCTTACGTACAGTATGTAAATTTGGTTACTCTTCGCTACAGTTTTTCTTACTGAACGTCACATAAGTTCCCCGAAGGACTTTAGCTTTTGCGATCTGGGAGCACTAACAGTGGGCCATAGAAAGATAAAACGATAGTACACAGATTTTTGCAACGTGCACAGGTAGAGATTACTACAGCAGTGTATAAGTATCTACGTAGAGGTTACTGCATATTGATTAGAGATAAGGTGCAGACTGAAGGAGTAGACTGTTAAACGCTTATGTAAAATCAGGGGAGATATATGTGATCAACGAACGAATCGTGTTCCGGCAAAAGCTTATTTACATGTTCTGAATTAGCAGCATTTACAGGAATAAATCATTGTGAGATTGATGTCTTTATTGATGCCAACCAGTTTATATTCCGGTAAAAGCTTATTTAGATGTCCTGCACAGCATATAAAGAAATAAATCATTGTGAGATTGATGTGTGTATTGATGCCGGCCAGTTCGGCGAAATCTTATTTAGATGTCCTGAATTAGCAGCATTTAAAGGTATAATTCATTGTGAGATTGATGTTTGTATTAATGCCAGCCAGTTCGGAAAAAACTTATTTAGATGTTCTGAATTAACAGCATTTAAAGGAATAAATCATTGTGAACTTGATGTCTGTATTCATGCCAGCCAGTTTATATTCCGGCGAAATCTTATTTAGATGTCCTAAATTAGCAGCATTTAAAGGTATAATTCATTGTGAGATTGATGTCTGTATTGATGCCAGCCAGTTTATATTCCGGCAAAAACTTATTTAGATGTCCTGAATTAGCAGCATTTAAAGGAGTAAATGACTCTGAGCTTGATGTCTGTATTGATGCCCGCAAGATTATATTCCGAGAAAAGTTTATTATGATGTCCTGAATTAGCAACATTTAAAGGAATAAATCATTGTGAGATTGATTTCTGTATTGATACCAGTGAATTTATATTCCAGCAAAAACTTATTTAAATGTTATGAATTAGCAAGCAGCATTTAAAGAAATACATCATTGTGAGATTGATGTCTGTATTGATGCCGGCGAGTTTATATTCCGACAAAAGCTTGTTTAGATGTTCTGAATTAGCAGCATTTAAAGGAATAAAGTAGGGGACTAATGTGAATTCACTTGAGTTTCTTTATAATTGGTGATTTCGCTAATTTGGAAATTCATCTGCAACGAAGATGTGTAAGAACTTTAGGGCCAAATATTTAGCAAATCAGTTAGTCTGTTAACCATTTAAAACTACATCTGTGAAAAAAAAAAAACTCGATAGGGACGCAGCTCCGTTCGACGGCAAGGGATCTCTGCTATCTGTAATGTCATGCGGAGAAGATTGGGAGCTCGGGAGCGAAAACACTATCTCATTTCATGTGAACACTTGCTGTACATCTTTGGTGTTCGACGGTAATATACCATTACGATATACACGGTCGAGTCACATTACTGTGATTTTTAGCACGTCTTTTGTAAAAAAAGATCGTGCTTATGTTATCGGTTTGTCCGTCAGTCCGTTCGTCTGTACCCACGGTATCTCTGCAACTATTAGTCCGATTTGAAAAATTCTTTTTGCATTCGAAAGCTTGAAATATGCGAATGATGATCCCTTATTCCGTATTTTTTTACGATGTACAATTTCGCCGCTAGAGGGCGTAAATGCAGATGATGTCGAATTCAAAAATAAGTTTTTTTTTTTTTTGAGGTTTAACGACCACCGTGAGCAACTCAATGGGCTATAAGCAGTCGCCCAGTCCCTAATTTAGGGTCACTGGTTCCAGGGAAGGGAGAGAGCCAGTGCCGTAAGACAAACACAACATCCATGTCTCACCGGGATTCGAACCCGGACCCCGTTCGGACGAATGATCAGAGGCCATCGCTTAGACCACTGCGCCACCGGGGCGGCCAAAAACAAGTTTTATTCCACTTATTTGCTTCTAAACATCCGATTGAAAAAAATCTTTTATCTTTCGATTCCATTTATGCCGAAGAGTATTTTGGATATAGCTTCTTTTTCAAATTACGCATACATTTTCCGCTAGGGGGCGTAAAAGTAAATTGCATCTTTTCCGATAACTTCTCTTCTAAAACTCCGATTTGAAAAAAAATTCACCGGATACATCTCCTGATGCACAATCCTTTGCATATAATTTCCAATTTTTGGTAAAAAATACTTTCGCCACCAGCGGGCGTAAGTGTTAATTTTCGCTTCTGACGTATTTGCCATAAAATCTGAGCTTCTAAAATATCAATTGAAAAAATTCTTTCGTGGACTGATGCCACTCACATCGATAAACCTTTTCGGAATATTTTCTTCCTAAAATATTCCACAGTTTCTTATTTTTGTCAATATCTTATTTTTGTAAATATCTCGACTTCTAGGAGTCCGATTTAAAAAATTCCTTCTTTGTTGGATAGTGTTTCCGTGTCGCATGTTTTTCATATAATTTCAAAATCTTCACGTTATTCATAGACTTTCCGTTAGGGGGCGTAAATGTAAATTGCGTTTTCCCCTACATCTCTGCTTCTAAATCTCCGATCTGAAAAACTCTTTCTGTGCCGGATACAGCTCCTGATGGGAAATCGTTTGCACATAATTTCTAATTTTTATAAAAAAAAATGGTTTGGCCACCAGGGGGCGTAAACCTTAATTTCCGCTTCTGATGTATTTGCAGCAAAATATAAGCTTCTAAATTCTCGATTGAAAATAACGTCGTTTGTAGACCGATACTACTCATGCCGACAATTTTTTTAGAAAAAATGTCTTCTTATAATAGTGCACGGTTTCTACGCCAGGGGGTGTAGATGTATATCTTATTTTTGTCAATATCTCTACTTCTAAAAGTCCGATTTGAAAAATTCTTCTTTGTTGGATAGTGTTTCCGATGCGAAATGTTTTTCCTGTAAATTCAAAATTTTCAAGTAAATCATAAACTTTCCGCTAGGGCGCACAATGGTAAATTGCGTTCTTAGCTCCTAAAACTCCTATTTAAAAAATTCTTCCTGTATCGCATACAAGATCTGGCGGTAAATATTTTTCACGGAATTTCTAATGTTTGATAAAGATTGGTTGGCCACCAGGGGTCATAAGTGTATATTTCTACTTCTGATGTATTTGTAGCAAAGTCTGGGCTCCTGAAAACTCGACTAAAATTTTTTTCTTGGACCTATACCGCTCATATGGATAAACCTTTTGTGAATACTTTCTTCCTAAAGTAACGCATGGTTTTACCATCACGGGTTGTAAAGTCACATCGTATTTTTGTCGATAACTCTGTTTCTAAGAGTTCGTAAGCTCACGATTCCGTTTACAGCAATATCTGAGGGATTAAAGACCCGATTGAAAAATTTCTTTCTTCCGTCAGACATATTGTCTTCCATACCGGTTCCATTGACTTGGAATAGCTTTGATAAATTTAATTTGCGTCAGAACGGATTCAAAAGACGTGCTTATTACACCCGAAAATTCGGTGTCATCTTTCTTGTTTTTTTTTTTATTACAGGTTTAACGACCACCATGAGCAACTCAATGGGCTACAAGCAGTCGCCCGTCCCTAATTTAGAGTCACTGGTTCCAGGGAAGGGAAAGAGCCAGTGCCGTAAGACAAACACAACATACATGCCTCACCGAGATTCGAATCCGGACCCCTTTCGGATGAATGATCAGAGGCCATCGCTTAGACCACTGCGCCACCGGGGCGGCAATTACTGTGATTACCAACTGATATCCAGAGTAAACGCCGTATGCAGGGCGAACAGCAGCTAGATGGGCTGAGAGTTGGAAGAGGTTCACAGGCATGTGTAACCATGCGGACTGCAGTGCATCTGACAGCTGCTGGAGGGTGCGTGGTAGAGGATCCATAGAGCAAATAACACGATTGAGGTGGTCCCACAGATACTGAATTGGTTTTAATTCTGGGAAATCAGGGAGCCAGGGAAGTATTTTGAAGTCTTTATCGTGCTCTTCCAACCACTCTTGGGCATTTCTAGCTGTGTGACACGTCGCATTGTCCTTCTGGAAGATCCCATCTGCTCCACGGAAGACAATCAGCATGTATGCGTGTACGTGATCTGCAACGAAGGATTCATAACGGATTTGGTCCATAGTGCCTTCCACAGGTATGAGTGGACCCAGGGAATGGCATGAAAACATTACCCAGACCATAACGCTGTCCCCCATCAGCTTGTATTTTTCCAGCAATGGTTGAAGAGTGTTTGTTCTCCGATGTTTCTCCCCTTGTACACCAACGAGCATCCGTTCGACGAAGCAGAAAACGTGTCTCGTTGGAGAAGGCAATCTTTTGCCAATCAGCGGAGGTCCAATTCCGATATTGCCGTGCAAATGTAAGCCTTTTCTGCCGATGCACCTTTGTTACCATAGGTGCAGCGACCATCCGTTTGCATCGGAGCACCATACGCAGTAGGGTTCGCCGAACTGTCGTTTTAGACACACTTCTGGTAGCCCCCTGGTTCATTCGGTAAGAGAGTATCCCAACTGCAGCGTGTCCATCGGCCCTCACGCACCTTCGAAGCCGACGTTCACTTTTCACATCAATGGCACATGGTGCTCCGCAGTTTCCACGTTGCTTTTTTTTAATGGTGCCATTTCTCCAATCACGATACACTTTAACCATAACAGCACGCGAACACTTCATGAACTGCGCTGTTTCAGAAATACTGCCACCGTTGGCCCGAAAGCCGAGAATAATCCCTTTTTGTGAATCTGATAAATCGCTCCTTCTGTCCATGACAAGAACGCGTGATATGTTTTAAGAATGCCTACAGCACACCTTATAAACTGAATGGGCACTTTATTATGACCACATGACAGTTTTAAGTAAATGAGCTATGGTTGCACGCTGTTGCCGTCAGAGGGCGAGACCAGTATAAAAAGGGAAAGCTTAGTGCTTGCGACAGTAGTAGAAGTGATTTTTGGGTGACGAGATGGGTAAAAAATGCGATTTGACGGACGTTCAACATGGAATGATTGTAGCAGAGCGGAGCCATGGAGCGAGTATCACCGAAACCGCTGCATTCGTGAAAAGTTCCAGAGCAGCTGTTGTTAAAGTGTTTAAAGACTGGATTGTCGGGCAAAAAACTGGGTCTCTACGTGCAACGTGTGGTCGTCATCGATTAGTGACTGCTCGGGCTGAACGGAGAGTGCCCAGACTGATAACAGACAAAAGAAGGGCAACAGTGCAGCAAATTACATACCATCTTAATCAAAGATCCCCTCAAATGATCTCTGCACGCACTGTTCGCCGTACACTGCATCGGATGGGATATGGCAGCCGAAGGCCTATTCGAACACCTTTGCTGTCAGCAGTTAACAAGAGAAAACGTCTCCAGTTCGCACAGGAGCACAAGTATTGGGAAGTCGATAATTGGAAACAGATTATGTGGTTCGATGAATCACGTTTTCAGTTGCGCCATACCGATGGCCGAGTGAGAAGTTGGCAGAAACAGCACGAAAGCATGGGCCCCAAATGCATTGCTACAGCCCTTCAAGCTGGCGGAGGCAACGTTATGGTTTGGGGAATGTTTTCCTGGCATGCTTTGGGCCTTTTAAGTCGTGTTGATCAACGTCCTACTGGCACATCATATATAAACATCATTGCGGACCAAGTGCATCCTGTTATGTGGATGGTTTATTCCAATGGCGGTGACTACTTTCAACCAGATAATGCGTCCTGCCATAGTACTCGTATTGTACTTGATTGGTTTCAGGAACATGCCGGTGAGTTTACTTTGCTTAGGTGGCCCCTACAATCTCCAGATCTCAACCCCATTGAGAATTTGTGGGATGAAGTTGAACGAGCCATCAGACAGCTGGATCTACAACCCTGCAATCTCACACTCCTGAAAAGTGCTATTTATCAAGCATAGTCTCAGATTCCACAAACCATCTATCAACATCTCGTGGAGTTCATGCCACGAAGAATCGACGCAGTATTAAAGGCAAAAGGTGAAGGTGGCCCAACGAAGTACTGAGGGGGTGGTCATAATAAAGTGGCCACTCAGTGTATACCCTCCAAGCCAGCTCACGACACGTGCTATCACTCATTAGCTACGCGCTGTTGAAGTCAAAAGTAGGAGGTGGTGGTCACAATAATGTGACTCGACTGTGTAAATGGTGAAAAAATAAAATTTCAAAAACATTCATAATGTTAGAAAATTTCATGACAATATTTCACTGTTTCCCTCTTCTGATCGTCATTCAGTGATTTACGGACCAACCTGGAAGAAACCTTCATTTCTGAAACATTTGCCACAATATAGTGAAATTGTTCATGGAAATGTTGAAAGTTGTCCTGTGGATTGTATGATCAGGTTTCCAATGGCATCCACATTTGCTAGCGTGAACATGGTAATGGGTACATCTTCGACACTGTTCCTCGCTTCAATTTAGCTACCCAACTTTTTTCAGTGGTGTATGTTAGACAGGATTCCCGTAATATTTGCTGCACATCTTCACGAATTTGTTTCTGCGACATGTCCTTTCGAACGAAGGTACTCAATGACTTCATGATTCCCTTGACGGTCGTCATCTTTATTCACCTTCTTCATGTGCCATATACCTCTATTTAACATACTTTTTGATTTTCTGTTTTCTTATGTAAATTTAGTTACTTCTTGGTTAAACATTTTCTCACAGAACGGCACATTCCTTCCCCGAATAGCTGGTATAATTTGGCAACACTGACAGTGAGTCGAAGCAAAATAAATGACGAGGTTAAATATGAACTTAGCGGAGTTGCAGAGATGTCGATAAATTGCTAATTGTTAAAAGTTGTTATCAGTAAATATATAGAGCCTATTTGATTATCGACGAATGAGTGCCATTAATATGCAACTCATATCTACGTTGATACCAGCTGGATTATTTTCTGGCAGCGGGTTTATATTGATGCCACTTTAATACTTCCAGTCATTGGAACAATAAAATTTTGTTTAACAATAAGTCAGCAAACAAATAGAAATCCGTGTTTTATTGGTGTAGGAAAAACGATATAGACTTCCGCAAGCTTTCCCCGTCAACGTACGGCTTCATCAGGAGGCGACAACGGAAACAGAATCAAACTAAAATAGACAAATTCGCATACACATAATCAAATAAATATGATAGGTAGAACAACACGCTCGCGCATGCCAAACACGAGGGAAAACAAATGAAATGTAACGTTACAACATATGATCAAAAACGTAATAAAACATTAATGCATATAGAATCATTGCATACTGCTTAACCCAAGAAAATCTCTCCAAGTCACAGGGAGCTCAGTTGAAACTTCCGTGTTGCATACATCATGGCGTGACAATATCTCAATAGTTTCTCTAATAGCCGCTGTTCTGCAATCCTTGTAAGGAGCAATTTTGCGGATGTCCTGCCATTGCGGCTCCGCTCCCTGTACAGCTACTTCCCGAGCAAGCGCTGTGGTAAGCTTATTAAGCTTTACATCTCTTTTATGTTGCGCCATTCTCACACTGAAAGACCTTTTTGTGAGTCCCACATAATGCGCAATGGAGGAGTCCGGGTACCGCAGTGAAACGCTATAGATACCGGCTTCTGTAAGGCTCGTGGTGTCATTTCTTTCGGTGCTGAGTATGGCCGCCATTAATTTAGGTGATTTCAAACCTCCTCCCAGACTTCTCCCTCAAAGAAGGCTCTTGATGAAATATGAAATTCTGCGTATATAGGGAATAGCACCAAGGTGTATTATGAACTCACGCACGTGAATAACCCTATTCTGCCAACCTCAGCAAACCCAACAACCCATAAATACGCACTCCTCACATACAGAGCTAGAAGGTCCAAGATGCTGTGTACTGAGAGAGTGAGCTATAAAGCAGAAGTTAGGGCTCTGAAAGATCTCGCCAGAACTGGAGGATTTGACATTTCCAGAGTGGAAAGCATCATAGCGAAAACAGAGGCAAGCAATCGAATTAAGGTACGTGAAAGGGAAGTATTGAAATTTATGTGGTACTATTCCCTATATACCCAGAATTTCATATTTCATCAAGAAAGTTCTTCGAAGCGGCTATTAGAGAAACTATTGAGATATTGGCACGCCATGATGTATGCAACACGGAAGTTTCAACTGAGCTCCCTGTGTCATGGAGACATCTTCTTGGCATAAGCAGTATGCAATGATTTCATATGCATTAATGTTTTACGACGTTTTTGATCGTATGTTGCAACATAACATTTCATTTGTTTTCCCACATGTTTGGCATGCGCGAGCGTGTTGTTCTACATATCATATTTATTTGATTATGTGTACGTGAATTTGTCTATTTTAGTTTGATTATGTTTCCATTGTAGCCGCCTGATGAAGCCGTCCGTTGACGGGGAAAGCTTGCAGAAGACTATATCGTTTTTCCTACACCAATAAAACATGGATTTATATTTGTTTGTTATAGTTTTGGTGTTGACAACCCATAATTTACTCATCATTAATAAGTCAGCAGCTGAATCTTTCTACATGGGCGTTTCATTACTGTTTTCTGAAGTGTGATTTATATGCTACGAAGCTACACTGGTGTGCAAAAATTAAGGACGAAGAGGAGAAATTAGAATAACAGCGGAACGAGCAGGCAGAACAGACCGAAAGACCACTCTCAGGAGATAGACTAGGCTCTGCTACTGTAGGGCATGCGCTTATATGCAGCACGACGTGGGGCGGGGGATGTCGGAAGGGTATAAAGCACACGGGCAGTGTACGCTCAGCAATTCGGTGAAAGCTATTGCACGGTGTACATCGGTTTGATCGACGTCGAATTGCTGCCACCGTGTGATATGGCCAACAGGCGATCCAGTAGACGACATCTGGATGATTTTACCAGAGGTCGCGTCATTGGGAAGTTGGAAGAAGTTCGAAGTGTGACTTGTGTGGCCAAAGATATCGGGATCGCTCACAGCATCGTTTCACAAGCGTGGTGAGCATTTCAGACGACAGGAACAGCTGTCCGAGAGTTTAGCAGTGGTCGTCCACGAGCAACCACGGCGGTGGACGACCGGTATATTGTCCTACAGGCGAGAAGAGACCGACGGCAGACAGCGGACGAAATCGCAAGGCACATGCAACAGACAACTGGACGTCTGTTATCGCGTTTTACCGTGACCAGGAGGCTGCACAAAACAGGTCTATTTGCACGTCGATCAGTATGGTGCGTGCCATTAAAGCCTGCTCATCGGAGACGGTGGTTCCTGTGGGGCCAGGAACACAGGAACTGGACACATCAGCAATGGGGTCGAGTTCTCTTTACCGATGAGAGCCGATTTAGTCTGACGAGCGATTCTGGACGTATACACATCTGGAGAGAGCAGGGAGCACGCAATCACACCTCCAACATCATCGAAAGGACCGGTTTCAGGTGGCGGGGCAATATCATGCTTGGTAGCCGTACTGACCTCCACATCTTCCAAGGAGGTTCAGTCACTGATGTCCGCTATTGTACCGAGGTTCTCCTGCCTCACGTGCGTCTGCTAAGAGGTGCTGTGTGTCCTGAGTTCCTCTTCATGGACGACAACGCTACACCTCATCGTACAGGGGCTGTCGCAGAGCTGTTGGAGAGTGAAGATATTCAACGCATGGATTGGCCCGCAAGGTCCCCGGACCTAAATCCAATCGAACACGTGTGGGACCTTCTCGGGGGACGCTTGGCAGCACGTCACCAGCCGCCAGCAACGATTCCGCAGCTGCGATTGGCGCTCGCTACAACAGGAATGGGCCCCGATGTCTCAACAGCTCCTTGACAACCTCGCCCTCAGCATGGGCAGACGTTGTAAATCCTGCAACGCAGTCGGGTGTGATCATATCCCCTACTAAAGGCTGGATTTTTCTTGGCAGCCGCCTGTTACATGGACGTTTCTGTCTTCTGTCCAGTTGTGCTCGAAGCTACCTTTTCAATAAAGTGCCTTTGTATCATTTGGATTCCTTATTTGGACGGTTTTGCTCACTTGTCCCATATTATTACATCTTGGGGATCTTATGGTATGATTTGAGTCGATGTGGAGCACTTCTGCAAGACGTTACATTCGAAAAACCATCTCGTCCTTAATTTTTGCACGCCAGTGTATTTAATAACATTAAACAATTATCTAGCTACCTGTAGTTAACCATCTGAGAAATTAAAACGTTGTACTCCTTTTTTTTCTTTTGATTGCAGGTTTAACGACCACTGTGAGCAACTCACTGGGTTGTAAGCAGTCTCCCGTCCCTAATTTAGGGCCACTGGTTTCAGGGAAGAGAGAGAGAGAGCCACGGCCGTAAGAAAAACACAACATCCATGCCTCACCGGGATTCGAACCCGGACCCTTCTCGGACAAACGGTCGTAAGCCAGCTGGGCCGCTATATTCACTTCAATGCCCTCTGTAAAGAAAATAATATAATTATATCTGAAATAATCTAACCTGAATTTTTTGTGAACACGCATGTTGAGTCTCAGCACAAATTAGCAATATTGTCTTTCAAGAAGAATTTCGCTATCTACATGGCGCAAAAAACGTTTCAGCCAGTCTTCGTCCATACACATGTATTCATATATCAGGTAATCCCAAAAATACTGTCGTTTTTCCAACGTGTGAAGAAAAGAAAGAAAAACGTACCTGGAACAGGTGTTTTAATCCATATAATAAGTGCCCCCGGTAGTTACAACCTTCTCCCATCGATTGACAAGGTTTTGAATTCCAGACGTGTAGAATTCCATGGGTTTCGATGTAAAAAAGGCAGAAAGGGTTCACCGTACCTCCTCCACATTCCGAAGTGTAGTCCCAGCAAGGCCGCTTTGCAGGCTGTGAAAGAGGTGGTAGTCAGATGGGGCGATGTCAGGGAAATATGCTGGATGAGGAAGTTTTTCCCATACGAAGTCCTGCAACGTGGCATTGATCATTTTCTCTGTGTGTGGTTTTGCGTTGTCCTGCTGAAGCAGCACGCTTTTACGATTCACGATTGCTAGACGTTTATCCTGCAAAGCAGTGCGTAGACGCTGCAGCTGCTGACAGTAGACTTCCCTTGTAATGGTTTTGTTGGGTGGCAGCAGCTCGTAATGGATTATGCCTTGCATATCCCGCCACACAGACATTTTTTTTTTTTTTCGATTGGAGGTTTAACGACCACCGTGAGCAACTCAATGGGCTATAAGCAGTCGCCCGTCCCTAATTTAGGGTCACTGGTTCCAGGGAAGGGAGAGAGCCAGTGCCGTAAGACAAACACAACATCCATGCCTCACCGGGATTCGAACCCGGACCCCTTTCGGACGAATGATCAGAGGCCAACGCCTTAGACCACTGCGCCACCGGGGCGGCCCACACAGACATCAAAACCTTTTGTGGGAAACGTCCTGGTTTCGCCACTGCTACAGGCATATTCCCTTTGGAAATCCACTGCCGTTTACGCTTAATGTTGTGATAAACAATCCATTTTTCATCACCCGTGACAATTCTGTGCTAAAACGAATCCCTTTTTTCACGAGAGAGCAAAGAAGTGCAAATGTCCACATGCTGTTGTGGAGTGAGATCATGGGGTATCCACGTATCCAGTTTCGACACAAAACCGAGGTCCTGCAGATGCTGTTGAACAACGGAATGGGTTGAATGAACAATTCCTCGACTGTTGTCTGCGGATTTCTCTCAACAGCAGCTTTCAGCACGTCGTTATCCAGCTCAACAGGCCGTCCGGGTCGCTGCATATCCTTGAGGCTGGTGTCCCCCCTTCGAAATTTCTGGAACCAGCGTTGACATTTCTTGACCTCCAGGGTACCTGGCCCATACACGGTATTGATGTTTCGTGTTTCTAGGGTCGCTGAATGTCGATGGTGGAACTCATACAGCATAATGCGCCTAATGTGGTCTTCTGACACTGCCATTTTCTATGCGGTTTAAGTACACAACGACTGCACCTAGAACTCCCGTTTGCGATCTCAAGTGACTTGAAGGTCTGCTCGCGTGATCCCTCTTATACTCACCGTGGTAGACGTCGCAGTCTGGGCACCAGGGACTCACTACTGTTTGACTTGCGCAAAACGACATTACTTCTGAGATGACCTGATATTCCGAATCGGCTCTTCGTCCGACAGAAATGCATCAGTATTTATTGCTGCTTTCTTATTGACTAGGTTTTGCATACGATTTCATTCGTGTGGAACTCGTACATATTCTCTATTGTCCCAACCTACTATCTCAGAATATACTATCATATGTACAATGCTGGCCACCCAAAATGCAACACCAAGAAGGACACGAGACAGCAAAGGCAGATTTACTGGACACATAACAACACATACAAAGATGAAACGATTGAGCTTACAGGCCAGTGCGACTTGCGGAACACGCAGACATCAATAGTTAGTGTGGCCGCCATGGCTGGCAGTAACGGCCGCTACACGCCGCTGCATCGAACGAAAGAAGCTTTGGATGTGGGCTTGGGGTATGTCGGTCCAGGCTGCTTCCACACGTTGCCACAGTTCATCAGGCGTAGCCGCGGGTGGTGATTGCCAGGCCACTTGGTTGCCGATCAGTGACCAGACGTGTTTGATGGGCGACATATCGGGAGAACAGCCGGGCCACGGCAGCAGTGACAGCTGGTGGGTCGTGAAGAATTGTTGTACGATGCGTGCCACGTGCGGGCGCGCATTTTCCTGTAGAAACGTGGCCGCTGGCAGGTGCTGCAGGTAAGGGAGGATTACAGGCTCCAAAACGTCGGAGATGTAGCGGTGGCTGTTGAGTGTACCGGCGATGCATACCAGAGGGGTGCGGGTGTCATATTCAACTGCACCCCAAACCATAACGCCAGGCAATGGACCGGTATGGCGATGCATAATGCAGGCGTCATACAGTCTTTCAACGCGGTGCCGCCACACGCGGATCCAACCATCGTGGTGTTGCAGGCAGAAGCGGGATCCGTCGGAGAAGACAATGTCGTGCCATTCCGTAGTCCAGGTGCAGTGCTCAACGGCCCACTGTCGCCGCACTTGCCGGTGGTGTATTGTCAATGGTAATCGGAGCAATGGGTGCCGTGCGACAAGTCCCTGCTCTTTCAAACCACGTCGAACGGTACGAGCTGACACAGGTTGTTGCGCAACACACCCTAATTCCTGCGCTAACGTTCGTGATGTGGCGGTACGAGCCGTCAATGCTCGCCGCACAACATGCCGGTCTTCTCGTTCGGTGGTGTGCCGCGACTGCGGCAATCGCTCGCGTCCTTGCGTCCGTCCCTCCTGCACCCACCGAATCCATACTCGCCTCACTGTGGCTGGATGTCGTGCCACACGGGCGCCGATGTCTCGGTACGATAAACCGCTGTCGCGATAAGCCACTATTCTTCCTCTGTCGAACTCCGAAACGTGCTGGAATGACTGCCGTATTCTGCGACGAGGCATAAGGAAGCTTCCAACGCACAGGTCCGGCAGCACAACACACTTCCACTACTTACGCCTCGCCTTCTGTTCACCCTTCTTATAGTGCTTCTCGGTGGCTGGCCGGGCGCACATGATTTGCATATGCCTTGCAATGCTAATCGTTTGCATGTCATCCCGCGGGCGACGCATGCTGCGAATTTCAGGCCAATCGGATGCTTCATTCTTGGTGTTGCATTTTGGGTAGCCAGCAGTGTAGCTACAGTGCTTCTGCATATACCACATTTCTAGTTTGGTTGCAATTTATTACTTAAGAATATTAATACAGGTATAAAATTATTAATTTATTACTCAAATATTAATGCAGGTACCTACTCAAAATGCACTTACACTTGAGACCCTAGTATTGAAGGAAGCGATATCAGTGGGTACGTCTGCACTACTTGTATGTTCGCTTGGCTGCGCATGCGCGATACGGTATTATACCAATATCGAAGTGGGCGTGTCTTCCCTTACCCCGCATGGCACCGGTGCGAGACGCGGCGGTGTTTCACATAAACGTTTGCTGTTCATCCCCAATTTTTCATACCGTAGTAATACCTAGCGTTTGTTCATCGGGAAGAAATTAGCTTTTGAATGGTGAAAGAATTTTCGAAATCGGTTTAGTAGTTTCCGAGAGCACATCTTACAAACATACAAACTAAAAAAACTTTTTTGCTTTATAATAAATATTAGGGGTATGCAAAATTTTCCACCGTTTTAAAGAGAAAGGGGACAGGAACAATCAGGAAACGAGTACACATTTTTCAACGAAATATTGGCCACTATAAGGTAATTCACCGATGCTGTCACACGTACGGTCATTCACAAACATAATTTTCAAATTGCAAGTCAAGATTAAAAACACTTTATTTACAATTAAAAAATTAATATTTACACGCGATATCTTTCGAGGTTAAAATATAGCACCCATCATCAGGCTCAAGCTCCACGAAACACAGGAGCAGACACTATATACTGTCAATACCACCCACAATTCACTCGGTCTTCTCAATCACCAGTGATGCCATCAACAAATCGTTAAGGTCCAAAAATCAAGTCTTAATCTCTTATCCTATAAAGTCCTCTTCTTCAGAGTTGTGTGAGGAGGGGCAACCATCTTTCTGCACTGTCTTGGAACAAATGTCGGGAGTTCAATGTTACAGCATGTCTCCCCATATGCAATAATGAAGAGGCTTTCCGTAAGGAAGACAGTACGTTTATTAACACTTGAGCTAAGTACCCTAGCATTTGTCGAATCTGGGGAGTAACCTCCCTGGTTAACAGCATTAGTGAAAGCTGTGGAAACTGTTCCAGAACGAAGAGCGTATTTATGTTCACCCATTCTGACATTAACGGTTCTTAGGGTAAAACTTATATAGTATTTAACTGCAGTATCTGAATCTTCATGAATTAATGGATGCAGTAGACGCCTGGTTTATTAAGTGCTGGGACTCTATCATTTGTATAATTTATATGATAGAGATAGAGTCCCAGCACTTAATAAACCAGGCGTCTACTGCATACCATTAATTCATGAAGACTCAGACAGTGCAGATAAATACTATATAGGTTCTACCCTAAGAACCGTTAATGTCAGAATGGGTGAACATAAATACGCTCTTCGTTCTGGAACGATTTTCACAGCTTTCACTAATGCTGTTAACCAGGGAGGTTACTCCCCAGATTCGACAAATGTTAGGGTACTTAGCTCAAGTGTTAATAAACGTACTGTCTTCCTTACGGGAAGCTTCTTCATTATTGCATATGGGGAGACATGCTGTAACATTGAACTCCCGACATTTGTTCCAAGACAGTGGAGAAAGATGGTTGCCCCCTCCTCACACAACTCTGAAGAAGAGGACTTTATATAATAAGAGATTAAGACTTGATTTTTTGGACCTTAACGATTTGTTGATGGCATCACCGGTGATTGAGAAGACCGAGTGAATTGTGGGTCGTGTTGACAGTATATAATGTCTGCTCCTGTGTTTCGTGGAGCTTGAGCCTGATGATGGGTGCTATGTTCAGCCCCGAAAGATCTCGCGTGTAAATATTAATTTTTAATTGTAAATAAAGTGTTTTTAATCTTGACTTGCAATTTGAAAATTATGTTTGTGAATGACCGTACGTGTGACAGCATCGGTGAATTACTTTATAGTGACCTTTCGTACGATAGACTTTTAGCATTAATTAGTTAAACATTGGCCGTTAGCATCAATGCAGGCAACAAATGAATGCCACTGTGACAGAATGACTCGGGTTTTGAGCTGAAGAACTCAGTGACGAAATTTTTCACCTCCGGAACTGTAGCGAACTGCTGTTGGGCTAGGGCATGCTGCATAGAGCGAAATATATTAAAGTCTAGGGGTACAATGTCCGGGGAATAAGCCAGGTGCAGTAAAACCTCCTAGTGTAACTGTTCAAGGGTTGATTTCGTGGTGGCACCGACATGTGGTCTGGCATTATCGTGTAACTGGATGACTGGACGGTGTCCATTACCTGTCCATTGGCGTTTTGCTCGATTGCGGCGTTCCGTTTCCTCAAATGATTACTATATCGTTGTGCAGTGATTGTTTCGTCCGGTTTCAACAGTTCAAAGTACAGCACTCCATACATATCCCACCACACACACAACAGCACCTTTTCCCCGTAGATATCATGTTTTGCAGAGGATGTTGATGGCTGACCTGGGTCGACCCATGATCGCTTGCCTACGGGGTTGTCGCAATAGACCCATTTTCATCCCCGGTGACAAACCTTCCACAAGAAATTCTTCCCTTGAAACCTCTTCAGCAACGACATGCAGATGTCCAATCGTTGACTAATATTACGCTCCGTTAAAGTATGCTGAACCCACTTACCAATCTTCTGGATCTTCCCCAAGGCCTGTAGACGTCGTTCCACCGTCGATTGAGCCACTTTCAAATGTTTCGCTAGTTGCGTGGTCGATTGTGTGGCATCCTCTTGCAACAGTGATTTCAGCTCTTCGTCTGCGAGTTCCTGCGGTCTACCTGCACGTGGCTTGTCTTCCAAGCTCAGATAATCTTTTTTGAACCTGACAAACCATCCTCGACATGTCCGCTCATCCATAACCGTTTCGCCATACGCCTGACATATTAAACCGTATGCTTCACTCGCCTTTTTCCTAACTTAAACATGAATAACAAACAGTGCCGCAAATGAACTTTGTCGACCGCCATGCTTGGCTTCATGTGCGAACTGACAGCACGGGTCGCCAGCTGGTTAGATCCCTACAGCGCCGGCAGCGGGGGCTGCTGTAAACTTTTGCATATCCATAATATTAGAACAGATTTGTCTCATGCATCATCCCAGAAGTACGTCATGTTACGCAGTACGTTACATCATCCCATCCCTAAGAAAGGCGGAGGCACGAAATCGCAGGTTTCAGGTCAGCCGACAACTATGCTCGAAGGAACATCTTACTGTAGAAGTAATTTTTGTAATTACGTGCGTTGTGTGAAAGAATCATCACACAAATTTTTCAAACATCCAGTAGATTCATTTTCGTTCTGGCACCATTGTAACGTATGACTTTTTTTTTTTTTTTTTTTGCCGGTGGTGGTATTCGAAGCAACGTCTTGCTACTCCGAAGTGGCTGTTCTTCCAACTGAACTACTCCGGTAGGCTTATCGCTGCTTTATTGTCAATTTGACTCACACATCACTTCAGTAGTACGTCATCTGCGTCATGTTATGTAGTACCTTACAGGTGTTAGAGTGTGGGATTTCCCATTTTTTACTTCTACAGACACATTTAAAAACGAGGGAATCAAATAGGTGGTAAATGTTCTAAGGAATTTTACGTGAGGTAATTAATGAAACATCATGCGAATCCAAATTTTTTATTTCTTGATTTAATTAAGTGAGATCACTTTTTTACTTATTAAGAAGCGTTACCTAAGAACAATCAGCAGGCAGTTCTGATTTTTATATATACATATATTTTTTCCGGAGTTCAAGATTTCGTTGTGATTAAGCCATGGAAGCCAAAAGTTTGCATCCTCTTCTCTCTGTATATCAATCGTGGGATCGCCATTCTCCTGCACACGCAATTCATCACGCGAAGTAGTGCAAGCACGCGCAGGTTTCTCCGTTAGCCGATGTAATCCAGCGTACGCTTTCCAGATTTGCGCACGAACGGGGAAAAAGGGCGCCTGGAGTTAATTAAACTGAGATGCTTGGTGTGAATCTTTGCTATTTCGGATTCGTCGCCGCAGCCACAATGTTGTATTCCACGTCTGCCTTGCAGGCAAGGGCTTGCATCAAAAGTCATTTCGTGGAGTTCAGCTATCGCAAGGTAAACCCACTTCGGAATCACAGAGAGAGAGAGAGAGAGAGAGAGAGAGAGAGAATTTTAAATCCTGATGTACACACGCACCTGAAACAGCATCCTGCAAGTAAGCTCCATAGCCAATGAACTAATGAAAGGGCCGCCTGCTATCGGAAGTCATTATTCCGGGCTTCTGTAACCAACAGGGGGGGGGAGAATTAATTTCTCTCGCAAATATTTAATTCCTGTGTAATCGCTTGCTCAGAGGAGAGGTATGCGCACCCAATGCTCGCGTGATTCCTTTTCTAAATATCCTCTGGTAGAAAAATTGAATTCTACTTTAATTACATGATTAGTATCACGTGACTGATGTTCGAAAGTGATTACTTTGAAAACGAACAGTTCAGAATTGTGTGCCGTTAATCAGGTGAGAAGAAAATACCCGAATTTTATTCGGGAAATGCTCCTCTTAAGTCTTACACGTGTACCTGAAAAGAATGGCCGAGAAGCGGAAACAAGGTAGAGAAACTTCACATTACTTTTACAAAATTCGGTTTTGTTTGCAGGACTCCTACGAAGTATTTTTTTTTTTAATTCCACAGCAACTAATGCTCTCCTTCGATTCATCAAAAAAGCAACATGGTATTCTGGTATTTATATTTTGAATGTAAATACAAGAAGTACAGTATAAGCAGCCATATTTGATGTTATTTCCTTTGTGGAAATCTTTAAAGCAGGATAGCTAAAAGTAACATAAATCAACGAAGTACGAGCCCAGGATTGTGATACCTCATTGCGCCCCCCCCTCCGGTGGCGCAGTGGTCAAAGCGCTGGCTACTGACCACTCGTCCGAGATGGGTCCGGGTTCGAATCCCAGTGTGATATGCACTTTGTACTTGTCTTACGGCACTGGATATCACCCTTTCCTAGAACCAGTGACCCTAAATCAGGATGGGCCACTGTTTGTTGCTCAAACCAATACCTCACTGTGAATACTATAAAAAATTCCATGACCTACATGGATTTTGTGTTTAAATCTATGTTTTTTTGTTTGATCAAATTTTTTCACCAGTAATCGAAGTCTTCAATTTGATAAATAAATACATCACTCTTTCCACGTTCCAGAAACACATAGCAACCGAAAAATTGTTTTCAGCCGCCGCCGTAGAATCTAACCACTGATCTCTCGATATCTAGCCGAGTGCGTTACATTTACACAACGGTGGCCAACAATACACGGTGCTATGTGTATTTTTAAGTCAGCTTCTGACATCATAAATCCGTAAGATGGGCTCAGCTACTGAGACGTCTCCATCTGGTGGGCATTAACAACGGCGCCGCCCCGGTGGCGCAGTGGTCTAAGCGATGGCCTCTGATCATTCGTCCGAACGGGGTCCGGGTTCGAATCCCAGTGAGGCATGGATGATGTGTTTGTCTTACGGCACTGGCTCTCTCCCTTCCCTGGAACCAGTGGCCCTAAATTAGTGACGGGCGACTGCTTATAGCCCATTGAGTTTCTCACGGTGGTCGTTAAACCTCCAATCAAAAAAAAAAAAAAAAAAAAAAAAATTAACAACGGCACTGGCTATATATATTGTAGCAATTAAATCCAAAGGGCGAGATCCAAGGTGAAAATCCTCCAAATACGTGGCGTCAGTAAATAAATAAATACATCGCTCTTTCCACGTTCCAGAAACACATAGCAACCGAAAAATTGTTTTTAGTCGCCGCCGTGGAATCGAACCACGGATTTCTCGACATCAAGCCGAGTGCGTTACATTTACACGGATCTCTCGATATCTAGCCGAGTGCGTTATATTTAGTGTAAATGTAACGCACTCGGCTAGATATCAAGAGATCCGTGGTTCGATTCCACGGCGGCGACTGAAAACAATTTTTCGGTTGCTATGTGTTTCTGGAACGTGGAAAGAGCAATGCATTTATTTATTTACTGACGCCACGTATTTGGAGGATTTTCGTCTTCAATTTGATTACCAAAATCAAAATTTAAAAAATAAAAATAAAAACTATTAAATTTCCGACATAAAAATAATTTAGAGGAATTTTACAAAAGAAAGAAAAACAAAACGGAAAAGAAAATACTTTTAAACATCAAAGCAGAAAGACTACACGTTATTTAAAGCACACAATGAGCTCAGTGTTTTACATTTCTATTTTTTGACTTGGTTTCTAGAATCGGAAAATGATCTGCATGTACATTGGTGTCAAAAACTTAAGAGCTGCCCCGGTGGCGCAGTGGTCTAAGCGCTGGCTTGTGACTATTCGTCCGAGATGAACCCAGGTTCGAATTCCTGTGAAGTTTCTTACGGCACTGGATCTCTCCCTTCCCTGCAGCTAGTAACCCTAAATTAGGGACGGGAAATTGCTTATAGCCCACGGAGTTGCTCATGGTCGTCATTAAACCACCAATCAAGAAAAAACAAACAAATTTAAGGATGAACATGACAATTACAGAGCATCATGGAGCTAAAAGAGCTCACTCACATATTTACAGCAGTGCGGTTTGACATTTGAAGACATTTTATGATGCGCAGCCTGTGTGCAAATTTGCTGTGAGTATGTGACAGCTGCAGAGGGTGTATATAGGCAAAAGGCCGAGTGGTGTCTCATATGAGTTCACCCTATGTTTCTCGTGTTTCAGCGGTGGAGCGAGAAATTGCGTGTCTGAGGTAACAAAGTGATGTCTCGCAGACAACACGTGGATGATTTTACCCTAGGCGGAATTATCGGAAAGCTTGAAGAAAACGGGAGACTGTAACGGATGTGGCCAGAGAGTTTGGAGTAGCTCACACCGTAGTCAGTGTTTATTGGACGCAAAACCACTGCCAGATGGTTTGCTGGAGGTAATCTCCGCTTTACGAGCGAAAGGGATGATCACTACCTGACCATAAAGACAAAACGGAGTCGGAAATGTAGCCTGGGCCAATTGTCTTATGTTGTCAAGTAAGCACAGGCTTGCGAATTTCACTCCAAACCGTGTCAACACATCTATATCTCGCAGGGATGTATGTTCGTAAACTCGTAAGCTGTCTACTCTTATTTAGAACGCATCTTATTGCTCGCCATCAGTGGTGTATACGTCTAACGATGACTGCACTTCAGGTCGTGGGCTATAGTGGTGATGTTCACAGATGAAACTAGGTTCAACCTTTTTTTGGATTCCAAGCAGCGGTCGATGTAAAGAGAACGGGGGACTGCGCATGGTGCCAAATACGTGGTTAAAGGGGAGAGATAAGGCAGCCACGGAGTCATTGCGTTTCCCTGCGTTATGGTCAACAGACGTATCAAAGTGCGTGTGATGGTCCAATGGGCAATCACCCGACAGTTTACTGGAGTGGTGTGATTCATCACCACGCTCTACCTTTCAGTGGCGCTGTGGACCAAGATTTCATTTTTTATGAATGGTAATGGCTGACCTCACCGCACAGCAACTGTGGATGAAGTTTGGGTAAATGAGGTATCCGTCGGATGGAAGGATTAGCGCATTCTAGTGATCTCCATCAACGGAAAACGCAAGGAACGTTCTGGGGAGACGTGTTGCACCAAAATATCTCCCATCAGAAACTATTCCAGAACTGATCAGGACGATCCCGCTGGGGTGGGGTGGGTAAAATTCCCTCCGGGTGGGTAAAATTCCCTCCCAAGAGCCCATAAAACTATTTGGTTGAAAGAATGCTACACCGGTGCCAAATATGCCAGTGTGGTGTGGACATACCTCCGACTGAGGACATCATCCTGTAGTCTGTTTATACAGTGCTGATGGAAGAGTGTCAGTGGACGACAGGTGAGCTTGTACTTACTTCATTACATTTTGTTCTGTTTCGCTCTTTATTACACGTTATTCGTGATTTTTTATGTAGTGCATTTAACTATACTCTTGGTAATACCAGAGATACTGTGAAAACAGGACTTGGTCGGTGACGATGATCGAAACCGAGTCTACTCGCTCCGGAGGGAGTTGCTCTAACTGACTAAGCTGCACCGACGGAATGTATCGCTGCAGATTTTTGTCGTCTTGACACGTGCTTCATTTCTGTAATACGTCACAATGCCGCCGAACAGCTGTAAAGCTGGTTTTTTTTTTTGTTTTTTTTACTGGTGGAAATGAATTTTGTCCACAAGTTTTGGACAGTAGTGCAAAAATAACTACGCCGCTCCGGGTGGTGGAGTGATCTAAATGCTAGCTTCTGATTATTCGCCCGAGAAGGGTTCGAATCCCGCTGAGGCATGGATGTTGTGTTTGTTTTACAGCATTAGCTTTGTCTCCGTTCCCTGGAACCGGGGGCTCTAAATTAGGGACGGGCGACTACTTATATCCCACTGAGTTGCTTACGGTGGTCATTAACCCCCCCCCAAAAAAAAAAAAAAACACTTAAGCCCTCTTGAGGAGCAAATATACGTTGCGAAAATCACAAATTTTAATCCAATTTCAACGTAGTGAAAGACAACAACTGAAAAAAAATTCAAATCGAACAAATAAATGCAGATATATGGAATTAAACCAGAAAATAGCTTGAAGAAAAGAATGGGCCAAAATGGTCTCCGTCGTGAGACGTATTTAAATGATTTTTGTCAATCGGAACTTTAGGACGAGAGATATCATTTCAAACAGAAACGTGCACTGACGTCGTCTAGCAGTAGAACCTGCGGATTATTATGTAGTTGAAAATGTAAATAAAATACCACCAACGATAATTTGCATATTATGCCGTGCTGTGGCGTAAGCGCTCACCGGTTGGTCCCGATATTAACATCACACCAACGTAAACTTGACCCCATTAACATATGTAAATTTCATGATCGTCCGCCAATTCCTTCTTGGTGTTCTTTCCGGCAGTGTATATTAAAGGGAATTCCAGCATGCAATGCAATATAGACTCCACTACAGAGCAAAAATGACATTACGACAGGGGTCAGTTTAGTAATGACATTACGACATGTGTCAGTTTACTTATACCATATCTGTGTACAATGAAACCTCAGTTATATATGTTTTCGTGTTTATACGGAACTACGTAGCTAAATTGCCCGGCGTTGGTCGGGAGAATTTTATGATAATCCACTATCTAAATTTTGTACAAATAAAATGAAAACAATTATTTTTTTACGGCATGCAGCATACCTAATACTGTATTTTGTTCCTTCAATGAAGTTGAGTTTCATTTTCTGTAGAGGCACACAGTATTTTTAGTTTTTCCGTTTGAATTTTTTTTTATACGTGCATATAGCAAGGGTACCCGGTATTTTCCGGGAAAATATTACTATTCGTGGGATCACCAAGTTCAGGGAGTGAAAGTTGATGAATGAAAAATATATTCCTGTATTTTTCCAGTAAATTTATTTTAATTCATTTAGGTTATTGAGCCGGGAATGGCTGCAAATGTAAAAAATGAAAAAATAATTTGATTTAGTTAATTGACTTTTACGAAACAAAAAAGAAAGGAAGAGGAATGGAAATACTTTCGCTGCTGAATTCTGTTGCAGAACTTGTCACAAAAAAAAAAAAAAAAAAGGGAAATGGAAAGAACTTGTCACAAAAAAAAAAAAAAAAAAAAAAGGAAAATAAATCTTGCAATTATCACAGCAAAAAGTATTAAATTCGAATTCAAAATAAAAAAAGTAAAAAAATGGAACTTTTTACGAAATTTTGTATGGGGGCTCTTTTACCCCGGGCTCCGACTCTTTCCATCTACGGTCTAAGTTAGAGTACTATGAGATAGTGTACCAAATTTGGTGGTTCTAAATTGAAAACTGTAAATTTGCATAACGAACGAACAAACAAACATTCAACTTTATATATTAGATTCTGCGTTGGTCCTGATATTTTACTGTGGTTCCTATAACTTTTTCAGTTCGGTTATACGCAATTCATTTATATGTTTTTTTGAGATTACACCGATGAGACAGACTGTGGAAGCTCCTAGAGCGGGTGCTTCGATTTCCCAAACGTATGAATTTGTCGGTTGTTCGCGTAGCTGCTCTACCAGATTATACCGCACACTGCTTTCAAGAACCATCTTACGTGTTTGTAGCAAGCCATTTCTCTGACAAGGGCAGTTGTGTTGGGTTGGTGCGAAGGAAATATCCGGCAAAGGACCAGCACACCTGGACGGCGAGGATGAAAAAGCAGAACAACTTACCTAGGCAAAATAATCCCTCTCGGCATTGACACAGAGTTGCCATCTGTTCGGAAATCACGGAACGAAAAACGTCTTGTGGCTGAGACCCGAAGGAGTCATCATCAACTGCACGTTGAACGTCGTTGTCTGTCGTGAACTGTTTCCCGGACGGGAAGTGATCCAGGCGACAAAACAGATGATAGTCTATCCGAGACACATCCGGGTAATGAGCAGGATGAGGCGGTGCTTCATAGCCCAAGGCACTTAGTATCAGCATCGGTCGTTGTGCGGCATGAGGGCGGACGTTGTCCTAGAGCAGAAGAACACCATGTCTGCTGACCAAAGCCGGTTGTTTCTGCAGTAATTTCAGGTGCATCTGGTGTAATTCAGCACAATAACATTCTGCAGTGATGGTTTGCGAAGAAACTCCGATGAAATATCCCGGTTGTGGATCACCAGACAAGGAACACCATTTTCTTGGTGTGTAGGGGTGGCTAAAGATTCTGTCCAGCAGGCTTTGCCTTGCTTAACCATTGTGCAGATCGTTTCCGATTATCATAAAGGACCCACTTCTCGCCTCAGGTGACGATTAGATGCAGTAGTGGTTCCTGTTTATTTATGGCAAGCAGCGATATGCAGACTTCCAAACGCCTAATCCTGTTGGCAGTTGTCAAATCATGCGGCACTCACATGTCCAGCTTTTCGACCTTACACAGCGCAGTCAGACGCCGAGCAACTGTCGTGTGGTGAACACCTACCTCTGCCGCTATCTCACGACAAGTTTTTTGGGGGTCCGCTTCAACCACAGGTAACAGAACATCGTCAGAAATAGCAACAGGTCGATGACCACGCGTGCTTCGTTTTGCAGGTCCGTATCTCGGCTTCGAAACTTCACAAACCATCGCCGAATGGTTCGTTCGTTCGCTGTATTCTCCCCAAATGCTTTGTTAACGCTTCGAGCGGCAATTCATGCAAAATGGCCCTGTTTAAATTCATACAGGAAGATGACTCTCAAATCCGGCGTCTGCATGTTTCCTTTGCAAGGCATGTTTCGTCCAAACAAACCACGCCTGAACTTTGTTCTTCAGACACATGCTAGCTATTTATAGTAACTCTGTGACGTAATACCCGCAACACCTATGGGTGGGTCTATTCCGCTGTGTTGGGGAATTGTTTCCACTGCTCGTTCGCGCCTGACATTTCATTCGCACCAATCCAGTACTTAAAACCTTTTCAACCGGCTGGAACGAATTAACTCGGGATTAGCAAAATTTGTTTGAAATCCACTCGATGGAATACATATATTCACTATCTAATAAGTGTACCGAACTTGACAAGAACGAGTGAATGTGCGCATCAGAAAGTGTTGCGTTTCCTTTAGACTTGTCATTCAAAATGGTCATTTAAGAGGTACGATTTTCTTTAATCCTTCCTATAATACGTATTACCTTTTCTTCCAAAAATACTACAAAAATGACGAAGAACCTAAGAAAGGAGAGAAAAGATGTTTGAGTAACTTGCTTCTACGCAGTGGCATGGTATCATTCCTTGGGTCATGGAGCAGAGAATAAAGCACTATAAGGGAATCAAACTATAGACTATTAGACTAAAAACCATAACGGAGTACTTACTACCAGAGACGGATATATAGTGGAATCGTCTGAGACGTGAAAGGGAAAAAAATAGTTTTGCCATAGTTTTCGTATAACCTGGCCACTATGTCAACAGTTCTGTTTGAGGAGGGCAGAAAATTTTGGGCACCATTTGATCGAGATACCTCGGCCGCTTAAAGAGTAAATAAACTGACATCTCAGTGTATGTGAGTGTAGATGAGATAAAAAGTAAAGCGCAAGTTTGCTGCTAAAACATCAGGGATCATATCCTCTGTTACTGCAGAACGGACAATGTCTCCGCATCACGCGCAAATTTTCAGAAATCCAAATATACATATAAGGGATTCACACATCTGAGAAACTGCGAATAGATACAGACGTTTCGAACATCATATCTCTACAGGCTACACTTTGTTAGAGCATGTCTCCACGGCAAATAAGATTCGACATTTTCGAATGTCCGTACCTAAGCAAAGGCTTGTTAATAAGGAAATTAATTCAGCTGAGCAAGCATTTAACGTCTTTCCCATTTATAATTCGTACAACGTCTAGAAATCCACCCTCATCTTTCTGAAATGTGAAGGCTTTAATGCTAGTGGTTAACGGGTGACTCCCATTAACATGGAGGCGGCATACAATCTCAGAGGACTTTCGAATAAATGTTCTAATAAAGACCGTTGTACCATTGTTTGTTCTTAGCGACGGTGAATGGAGCAGACGTCAAATCAAAGAGATTTCTCCCACTCACTGACGATGGAATTATTTCATTGCTGTAGTGTCCCTCTGCATAGATATTAAATTTATTTGTATTACTAGCAACAAGATTTCAAGATAAAGTAAAGAATACAGATATAAGATCCAGAACAAAATGTTTTGATATAGGTGAAAAGATATTCCATTTAAAATGGAAATGGGCTGATCATATAGCAAGAATATAAAATAATATATAGACTAAAATAACGACAGAATGGAGACCATAAAAAGGAAAGAAGGAGTAAGAAGATCAGAGGGAAGACGGAGGAATGATACACAATCGAGTCACATTATTGTGACCACCTCCTACTTTTGACGTCAACAGCGCGTAGCCAATGAAACAAGGCACGTGTCGTGAGCTGGCTTGGAGGGTATATAAGGTGTGTTGTAAGCCATCTGAAAACATGAGGGCCGCGGGTGGCCTACTGGGCAACGTTCGTGACTGCCACCGAGAGGACCTCAGGTTTAATCGCAGGACGGTACGAACGCTCGATCCGCCGTGCGTCGGATGGGCACGTTAAGCCGTCGGACCTCGGGTATTGGCCCCCCCGGTAATAAATAAGGGCGTCTCCCCCCTTTCTACTTCGCTTCCGTGTCACTTTCCTATCGGGCACTCTAGCCCAAATCTCCTAGCTTCCTATTTCTAAGGGTTGTTTAAGACCTGGGGTCAGACACCCCCTTCCTAAAAATCCTCTACATATGATATGATTATGATCTGAAAACATATCACTCGTTGCTGTCATGGGTAAAAGGAGCGATTTATGAGATTTGTAAAAGGGGATGATTATCGGTTTTGGGGCCAAGGGTGACAGTATTTCTGAAGCAGCGCAGTTTGTGAACAGTTCGCGTGCTGTTGTGGTTAAAGTTTATCGTGATTGGAGAAATGGCACCATTGCAAATTAGCGACGTGGAAACTGCGAAGCACCAAGTGCCATTGATGTGAGACGAGAACGTCGGCTGCGAAGGTGCGTGAGTGCCGATCAACACGCTACAGTGGAACAACTCACTGGCCGACTGGACCAGGGGGCTACCGGAAGTGTGTCTAAAATGATGGTTTGGCGAACCCTGCTGCGTATGGGGCTCCGATGCAGACGGACGGTCACTGTACCTGTGCTAAAGAAGGTGCATTGGCAGAAAAGGCTTACCTTTGCACGGCAGTATCGAAATCGGACCTCTGCTGATTGGCAAATGATAGCATTCTTCGATGAGTCACGCTTTCTGCTTCATCGAACGGATGGACGTTGGCGTACAAGGCAATAAACATCAGGAAACAAACACTCTTCAACCATTTCTGGAAGAACACAAACTCGTGGAGGCAGCGTTATCGTCTGGGGAATGTTTTCGTGGCATTCCCTGGGTCCATTCATAATTGTGAACTGAATTCGTTATGAATCCATCCTTTCAGAACACGTACACCGACACATGCTGATTGTCTTTCCTGGAGCGGATGGGATCTTCCAGCAAGACAGGAATGACGTGTCACACAGGTAAAAATGTCCGAGCATGGTTGGAAGAGCAAGATGAAGACTTCAAAATACTTCCCTGGCCCCCTAATCCACCAGACGCAAACCCGATTGAGTATCTGTGGAACCACCTTGATCGTTTTGTTCGATTTATGGATCTTCCACCACACACCGTCCTGTAGCTGTCAGATGCACTGCGGTCAGCATGGCTCCACATATCGGTGAACACCTTCCAGCACCTTATTGATTCACACCCAGCTCATCTAGCTGCTGTCCGCGCTACACACGGTGGTTACCCTGGATATTAACTGGGGATCACAATAATGTGACTCGACCTTGTATAAACAAAACTGTAGGAAAGCTGTGGTATAGACAAGCGCAAAATCCGAACATTTGGAAATAAATGAAGGAAACATACAGGGTGTTCCCAAATTCGTGCGACAAACAAAGTTGGGTGATAATACACATATAGATGAATAAATTGTGCAGTGGAACGTAGGGTGACACTCCGCTCCTAGTGCCCGAAAATCATTAAGTTCCATGCCCACGTCGATCATACAAAAGTAGAAAAACACAACTTACCTAAATTATGGGTTGCACAGTTGTGTTGGGGAACGTAGAGACAGAGCAGGACCCAAAGTAGGTTCTCAAGTGGCGCCCGAGGGTGTCGTTGCGCAGCCCACACCGACGGATGAAGGAATGTCGCACTCCCTCGTAGACTCCCGGTGAGACCGGGCTGACTAGAAACCGGAAGCAAGTTCCTCCCGCACAACGCTCTGAAAGACATGTGGTTCATGCGTCATGGGGCCCAAGCACATTTTTCCACAGCGGTCCAGGTCTTCCCGAAATTGACGTATCCCGGCTGGTGGATTGGATGGGCGGACCGGTAGCGTGGCCTCCACGCTCACCCGACCTGTATCCATTAGACTTCTTCTTCTGGGGACACCTGCAAACACTGGTGTACGAGACGCTTGTGAAGATACCGGAAGATATCGTCGCGAGGATCGTTGTCGCTGAGGACCAGATCAACATCACAACTGGAATCTACGAGAGAGTGCGACATTCCGAACACCTCCTCTGCCTCTACGTTCACAAACGCAAGTGTGGAACTCATAATTTAGGTAAGTTGTGCTTTTTTTCCGCTGTTGGATCATCAACGTGGGCATGGAACTTAGCCTTTTTTCGGGCACTACAGAGCCACCCTACATTCCATTGCAAAAGTTATTGGTCTTTAAGTGTACTATCAGCCCTCTTTTTTGCCGCACGAATTTGGGAACACCTTGCATAACCTTAATTGGCTATAAAAATGGTTGGAAGAAGAAGAAGAAGATAATGATGACGATGATTACTAGCAAAAGACACTGGCGTTACCAGGGTTTTAAAAAAATACATGTCAGATTTTGGGCTATCGTTTTTCGACTTTTCCTGAAAGTATGATTCGGATATGTTGCACGGAAACATTTAATTGAAATATGTTCCAGGAATGAAAAGTAAGGAATTAATAAAAAAGATAATACGATTTATACTTGTTCCTCGGCACAAATAGCTGAAATCAGTAGTCCTTAGTGACTGTGAAAACAAGAAATTTGAAGAAAATTTAACTTTTACATTTCCCAGTTGTGTTACAATCTGTGTAATGTACAGTTCTTTCGAAGCGCAGGTAAGTTTATCCTTGAAGAGCCCCAGGGTTAACGACGTTAGTGGTATTCCATTGGAAGCCAAGATGAAGAATGTTTCAAATTTTGCCAACTCTGGTGCAACCAATATAAAGCTGGCCATGGATAAAGCACGGTGCTTTGCAGGTTGAGTTCAGCAACTTTTAACGATTGACCCTGTTAATTTTAGTACTCATGGAGAAACTGAGACGAACAGGAAACTGTAGGTGTTTAAACTGAATTGGAGTGTCAGATGGAACAACTGAAATGCGTGGAATAAAATCCTAGCTTCCTGCTTCATGCCTGTAGCTTCAGTGAGTTTCTTGACAGTCAGTCGAGTACCATTCGCGAGTGTTGGAGGATCTCTCAAACGTCAAGGTAAAATAAATATATAGCCAAGATGAGGTGGAAGAATACCCGAACGGAGGAATAGAAATGTTTAGCTTTGAAAAATGAAGTGGGAGAAAATTCCAATTTTTGTTCACATTTCATTTTTCATATTCTCTTTGCATTTCATTTAAATATATTTCCTCGCTAAAAGAATCGCGGAACTATTGTTTTTTAAACGGCGGCACTATTTACAGAGCGTAGAAACACACGGAAAGCAGCAGTCTGTGAAGTAAAAACACCCGCGGTGGAAGGATACACGCAACTCACGGAAGTCTAATAAGTAAACAGCAAAATCAAACTTCGGATTGTAAATCGGCGCCTTAGTTGAAAAAATCTAGTCAAAATCTTTCCGTAGAAATAGCTTGAAACTATTTGCAGGACGAAGAAATTCACGGACTGCCGTGTTCTAAAACGTAAACAAACCGCCGACAACTGCTGCAAAAGGATATGCATAGCACTGTGGAAGTCTAACGCGGTATGCAGAAAAAGCAAATTTCCAATTTCTAACCGCGAGCGTTATGTCATATTCAAAACAATTATAAAAACAAATTTGTCAAAATCTTCCTTCCTGTAGAAATGGCTTGGAACTATTCATAGTTCGTAGAAACATAGGTTCGCAATGTAAAAAGATAAACAAACCCCAACGGCAACTACGGCGAAAGGAGACGCGTTAATTTTCGGAAATCATTGCAAAAACTTTGGAGCAACTTATTAACTTTTTTGTTTCCATTCTCTCGTAGGTGTTCTCACCATAGGTTTCTAATTTTAATCCGGATCGACATATAAGTTATTTATATATCGATAAATAAATAAGTTATTAAGAACAAAAAACATAAATAATAATCATTCTACGTTATTTAATATACACATATACGTACATGTATACGTACACACACACACACACACACACACACACACATGTTGCCAGAACAACGGACCACCGAAGGACAACCGAAAATTTTAGACTGAATTCCGAGAGACAGAAAGAGACCCAGAAGAAAACCCCGGGAGATGGATTGGATGGAATTTGAAGGCATGCCGAAGTGAATGGAAGAGACAGGCTCAAGACAGACAATTGTGGGACAAACGTGGGTAGACCTTCATCCAGCAGTGGATTGATAATGGTTGACAATGATGATATGCGTACATAAATATATCGGCGGGGGAAAAATTAGTTCAAATTTTCACCGATAGAAGGTGCTGTAATACGCATGCCTCTTCTGTGACATATACGTAAATGGGTCCTATGAAACGCAGGGTCAACCGCCATCAGCGTTGACCCTGAGAGAAGAATTACTTTAAAAGAGAGAGAGAAAGATGTCATTCTGCAACTCGGTATGAATTGCTAGCAATCTTTGATGTTTCCTGCATCCCCGATACGAGCGGCGTACGCCAACAACAGAGAGGAAAGAGTTATTTAGAGAGAGATAGACAGCGAGAGATAAAGAGAAGAGTTACTTAGATAGAGAGATAAAAAGAAAATAGTTATTCAGAGAGAGAGAGAGAGAGAGAGAGAGAGAGAGAGAGAGAGAGAGAGAGAGAGAGAGAGAGAGAGAGAGAAAATAAATATTTACAGCGATTAGAAAGACAAATGAGGAGTGTCAAAAAGTTGGAGAGGCAGAGAGAATAAGAAGTGGAAGGAATGAGAGAGAGGCAGAAAGAATAAAAAGTGGGAGGAGAGACAAATATATGTAGAGATATTGAGAGAGACAGAAGAGTCATTTACACAGATAGAAAGGCAAAGGGCCACTGTATTTAGAGAGAGAGAGTGAAAAAATATATTTAGAGAGAGAGAGAGAAGAGTTATTTAGAGAGAGAGAAAGTGAAAAGAGATATTTTGTGTGTGTGTGTGTGAGATATAGAGAGAGACAGACAGAGAGAGAGAGAGAGAGAGAGAGAGAGAGAGAGAGAGAGAGGAAGAGAAGAGTTTTTAGAGAGGGAGAGATAGAGAGAAGAGTTATTTAGAGAGATAGACAGAGAAGAGCTATTTTAAGAGAGATAGAGAGAAAATAGTTATTTAGGGAGACCTATATAGAAAGAAGAGTTATTAAAAGAGAGAGAAAGAGAGGGACAGATAGAGAGAAAATAGTTATTTAGGGAGACCTATATAGAAAGAAGAGTTATTAAAAAGAGAGAGAAAGAGAGGGAGAGATAGAGAGAAGAGTTATTTTGAGAGAGAGAAAGAGGGGGAGAGATAGATAGATAGAAGGGTTCTTTCGAAAGAGAGGGATAGGGAGAGAAATAGAGAAGAGTTATTCAGAGAGAGAGAAAGAGAGGGAGAGATAGAGAGAACAGTTATTTAGAAAGAGAGGGAGAGGGAGAGGATATAGAGAATAACTATTTAAAGATAGATAGAAAGAGAGGGAAAGATAGAAAGAAGAAGTTATTTAGAAAGAGAGGGAGATGTATAGAGAATAGTTATTTAGAGAGAGAGAAAGAGAGGGAGAGATAGAGAGAAGAATTGTTTAGAAAGAGAGAAAGAGAGATAGAGAGATAGAGAGAATAGTTATTTAGAGAGAGAGAAAGAGAGATAGAGAGAAGAGTTATTTAGAGAGAGAGAAAGAGGGAGAGGGAGAGATAGAGAGGGAAGTTATTTAGAGAGAGAGAGAGAAGAGTTATTTAGAGAGAGAGAAAGAGAGATAGAGAGGGAAGTTATTTAGAGCGAGAGAGAGAAAGAGGGAGAGGGAGAGATAGAGAGGGAAGTTATTTAGAGCGAGAGAGAGAAAGAGGGAGATAGATAGAAGAGTTATTTAGATAGAGAGAGAGAAAGAGGGAGAGTGAGAGACAGAGAGAAGAGTTATTTAGATAGAGAGAGAAAGAGGGAGAGTGAGAGATAGAGAGAAGAGTTATTTCGAGAGAGAGAAAGAGGGAGAGATAGAGAGAAGAGTTATTTAGGGAGAGAGAAAGAGAGGGAGAGGGAGAGATAGAGAGAAGAGTTATTTAGGGAGAGAGAAAGAGAGGGAGAGGGAGAGATAGAGAGTGAAGTTATTTAGAGCGAGAGAGAGAAAAAGGGAGATAGATAGAAGAGTAATTTAGATAGACAGAGAAAGAGGGAGAGGGAGAGATAGAGAGAAATGTTATTTCGAGAGAGAGAAAGAGGGACAGAGAGAGATAGAGGGGGAAGTTATTTAGAGCGAGAGAGAGAAAGAGGGACAGAGAGAGATAGAGAGGAAAGTTATTTAGAGCGAGAGAGAGAAAGAGGGAGATAGATAGAAGAGTTATTTAGATAGAGAGAGAAAGAGGGAGAGAGAGAGACGAGTTATTTAGAGAAAGAGAAAGAGGGCGATAGAGAGAAGAGTTATTTAGATAGAGAGAGAAAGAAGGAGCGGGAGAGATAGAAAGAAGAGTTATTTAGAGAGAGAGAAAGTGGGAGAGGGAGAGATAGAGAGAAGAGTTGTTTAGAGAGAGAGAAGGAGAGAGAGGGAGAGATAGAGAGAAAAGTTATTTAGAGAGAAAGAGGGAGAGATTGGGAGAAGATAATTTAGAGAGAAAGAGGGAGAGAGAGATAGAGAGAAGAATTATTTATAGAGAAAGAGGGCAGAGAGAGAGATAGAGAGAAGAGTTATTTAGGGAGATAGAGGGTTTTTTAGAGGGAGAGATAGAGAGAAGAGTTATTTAGAGAGAAAGAGGGAGAGATTGGGAGAAGATTATTAAGAGAGAAAGAGGGAGAGAGAGAGATAGAGAGAAGAATTATTTATAGAGAAAGAAGGCAGAGAGAGATAGAGAGAAGAGTTATTTAGGGAGATAGAGGGTTTTTTAGAGGGAGAGATAGAGAGAAGAGTTATTTAGGGAGATAGAGGGTTTTTAGAGGGAGAGATAGAGAGAAGAGTTATTTAGGGAGATAGAGGGTTTTTTAGAAAGAGATAAACAGACAAGATTTAGTTTGAGAGAGATAGAGAGAAAACAGTTAGATTTAGAGAGATAGAGAGAAAGAGGGAGATGGAGAGATAGAGAGAAGAGTTATTTAGAGAGAAAGAGGGAGAGGGAGAGATAGAGAGAAGATTTATTTAGAGAGAAAGAGGGAGAGGGTGAGAGAGAGGGTTTTTTAGAAAGAGATAAACAGACAAGAGTTAGTTTGAGAGAGATAGAGTGAAAAGAGTTATTTAGAGAGACATATATAGAGAGAAGAGTTATTTTGCGAGAGATAGAGAGAAAAGAGTTATTTAGAGAGACATATATAGAGAGAAGAGTTATTTTGCGAGAGATATAGAGAAAAGAGTTATTTAGAGAGACATATATAGAGAGAAGAGTTATTTAGAAGAAGATAGAGTTTTTAGAGAGAGATAAACAGATAAGAGCTATTTTGAGAGAAATAGAGAAAAAGAGTTATTTAGAGAGACATATATAGGGAAAAGAATTATTTTGACGGAGAGAGAGAGAGAGAGAGAGAGAGAGAGAGAGAGAGAGAGAGAGAGAGAGAAAAGTTATTTAAAGAGAGATAGAGAGAAGACATATTTGAAGATAGATAGAAAGAGAAGAGTTATTTAGAGAGAAAGAAAGACAAAGGAGAACTGTCAAAAAGTGAGAAAGGTTGAAAGAATAAGAAGGGGAAGTAGAGTCAAATATTGATAGAAAGATGGAGAGAGAGAGAGAAGAGTTATTTAAAGAGACAGATAGACAAAGGAAGAGAGTCAGAAAGTGAGAGACGCAGAAAGATTAAGAAGAGAGTCAAATATTGATAGAGAGAGAGAGAGAGAGTTATTTACAGAGATCAAGAACAAAGGAGTGCCCGAAAAAAAAAAAAAAACAGAAGGAGAGTATTGATAGAGAGAGAGAGAGAGAGAGAGAGAGAGAGAGAGAGAGAGAGAGAGAGAGAGAGAGAGTTATTTACAGAGACCAAAAACAAAGGAGGAGTGCCCGAAAAAAACAACAGAAGGAGAGTATTGAGAGAGAGAGAGAGATAGAGAGAGAGAGAGAGAAAGTTATTTACAGAGACCAAAAACAAAGGAGGAATGCCCGAGAAAAAAACAGAAGGAGAGTATTGATAGAGAGATGGAGAGAGAAAGAGAGAGAGAAGAAGATAAGAAGAGTTATTTAAAAAGACAAAGGAGGTCTTAGAAAGTGGGAGAGGCAGAACGGATAAGGAAAAGTAGAGTCCAATATTGATAGAGAAATGGAGAGCGAGAGGGAAATTAAGTTAAATTTTCTTGGTCCTTCACATAAGGCGACATGAGATTATACGTAGGAATAATCCTTCATGAATACGAAAGTGTAAGATCGGGAAAATGATATTATTCATGTGTATTGAAGTGCGTGGATTGAAAATGTATCCCGAGTCAGAGGATGCAGGTATTAACTGAATGAAACAATGCTTCTCAGCCTTCAGCGGCGTCGACCGTGACTACGTAAAGCTCACAAGCATGTCAAAGGAGCAGATTAAAGGAAACTAGCAGTTTCGTATTGCTAAAACAGAGCAGATCATTATCATTATTTCTGATTAACGTCGAAACACTATCCTACATCTGAGCAAACATTTGCTGCTATCTATGGGAATAATAATGCCATCATTTCAGGATACCATAATACGATTATTGTTCTCACAAAAACAAAACAGAGGTGCGAAATATGATAGAAGCCTGAACTACTTCGGACTTGCTTTCTGTATTTTGATCTTGGGTAATCTCTTCTGCCCCTAATCGTGATATTCGCCTCTGTATCTTATGAATAACAAGATCTCTCTCTCTCTTACTATGTATCTGAAGAATAAGGTAGTGAAGCTGACTTTTGACGGAAATAATTAGTTTATGAAAACTAAAGAGAAGGCTCCGTTTCTCCATCAATTCTGATAAAGAATAAAGTCTTCGAGAAAGTTTGGGGAATCAGTCCGCAGTCTTTTGCAGCTTCAAGTTGATTTCAAAGGAACGATATGAATAATTTTAATATTGATAGTCAGCAAGTTATCAAAAACGTCACACAATACACACGAAAATACAGTTTGGTATAGGGATGAACCCTTCGTGAACGATTCGTTCACAACAAATGACTCTTCACCGTGAATGGTTCTCTCTCACCACTGAGAGGGATCATTCCATCCGCCAATACGACGACACACACTGCAAGTTGCAGCTCGTTTCTTCAGCTCGTATCAGTTTGGAAACGAATTCCCAGCTAGAAAAGTAATATCGAGAATTAGTGTCAACCGTTATGTGAGTGAGCAGTTAGCGGCCAGCTAGGGAATAATGGTGAAACTTAAAAATGAGAAAGGATACGTGAATATCCTTCATTTGAATTGTGTGCCCAAATCGTTTGCCACGAGCAAGTCATTCATCGTGAATGGTGAAGAGCTCGCGCTCTTTCAGAAAATTTGCCAAAAAGAGCTGTGGCCTCCAACTCACTTTGGTCGTGAACGGGAGATCCTGCAACAAATGATTTATTCAGTGTGCGTGGTGACAAACGGGAAATTGAGTGGTCATTCGTTTGAACGATTATTCGGGAATGACTCTTTTGAGTGAATGATAAATGAACTCCCAAGAAAGAATAATTTATTACATCATCAGTTTTGTAAGCATTTTATGCGGTAATTTCAGGGATACTATTAAGTGTTATTTCTTAGAATAGTTTTGGTTATACGAGGGTTGTACCGAAGGTAATGCAAGAGTGGGCATAACTTTTTTATTAACTAACAGAGGTTGTTCAAATTGCACATGTTCATAGAGTAACTTATTCTCATTACAAAGGTACTACTCAACATAAACTCCATCACAAGCGATGCATTTGCGCCATCGTTGAACCCAACTCTCGAATCCTCTTCGGAAAAATTCAGGTGTGGACTGTTTTCCCCACTTCTTCACAGCCACTTTCACCTCGTCTGTGTCATCAAATGGTTGTCCTCGGGGACTTCCCTTCATCGGACCGAACAGGTGAAAGTCGAAGGGTGCCAGATCTGGGCTGTACGGTGGATGGGATACACTCGACCAGTCTAATTTGCTGTTCGCCCGATTTGTTGCTAAAGACGTGTGTGGTCTTGCATTGTCATGGTGAATATGGAACCTTTTCAGATTCTTGTTCTGTCTCTTCCTCCTAATGGCTTCTCTAAGCTTCTTGAGTGTCTCAATGTACAGCTCGCTGGTCGCAGTGCAGCCACGTCCAAGAAAATCAAGGCGAATGACACCCCTGTCATCCAAAAAAAAAAAAAAAAAAAAGTAGTCACCATGACTTTATGTTCTCATCGTTGGCTCTTGAACTTCTTTAGGCCTTGGTGAAGAGGTGTGACGCAATTCCATGGATTGATTCTTCGTTTCTGGATTGTAAGGATACGCCCATGTTTTATTCCCTGTCACCAGCTCGAAAAAAAACGTGCCTTCTTTTGCTTCAGAGCAGACTTCTACACTTCCCTTTTTCAAACCGGGTGTCAACTGCCGACATACCCACTTTGTACACATTTTCCGATACCCTAAGTCTTCTGTATGGTCATTGTGACCACAGTCCAGTTGTGCAACAAGCTCACGGAATTGATTCGCACGTCTCTCCATGCTAATTAATTCATCCATTCGCTGGCGATTCATGTCAGTGGTCGCAGATGATGGTCTTCCACTGCGTGGTTTGTCTTCAATGCTGGTTTCCGCTTCTTTAAAGTTCTTCGTCCATCAATGCACATTGCTCTTGTCAATGGCGTCATCTCCGTAAACATTCTATAGCCTGCTGTGAATGTGGGACAGCCTGCACCTTTCCTTCGTCAAAAACTGAATGACGGCACGTTGCTTCTGCTTGGAATCCTGAAATGAAGAAGAAGGGTTACTATAGAGGAAGAGTTACTCTACCAACATATATGCAATTTAAACGACCTGTGTCAGTTAATAAAATTCCGAAACTTCTAACATTGCTGATGATATTTGGGTTAAGCGTACAACTCAGTTGTTGGCGCTAAATACAGGTCATATGGCGAATAAAGAAAGTGGAAAACAAAATTTATTAAAGAAGTTTGTCCTCATGAATAGTAAGGCAACAAAATCAGTCAACTCAGAACAACGGCATTTTTTTTTTTGAGTCGCCTTTGTTAGCTAGAAATGTCATGTTCATTAAGAGGCCTGATCTTGTATTGATATAGTTGCTATTTGAAAAACACTATTCAACGTTCATTTTGTGCTCTCTTAAAAGACACAGGATTAATCTTCAAGTGGAAAGTCTTTTCTTCACAAGGAATATATCTGCCTAGGCATTAACATCTTCGCAATGAAATTCTCTTTTGAACCATATCAGCGAGCCTGCAGAGGAAGATTGCTGCCATCACCTCTGAGCGAGCTAATCAGACTTTAATTAAAGCCTCTGGATAATCAATCGGCTTCCGGTTAAAGGAGAATATGGCGCACTTCATTATATGATTCAGACAACTTCATTGCATAAATAGTTTCGCCGCCCCGGTGGCGCAGTGGTCTAAGGCGCTGGCCTCTGATCATTCGTCCGTAAGGGGTCCGGGTTCGAATCCCGGTGAGGCATGGATGTTGTGTTTGTCTTACGGCACTGGCTCTCTCCCTTCCCTGGAACCAGTGACCCTAAATTAGGGACGGGCGACTGCTTATAGCCCATTGAGTTGCTCACGGTGGTTGTTAAACCTCCAATCAAAAAAAAAAAAATAAATAAATAGTTTACAATTTGATTCTGATTAATAACGAGGAACTGTACACCAAGTATGTAATAAATAGTAAAACTATACTAGTAATCCGATTTATTAGTGTAGGCGTATACAGTATATAAATAAGCGTTTCCAAGCTTTCGTTCATCAACCGCATGGCTTTTTTAAGGAAGATAGACAGAAACTGCAATCTGAATAATAGAACGCTTTAACAATTTGAACGCGGTAACTTGACAATAAATAAATACGACGTTTTTTTTTAATTGGAGGTTTAACGACCACCGTGAGCAACTCAATGGGCTATAAGCAGTCGCCCGTCCCTAATTTAGGGTCACTGGTTCCTGGGAAGGGAGAGAGCCAGTGCCGTAAGACAAACACAACATCCATGCCTCACCGGGATTCGAACCCGGACCCCTTTCGGACGAATAATCAGAGGCCATCGCTTAGACCACTGCGCCACCGGGGCGGCAAATACGACGTTACACATATCCATTTAAAGATACGAGGTATCACGTTGGTTGTTCACGCGGTATTCTGGTAGTGAGAAAGCCGTAGATGTGTTTACAATATACGGACGGTTCTAAACGGTGCTACATTGCAATGACCAATCGTTCATTTAGAATCTGAGTCAACGATTATAAAAGGGATACAAAATACGGTAAAGTAACCGCGCCCTATCCAGAGAAGTCAAATTCCAGTGCGCTACTCCTATGCGGAGTGATATAATTAAAATTAGCTACCTACTCTACCCCTAAATGTACAGCCTTTCGGGTAACCTTGGGGATTACTACCAACAGCGATACTTGCAATGATTGCGTCCCACTCAAGTTGTCACGAATTCGGAACCAGTCCTTCAAGTAACGCTTTCTGCCTACCAGGGTACCGCGTGCAGAACCAACGTGATACCTCGTATCTTTAAATGAACATAACGTGGTATCTATTTGTTGTCAAGTCAAGTCACCTCGTTTAAATTGTTAAAGCGTTCTAATATCCAGATTGCAATTTCAGTCTAACTTCCTCGAAAGATCCATTTGATTATTGCGCGAAAGCTTGGAAACGCTTATTTATATACTTCTGAAGAACTGTGAGGTCTGTAAATTAAAAAAAAAAACAGTTTGAGAAGGGTTGGAAGAGGCAGCTTCACCCGCTAAGTGGGAAACCACCTCTGATTATTTTTTTCAGAGAAATTAATGCTCGGAGAGTATTGTGTCTGAATTTTTCGTAGTACGACATTGAGCCGTAGAGTAATGCTCTTTGGTTTCATTATGTACAGAGGGAGCTCATGGTTTAGAAATGGGCTCATACTTCCGCAGTTTTTGCACTTTTCTCTGAAAAATGACGTTCGCGTGGGCCTTAGTTTGCTTTAACAACCGACTCTCGACACAAATAGCGCCTGCTTTCATTCTCTAAAGCGCTCGTTTCAGGCTCTTCCTTTCGCAATTTTGTGTGCACGGGTGATTTACGATATCGCACAAGTCAAACAAGAAAACTAAAAGCTTCACAAGGGTTGACTGGAGTTAGAAGACTCCGCGTTTTCTATGCATCTTTGGGTTTTATTTTCTTGATTGAGGGTTTAAAGACCACAGTGAGCAACTCAATGGGCTAAAAGCAGTCGCTCGTCCTTAATTTAGGGCCTACCGACTCCAGGAAAGGGAGAGGGCCACTGTCGTAAGACAAACACAACATCCATGCCTTACCGGGATTCGAACCCGGACCCATCTCGGAAGAGAGGTCAGAAGCTATCGCTTAGACCACTGCGCCACCGGGGTGGCGTCTTTGCATTAAATCAAAATCGCCGCTCAAGTGGCCGAGGAGTCATAGGCGCTGGCATATTGCCAATCACCCGTGCTAGGCTAGGACTCCGGTCCTGGAAGAAGTATAGGATGAGCGCTTGTGCTACGATGCTGACTCTATTACTTTTCTGCAAAACGTGGCTCCAAATAAAGCACGATGACTCAACATGGCCTCAGATGCGATATGAAATTTTGAACCCCGGTAAAAATCAAAAGATTAGTCATGGTAATTAACACAGCAATCAGACATCTCTGAATTGACTGTATTTACTGTTCTCACGTAATATCAATCGCATAAGGAAACTTGAAAATTTCATTGCCCTGGAACAGAATCGAACCCGCATCTTTCGATTACCGATCGAGCTTGCTAACCGTTACACCACTCAGGACGACAAAGCAGCACAGTTTGCTTCGATTGAGAATGCGGTCGGAGAATATTCCGATGATCTTAACACTCAGTTACTTGGGACTTTGTCGTCCTGGGTGGTATAACGGCTATCATGCTCGAACGGTAATCGGTAGGGCGGGTTCGATTCCTGCTCCAGGGTGATGAAATTTTCAAGTTTCCTGATGTGATTGATATCACGTGAGAACAGTAAATACAATCAATTCAGAGATGTTTGATTGCTATGTTAATTTTCATGACGCATTTTCCACATATTACGAGAATATTTCTTTTGTTTTTGTTTTTCTTTGAGGGGTAACGACTGCCGTGAGCAATTAAATGGGCTATAAGCAGTCGATCGTCTCAAATTTAGGGTCACTCGTTCCAGGGAAGGGAAGAGAGCCAGTGCCGTAAGATAAACACGACGTTCATGCCTCACCGGGATTCGAACCCGGACCCATCTCACACGAATGGTCACAATCCAGCGTTTAGAATACTGCGCCACCGGGGTGGCAAGTATTTCTTTCACACTATAAACAAAAGATGAGGTTCACTAAGCTCCCAAAGGGCTTCAGAAAATGTTTTGAAAAGCCTACAATTCATTAAACCGAGATACAGTGGGACGGGAAGTTGTGTTTATGCGATGGTTTCCAACCATTCGCACGAAATGGGTCCGAGATCGAATCCCTGAAGAGGCGGGGGGGGGTGTTTCTCTGATGGCTCTGGCTGTTTCCCTTCACTAGAACCAGTGGCTTTAATTTAGAGACGAACGATTGCTTTTGCCTATAACAGTCGCTCATTTTAGTCGTTAAACCCTAAAAAAAATCGTGTCGAAACGAGTTCCAACTTGTTGAACTCTTAGGTATGAGGAAGAATGTTTGTTACGTTTCTTTGCAGCCAAGTAAGCCTTCTTCAAAATCTGATCGTAATTCATTTTATCCAGTATTAATTGCCGATCCTATATTTGGCGAATCGTTCGATTTAATGTTAGTGCCAATACAGCAATCTCTTATCTTTGATAACGATGAATTAATCTTCCAGAAATAAATCTGTTTTCATGTGTAAGTAAAAACGTTATCAACAAGCATGAAGGAACCTGAAATTAAGATTGGAAATCTACTAGAGATTCGAAATTTCTTTCAGAGCGCGCCTCTTAGGAAGCAGCTTTTCTTACCGCTAACAGAAACACCGTTACAAAAACCAACTGTGACAGGGATATCTCCATATTAATACCTCGTGTCAAAAGCGAAAAAAAGGGGGAAATCAGAGATAAATTAATTTCTCCCACATGAGCAATTAGCGTAATCTCACCTCAAGCTGGGGGAGAGGGGTGGAATCGAAAAAGGAAAAAAAAGTTTGTGCAAGAATAACAAGTAAGTCTGGCTAACCACTTTTTCTCTTCTTCTGCCAAAGCCTTTTGTTTCTGAAGAGGAAAAAAGGGCAGCTAATTTGCATTATATGCCATCTACATCTGCCGACCAGGGTAATCTCACTTTGAAGTTAGCGCGGTTTTTATGGCGTGCTTATGAAAACTACCAAAAACTCCAGAAGCGTAAAAAGGCCCACATTTTTTAAAGGAGCTCACTTTCTGTGGAATGAGTTTGACGCATAAACCTTAATAAAAATGAGGGTGGCCCTTTCAGGAGCATCTGTCGCCTCTGCAAGAAATTGTCGGAGGGTGGGATGATATTTTTTAAAATTTCATTTCTCGCTTGTCATCTCGATTCTATCAAACGTTTGATCTCTTGGTCTCCGTTTCGTTTTTTGAGCCACGACGAAACCATTAGTTTTAAAAATATGTAAGAAATAATTCAAATTCAGTCTTGGTTTCCATGATAAAGGGCTTTTGGTTATTAGATGCAGAAATAATTTATTGTTATCGTCTTTGGAAAGTTTGGCAACTAAAAAGAAAGACCATTTACTCCAAAAGGCCACTCATTTTCTTTCTTTCAGTTTAAACGAAGCGTAGCTGTTGGATTGTCATTTTAGCACAAAACGAACACCACGGCCACACCATAACCTTCTGGTCCTTTGTAAGACTAAAGTATGTTCTGTATCTTGAATAACTTTCAAATAAAATATTGAAAAAGATATAAATTAATTAAATACAAAAGTAAAATTAAAAAAAAAATACCGTATACTTTACTACACTGATTAATCTTTCGTGCTTCGAGAAAAAAATCCTGTTTTTGTTATCGGTTTTTCCGTTCGTCCGTCTGCGTGCCTATATGCACCATATCTCTGCAGCTATTAGTCCGATTTGAAAAATTATTCAGTTTGCACAATTTTGTCGCTAGAGGGCATAAATGCCGATGATATCGAATTCAAGATAGATTTCATTGCATATATTTGCTTCTAAATATCCGACTGAAAAACTTCTTTCTTCCTTCCGATGCTATTTATAACGAAAATTATTTCACGCACAGTCTCTTTTTCATGTAATGCACAGATTTTCCGCTAGGCGGCGTAAAGGTAAATTACGTTTCCCCCGATATCTCTGCTTCTAAAACTCCGATTTGAAAACTTTTTCCTGCACAGAATACTGCTCCTGATGGGAAATGTGTTCCATATAATTTCTAATTTTTAGTAAGAGCCAAATTTTAATTTCTGCTTCTGGTGTATTTACAGAAAATTCTGAACTGAAAGCTCGACTGCAAAAATTCTTTCGTCGACCGATACCGCTAGTTTCCAAAAGCCTGTTTGGAATACTTTCTTCTTGAAAGAATGCAAGGTTTTTCCTCTAGGGGGCATAAATGTATATCTGTTTTTTGTCTGTACCTCTACTTCTAAGAGTCCGATTTGAAAAATTCCTTCTTTATTGGAGAGCGTTTTCTTTGGGAAATGTATCTCATATAATATCAAATTTTTCTTTACGCACAACTATGCCACTAGGATGCGTAAGTTTACGCTACTGTTTACAGCAATATCTGCGGGACTAAAACCCCGATTAAACATTTTTTTTTAATCGGGGTTTTAGTCCCGCAGATGTATTTTTTTTAAATCGGGGTTTTAGTCCTGCTAACTATGAAAACTCTTTGTGGATATTTCCTTCTCAGAATAACATAAAGTTTCGTTGCTAGGCATGTCATGTTTAATTTGTTTTTCTCAATATATCTCCTATTAAATGTTCGACTGAAGGTATTCCTTTCATAACGAATGCCATGTAGACTACTTTGTGGAACACTTTACGTTTGTATTTGAGAAGTTTTATTCTTCACAGTCCTGTCTGTAGATGGTGTTTGTGTACTTTTGTTTGCAGCTGCATCTCCGGTTCTAAAAACCCTATTGAGAAATTTCTTTTTTCACTGGATGCCATTCACTTCAAAAAATATAGAGAGCATTATCCTCTTTAAATAATGCACAGAATTACCGTTAGGAGGGTAAATATTTGCCATTTACACTCAAACCTTTTTGTCGCTACCACTGATTTCGGGAGACTATGAAAATATGAAAAATTATTTTCCCTTACCATACGTTTTTCAATGAAGAATAGTTTTAGCCTATTTTTAACTTTTAACTTATGCAAAATTCCTCCACTGGAAAGTGTAGAGTATATCAGGTTTCATTCTATATTTCTTCTTTTGACTGTTGCATCTGAAAATCTCTTTGTCTGTAATACTTCCTTCTGCTATGAGAAACTTTGTACGTCATTTGTTAATTTTCCTAACATAGTTCCTTTTTCTTATTGGAGGTTTAACGACCACCGTGAGCAAATCAACGGGCTATAAGCAGCCGCCTGTCCCTAATTTAGGGTCACTGGTTCCAGGGAAGGGAGAGAGTCAGTGCCAAGAGACAAACATAACATCCATGCCTCACCAGGATTCGAACTCGGACCCCTTTTGGACGAATGATCAGAGGCCATGGCTTAGACCTCTGCACCACCGGGGCGGCATACTTCTTTTTAACCGCTGGTGGTAGTTACTGTTTCTATTTCTTGATGTTTCACCGATTGTAGAAATCCGGTTGACTTTTTCTAACCTGTTTTATTGGCTTCTTATTCGCGTTGGAAATGTTTCAAAAGACGTGCTCATTACAACCGAAAATTCGGCGTCATCTTTCTTGTTTTACGAGGGAGGATTGAAACGTAACGCACAACAATTTTGTTCTCAATGCCGGTTGTAAGTAGCAGGGTGCAGTTTGGCAGACAACAAGGTTGAATATCACGCTAAGACCGGTTTTGGCTGGATCAGGTGTTGCCGTGGTGGAAGATAGTGTGAACGACGGCACAAAGATGTCGCGTTTGTTAGCGTCGTCTACGAATGAAGAGCAACGCGGTGTAGTCCGGTTTTTGTGGGCTAAACGGAAATTCATAAAGGAATGGTCGAAGTGTATGGTGGTGATTGCCTGGACTGCAGCAACATCTCCAAATGGTGCAGTTTCTTCGCAGAGGGCCGTGGCAACCTTACCGATTCGCCACGTTCCGGTCGACCTATCATCACCTGCTACTGTGAGAGGCATTAGACAGGCAATTCTGAGAGACCTGCGGATCCATCTGCGCGCATTGGCACAGAAGTTGTAAATGACAAATTTCAATTTCGCAAGGGAGTGCGCGATGGGTACCCGAGAATTTGGCAGACGACCAGAAGGGCCAGAGAATGATGTCCTCCTTGTATCACTTGTTAAGCTACTTAGAAGAAGGATGTGAACTTCATGCAGGTGTAGTGACAGGAGAATGAGCCATGCGATACCACAAAACTCCCGAAACAAAGAAGTCCAGAGTGGTGGGGAAACATTCCGACAAATTCAGAGTAACCCAATCTCCACAAAAAAGTAAAAGTCCTCATAACGGTGTTCTGGGACATGTATGGCGTTTACTTGGTAGAGTTTCATCCAATGCAGACCACTGTGAATGCCAATACCTACGCTAACACATTGACGAAATTGCGTCGTGCCCTTCGTGACAAAAGACCCAACAGAGCGGCTACAAGTGTCAAACCGCTTCATGACAGCTCTCACCCACATGTTGCACAACACGTTCGTAATAAAATTGCGCAATTTGGCTGGGACGTGTTCTAGCACCCACCGTACAATCCGGACCTGGCTCCTCCGGACTTTCATCTGTTTGGTCTGGATTCGTGGGCGGCCAACGCTTTGATTCGGCTGAAGAAGTCAAATCGGTTATCCTGAGGTGCCTATAAGCCAAGAAAAAGGAATTTTATGACTAAGGTATACTACAACTGGTACCACGCTGGGAAAAATATCTCGAGCGTCTCCGTTCTTATGTTGAAAAATAGCTAAGAAACGTAGTTACACTATGTATATATTTGCTTTTGCGTATCTATTAAACCGTTGCCAAAAAAAAAACTGAAAAAAAGAGTGTGCGTTATCTTTGATTCACCGCCGTATTTATCTTCGACTCACAGTTAGTTGTTGGCAAAAGACATATGGAAATTCGAGAAAATGTTGTGCGTAATCTACATAATAACGGAAACCCAAACTGGGAGGTGAATTTAGGGATGCACATGCACATTGAAGCAGGAAAGTATTAGAAACACCCAATAGCAATCAAATACATGCCGCCCTGAATTACGTATGCAACTATGGCGTTCAGATGACTTCGTAAACAGCTCATTGCAAAGGCTTCAGACATGTGTCAAGCGTCGATACCCGCAATATGGGGAAGACTCATGATTTAAACGACTTTGAGGGAGACATGACAGTGAGCAGGTGCAATCATCGCAGAATCAGCAAACCTTCTGGGCTATGCAGAAACAACTATATTGATTATGTGCGATTGTTGTACAGAAAGTAATGCAAAAGAGGGCATGGCATTTTTATTAGCTGACAGAGGTCGTTCAAATTGCACATATTGGAAGAGTAACTCTTTCTCTATACAAAGGTACTACTCAACATAGTTGCGCCATCGTCAAACCCACTCTCGAATTCTCTTTGAAAAAACTCAAGTGTGGACAGTTGTACACATTCCTTCACAGCCACTTTCACTTCGTCTGTGTTATCAAATCGTTGTCCCCGGGGACTGTCTTTGATTGGACCGAATAGGTAGAAGTCGGAGGGTGCCAGATTTAGGCTGTACGGTGGATGGAGGACATTCGACCCGCCTAATTTGCTGCTCGCCTGATTTGTTGCTAAAGATGTGTGTGTTCTCGCATTGTCATGGTGAATGTGGATCCTCTTCATATTCTTGTGTGGTCTCTTCCTCCTTACGGTTTCTTTAAGCTTCTTTAGTGTCTCGATGTACCGCTTGCTAGTTACGGTACGGCCACGTTCCAGAGAATCAAGGAGAGTGTCATCCCAAAAAACAGTCACAATGACTTTCTGTTCTCATCGCTGGCTTTTGAACTTCTTAGGCCTTTGTGAAGAGGTGTGACGCCATTCCATGGATCGATTCTTCCTTTCCGGATCGTAAGGATACGCCCACGTTTCATCCCCTGTCACTAGCTCGGAAAAAACCCTGCCGTTATTGGCTTCAAATGCTTCCAGCAGATGACTGCATACTTCCACCCTTCTCTTCTTTAAATCGGATGTCAACTGCCGAGATACCTACTTTTCACACACTTTCCGATACCTTAAGTCTTCCACCATCTTCTGCATGGCATTGTGACCACAGTCCAGTTGTGCAGCAAGCTCACGGATTGTGACTCATCTCTCCGCGCGAATCAATTCATCCACTCGCTGACGATTTGTTTCAGTGGTCGCAGATGATGGTCTCCCACTGCATGGCTTGTCTTAAATGTTGGTTTCTCCTTCTTTAAACTTCTTCATCCATTTGTGCACATTGCTCTTCCCAATGGTGTCATCTCCGCAAACATTCTGTAGCCTTCTGTGGATGTCGGACAGCCTGCACCCTTCCTTCATCAAGAACTCAATTACGGTACGTTGCTTCTGCTTGGAATCCATTATTTCCCTGCAGTGAAGAAGGAAGGTTACTATAGAGAAAGAGTTACTGCACCAGCATGTGCAATTTGAACGACTTATGTCAGTTAATAAAATAGCTATTCCCACGTTTGTATTACTTTCGGTACAACCCTCGTACAATGAATGGTGTACAAACAACAGAACACGCAGTCAGCAGTCTTTTTTGTTGATGGAAACGACTGGTGCATAATCGAGGGCAACTGCTTCTGGAGAGGATTACACGAGGTAACAAACGAGCTGCATTGAGACAAATAGCCGCGCACTGCAACAGTTGTATCGAGAAAAGAATTTCAGCATTACAGCCCGCTGCACGTTAGCGTTTATGGGCTATAAAAGCAGACTACTAGTCTTACCTAAAAACGAACAAATTCGTCTGCAGTGGGCACGAAAACACCAAAACAGGTTTTTTGGGGACTGAAAAAGATCCCGTTTTCAGTTAATACACGCCCATGTACGGGCCACAATGTGTCGCTAACGACACGAATAGACGTTTCCTTGCTGCCTAATATTAACCGTATAAGCTTGTGGAGGTGCGGTAATGGTATGGGGTATGCATTCATGGAGAGCATTGGGTTTCTTAATACCTCTGGAACAGCATTTGGATGCAACGCGGTATCTTAACATTATTGTGGACCGGGGCAAACCCGTACACGTTCATGATGTTTTCTTTTGGAGAGGGCTACTTTCAGAAGGATAATGCGCCCTGCCGCAAGGGTTGTATAGTCGCAAAGTAATTTGTGGAGTATCGAGAATGCCTTCAGAGTGCTAAAATGGCCGACACATTTCTAAGATCTTAACCTAATTGAACACTTCTGGGATGATATTAAGAGAGCCATACGTAACAGCTATCCCCTCTTGAGAACATTCTGCAATTCACGGAAGCCATCATATCAGCTTAGCTCAACATCTCTGTAGAACGATATCAGAACCTTGTTGAATCCATACCATATCGAGTCAAAACTGTATTGAAGGACAAGAGCGCTTCAGCACGTTATGTAAGCGTTCCTAATAATTCATGGTACGTCAGATGCACCAGAGCAATAATCCTACTTTTTTTCGAAAGTATTTTTCTTCTTGTTATAAGGTTTTAATATGCAGTTTCACGATAATAAGACCTTTTCGATTAATTTCAGGTGCGTTCTGTTGTTCAGATTTATTGTAGGTCCTACTGCAAAATACAGTAATTACGATAATCAAATGATGTTTTCTGCCGAGCGAATTTACTGTAAGATATAAGTGCTGTTTTTGCCAAAAGCTGCTGTCTTTGTTTGAAAGTAATAATTTATTAAAAATCATGTCCTTCTGGTCGTCAAGTTTAAGTGTTTCTTCAAAATTTTGGGGATCTGTAGAAATGAGACATATTCGCTGAAAAGATGTCGAAAGTGTAAATTAGAGGATCTCCTAATTTGTCTCATGTCATGCAAAATATTATAAAATTCGAGATAATCCTGTTTACTAAACAGCCGAAGTCTTAGTATTATTAAAGTTGCGAAATTTAGTGGAAAATGTTTTAAATTGTGCATATTTTGGCAAATGTGTTGCTAAAACTTTATAAAGATCTTATTTTTGCAATGCAAGTGTTTGAAGCATCTTATGAGAACACATGCATTTCAAATTCTCTCAACGAGAAGTATGAACAGCGTTTCACTACTGTTAAGTCGGTTTTTTTTTGGGGGGGGGGATATAGCAAGGAAACGAGATAGCTACTTAAGAGCAATTTGAACAATAAAGAGAAAGGCTAGAAATATAATTCGGTGCCGCGTTGGAGCTGATTGCAAATAGGTTAACGAATTACTAACAGATATTCGTGGGAAATCACAATTACACTTAAATTCTTGGAAGGGAGGCGGCGGGTGGGAGGGGGGAGGGACAGCTAAATATCTCTCTCCCTTAACTCTTGAAACTGGAAAAATCAAATGTCACTCTCTTAGACATAAAGACCTGGGTTTGGTAAAAAAAAAGTGTTATCTAATGGTACAAGAATTCCTTAAGTACATTTATCAGTTTCTTCAAGCTAAAGAATTCTACGATTAGCAAAAGCAAAGACGCACTGTTAAAAAAATCTACTTAAAATTGAGAACCTGAACCTACCCGATTTTTAGCAAGTCTTTTGTAAAAAAAGATCGTGCTTATGTTACCGGGTTGTCCGTCCGTCTGTACCCACGATATCTCTGCAACTATTAGTCCGATTTAAAAAATTCTTTTTGCATTTAGAAGCTTGGAATATGCGAATGATGATCTTTCACTTCGTTTTTTTTTTTTACGATGTACAATTTCGCCGCTAGAGGGTGTAAATGCAGATGACGTCGAATTCAAAAATACGTTTTATTCCACATATTTGCTTCTACACATCCGATTGAAAAAAATATTTTATCTTTCGATTCCATTTATGTCGAAGAGTATTTTAGATATAGTTACTTTTTCATATTACGCATAGATTTTCCGCTGGGGGGCATAGAAGTTATATCACATTTTTTACGATATCTCTTCTCCTAAAACTCCGATTTGAAAATTTTTTTCTTCAGCGGATACACCTGATGAAAAATCGTTTACATATAATTTCAAATTTTTGGTAAATAATACTTTGCCACCAGGGGGTGTAAGGGTTAATTTTTGCTTCTGATGAATTTGCCATACAATCTGAGCTTCTAAAATATCGATTGAAAAATTTTTTCGTGGACTGATGCCACTTACATCGATAAAAATTTTCGAAATATTTTCTTCTTAAAATATTCCACAGTTTCTCCACAAGGAGGCGTAGATGTATATCTCATTTTTGTCAATATCTGTTCTTCTAGGAGTCCGATTTGAAAAATTCCTTCTTTGTTGGATAGTGTTTTCAGCGTGACATGTTTTTCATATAATTTCAAAATTTTCATGTAATTCATAGACTTTCCGCTAGGGGGCGTAGAGGTGAATTGCGTTTCCCCTATATCTCTGCTTCTAAACCTCCGATTTGAAAAATTCTTTCTGCACTGCATACAGCTCCTGATAGGAAATCCTTTGCACGTAATTTCTAATTTTTGTAAAAAATGGTTTGGCCGCCAGTTGGTGTAAGCCTTAATTTTCGCTTCTGATGTATTTCAGGCAAAATATGAACTTCTAAAATCTCGAATGAAAAAAAAGTCGTTTGTTGACCGATAGTACTCTTGTCAACAAACCTTTTAGGAACATTTTCTTCTTGAAATAATGCATGGTTTCTACGCCAGGGGGCGCATATATATATATCTTATTTTTGTCAATATCTCTACTTCTGGAGTCCGATTTGAAAAATTCTTTCTTTGTTGGATAGTGTTTCCGATGCGAAATGTTTTTTCTATAAATTCAAAATTTTCAAGTAAATTATAGACTTTCCGCTATATGGCACAAAGGCAACTTGCGTTTTCTGTGTTATTTCTGCTCCTAAAACTCCGATTTGAAAAATTTGTCCTGTATCGATACAAGACCTGATGGGAAATATTTTTAACATAATTTCTAATGTTTGGTAAAGAACTGTTTGGCCACCAGGGGCATAAGTGTTAATTTCTGCTTCTGATGTATTTGTAGCAAAATCTGGGATCCTGAAAACTCGATTAAATTTTTTTTCTTGGACCGATATCCCTCATATGGAAAAATCTTTTGAGAATACTTTCTTCCTAAAATAATGCATGCCCCCCCCCCCAGGGGACGTGAAGTCACATCTTATATCTCTGTTTCTAAGAGTCCGATTTGAAAAATTCTTTCTGTATTGGAGAGCGTTTCTGGTGCGAGATGTTTCTCATATAAATTCATGTTTTTCTTAACGCACAAGTCTGCAACCAGAGGGCGTAAGCTCACGATTCGGTTTACAGCAATATCTGAGGGATTAAAAACCTGATTGAAAAACTTCTTTCTTCCGTCAGATACTATTGTTTTCCATACCGATTCGATTGACTTTGAATAGCTTTGATAAATTTAATTTGCGTCAGAACGGATTCAAAAGATGTGCTGATTACACCCGAAAATCCGGTGTCATCTTTCTTGTTTTAAGTACAATCGTATCGTAAACGAGTACATGACATACTCAAATATAAGTAAGCATACGTATTTACAAATAACTGCGTCAATAAATGTAATCTCGTATTATGTAATTTTAGATATTATAGATTTCAAGAGAAATTGGTTAAGAATTGTGTAAAGTGACACACGTAAATAATTAGTACAACCAAGTCACTGATCACAAGTAATTTAATTATGCATAGAGTATCTTTGTGTACGTTTTTACATTAACTATATTTGTGTCAATCTCATAAATAATATATTTGTCATAAAATTGTGCGGTGCATTTGCCTAACATGTGACAACGAGTATATCTATTATCCGAGATGTGCCATCGAAAAATATACTTCCAGTTGATTCTAATGAATGAATGAGTATGTATGGAGTACACGTATTCCAAATTTGAAATCGAGCCGCGGATGGCTTAGTGGTTAGAGATTCAGACTACTGATGGAGGGACCCCAGGTTGAAACCTAGCCTGGTTGTGAAATTCTAACAATCCCTGAATATTCGCTGTGCATAAGTTAAGTGACGGCTCCTGGGTAGGAATCCCCGGTTAAAGTTCCTTAATCTCCCCCCTAATTTCTCTCTGCCTTCTATGTGCAAAATCGTACGCTTGTACGGTGGCACCATCTAGTGTGCTCTCTATCACTTACAAAATATCCTGTCGGAATCACTAGATTCGCTCTAACTTCCTTCAGTTTCTGAAACTGAACGAAGTTAGAGCACATATATTTGAAATATATGGATTCTTTTGTGTACATATATTTGAACAGGGAATCAATTGTAAGTATATATACCAGATATACTCACAAATGATTCCCTGTATGTACTCAAAAATGAGTACGTGTCTTTTTCAAAAATGAGACACAAATACTCGGAGCTCTTATAAGCCCAGAATGTACTCAAAAACGAGTACATTTTGCTTATTTCTGAATACCAATTTTTAACAGTGAGTGGCTGTGAAAAGTACACTACTGTTTACAAAAATTGCAACACCAAGAAAAAATTCACGCTATTCAAATGAAATTTATATCACAGATTTCTCATGTTTCAGGAGATAACTGATTACATTTGTAGAGCTGTACTAGATTTTTTCGTTTAAAAACTCAGTATTGTGTACAGCCACCAAGAACAAAAATAACACCCTGTGCACGGCGTGGCATTGAATGGAAGAGGTTTTTGATATCGTCCTGGGAATAGCCTGCCTGGTTGTTTTTATGCGAGACTGGAGTTCATTTGTGGTAGCTGGTGGAGGAGCTTGGTGGGTCAGTCGCTTAACTCCCATGTCCCAGGCATATCCGATTGGGGACATATCCGGCGAACGTGCAGGCCAAGGAAGAAGCGGTACCTGCTGTCCATGGAAGAGGGCTTGGACATTCCGGTCCACGTGTGCCCGAGCATTGTCAGCTGGAATATAGCACCCGGACAACTATGAAGGAAGGGTATCACCTCTGCCTCTAAAACATCCCTGATGTAGCGCTGGCTGTTGAGGGTTCCCTCAATTCGTATCAGGCGAGATCGAGAATTGAACTCAATGACGCCCCAAACCATGACACTGACGGTATGACACTGCAAAATGCACCCTGTAAGGCGCTGTTCACCACGATGTCTTCGAACACATATGTAATCATCATGGTGCATCACGATGAATCGTGACTCATCAGAAAACACGACCTGTTGCCAATCAGCGCGCCAATGTCTGTGTTCCAGTTCCCATTGCAGCCTGAGCCATCTTTAGTTTAAGGTCAGAGGAATGTGCAGCAATGGGATGCTAGCGGTCAGTCCTCTGTTAAGCAGACGCCGTCGAACTCTGCTGGAGGACAAAACCTGACTATGATAGTGCTACACTGGTGCGCTAACCTCGTGGATGTTGCTGTCCGATCGATCACTTCCGTGCGGCAGCTGTGTCTGTCATCCTTTGTAGTCGTTCGGTTTTGCTGTGCATTTCCCGGATGGATTTCTGTTTGCCCGAACCTCATCTGTCCACTGACGTCACGTTCGCATCGCTGTACTGTACCGGCGTTTCGTCCCTTACAAGTGGCAATGTTGCGTCAGGAATGCCCAGTTTTTCTCATTCCAACAATCCTTCCTCGCTCAGAGTCCGTCAGGTGTTCACAATGCGACTTTCTTCTGCGACGGGGTATACTGAGACACAAGAAACACTTTTTCGGCTCTTTACTGATTGCCACATCTCGTTCGAGCCAACTTTTTATACCCAAGACCGGACAGTTCAGAGAGGGATGCTCTGAAACCGCATGTGCATTTTCAGTGACACCTTAATCATATGCATGTTCCAACTTGTTGTACACATCCTGTAAATTTCAAGCAGCAGTCCTTCATAGCGTTACAATTTTTACAAACAGTAGTGTATTTTTTTGATTGGAGGTTTCACGACCACCGTGAGCAACTCAATGGGGTATAAGCAGTCGCCCGTCCCTAATTTTGGGTCTCTGGTTCCAGGGAAGGGAGAGAGCCAGGTCCGTAAGACAAACACAACAGCCATGCCTCACCGGGATTCGAAACCGGACCTCTTCCGGACGAATGATCAGAGGCCATCGCTTAGACCACTGCGCCATCGGGGCGGCTTAGTGTATTTGAACACCTTATGGTTTTATTGTATTGCTCCCCAAGAATTATGAAAATGGAAACACTTGGTGTAGTAAAATTCTGTTATCTCTGATCATTCGTCCGTAAGGGGTCCGGGTTCGAATCCCGGTCAGGCATGGATGTTGTGTTTGTCTTACGGCACTGGCTCTCTCCCTTCCCTGGAACCAGTGACCCTAAATTAGGGACGGGCGACTGCTTATAGCCCATTGAGTTGCTCACGGTGGTCGTTAAACCTCCAACAAAAAAAAAAAAAAAGAAAAAAAGATTCTGTTATCAACGATACAACGTATTAGAACAAAATATCTACAAATGTATAATGTACTAATTGCAAAACAAAGAATGTTAAAACACAGAGAACAAAAGATATTTGACCATTTGTATTTGAGAAGAATTGCATCAGGTTTTGGTATACAAACCATTGGCGTCAATAATACCCTAAAGTTTCTTGAATAGGTTAGATTTTAATGGTTTCCACAGTGATTTTGTTCCATTAGCCCCTGGACGACCGATTCAATATCTGCTCTGTTGGGAGCGAGGATTTTCCGGATTTGTAAATCCAAAATATGCCACACACTTTTTGTTGCGATTAGGATTAGAGATTAAGGAGGTGTAATCAATCGCCTCTTTTTTTTTTTTTTTGATTGGAGATTTAACGACCACCGTGAGCAACTCAATGGGCTATGAGCAGTCGCCCGTCCCTAATTTAGGGACACTGGTTCCAGGGAAGGGAGAGAGCCAGTGCCGTAAGACAAACACAACATCCATGCTTCACCGGGATTCGAAAACGGACCCCTTTCGGACGAATGATCAGAGGCCATCGCTTAGACCACTGCGCTACCGGGGCGGCTAATCACCTCTTGTGCGGGATATTATAGACTAGCCACTCCCGAGTATTCTTTGCAGTATTCTTGGGATCGTTATCTTGGTGAAACTAAAATGTATGTGCCAGCCAGAGGCGTAACAAGGCATTTCAGCGCCCGTGGCAACCATCTGCATTTCCCTCTTATGTAAATATTTTACTAATTTAATAGCTCTCTCTCTCTCTTCCCCTCTGTCAAATAAAAAGTGACGTCGTGTTTTTGCAACTTTTGCCAACTGCTTCGGAGTTCAGACCTCTGGCACCACATTAAACAAACCGAATGCAACTTAAAATCGAGGCTTGAAGCCAAGGTACTTATCGAATGGACCCCGTAGAATCTTCAAAAATGTGAACGACATCGTTATCTTGCAACGTACACAACTGAAGAAAAACGGAAGGCTCCATTCTTGTCGACGAAGGTCGTGGTTGTTCTTTAGTTGAACGGATTATACAACCTCGCTTTCATTCTTAAATGTAAGTCACTAAAACCGCCTAAGTATTTTCAAGAAGAAATGCGAATTTTGAGCTGCCAAGGCTACCGAACTGGCGAACTATATTATGAGCAAACTCTGCTAATAGACAGATGACGAAGAATGTCGCAAAATGACTGTACCAGGAACTGGTGCGAAAGTTTCAATTCCAGTTTTAAGCAGATATACTTTAAACATGGTTTTCGCGCCCTCTCTTGAGCTGCGCTCACCAAGACTTACCCTACTCTGCCCTAGTTACGCCTCTGGTGCCAGTGATACTCACATTTTTGGCACTATCATGCAAATTACGTCGCAAAATTTCAATATAGCCTTGTCATTCATATTAACTTTGATAAATTCCAAGTTACCAACACAAAAATTGGACATGCATCCCCACAGCAGGGCATATCCTGCGCCATGTTAAACAACATTAGTATTCAATAAGTAGGAACTGCACACCAATTATATTCAAAATAGTATAACTATACTAATAATCCGAAAATTTCTTGGCGTAGAATAGAAACAAAACTCTCCAAGCTTTTGCACATCAACTAGATGGCTTTCTCAAGGAAGCCATCTTAGCTGTCTACCTTCCTTGAGAAAGCCATCTAGTTGATGTGCAAAAGCTTGGAGAGTTTTGTTTCTATTCTACGCCAAGATATTTTCGGGTTATTAGTATAGTTATACTATTTTGAACAGTAGTATTGTTTATTGGATTCAACTCAGTATTGGGTTAAACCCAAACAGCTGCATTAAATTTGCTCTCATCTGTAAAAATGGTATTCTGCTAGCAATCCATAGGTCCATTTACACTGACGGAAAAAAAAATCCCAACACCAAGAAGGGGTTGTGTTAGATAAACGACAGTTGGTAGGCGGTGAGAGTACATCTGTAACATGACGTCTATGCAAATTTCACGCTCGGCGCATACGTGTGGCGCTAGTAGCGCCTTTGGGAACATGCAAAGCAGGTTTGCTGTAAATACGCGCTGTAACGTTCGTGAGCGTTAGTTATCGTTGAGATTCGACGTAGTGTGTTGATGTTAGTCAAGAATGCCTTTAAGAAGACGAAGAAGCCATTATCAACAGCTCACGGAGTTTGAACGAGGTCATGTAATAGGGGTACGAGAAGGTAGATTTTCTTTCCGTAATATTGCAGAACGACTTGGCAGGAATGTAGCCACCGTGCATGATTGTTCGCAGCGGTGGTCAAGGGAAGGTACTGCCTCAAGAAGACCGGGTTTCGGCCGGCCACGTGGCACTACTGAGAGGGAAGACCGCAGTGTACGGCGTATGGCCGTGGCGCATCGTACCGCGTCTGCGGCAGCAATTCGACCTGCAGTTGCCACCACAGTGACACAACGATTGTTACAAATCATTTACTTGAAGGACAGCTCTGAGCCAGACGCCCTGTAGCGTGTATTACACTTACTCCAAACCACTGCCGTTTGCGACGTCAGTGGTGTCGAGCTAGAGCTCATTGGAGGACGGAGTAGAGATCTGTTGTGTTTTCTGATGAAAGCCGGTTCTGCCTGGGTTGCCAGTGATGGCCGTGTGTTGGTTAGAAGTAGGCCAGGTGAGCGCCTGCAACCAACCTGTCTGCGGCCGAGACACACTGGACCTATACCTGGAGTTATGGTCAGGGGAGCAATTTCCTATGACAGCAGGAGCACTCTCGTGGTTATCCCACGCATCCTGACGGCACAATTGTACGTCGGTCTGGTGATTCAACCTGTTGTGCTGCCATTCATGAACAGGATTCCAGGGGGTGTTTTCCAACAGGATAACTCTCGCCCGCATACCGCTGTTGTAACCCAACATGCCCTACAGAGTGTCGACATGTTGCTGTGGCCTGCTAGATCACCAGATCTTTCACCAATCAAGCACGTATGGGACATCATTGGACGACAACTCCAGCGTCACCCCCAACCAGCATTAACCGGCGCTGTATTGACCGACCAAGTGCAACAGGCATGGAACTCCATCCTACAAACTGACATCCAGCACCTGTACGACACAATGCATGAACGTTTGCGTGCTTGCATTCAACATTCTGGCGGTTACACCGGTTATTAATATACCAGCATTTCACATTTAAAATGGCTCTTCTCGCGCTTACAATAAGCTGTGATCTTGAAACCTTAATCGATTAAATATGTTACCTATACAAATGTATTGCCGCCATTTCATTCCTCTACAACTATTTTTTCGTGGTGTTGGGATTTTTTTCCGTCAGTGTATAATAGACATTGGTTTGAAAAATGCAACCATTTTTTCTGTTTACTTCATTTGTGTAGGATTTTTTTCTTGGTACTCTAAACTAATAATTTGTCTTTTGCAAAACACCTTTAATATCTGAAACTTGGGAATGTCCCATTTTTGACTTGTTAAACTTTTTACTATGGAAATAATTTTTATTTTATAGCATTTGAATGACACGTATTTAGCATTGGATATCTTGCCAATGGTTCAACATTTCAATGAGCACATCAGGTTGTGATTTCACAACTGAAAGAGAGCATGCTTCTCTCTCATGTTGTTTTAAAGAAATTTCCAAGTACTTGTTTAGTTTAATAGCGCTAAATTTAGGGCGAAAACTAGTCACTCTTATTCACATCGAACTGTGTTAAATGCTGCCCGTGTGTAAGGGAGAAAGACACTTGCAACACTTTCACAAAGCGCTTCTAAAGGCTTGTTGCATGTTTAAGTCCTATCTCTCGTATCAAATTCACTGGAAATGAAGGAGGCAATGATCGCTTCGATACAAAAGTGGAGAAGCACCAGAAGCACCGTATAAACTTCATTTGTGTGAGGCTTCTCAAGATCATAAAGGCCACGAAATTACTGAAACATGGGGTATAAAAACTAGGAACGCACGGGTGTGAGAAGCAGAGCAGAGCTGCACGCATGGGTGTTTATCACCATAAGGTAAGTGCCGGAAGTGCCACTTTGTAGATACCTGACAAAGATTCCTCTTGAAGATTTACGTTGAGTGGTTTCCTTCGTTGACTTTACGATGACTCGTAATGTTCCCATCGGCCATTAGCTCGGATTCGCCATTCATGGAGGCATGGCTGTCAGGACGGAGTGGCACCCAACCAACCAACGCACAGCTTTATTCTTACGGAATGCCTGCGACAAGCCCAGCTGAATTTCGCACGTTCAGTCAAACAATGCCTCATACGATGAAGCACTCATGGTGATGCAATAAATAATTTAATTATACATTGAAGTGCCCGTTAATTCGAAAACTAAATGTTTGATGTTTACTTTAGAGCTTCTGCGATCTTCAAATAAAATTTATTACACCAAAAATCCTCCTTCAATGTATGAGATAATCCAATCAAAAATCTCGGAAGTTCAGATCGGTTCGTGAGAGAAACGTAAAAGGGAATTTTTAGAATTTTTTCTAACGTTCCGCAGGCGTTATACCAGAGGGAGGCCATGAGAGCCACGATCTCCCGTTGAGAGTATACTGAATGGAATTTTAATATACCTTTCTTTAGCGGTCTGTATACTCTTCGCAACGATATTCATTTTGATAGTTTTCCCCAGTTTAGGTGCTACAGGGCTGTTTACTGGGTCGCTTCCAGTGCAGGATCCGTCAGGCCTTCCCTTATAAGGAAATTAAAATGTTCCGAGCTTTTAGCTCTAAACGAAAACTCTCTCTTCTGCAGCAGTGTTTTTGTTTAATGGGGTAAGGCATGTATGAGCTTTGCCCTAATTTCTTTATTGTTATTTATATTATTTACACATTGATCTGTTCCTGCATGTTCTATCAGGCTTCTTCCTCGGTTACCTAGCTACTCAGTTTCTCTCTCCAAATTTAATTTCTGACGCCCCGGTGGTGGAATGGTCTAAGTGATAGCCTCTGATCATTCGTCTGAAAGGGGTCCGGTTTCGAATCCCGGTGAGGCATGGCTGCTGTGTTTGTCTTACGACACTGGCTCCCTTCCTTCCTTTTAACCAGTGGACTTAACGTAGGGACGGACGACTGCTTATAGCCGGTCAAGATACTCACAGTGGTCGCTAAACTCCCCAGAGAAAGCAAAGCAAACGTTTATATTCTTATTTCAAAAAGTGTCTCCAGTTTATAAAATCATTTGAAAAGAAAAGCAAAATATTCTTCAACATGAATAATATTTTGTCCCCATTTACCTCAACAACCCACAGCTTCTCCACTTCGGGGAATAAACTTAAATAAGCCGCCCCGGTGGCGCAGTGGTCTGAGCGATGACATCTGATCATTCGTCCGAAAGGGGTCCGAATTCGAATCCCGGTGAGGTATGGATGTTGTGTTTATCTTACGGCACTGGAACCCTTCCCTGGTAACCAGTGACCCTAAATTAGGGACGGGCGACTGCTTATGAGTTTCTCACGGTGGTCGTTAAACCTCGAATAAAGAAACAACAACTTAAATCACGTATTCCTCCGCATTTCCGCTCCTAATTGCCCGTTTTGATAAATTGCTTTTACCACGGATATCTTCCTTTATGATAATTGTTTTGTGCTCTACTTGTGATATTTCGTTAAGCATATTTCTTCAGCAAGTGAGCTTAAATGACCATATTTACTTGTGGATTCATTAATTCCGGCTGAGAAAAAAATATACAGGTAGGCTCAGTTCTGATTGAGCCGTCATTTTTGAACGTAGGATTACGACTTGTAGATCGGAGAGTTGAAATGAGCTAGACGAGTATGGTTTCAAAGCGTTTATTTAATTTGTCATAGCCAACACAGGTTTATGATATGAAAAGTAGCTTACGTAATTTTTACAAATAATGCTGGATACATTGCGAACACAAAGCAGATCGATACACGAATTACCCAACGAGGTGCTGGTTTTTTTGGGCTTCTTACATTCCTCATCACTTGCTCTTGCCTCTCGTTTTGATTTTCTCCACTTTTGCTTGCGTTCATTCTGCGAATTTCGTGGCACTGTCGAAAATTTTACTCATTCGCACGAAAACATTTTTTTAATTTTTTAGTTTAAGTCACTGTGATATGTTCTTTATATATTTGAGTAGATCTCGTCGAGAGCTTTAATACGATACCACGCGCAGTCGTTTTGCACTCACGGTTGTCTAGATAAACCAAGATATTTTCAAAAGTGTTCACAAGAAAACAATTAAAAAAATTTTTAGTTCAAACCCATGCGAAATGTTTTATATATATTTAAATAGATCTCGTCTAGAGCTTTAAAACGATATCATACACAGTCGTGATGGGCTCACAGTTGCCGAGATAGATTAAGTCAAACGCGGCGGAACACCCAGAAATATTCCATCATCTTCCCCGGGCACAGGGAGCGAGGGGAGTGTCACACGCACGATGATTGCGCAGTACGTGAATTAGACTCCGTGCTGTTTATGAATATACTAACATGATTAGTGTGCGGTACGTATTTTTTAACGCTATAATGATTTATATTGGGACCTATTTATGTCACCGGCTGTCGGCCGTAAGTCGCCCCATGTTATCCCTGTAGGTAGACGTAGTCCTACGTCAAAAAAATATTGCTTTTTCCATTCACTAAGAACATCGTGTACATCGTGTACTATTTAGATAATGCTCAGTTTCTATTTAGGGAGTGTAAGTGCATTATCCATTTTTAAAAAATATGCTTTGAAAAATTCTTTTGATATCACAAACAATCCAAAAGACGTTCTTGTTCCGCCCGAGATGCCGATATCATCGTTTTTCTCGATAGTTATTTTCATAGCACAGCGGAAGTAACTTATTAGAAAAGTTGAACGGAATATTTAAAAGTTTAGCGGGTGATCATAGCGTTATGCCGCACATATTAAACGTTTTATCTGTGACTTCAATTCAACACCTGTGAATCGTGCACGTAATCTAAAAGGAAATCTATAATAATGAATCGTTTTTATAAAATTTCAAGTTTTTTGATATTTTTTTGGGTGGTGCAGCCTTAACGGGTGTAATTAAAATTTGACACTTATATTTCTCCCCTCATTTTTGTTACATGTTCATAAATATTTACTAAACAGTTAGAAAACTTTACTTTTCCAAATTTATTTACTTCATAGTCAACGCATGCTTGGGGTGAGCAAGAAATATTGGAATAGGAACTCATCGATCACGAAACTGATAAGAGTTGATGATATCAGGATCAAAGTGAAGACCCTGAAGTGGCAATTAGCAGGAAGTATTGCCAGAAGAACTGACCACCGTTGGGCAACTCAAATACTATGATTGATAACAAGGGACAGAAACGGTACTGGAAAATACCACGTGAGAGATGGGTGGATGAAACTTGAAAGCTTGCTGGAGTGACATAGAAGAGAATTGATTAAGACAGAAGCTTGTGGAGACAAGCTCAGGGAGACCATCATCCAGCAGTCCACTGAGAACTGTTGCCGATGGCGATGTCAATACGCAAAGTCTGGCTTAGATTTTTTTTTCTTTTAATTTGAATTTTTCATTTACATACGGTATTGTTCTCAAGGCATCTTTTTTGAAAATTGTTTGGCCGTGATAGTGGTTAGAAGTTAACTATTAATATTATAGATTATTCTGCTCACAAGCATTTCATGCTCGGGTTAACTTAGTCTGATTTGATTCTTTCCTAATTGGATATTTTTAATTACATTTCAACTAATTTTGAGCGGAGTTTTTCAGCCTAGGTAATTTTTTAGCCACACCATTGAAAAAACGCTAACTTCACACGCCAAGTTATATAAATATTCTTTTCACATTTATCACTTAAATAAATTTAATTAAGTGATAAAATACACAATCGTTAAAAACTTAGCAGCGAATTAAGTGAGAACCACAGCTAACAAAAAGAAAAGAATTTTGCACTTATTAACAAAAATCCTCATTAATCTTTAATTAGTATCATAAAACTTTTCGTACTTTATAACATTTTCACTTACAGAATATATTATTTCCACTTTGGTTTCGCTTAGGGGGACACCTCCGTTTAAGTTTAGTAAAATTAACGAGAAAAACTTTCGTATTTGAAATTTCGGCACTTCTCATTTTTTTCTGACTCTACCATCTGTCTGAGATGAAAGAAAGTCAACTATTTACTTCACCAGGGAACTTGAGAACAATAAATATGACCCGTAATTTCCGAATGTACAAGTATTTAGCACATCTTTCAAGAACAGTCTCAAAAAACATATATTGGTTTCAAGATTTCTTTCATACTTTAAAATTCGCAATCCTTAAAATACTTTGGGGGGTTAACTATAATTTAGGGTCCATTGGTCTCAGGTAAACGAGACAACCAGAGCGCCTAAGGAAAACACACATGGGATTCGAACCTGGACCCATCTCGGACGAATGGTCAGAAGCCAGCGCTTAGCCCACTGCGTCACCGTGGCGGAAAGAAAAATTATATTCACATTAAGAAATCAAACCTGGAAGGTGCATGGAAAATCTTGGTCGTCCTTTCAGCAATCAAATGCAGAAAAAATTTTTCGAAGTGGACTTTTAAAAGCGCAGATATAGCTCAAAGTTGAAATACATCACAGCGCCACCCAGCGGTATAATACTGAAACATTCTTTTTATATATCATTCTTGACAAATCAAAAGGTTCTTATACTATATTGACCAGAGCGAAAGTTAAAAGGTAGTAAAGGAGCCTTCCGATCCAACGTTTAGAAACGATGAGATGATACTACACTAATGGCCAAAATTGTGAAAACCTTTAGGAAAATTTGTATTTCTAAGTTTTGATGGCTCATATCATCAGTCGTGCTTAAAATAATACCGTAAAATTACATATCATTAGAAGGATTATTTAATGCAGAATGTAATGCAACAAACTGTGTTGAATTATCATTACTCTGTCAAAAGTTATAGCCAAATAACCAGATAAATAAAACATAACAGCCTTTTGTAACAAGAAGTGGATTTCTTTAATTCAAAACTCGCCATCCAGGCTCATTGTTCTGAGAGGCAATCATGAGTTATTATGACACAGCACAGAACCAAGAAGGTGTTAGTATGAGTTAGCTCTCATTTCTAGGTGCCAGAGCTAATAATAGAACTCCTATTCAATTGTGTGAGCGCCACCAAGTTGGCCATAGGTTTTTTCACTGATGTTTTTATTCCTTGATAATTTAGTAAGCTGTGTAAATTTGTAAGATGACAAACAGAGTGAAAAGAGTTGATTAGTCACCTAGAAAGCGGTGTGAAATACTATTTTTGCATGAAGAAGGCTACACATGTGAGGAAATAATAAGAAAAACAGGCAGAAATCTAACCAAAGGAGGTATTTTTTAACTCTTTAAGCGGCCGATGTACTTGAAACAAATGGTGCCCAAATATTTTGGAGCTTCCCAAATAGAAATGGTCACAAAACGGTCGGGTTTTACAAAAGCTACGTCAAAATAATTCCTTTCTAACCCTCATCACAGCAGTACAAGCCTTAAACCTATTAACGGCGATAAGAATTCTGTTTCTTGTTCTTTATTCTCTGCTCCATGACTCAAGATATGATGGGAAGAGCTATCATGCCTTGAGTCATGGATCAGAGAATTGGGAAGGTCTGTCATGTCATGCCTTGGCATAGGCATCATGCCACTTGATAGAAACAAGTGATTCAAGCCTCGTTCGTCTCCTCTCTTAGGCTCGTCGCCGCTGTTAGAGCCCTTTGAGCAGGTAATCACCCAGAAAGGATTATTCACGCAGAATCCCTTTCATCAGGAAATCACTCAGAAAGGATTTGTCACGCAGAAATCATTTTCATCAAGTAGTCGCTCAGAAAGGATTAATGTCAATCAATCCCCTAAAACACTTTAAATAACAAGAAGAAAAGAAACATTTTCTGATGCTCAGGTTCACTCATTCCTACCGCGTTCCGTCCATCTTTAGACAGTGAGCATATTCGTTCGAGCTGATTTCAGTCCATTTTGGTAACCCCGAGTTAACTCGTTCCAGCCAGTTAAAAGGTTAAACAGTGCAAGAAGTATCAGCAGAGTCAATCAATTCAAAACCAACTAGTAAAGGAGGAAAAGTTGTACAACAGCATGTTGTGATCAAAGAATTAAAACATTGTGTTTAAGTAACAAAAGAAACTCATTTGGGTCATTTAAAAACGAACTGTCTGAATGTGGTTTGAAGATGAGTGCTAGAGCTGTTAGCCGGAGACTCAAAGATTTTGGTTTGAATTTTAGAATTCGAAGGGAAAATCCATTTCTGTCTTCCAAACAAAGAAGAAAGAAATTAGAGCGTGCTAAAAAGTATGTTAATTGGTTTGAGGAACAATGTGACAGAGTCGTATGAAATGATGACATCAGAATATCCATATTTGATAGTGATGGAACAAAGTATGTAAGAAGAAGAAACGGAGAAGGTTTGCTGCTTGAAAGCATTAAAACTACCATGAAGCATCCAGTTAGTGTTAAGATCTGGGGTTGTAGACAGCAAAGGGTGTGGGCAGAATTTATGTGAGTAATGGTACTTTAAATGGCAAAAAATACTCCATTGATATACTATTTGAGGCAAAACTGAGATAATGAATCCTATATATTTGAACAGGATTCAGCAGCTGGTCATGTTGCTGCTTTGTGCAAAATGTTGTTTCAGGAAAATCATTTACGCAGCCAGAATGGCCAGACCTGAATCAAAAGAAAACCTGTGGAGCCGATTAGTCAGAAGCAACCAAAGAATAAAGTACAATTAATAGCAGCAAATCATACAATCTTGGTTTCATATTATGACACCTGATGAACTAAAAGGCTTGGCTCATTCCATGGGACGCCTTTGTAACGTTGCAAGGCTGTAATTGCGGCAAAAGTTTTCGTGACTAAATACTAACAGAAATGGTGAGAAATTAGAAAATACGTTTTATCATGGTTTTCTATGTATAACTTCTTTTAAAATGCGATTTTTAAAATAACGTGCACTGCATTACCTTCAGCATTAAATTATCTTTCTAATGATATGTAATCTTATGGTATTATCCTATAAAAACTGATGTTATGAGACATAAAACCTCAGAAGGTTTCCACATTTTCGTCCAGTAGTGTACTTAGCTTAAAATCTAAATTCGCGCTACATCGTGGGAATATACTATACGCAGAAAGCTAAAATGTGCACGCAATACTTCTAAGGTTGATATCAAATGGGCAAAAAGAATTTCCCAAGACATAACCTGCAAAAGTGGAACTACGTTACCAAAGAGGAATATACGATTAAGAACCTCGCAAAAAATATATATTATGCCGTTTAACTTACGAATACACACTGCGATACCAGTTTATTAGGTACCCTTCTCTCATAAATGACTTACTCCAACACGTAAAGCGTCACGTGATCATGGAGTGCAGGTAAGTTCTTCTAGCAGCAAAATCATGCAGATAATTTCTTCTAGCAGCAGTTAGCATCCGATTGAGGATCCGAATAAACAAAACGAGTGATCTGAGTGACTTTGAAACCGCGATCCTCCTTGGATTTTCACGCACATCCCTAACTGGGTTTCACTTCAGTGGTGTGACACGCACGCGCTCACACACGCACACCTACACACACACAAAACTTCTAGTAACGGCCAATACTGTGAACCAAACAGCTGGTGTATCAGAAGGCTCAAGACTGGCAAAAGTTGTGGAAGCTAACAGACAGGACACAATCCGTCAAGTCACTGAAGAATTCAGAATTGGGGTGGCAGAGGTCATCTCTGAACGCATCAATTATCGAACTCCGTCGTGAATGGGATACAATTTTCGACGGCCTTGTCGAGTGCCGATGGTATGAGAGGAAAGGACGCACTGGTGCATCGACGCTGGAGCTTGAACTCGTAAAGTGGTCACCTTGAAGGACGAATGAAGGTCCCGTATACATCATGTGGATGACAAGGTCCGAATCAGGAGCAAGCAGCATGAGTTCAAGTAGCCATCCTGCCAAGTGTCAACAATACAGGCTGTTAGAGGAGGTGTGCTGGAATGGGCAATTTTTCACTGGCACCTATTAGGTCTTCTGGTACTCATCAAAGGACATCTAAACGCCATGGTCTATTCCCTGACCGAATTCATCCATTTATGTGTTTATTTCTACGTTATACATTCATTTCTACGTTGTATCCTCAAACAGATGGATACGTCCAAAAAGATAACTCGTACCCGCGTAATTCTTCTATAGTCACCAAATGGCTCCAGAAACATGTCGACGAGATTTTCGTGCATCAGTGGCCCGGAGAGTTCCCCGATTTAAACGTTATCAAGCATCTCTGAGATGATGTGAAAATGGTGGTTCGCTGCAAGACTCTGCCGCCGATAAATTTACAGGAACTGCACGACTGAAACATTTCTGCATGGTACAAAATTTCCAAAGAACGCTTCAAGCATATGGTATGTGTCATGTTACCACAATGAATTCCAGGTGTTCTGGAGGGCGCATCACAATGCTAGGTAGGTATACCAAATAAGCTGACATCTCAATGTGCACACTGAGAGGATAAAACCATAGGTCACCTTGTCCCTGGGCAACACGACCCTGTCACCATTTTTGCTATTGGACAAACCTACAGCTTGGTAAACATATAGTTAGCAGAACATTACTGCATTCACGTAGACGGTAATTCGATGTCAGTATGGAAAAACATTGTGAGTTAATGCAATTTGAAAGAGAAATGATAATGGGTACGCGACGTATGGGTCAGTCTATCGTGGAGGTGGTATAAGAATTGCAGTATCCCCGTTCGACAGTGTCAAAAGAGTATCGGGAATATACAATTTTCGTACTAACATCGCATCGTGGAAAACATTACGAGTGAAGAAAGGTGATAGATGAACGAAGCCGCCGGTGCCTGTCTCGTATATTTGCACCCAACCGGAGAGCGACAGTGGCACAAATCACCGGCGTCTTCAATGAGGGTGGTGCCAGAAGCGTCTACACCAAGATCGGCAGCTTCCATACCCTCACTAGATTATGGAAGACGCCGACCCACCGGAGTCCCATTGCAGAAGCTACATCACGGACTGCACGCCTCAGCTATGTGGAAGGACATCGGTACAAAGTAAAATCATCACTGGACTCCTGGTCCGACGAGTCCCGTTTCCAGTTATTTCATGAAGATATGAGGGTTTAGATCTGGCCCAAACCGCCCAAGGCGATGTACCCGGTATATTAACAAGGAACTGTTCAAGCTGACAGACGCTCGGTTATGGTCAACTGGCACACATTGGGATCTCTGGTACGTCAAGATGCATGTCTGAACGGTCCACGCTACGTGACCATCCTTTCAGATCATCTACATCTGTTCATAGTCTTCATGCACCCACGGGCAATGTACTTTTACAGAAGGACAATAAGCCTCCCCATAGAGCAGTGGTGAATAGCACGGGGTTAGAAAAGCATTCAACAGAAGTTCCCACCTCGGAATAGCCTCCGCGTTCACCGGACATCAACCATGTGGGGAATGTTTGGAAGGCTGTGGAAATGTTCGTACGAGCTGCAGATCCTCCACCCAGGAATTCGATGGAATTATGGACAGCGGTACAACAAGGATGGGTGGAGATACACCTACGGAACGCTTTCGTTACCTAGACGACTCAATGACTCGCTGTGTGATTGTCATTATCCGGCAGGAAGGTGTTCCTATCTGTTACTAGGTAGGCATCCCATGATTTCTGTCAATTCGATATATTGTACATCGCAGAAAAAATCACGGAAAATTTCGCATTTGGTCTCGACTGTCGAATACAAAATTAATTTTTGCATTCTGATTTTCAGAAAATACGATATTCGAAAACTTGAAAACATTTTGCTCTCCGTAGCGGAAAAACTTTGCGTAATAGAAATTCGAAAGCGCGTAAATCAACATTCTCACCTTAAGCGCTATGGAATGAACGAAGTATCTTTCGGTTTTTGACGCACAGAAGGGTAAGTATCCCATATGAAGAAGAATGATCAATAGGATAGGGTTTTTTTATACATTGAGGTAAAAAAAAAAAAAACTGGGAAGGGCGCTACCATTTACATTACATGCCCCCACGCCCATGCGGTAAATGGTATCATCCGCAAACGACGTATATATAGAGGCAGATATCTCCGTAAGCTCAAATAGCAGTATTTGCAGTTCGCATTACAGCTCATCAAGATTTAAACAATTTCGAACGTGGTATGTAGTCGGTGCCTGGGAGATGGGTCACTCCATTACCACGAAATTTGGATTCACACGGTCAACAATTTCAAGGATGTACCTGGACTAAACAGATTAAGGGAAAACATCCAGAGCGCGAGGTCGGGGTGGCCGTAGAAAAACCCTAGACAATCGTTGACAGCGACGTCCGGCATGCATCGCAACATCCTCCCGGTGTACGCATTGCCGGAAATCACAGCGCAGTTAAATTCTGGGGCCATTAGTAGCATCAGCGTTCGGACAGTGGAAAGCCCCTCTGTGTTCCATGGGGTTTCGGAGCAGACAGTCCACTCCATGTCATTGCTTTCCCTACGACAAGAGCGTGTGGCTCGGGAACACCGCCATTGGACGCAAGATGATTGGAAACGTGTATCAGGCCGGAGGTGGCTCTGCTATGGTGTAGGGTGTTTTCAGCTGGAACACATTAGGACCCCTCATACGTCTGCAGACCACTCTGACAGATGAAGGCCATGTAACCATCCCTGGGGATCATTTGCGGCCGTTCATGTCATGCAACCACTCCGAGAGGCGCGACCTCTTTCAACACGACAATGCGTCACCGCACACGTCCACAGTCGCCCGATGACGGCTGGAGAAAGATTCCACGGGGTTTAGAATCCTGACTTAGCTCCCTGGTTCAGAGGATTTAAACGCCGTCGAACACATTTGGGATGTTGTTCAACATGCCGTCAATTCAAGAAATCCTGCACCGGCGAATATTACGGAATTGTGGGATGCTCTTAAAGATGAATATTGTGTACTGTCTTCAAGGTACTACAGAGAGCTCGTGGAGTCCACGCTCCGTCGCGTTGCTGCCGTTACCCTATCGCAAGGAGGACAAATGTGTCATTAGAGAGGTGTCCCAGTATTTTTGGCAGTTCAGTGTAAGCGCGTGCTTTTGCATTTCAGAAGATGTGTTGAGCACTTTGCTGTAGGGGTGTTGTTCATACTGATACGTGGTGCGAGAGTCAGACGTGCGGTGCAGTTGTATCTTTCATTTATTATTAGTCAAAACCCGTCGAAAACGAAGTGCATTTTTTTTTTAAAATAATAAACTCATATCAAGCAACACATGTAAACTTTATTTGTTACTTTGTCTTGGTACCAACCTTTTCGCAATCGAAATGTAAAGCTCTTCAGAACTCACATTCGAAGAACAGAGGGCCTAGATCGTAATAACCCATAGAGAAATGAGGATTAAATACGCAGCGAAGGTGTGGTTTACGTCTTCTTATAGCTGGCATCAAGAGAGGAATCACTTCTACTTCTTTTTCATTTGAGGTATCAGGAAAAACAAAATCTGCAAAGTGCCCAGAGTGTCTAAGTGCTAATTGGTTCAATGTCTCACTGATGTTCGAGATCGCGGTGGCAAAGCCCTGTTCAAATCGGGGATTTCAAGGTTTGCCATCAATGCTGCCATTTCGGACGGCTGCCTAGAGGCTGACGCCTGAGGGCTGGATAGTCTGGTCCCCTTGGTTTGGTTGTAAATGTTGCTGGAATGAGATTCGCGTTGCGAATAATCTTCATTCTCTCTTGTCTGAGACATATACATGTAGTTGCGACCACTGATGGCTCACGCCTTCCAGTAAGGCTCTTACGTTTTTTTTTTGTTTTTTTTTGGTTGTTGCTCAGGGGAGACATTCTGTGAAGGTCAAGTATGCAATAAAGTATTTACTTACTTTAGGACTGATAATGGAACACCATGCACACACCAAGTCTGTTATTCTGCAGGAGATACATTCTATTAAGTGTAAGTATGCAATAAAACATTTACTTACTTTAGGACAGATCATGGAACATCATGCAAACACCAAGTCTGTTATTCTGCAGGAGATACATTCTATTAAGTGTAAGTATGCAATAAAACATTTACTTACTTTAGGACTGATAATGGAACACCATGCAAACACCAAGTCTGTTATTCTGCAGGAGATACATTCTATTAAGTGTAAGTATGCAATAAAACATTTACTTACTTTAGGACAGATCATGGAACATCATGCAAACACCAAGTCTGTTATTCTGCAGGAGATACATTCTATTAAGTGTAAGTATGCAATAAAACATTTACTTACTTTAGGACAGATCATGGAACATCATGCAAACACCAAGTCTGTTATTCTGCAGGAGATACATTCTATTAAGTGTAAGTATGCAATAAAACATTTACTTACTTTAGGACAGATCATGGAACATCATGCAAACACCAAGTCTGTTATTCTGCAGGAGATACATTCTATTAAGTGTAAGTATGCAATAAAACATTTACTTACTTTAGGACAGATCATGAAACATCATGCAAACACCAAGTCTGTTATTCTGCAGGAGATACATTCTATTAAGTGTAAGTATGCAATAAAACATTTACTTACTTTAGGACAGATCATGGAACATCATGCAAACACCAAGTCTGTTATTCTGCAGGAGATACATTCTATTAAGTGTAAGTATGCAATAAAACATTTACTTACTTTAGGACAGATCATGGAACATCATGCAAACACCAAGTCTGTTATTCTGCAGGAGATACATTCTATTAAGTGTAAGTATGCAATAAAACATTTACTTACTTTAGGACTGATCATGGAACACCATGCACACACCAAGTCTGTTATTCTGCAGGAGATACATTCTATTAAGTGTAAGTATGCAATAAAACATTTACTTACTTTAGGACAGATCATGGAACATCATGCAAACACCAAGTCTGTTATTCTGCAGGAGATACATTCTATTAAGTGTAAGTATGCAATAAAACATTTACTTACTTTAGGACTGATCATGGAACACCATGCAAACACCAAGTCTGTTATTCTGCAGGAGATACATTCTATTAAGTGTAAGTATGCAATAAAACATTTACTTACTTTAGGACTGATCATGGAACACCATGCACACACCAAGTCTGTTATTCTGCAGGAGATACATTCTATTAAGTGTAAGTATGCAATAAAACATTTACTTACTTTAGGACAGATCATGGAACACCATGCACACACCAAGTCTGTTATTCTGCAGGAGATACATTCTATTAAGTGTAAGTATGCAATAAAACATTTACTTACTTTAGGACAGATCATGGAACATCATGCAAACACCAAGTCTGTTATTCTGCAGGAGATACATTCTATTAAGTGTAAGTATGCAATAAAACATTTACTTACTTTAGGACAGATCATGGAACATCATGCAAACACCAAGTCTGTTATTCTGCAGGAGATACATTCTATTAAGTGTAAGTATGCAATAAAACATTTACTTACTTTAGGACTGATCATGGAACACCATGCACACACCAAGTCTGTTATTCTGCAGGAGATACATTCTATTAAGTGTAAGTATGCAATAAAACATTTACTTACTTTAGGACAGATCATGGAACATCATGCAAACACCAAGTCTGTTATTCTGCAGGAGATACATTCTATTAAGTGTAAGTATGCAATAAAACATTTACTTACTTTAGGACTGATCATGGAACACCATGCAAACACCAAGTCTGTTATTCTGCAGGAGATACATTCTATTACGTGTAAGTATGCAATAAAACATTTACTTACTTTAGGACTGATCATGGAACACCATGCAAACACCAAGTCTGTTATTCTGCAGGAGATACATTCTATTACGTGTAAGTATGCAATAAAACATTTACTTACTTTAGGACTGATCATGGAACACCATGCAAACACCAAGTCTGTTATTCTGCAGGAGATACATTCTATTAAGTGTAAGTATGCAATAAAACATTTACTTACTTTAGGACTGATCATGGAACACCATGCAAACACCAAGTCTGTTATTCTGCAGGAGATACATTCTATTAAGTGTAAGTATGCAATAAAACATTTACTTACTTTAGGACTGATCATGGAACACCATGCAAACACCAAGTCTGTTATTCTGCAGGAGATACATTCTATTAAGTGTAAGTATGCAATGAAGTATTTACTTACTTTAGGACTGATCATAGAACACCATGCACACACCAAGTCTGACACTGAACTGAGCGCTTGATGTAGACAAGGGCCGCACACTTCTCCCATAGATTTTACATGAGAAATTTGCAGCTCCATCATGCCCGAACCTTGGCCCCAATCTTGTTTTTCTCTTCGACTGGTACATCTACATGGTAGGACCTTTATTTTGATACCTCAACCATATTTTTACGTTCATCCGTTCTTTCAAAATAGGCCTCACAGAAAAAAAAATCCTTGTAGAATTAATACATAGATAAGAAATGAGAAACTGTAGTAGGATCTCTTCATGTACAAAATGCGTCGTTTTAATAAAATATTTCCGCCCCCCCCCTCTCTCTCTCTCCTCAACTTCTTCAAGCAGTTGCTAATTACGCAAAATTATCGCTATAGATACTTTATTACCTTTTAGATCGTTGTCGCAGGGTTAATTTTGGTTGCAAGTGCATTTTGCTATTGAATACGATGTCTCTTTAATTTCGCATTAACGAATTTTTCACCCTCATGAATATGAGGAATCTTCATTGTACTCGTTGCTAGCCGACGGTTTGCAATAATGACAATCTTATGTGTCTTTCGTTTTTATCACGACATTTGCGATTAAGTTATTACACCCAAAATGCTGGAAAAAAAGAAATTAATAAAGATAATTAGTGAGCAGCAAAAATTACTTTCGTGGGAAATCACCTTTGCCTGGGACTTTGCTCTATGCTTTAACGGCGAAATTTCAACTGAAAAGTACGCGATCTACTTTCTTTGCGATTATCAGAAAAGAAAAATTGATTCACTATACATAATTGATTATCTGAATAATTTCTCCCCGTCTGAAGCGACGGCAGCGTTAATCATGTGATGGATTAAAAGTAGAGGGGAAGACTAAGATCCTCATCCTTTTCGCGAATTGCAGATTATTTCCTCTACTTATGTTTCTTTTATCAGCTATTTAAAATCCATTAAGGCACATAAAGAGCATCGCGGGAATGAAAGATAACTAATGGAAATATGCGTTGATAATCGCTGAGCGAAAACTCGGAGCGAAGTTTATTCGTCGAATGCATATTCAAAGCGGGGGGGCATTCTACGTCCTGACTTTCAAGATGTTGCGTACATTTCCCCATTTTTACCAAGTGCACTTTCTTTCAATCAATAAACCCAAAATATCATAAGTGAAACACAGCGCATAATCATTCCTTTTGTGGACATGCGTTTATTTACATATTGTAGAAACAGGATTCCGTAATGATTGTCTTTGAATCATTACAGTTTTATGAGAGCAAATCGGGAAGCCTTGGCCCAATGCTTTTTATTTGATTGATATAATGTAATGCTATGAGCATTTGAAGTGAACCAGTAAATATCGAATGTTCAATGTGTTTGTATAAGAGCAAATCATTAGGAACACCTAATGGTAATCTTATGACTTTGTAATAGCTTATTAACCGTTTGAGGAGTATGAACGTACCGGTACCGCCGTAGTGTTTTCTCAATGTGTGACAAACCCCACTCCTCAAAGGGTTAAACAACTTGCTACAAAGGATCCAGACGTGTATGTAGCTTAGATAGCTGCAATATGGAAAAGGGTGCCAACATGGTAATATATCGCCAATATGGTAAGAGCTCATAGAAAATCACTTGGCCACAATCCCATCAGCAAATCCGCATCACCTTCAGTCGATGAAGAGTTGGCTTAGCGACCCCTATGGGGGTTTTCCCTGCATGACCCATGCTCTTTGTCGTGTAACATTCACGTATGTGACCCATTTTTTGTCAATGGTGACCAGCCAATCGCGAAGAGAAACAGAAATGGAGCATCGTTGCATCCGAATTTGATCAGACAAAGCATGGGTACAGATTTACACAGTTTACTCAGATATCCCAACTGCTGCAGTCGGGTGTTGTTGGTTGTATGGAAAGTCTCCTTTTTTTTTTTTTTTTTTTTTTGATTGTAGGTTTTTTAAATTAAATTATTTATTGGACTTGGTTGACAGATACATCATCGACATATATATTGAACATATATTGGACTTGGTTGACAGATTTATTGAGAGTACCGAGTCCGCCGCCCCGGTGGCGCAGTGGTCTAAGGCTCTGGCCTCTGATCATTCGTCCGTGAGGGGTCCGGGTTCGACTCCCGGTCAGGCATAGACGTTGTGTTTGTCTTACGGCACAGGCTCTCTCCCTTCCCTGGAACCAGTGACCCTAAATTAGGGACGGGCGACTGCTTATAGCCCATTGAGTTGCTCACGGTGGTCGTTAAACTTCCAATAAAAAAAAAAAAAAAAAAAAAAAAGCGAGTCCGAAAGCCGAGCGGAGCACTTTTTACGAGACTCGTGGCAATTAGTTGTTCCGGCATAGGTACGGGATGACACGTCTGCTCACCGTGATTTTTTTGCATGCGATTGGACATCGTCCATGGTCAGGTTTTGACGCCTTCCAATTCCCGAAATTCCGTGTCATTGAGGAATAATCGTCCAAAAACTTACATTTTTAGGAGTTTTTCCGGGTTTTGAGAAGGGGTCGTTTGTTACCTATCTCGTCCAACGATCTTCAGCCGATCGCGGTGAACTTGTCACAGAGAAAGGGAAGGACATGGTGAGTGACATGGGGTTCGTATCATGGTGATTATCCGTATCGTATAAAAACAATGACCATTAAAAAACTTACCAATTTTAATAATAATTGAAAAAATCCGCTCTCTATACGAAACTCGGGGCAATTAGTTGATCGGGCATAGCTACGACATGACACATCCGATAACCGTGATTTTTGGAATGCGATTAGACATCGTCCGTGGTCAGGTTTTGACGCCTTCTGTTCCCGAAATTCCGTGTCATTGACGAATTTCAACTAAAACCAAATAGACTTTTACTTGAATCGTTTCACGAAAGTCGCCTCACTAACTTTAATTAAAAAAAATCGTTTGAATTGAAAAACGAAGAAATGGAAAGACTCCGTCTGTTAGCTCAACACTTTCTTAATCTATAATAATAAAAAGAAGTTTGTGTATGTGTGTCTGTTTTTTGCGATACAAAATGAAAAACGTGGTTCCCAATCGAAGTGCGTCTTTCCGCTTTGTTTACACGCAACCTGATCATAACCAAAGTGAAGGCGTGAAGGAATGTAGTTCATGATACATTTTAGGCATTTCGTTTTTAGAATGTTTCGTACTTTAGTTTTGGAAGTCATAAATTTTACGCGTTCGTTTTTTAGAATTTGTTATAATATACGACTTAAGGAACTTAGATTTTGGAATACCTTTGCTCAAAAATTGCAACTGTACCCGAGTTATCGGTTACCGTTGGCGGTTTGTCCTAGTACAGTATAGACATTTTGTGTTTCAATGTCAGCAATCGGAACTCCACGAATAAACCCCCGAAAGACAAACACAAACAACCATGCCTGAAACAACCATTCAATACCACAAACAACCATTCAATAACACAAACAAACATTCGAACCCAGACCCTTCCGTTAGGCAAATGATCAGAAGCCATCGCTCAGACCACTGCGCAACCGGGACGGCTGGGAGTTCTTCAGTTACTTTTCCAGTTCCCGTAGTTTTGCATCAGGCTTGGTCGATAGCACGTGTTGCACTGTATCATATTCAAACTTACTGGGGCTGCCACTTCTAGGAGCATCATACAGATCACGTAGGCCAGTGTCGAATATCCTGTACCAGTCATAGCAAGTAATATGTCCGATAATATCATCACCAGACGCGTTTTGCAATTTTCTAAGTGCTTCCGTAACTTTCACGCCATTCAGGTATTCACAGAACAATATTGCAAGCACACCTTCCATCGATATCGCCATCGTATCGTCTCCACGCGCAACTAAACTTCACCACAACAGCGTACGTTCTCTCCTGAGAATCTGTTCTTCCGTGCACATTCCTATGGGATGTTTACGTCACCGTAGGCCCACAGTATCTTGCATTACACACGTCAAATACGATTTTTTCCGGAAACCTTTTTTTTACAACCTGATTGCTCCATATCTGACATAATCATATTTTGCAATTTTCTAAGTGCTTCCGTAACTTTCACGCCATTCAGGTATTCACAGAACAATATTGCAAGCACACCTTCCATCGATATCGCCATCGTATCGTCTCCACGCGCAACTAAACTTCACCACAACAGCGTACGTTCTCTCCTGAGAATCTGTTCTTCCGTACACATTCCTATGGGATGTTTACGTCACCGTAGGCCCACAGTATCTTGCATTACACACGTCAAATACGATTTTTTCCGGAAACCTTTTTTTTACAACCTGATTGCTCCATATCTGACATAATCATAAGCCATAATCCCCAACATATCATATCTGGGCGTGCTTCATTTCCTTATTGTCTAAAAAACACCCTGTTGGTTCAAAAAAGAGGAATGACCAAAAGGTCCTTTGCTATAAGACTTGAAGAGCATAAAAATGGATGTCAAGCATGAGAAATTCGCAACTGCGCTGTCTAGGATATTGCTCCGTGCACCATAGTAAAAGGAACCTGACTTAGGGAGACTATAGAAATCCTATCTCGCAGTGACGCGTGTGGTGAATTTGAATCAACGGATCTACCACGTGCATGGACTGAGTGAGCTTTTAAAGCTAAATAAAAAGTAGCTTTACCAGGTGTATACCGCGAGACATTATGCTGATGTAATACCGCGAGACATTATGCTGATGTAATACCGCGGAACCGTTGTTTGCCTGATTTGATTTCTTTATGCTCTTGTTCTATTTACGTTTTACAGTTTAAGTCTGAAGTACTTCTAATGCCTTGCAAAAGCTCGACAGATATTGTACATAGGTCACTTCAGACGTTTTACACATTGCGCAGGCACTGCCCGTAGGATTATGCAATCGCTCCAATCGTTGCGCCAGTTGTGGGTCCGACTTCAGTGTACAAAGGGGTGTCTACGTTTCCTGGCTAATGTATCCCTGTTCCAAAAAATTCTGCCTAGAAATAGAGGAAGAAAGTGAGTCAGGTCAGATCTCGCTTAGCGACCAACGATCCTACATTAAAATTGGAACTTTGCTAGGAAAATCCCTAACGGAAATTCATAAAGCTTTGTGTGAAGTTTGTGGGGTTAGTGCAGTGGATCATAGCACTGTGTCACGGTATGTTTCTCGTTTCCTCCATTAAAATTGGAACTTTGCTAGGAAAATCCCCTACCGAAATTCATAAAGCTTTGTGTGAAGTTTGTGGGGTTAGTGTAGTGTATCGTAGCACAGTGCCACGGTGGGCTTCTCGTTTCCTCCATTAAAATTGGAGCTTTGCGAGGAAAATCCCCTACCGAAATTCATAAAGCTTTGTGTGAAGTTTATGGTGTTAGTGTAGTGTATCGTAGAACAGTGCCACGGTGGGCTTCTCGTTTCCTCCATTAAAATTGGAAGTTTGCTAGGAAAATCCCCTACCGAAATTCATAAAGCTTTGTGTGAAGTTTATGGTGTTAGTGTAGTGTATCGTAGAACAGTGCCACGGTGGGCTTCTCGTTTCCTCCATTAAAATTGGAACTTTGCTAGGAAAATCCCCTACCGAAATTCATAAAGCTTTGTGTGAAGTTTGTGGGGTTAGTGTAGTGTATCGTAGCACAGTGCCACGGGGGGCTTCTCGTTTTCTCCATAAAAATTGGAACTTTGCTAGGAAAATCCCCTACGGAAATTCATAAAGCTTTGTGTGAAGTTTGTGGGGTTAGTGTAGTGTATCGTAGCACAGTGTCACGGTGGGCTTCTCGCTTCCTCCATTAAAATTGGAACTTTGCGAGGAAAATCCTCTACCGAAATTCATAAAGCTTTGTGTGAAGTTTGTGGGGTTAGTGTAGTGTATCGTAGCACAGTGCCACGGCGGGCTTCTCGTTTCCTCCATTAAAATTGGAACTTTGCGAGGAAAATCCCCTACCGAAATTCATAAAGCTTTGTGTGAAGTTTGTGGGGTTAGTGTAGTGTATCGTAGAACAGTGCCACGGTGGGCTTCTCTTTTCCTCCATTAAAATTGGAACTTTGCGAGGTAAATCCCCTACCGAAATTCATAAAGCTTTGTGTGAAGTTTGTGGGGTTAGTGTAGTGTATCGTAGCACAGTGTCACGGTGGGCTTCTCGTTTCCTCCATTAAAATTGGAACTTTGCGAGGAAAATCCCCTACCGAAATTCATAAAGCTTTGTGTGAAGTCTGTGGGGTTAGTTTAGTGTATCGTAGCACAGTGTCACGGTGGGCTTCTCGTTTCCTTCATTAAAATTGCAACTTTGCTAGGAAAATCCCCGACCGAAATTCATAAAGCTTTGTGTGAAGTTCGTGGGGCTAGTGTAGTGGATCGTAGCACAGTGTCACTCTGGACTTCTCGTTTCCGCCAAGGTCGGGTAAGAATCGAAGACGATCCAAGAAGCTGCCAGCCATCAGATGCAACGGACGACACTTCTGTGGTTATCGTCAACAGCATTTTGGAAGAAGATCGATGGAAAACATGTTAAGAGGCTGCATATGATGCAAACATGTCTACCGCTTCTTGTCTACAAAGGATTGGCATGTATACGCAAAGAATCACATGTCTAAACAAAGATTTTCCAAAGAAGGCCCGACATGCTCGAAGTTGATGTCATCATTTCGCACGACAACGCAAGGCTTCATGCTGCCCGTATACAGTAAGAGACATTCCGGAAAAGTATGGGTGGGAATTGCTTCCTCACGCGCCATACGGTCCTGACATGAGCCCACCCCACTACGACTTGTTCCCAAAACTGAAGAAACCACTCCGAGGGAAACGATTCAGGATGTTTTTAATGAGGTGACCCGAGTAACCCGACGCCTCAACAATGGAGGTGTCCGGATTGGAATACAAGACTTGCCCAAATCATTAGGCCGCTGTCATTAAAGAAACATGGATATTACTTCGAATGCCTGTAAAGGTATGTTGTGAAATAAATTCGTTTTTTAAGAGATAACCCACACAGTGCAAAACGTTTGAAATGATCCTCGTATGAATACACCTGTATAAAGCCCGGGACTACTTTCTTATGAAGTCTTGTGCGTTTTGGTTTATATTTATGTTCGGTGGTATCCACAGTGTTTAGCTTTAAAAGAAACACATAGTATCACTGCAATTCCTATTACAGAATTAGTATCACCATGTATCATTAATTTTAGGTTCATTATTCGAAAACGATTTTTTTGAAATCAGTTTTTCGAACTAAATTTTTCGAATGGACAATTTTCCGAACCCAAAGTTTTTCTTTTTGTTTTCGTTTCGGCGTTTCACGACAAACGTGACAACTTAGTGTGCTTTAAGCAGTCGCCCGTCCCTAACTTAGGGCCACTGGTTCCAGGGAAGGGAGAGAGGCACTGGCTCTCTCCCTTCCCTGAAACAGTCAAAAACAACATTCATGCCTCTCCTGGACAAAAAGACAAAAACAACATTCATTATTCTTTCTGGATTCGAACCTGGGGCAACCTGAATGAATGGTCATAAGCCAGCGCTTAGACCACTGTGCCACCGGAGGTCCAAAGTTTTTCGAATTGCAAATTCATTGAACAAACAGTTTTCGAACGACTTTTTGAAATCCCTTTACATAAATGTTTTTTCTTGCCCGATCATTAGTGTTCAATGTTTTGGGCAACTAACACAAGTAGACAAAAATACATTTTGATGCCAACCGCCTACATCCCACTCAATCTTTGTGTATAATCTCGATGTTTCTTCTTCTGCCTCCCGGGCGACGTAGAAGAAGGAATATAAGCACTGGCTTATGACCATTTGTTCGTGAAGGGTTCGAGTTCGCATCCCGTGAGGCATGGGTGTTATGCTTCTCTTACGGCACTGGCTCTCTTTTTTCCCTTTAACCAGTGGCCCTAAATTAGGGATGGGCGGTTGCTTATAGCCTATGAAGTTGCTCACGGTGGTCGTTAAACGTTCAATAAAAAAAATATATATATATATATATATATATATTCATTTTGATCCCAACCGCCTACAACCCCCTCAACCTTTCTGTATAATGCCGATATCCCTTCCTCTGCCGTTCCGGTGGCGCATTGGTCTAAGTGCTGGCTTATGATCATTCGACCGAGTTGGGTCCGGGTTCAAATCGTGGTGAGGCATGGATGTCGTGTTTGTCTTACGGCAATGGCTTTCTCCCTTCCCCGGAACCAGTGGCCCTAAATTAGGGACGGGCGACTGCTTATAGCCCATTGAGTTGCTCATAGTGGCCGTTAACCTCCCCCCCCCCCCCAAAAAAAAAAGAAAAATTCTTCCTCTGACGAGATGATTCTTGACCACTGGTGTGCTGCTCTATATGACAGTAGTATTCAAGCCTGCTCCTTTCTGATTCCTGAAAAGAATCTTCAAATACTCGAAATCTTTGGTGAGATTGGTTGCTGAAATCCTCGTTGCCTGCTTTAATCGTTGGTATTGCTTTTGAGCAGCTTCTGAAGAACGCCATTGTAACAATTTCACATACCGTATGTGGAAAAATTGGAGGTTGATATTCCTGACGATGAATTGGACACCAACCCACGTGTCTTCGAAGTAATCGACGACTGGATGGGGCTTCCTGGGGGGAAATATTGCTTTCGAAGAGGGTATCGAATATGTCGAAGAATATTTTTCACATAATTTCTAATGTTTGGTAAGAATGGTGGCCAAACCATTCTTTACCAAACATTAGAAATTATGTGAAAAATATTTTTCATCAGGTCTTGTATGCGATACAGGAAGAGTTTTTCAAATCGGAGTTTTAGGAGCAGAAATAACGCAGAAATCGCAATTTACTTTTGTACCCCCTAGCGGAAAGTCTATGATTTACTTGTAAATTTTGAATTTATCGGACAAGCATTTCGCATCGGAAACACTCAATCGAGATTTTGGAAGCTCATATTTTGCTGCAAACACATCTGAAGCGGAAATTAAGATTTACGCCACCTGGCGGCCAAACTATTTTTTACAAAAATTAGAAATTATGTGCAAAGGATTTCCCATCAAGAGAAATAATTTTTAATAGAGAAATAATAATCCGGTGCAGAAATAATTTTTCAAATCGGAGATTTATAAGCAGAGATATAGGATGAAACACAATTTACATTTCCGCCCCCTAGCGGAAAGTCTATGAATTACTTGAGAATTTTGAAATTATATGAACCACATGTCACACTAGAAAAACTATCCAACAAAGAAGAAAATTTTCAAATCGGACTCCTAGAAGTAGAGATATTGACAAACATAAGATATACATCTACGCAACTGGCGTAGAATCCATGCATTATTTTAAGAAGAAAATGATTTTAAAAGGTTTGTCGACAACAGTAGTATCTGTCTACAAACAGCGTTTTTTTCAATGGAGAATTTAGAAGCTCATATTTTGCTGCAAATACATCAGAAGCGGAAATTAAGATTTACGCCCTCTGGTGGCCAAAGCATTTTTTTTTACAAAAATTAGAAATTATGTGCAAACAATTTTCCATCAGAAGCTGTATCAGGTGCAGAAACAATTTTTCAAATCGGAGATTTAGAAGCAGAGATATAGAGGGAAATACAATTTACCGCTACGCCCCCTAGCGGAAAGTCTATGAATTACTTACAAATTTTGAAATTATATGAAAAATATGGCAGACGGAAAACACTATCCAACAAAGAAGAAATTTTTCAAATCGGACTCCTAGAAGTAGAGATATTGACAAAAATAAGATATACCCCCTGGCGGAGAAACTGTTGAATATTTTAAGAAGAAAATATGATGAAAAGGTTATTGATGTGAGTGGCATCAGTCCACGAAAGAAGTTTTTCAATCGATATTTTAGAAGCTCAGATTTTATGGCAAATACATCAGAAGCAAAAATTAACACTTACGCCCCATGGTGGCCATTGTATTCTTTAGCAAAAATTAGAAATTATATCCAAAAGATTTTCCATCAGGAGATGTAGCCGCTGAAGAAATATTTTTTAAAATCGGAGTTTTACAAGAAGAGTTATCGGGAAAAAATGTAGTTTAATTTTACGCCCCCTAGAGGAAAATCTATACGTAATTTGAAAAAGTAACTATATCTAAAATACTCTTCCACATAAATGGAATCGAAAGATAAAATAATTTTTTCAATCGGATGATTAGAAGCAAATATGTGGAATAAAACGTATTTTTGAATTCGACATCATCTGCATTTAGTAGCTGCGAAATTGTACATTGTAAAAAAAAAACAAGAAAGATGACACCGAATTTTCGGGTGTAATGAGCACGTCTTTTGAATCCGTTCTGACGCAAATTAAATTTATCAAAGCTATTCAAAGGCAATGGAACCGGTATGGAAAACAATAGTATCAGACGGAAGAAAGAAGTTTTTCAATCGGGTCTTTAATCCCTCAGATATTGGTGTAAACGGAATCGTGAGCTTACGAACTCTTAGAAACAGAGTTATGAACAAAAATAAGATGTGACTTTACATCCCCTGGTGGGAAAACCATGCATTATTTTAGGAAGAAAGTATTCTCAAAAGGTTTATTCATATGAGCGGTATCAGTCTAAGAACAAAAAATTTAGTCGAGTTTTCAGGAGCCCAGATTTTGCTACAAATACATCAGAAGCAGAAATTAACACTTATGACCCCTGGTGGCCAAACCATTCTTTACAAAACGTTAGAAATTATGTGAAAAATATTTTCCATCAGGTCTTGTATGCGATACAGGAAGAAGTTTTGAAATCGGAGTTTTAGGAGCAGAAAACGCAATTTACCTTTACGCCCCGCCCCCTAGCGAAAAGTCTATGAATTACTTGAAAATTTTGAAATTTTATGAAAAACATGTCACACTAGAAACACTATCCAAGAAAGGAGGATTTTTTCAAATCGGACTTCTAGAAGTCGAGATATTGACAAAAATAAGATATAAGTCTACGCCTCCTGGCGCAGAAACCATGCACTATTTTAAGAAAATGTTTCTAAAAGGTTTGTCGACACGAGTACTTCGGTCTACAAACGACGTTTTTTTCAATCGAGAATTTAGAAGCTCATATTTTGCTGCAAATACGTCAGAAGCGGAAATTAAGGTTTACGCCCCTGGTGGCCAAACCATTTTTTTTACAAAAATTAGAAGTTATGTGCAAACGATTTCCTATCAGGAGTTGTATCCGGTGCAGAAAGAATTTTTCAAATCGGAGATTTAGAAGCAGAGATATAGGGCGAAACGCAATTTACGTAACATTACGCCCCCTAGCGGAAAGTCTATGAATTACTTGAAAATTTTGAAATTATATGAAAAACATGTCACACGGAAAACACTATCAAACAAAGAAGGAATTTTTCAAATCGGACTCCTAGAAGTAGAGATATTGACAACAATAAGATTTACATCTACGCCCCCTGGCGGAGAAACTGTGGAATATTTTAGGAAGAAAGTATTCCGAAAACGTTTATCGATGTGAGTGCATCAGTCCACGAAATAATTTTTTTAATCGATATTTTAGAAGCTCAGATTTTATGGCAAATACATCAGAAGCAAAAATTAACACTTACGCCCCCTGTTGGCCAAAGTATTCTTTACCAAAAATTCAAAATTATATGCAAAAGATTTTCCATTAGGAGATGTATCCGCTGAATAAAAGATTTTTCAAATCGGAGTTTTAGGAGAAGAGTTATCGGAAAATATGTAATTTACTTTTACGCCCCCTAGCGGAAAATCTATGCGTAATTTGAAATTGAAACTGTATCTAAAACACTCTTCGACATAAAATGGAATCGAAAGATAAAAGAATTTTTCAATCGGATGTTTAGAAGCAAATATGTGGAGTAAAACGTAATTTTGAATTCAACATCATCTGCATTTACGCCCCCTAGCGGCAAAATTGTGCATCGTAAAAAACAAAACAAAATAAAGGATCATCATTTGCATATTTCAAGCTTCTGAATGCAGAAAGAAGTTTTCAAGTCAGACCAATAGTTGCAGAGATATCGTTTGTACAGACGGACGGACGGACGGACGGACGGACGGACAAACCGATAACATAAGCACGATCTTTTTTTACAAAATACGTGCTAAAAATAAAGGCAGAACGATACTAAAGGTGCTTTTGGCACAAGAGTACTCGGAACATCCAAAGTCGTAGAGCAGGAACTCTTCTCCTAAGGAAACACAACATCACGACGGAAAATGCAGAATGCTAGTCCGACATTTCCTTTGTTACGTACATTTCTTATGGTTCGTTTCACGTTCGACACATTTCCGAAGTTTTGCTGCATCGAATTGACTAGCTCCAATCGATGCGGAAGACACAATGTAGGTGTGTGTATCACGAGTGTTTTTCTTGTTGTATCACGTACTATAATTGCCCAAAATAATTATACTTACTTAGAGCATTGTTTGCTTATGTTATAACTCGCGCTCCGCACTATGCGCCTCGAAATCTTTCGCACTTCCAATAGACCTTTTCTTCACTTTCTTGTTTTTGTTACATAAGTGACCGCTAAGGCGCAGTTTACATCTTTTTTCACTGCTCACAAACTTCAGTGTCATATCGACACGGCGTCCCCTGTGGCGCTGTGGTCTAAGCGATGGCTTCTGATCACTAGTCCGTTAGGGGTCAGGGTTCGAATCCCGGTGAGGCATGGATGCTGTGTTTGTCTTACGGCAGTGTCTCTCTCCCTTCCCTGGAACCAGTGGCCCTAAATTAGGGACGGGCGACTGCTTATATAGTCCATTGAGTTGCTCACGGTGGTCGTCAAACCTTCAATAAAAAAAATAAATAAAAAAATATCGTTATGTTTACAAACGCATAATAAGATGGAGTTGAGTGCGATTATCCTAGGATGCCTTTCTCATGAATGAATTTGACAGATTTGGGGCATTCCTAGAATGTTCATAGGGATTGCTTGGCCTGCTCAGAGACGTTCTCACAGCGGGAAGAGGAAGAAATAGGCATTTGGACCAATCCCAGATGCTGATGATCCGAAGTTGATCTCAGAGCAACTTCTCAGTCAAAACAAAGGCTTTCACAGCGAGAGACGGAGTGTTGTTGGCGTTACAATTTCAGCTTTTGATATATGAATGCATTTTTTATGCATTTTATGTCGCCATATTGCTCTGTACCCTCTTTCAAAAAGATCTCTTGAGAAGAGCAGTTTTGGAACTGCTCTAAAATGCAGCGTAATTAATCAGTTTTACCATCTGTGGCTCTGACAGTATTGTATTGGAAAGAGTCTTAGCCTCATTGCCGTTTTTTACGCTTTCCAACCGTAGGTTGAAGAGCGTATATGCTCCAGCTATGTCCGTCCGTCCGTCCGTCCGCACAATACCTGGCGTAAATATGGTTCGGTTTCGATTAAATTTTAGTATGTGGTAGGGGACCACCTGGGGACGAATTCTGTTGAAAATGGGACAAATGGGGTCAAAGGTCACGACGTAGGAGCGGGATCCATTCCACTGCACTTATGCCTCATAACTAGCGTAAATATGGTTCGATTTCAATGAAATTTTACTATGTGGTAGTAGACCGCCTGGGAACGAACCCTATTCAAAATGGGTAAATTAGGGCCAAAGGTTAGGACATAAGAGCCGGATGCATACCATTGCCCTTATGCGTCATAACGTGCGTAAAAATGGTTCGATTTCGACGAAATTTCAGTATGTGGCAGGGGACCACCTGGGAACGAACCCTATTGAAAATGAACGAAATTGGGTCAAATGTCAGGACATAGGATTGCGATCCATTCCATCGTATCCCATGTTATTAAGGTGGACGTCAAGTAATTTTACTTTTTTTTTTTTTTTTTTTTGATTGGAGGTTTAACGACCACCGTGAGCAACTCAATGGGCTATAAGCAGTCGCCCGTCCCTAATTTAGGGTCATTGGTTCCAGGGAAGGGAGAGAGCCAGTGCCGTAAGACAAACACAACATCCATGCCTCACCGGGATTCGAACCCGGACCCCGTTCGGACGAATGATCAGAGGCCATCGCTTAGACCACTGCCCCACCGGGGCGGCGTAATTTTACTTCCTATACTTCCAATGGGAAAACTTTTGTACACATTTCTTTCACAATCAGTGTGTTCCCAAGGATGAAAATTTGAACATCGATTAAAATAACTTCATATTATAACTTATAATACTTAATATTTTTTAAAACATAACCATAATTACATTAAAAATCAATAACTTTTCGTTTGGTGGTGTTGAAACCAGAAAAAGGATGGCGCGACCAGTACTTCGATGACGTCAGTAGACAAACAAATGTTGGATTGCATAGTTATGGTTATGTTTTAGAAAATATTAGGTATTCCAAGTTATGAAATGAAGCTATTTTAATCGATTTTCAAATTTTCATCCTTGTGAACGCATTAATTGTCCAGAAAAAAGATGGCGCGACCTGTATTTTCATGACGTCAGTAGACAAACAAATGTTGGATTGCATAAATATGGTTATGTTTTAGAAAATATTAAGTATTGCAAGTTAAAAAATGAAGATATTTTAATCGATGTTCAAATTTTTATCCTTGGGAACGCATTAATTGGGAAGAAAATGTGTACAGAAATGTTTCCATTCGAAGTACAGGAAGCTAAATTACTTGACGTTCACCTAAAAGGAGCAATTCTTGTATGTATGTAAATTTTATTTTGAAAAGGCTCTAAAGATTTTGATGAAAGTTGTTAACCTACCGTTTTCTGGTACTAGAAATCGATTTAGCTTGATCTCGACTTTAGGAATATTCGTTTAGTGGGTTAACTAACCACCCCGAATTACCACGTTTTTAGTGTAATGTCATTGCGTCGTTCCATTAAATGTTGGCGCGCGGTCACGCCATCTGTATCATTACGTCACGCGTTGTGTGTGGATCCTATTAAAGTTTTATGACGTCACATTCTTGCGAGCAGATGGTCGCGATTCCCATCTGCCTGATTACGTCACGCGTTGTGTGCGTATGATCTTCCGCACTATAACTCGCGAAAAATCTTTCGATATCGATGAAATTTTAGTATGTGGTAGGGAAAGACCTGGGAAAGAAACCTATTGAAAGTGAACCAAATGTGGTCAAAGGTCAGGACATAGGAGCGGGATCCATTCCACTGCTTTTATGCGTCATAACTAATGTAAAAAAGTTTCGATTTCGATTAAATTTTAGTATGTGGTAGGGGACCACTTGGGGACAAACCCAGTTGAAAATTGGCGAAATGGGAGTCAAAGGTCAGGACATAGGAGCGGAATCACTTCCATCGCCATTATGCTTCATAACTTACGTAAAAATGTTTCGATTTGGATGAAATGTTAGTATGTCGTAGGGACCTGCCTGGGGACGAATTCTGTTGAAAATGGGCGAAATGGGGTCAAATGTTAGGACACAGAAGCGGGATCTATTCCATAGCCCTTATGCATCATAATTTACGTAAACTTGTTTCGATTGCGACAAAACGTTATCATGTTTTTTCGGAGGTATACTGAACTAGCTCTGTTGAATATCATCGAAATGGGATCAAAGGTCAGGGCACAGGAGTGAGATTTATTCCACAGCCATTTTCCTCATAACTTGAGTAATAACTTGAGTAATAATTTCTAGTATGTTGAAAAGCGTATTATACTCAATGCATTGTATGATTTTACTAACTTGTTGATTGTGCGAACAGTTTCTTGCGCTTTCACGGCCTTCGCTCCTCCTGCGGCCGATGGTTTGTTCCAGCAGGACAATACACCGCCACGCCGGTCCGTAACCTCCCAGGCATGGCTCGTGGAACACTCATCTGAGGTTTGAAGCATCCAGTTGCCCCTTAGGTACCCGGAATAAAACCATGTGGAAGCTCTCTGGGATGTCGTGGAGTGTAACATCAGTTCCATGGATCCTGTATCGACGACTCGGGCGGAGCTGTGGACAATGCTGCAACAGGCATGGCTGGCATTACCTCCGAAAACCCTCCGGCATCTGATGGAATCAATGCCACGGTGTGTACAGCCTGTTATTTGCGATTGAGGAGAACCAACATGCTATTAGGTAGGTATCTCTAATGTTTTGTATTTTAAGTGTAGTTCGCAAATGCAATCATTTACGCAAACCCAAGTTTTGATACGTACCAACAATTTGCATGGCTATCAAATAAATACTTCCTGCTGTTGCATTTTCTATGTCAAGCAGTGTAGTTTTTGAATTACGGACCGTCTTTAGGATTTTTAGGATATGTGCTTCGTATTTCCTTACAAAGAATTCTAGCCTTTTAATAGGGGCATCACAAAATCTTCAATTTCTTGAATTTGACGATATGTTTCTTTATGAAACGTCAGTTCCCGCGTCAAAATGTCTCTCCGGCTTCTTCGGAATGATGATTCACTCCTTTATACGAGTAAAAGTCAGCAGCATTTCAGTATGTCGTGTTTCCTTCTGAAAGTGTGCACTATCTTCACTGGAATGTGTTTTGTTTCGAAACTCTTCAGTTCCTTAAACAGGATGTCATATTTGCTACATAAAGCTCCTCCCTATATTTATCCGGTTGTCATGTATCTTACGAAACTCTTCAGGGTCGCTTTCGGGATGTCACATCGTTGCGAAAAAATTTTCAAATTCTCATCTGGGTGGCTTATTTTCCTATAACCTTTGCAGTTTTTTTTTTTTTTCGTTTTTTTTAAAACCTGAGTCATATGTCTTTTAAAGATTTTTCAATTCGTTTAACATTTTTTCTTGTGGTAAGTGCTGGTAACAAAAATAAAAGGACGTTTTATGATGTCTCAGGACGTTAAAGATGTTCCACGAAGGAAAAGCAGTTATTGCCGATTGATTGTGCATTTTTCTTTTTTATTACTCGATTTGCATTTATCCTGGATAATTACGCTGTTGTGATTGCGTCGACTAACGTGTTTGTTGGACAAAACATTTTGCGAAATTCAAAATAATTATGTTTGATCATTTGTTTTGCTATGAAATTTTATGAAAACTTTAGAACATAACAATATATATTCACCCCGAAGGGAATAATATTTCGAGGAATTTAACAGCATTTTGTCAGCACTATTTAAACATTTATGAACCTGTAGTTTGACCTGTTTTCCTGAAATATGCCAATTACTTTTCAGAAAGAATAGAGATAGCGATGTTATTGAAGTTCAGGAAACAGAAATAATGGTTTTCGCAGTTAAAACCTGCCTGTAACAAAACAAAGTAGACAAAACAGAGGCACACATGATGTTATCAAATTTTCTAGGTCTATTTAATTTGAAAATTATTGCAGTTCTAAATAAGCTGGCCAATAAGAATACAGTAGACTCTCGCTAATCCGGCCCTCGATAATCCGGACTCTCCATAATCCTGCCTCCTTCTACTTGCATAGATTTTGGTTGCAGAAATCGAGTTAATATCAAACTGGAATGAATTATGCTTCATACGCGAGTGAAGGTTTCAATTTTAACATTATGTTCGGCTTCGAATTGGCAAACGTCCATGTAATTCAATTTAAAATAAAAGTAAGAATGATCCTCACAATAATTAATAATATTACAAAAGGCATCTTCATTCAAGCAGACAAAAATCTGTGACATGTTTCGAAGTGACCGCACTGAGTAGAAAATGCAATATTTCATGTACTGTATTGCAATTGTAAGTTTCTTTTACTGTGTATAGTACGTACACATACATATTGTGCTTTACTGTACTAATAATATGAAAAAATCATTTCATTGTTATAAATGAGACAGTATAGTACGTACTGATCGTGTCCTTTTACTATTATCATATGCTTGTCACTTACGTCTTTTTTTTTTTTTTTTGAAATACATATGTACAACACATAGTAAACTTGTAATTGTAACATTAAATTTAAAGAAGAATTAAACTGAAGTTTTACGCATTCTCAGTAATCCGGCACTCTCGCTAATCCGGCACCCCTCTGTGCAAGGAATGACGGGATTAGCGAGAGTCTACTGTAATCCCTTAACCTTTACCGGGGGATTAGGAATATGTAAATACGTGTCCTTCATGGCCATTTATCATCATCATCAGGGCCTCGGGTGGCCTAGTGGGCAACGTTCGTGACTGTCACGGAAAGGAACTCAGGTTCGATCCCAGGCAGGTACGAACGCTCGATCCACTAAATATCCGCCGTGCGTCGGATGGGCACGTTAAGCTGTCGGACCCTGGGTACTGGCCCCCGGTAATAAATAAGGGCGTCTTCCTCCTCCTTTCTACCTCGCTTCCGTGTCACTTTCCTATCGGGCACTCTAGCCCTAATCTCCTAGCTTCCTCTTTCTAAGGGTTGTTTAAGACCTGTGGTCAGACACTCCCTTCCTAAAATCCTCTACATATGATCATGATCATCATCATCATTGTCAACTTTTATCAATCCACTACTGGATGAAGGTCTCCCCAATTTTCTGAAATGTGGGTTGTCCATCGGTGGTCCGTTCTTCTGCTAATGTGTTCTGCTCATTGTCATTTCAAGGATTATACTCTGATCATGATGCCTTTCACTCTTGTCATTTTCCTGATCCACGAGGTCCTCTATTTCCTGATTACACCAAGCATGCATCTCTCCACGCTACTTTCAGTTGTCTGCGGATTTTGCATGTCTTTTTTAGTAAAGGTCCACGTGCTTGCTCCATATGTAAGAACAGGAAGGATGAATTGATTAAACACTTTTTTGTTGAAACATAACTGCATATTGCTCTTGAAAATTGTGCTATTCCTTTCAAAAGTTCGCCAGCCAACTTTATGCGCCGATTAATTTCCTCATCAATACGACCCTAGCTTGATATCTGTTGTCCATGGTTAATGTAGGTATCAGTTAGCTTAAGCTTTTCCCCAAGGCGATTTTTTTATTGGAGGTTTAACGACCACCGTGAGCACCTCAATGGACTATAAGCAGTCGCCCATCCTTAATTTAGGGTCACTAGTTCCAGGGAAGGGAGAGAGCCAGTGCCGTAAGACAAACACAACATCCATGCTACACGGGATTCGAACCCGTACCCCTTTCAGACGAGTGATCAGAGGCCATCGCTTAGACCACTGCGCCATCGAGGAGGCCAAGGCGATTGCATTCTCGCAAGTAGCCGGCGTTATGTGGCACAGGAGTAAAATGCCAGTGTGCAGGAAAACAGATTCAAGTGAAAATGGCGACATGACTGGAAAACGGTCTTTCTCAGTGGTACGATCGGTGATTACACTGAACGACGTGTCACGCTGTTCCGAAACAAATATTTGTATTTTCAGAAATCTAACACAAAGTCACCTGTCTATCTCCTTGCACCTCAGCTCCCTCCGCCTCCCCCACACCACGTTCCCGTTCGTTGTTGACGTTGAAGTCATACCACTGCGTTTCTTCTCAGTCAACTCTTTGCACCTGTATGCGGAATTTGCAAATCATTTGGTCCCGCTTCAAACCATTCTGACTCGATAACCATAGACTTCCTTCTTGGGGTTGGCGAGCAATCATCGCCGCAGGTGTTTTCCGCACCCAGAGAAGACTAATCACCACGCCTACTTCAAGAGTGAGACCATGTTTTGACCTGAATATATTTTCCAGCATATTGTCTTTTTATTCAAACACCTGTGCAAACAACGCCTTATATTCTGGAGAGAGGAATGATTTCGCGTAACATCGATTTAAATGTCTCTAATCAGCCGCCAAAGATAATCGGAAGTAACTTAGTGATAAGCCTACGTGCCTTCATTTGGGGTATCGAGAGGGCATAACCATCACCCCCTAATAGCTTAGGGGGTGATGGCATAACACACCAAGGAGAAACATTTACGAGCTGTAAAGTTGAGCTTCTTGACAGCATTCAGTCGACTCCATTCGGAAGTCTTCAAATACAATCTAAGCTAAAGTAAGGCATGTGCTTTTATGTTGAGAGTGTTGGTCAGAATTGAGTCATTCTTTTGTTGTTGTTGTTGATTGGAGGTTTAACGACCACCGTGAGCAACTCAATGGGCTATAAGCAGTCGCCCGTCCCTAATTTAGGGACACTGGTTCCAGGGAAGGGAGAGAGCCAGTGCCGTAAGACAAACACAACACCCATGCCTGACCGGGATTCGAACCCGGACCCCTTACGGACGAATGATTAGAGGCCAACGCCTTAGACCACTGCGCCACCGGGGCGGCGTCATTCTTTTGACATCAGTTGTTTGTGTTCAGGGAGTTGATTTATTCCATCGGGCACTAACGACGAGGGAAATTGTAAATGTAAAACATCTAACACTGATCAACATTTTGCAGGAAAGAAACAACTGTAGAGAAAGAAAAAGAACTTCCCCTTCTCTTCAGCGGTGTAACATGTTTCGTAGACGGTGTAGTGCACCAGGAATTACCAGACACAGTTTGCACCCAACGTATAATAGGAACTTTAATTACAGAGGGGGAGTATACAAAAGGAACAAAGCTGAGCTGCGCTGTATTATTTGTTCATTCGCCTTCTAAATATTTGTTCAGTTGCTGCTTACTGTCTTTGGTGAATCCCCAGCATTGTGCGGGTCTCCGAGAGGCAAATCTGCCAATCGGTTTGGCAGTTAGTGTTTGTGAGTCTGGAGGAATTCGAGGCCGCTGTGGTGCAGTGCAAGCATATCTGGAGCGTAACTGGAAGACTCTGGGTTCGATTCCCGGTGGCGGCCAGTGAGAATTTTTCCGTGACTCACTTATAAACGTGGAAAGAGCGATGACTTCTGTTTGATGATGAGCTACGCTCTTTTTATTTATAACATTTGGAACACAAGTCCATATGCTATGGTACGATACCTCCAGAACAAAAGCACAGGAATGAGAGGCTCATTTAATGCCTTATTTCTATAATCAGTAAAGATATTGCTACTAATTTTTGAAGACATTGAACCTTTCTTTAAAAATGTATTCCAAATTCTTGTGACTCAAAAGGTTCTCTGATACCAATTATAATTAAAACAATTCCCACTAATCAACGCGTGTTACCCGGAGTGAAACCATACAGTATTTCCAGTCTCATCGTAATTTTCACTTGAATCTGTTCTCCACAACATGTAGCCTCTTTATTTACGTTCCTGTGCCAAACAACGCCTATTTAATTGTCAGAAAACTGTTACAACATTTGGAAACACAATTTACCTTAGCCAACATTAACAGTATTGAATTGTTGAGTGCATTTATGAAGTTACATCGAGAGGGCATAACCATCACCCCCTAATAGCTACTGAATCATGGACTACATTTATACTGAATCATGGACTACATGAATCATGGACTACATTTATAAAGTTTGATTAGCCTACGTTGACAGTATTCAATTGTACACAAGCTTTATAAATTTACATGAGGCAAAGCAAACAGTTTAATTGTAGACTACGTTTATAAAGTTACATTCGCCTACGCAACGGTATTGAATTGTAGACTACATTTTTAAAGCTACATTAACCTACGGAAAGAGTATTGACTTGTAGACTACATTTATAGTTACATTAATTAATACAGATACGTGACGTGGATTAGGAACACCAAACAGAACTCATCGCTCTGTCCACGTTTTTATAAGTGAGTCACGGAAAAATTATCTTCGGCTGCCACCGGGAATCGAACCCAGGGTCTTTCAGTTACGCGCCGGACATGCTTCCACTGCACCACAGCGGCCTCGAATTCCTCCAGACTCACATACGACTGACGGCCAAGCCACTTGGCAGGTTGCTTCTTGGAGCCCCGCAGAATGCTGGGGATTCACCAAAGATGGTAAGCAACAATTGAACAAATAACTAGGAGGTGAATGAATAATTAATACAGACAAGTGACGTGGATTAGAACATCAAACAGAAGTCATCGCTCTTTTCACATTTTATAAGTGAGTCACGGAAAAATTCTGGTGCAGTGGAAGCATGTCCGGCGCGTAACTGAAGGATCCTGGGTTCGATTCCCGGTGGCGGCCGATGAGAATTTTTCCGTGACTCACTTATAAAAACGTAGAAAGAACGATGACTTCTGCTTGATGCATAGTTACATTAGCCTACGAAAACACTATTGAATACTGGACTACCTTTCTAAAGTTACATTAGCCTACGTAAGCAGTACTGAATTATTGACTACGTTTATAAAGTGGCATTAGCCTACGTAAAGAGTATTGAATTGTAGACTACATTTATAGCTACATTAGCCTACGTAAATAGCAGTGAATTGTAAACTACCTTTATAAATTTACATTTGCTGATGTAAACTCCATTGAATTATGAACTACATTTATAAAGTTACGTTAGGCAACGTTATCAATATTGACCTGTGGACTACATTTATAAAGTTACACTACGTAAACAGTATTGAGTTGTTGACTATATTTATAAAGTTAAATTAGCCTACGTAAATCGCATTGAATTGTGGACTACATTTACAAAGTTATTCTTCTCAAAATTCTATTTAAAAACTTAGAGAGTTTTAAAGAATAAATTACTGTTACAGTTCTAGTAAACCCGGAAAACACGTGAGTTTTAGGGAGCAGGACAATCTCATTTCTTGTACACTGCTAAAATAACATGCTTGGAAATCTGGCGACTAATAGCTGAAAATAAAAGGTTTCCGATGCTTTGCGGGCTTTGTCTTTCGAAAAATTGAGATTCAAATTGTATGTGATAAATTAGCACGACTAGAAAACTCGTAATTAAATTTTCCTTTGACAGGACCCAGATCTAACGAAATAACTGTGTTTCGCAAACTCTTGGGCTTTGACGTTTGGCAACTTTCATTTCCGTTAGTGCTTTTTTAAAACTGCGCTAGGCACTCACGGCACAAAAACTTGACAAGATGATTGTATCAAACGCAATTCGCCTGGAATGAGCCTAAAAAAACGAAAAATAAAAAAAAATCTCTTCCTTCGTGGAAAGAATGAGGAAAATGTGGAATTTGAAGGGTTTATAAGAAGTGACGTTATTAAAGATTTTCTTTTGCTCTCTCCCTGAGCTCTAATTTTTTCTACTCAGATGAGATAAACCCCATTTCTGTCAGCTTCCTTAATTGTTCCATCGTGAGCAGCAGCATTAAATAAATTTCAGAATGTTACGGAAGATATTGGTTTTTTATGTGAAATATAAATTACTTTTTCTGTTTTATCCCGAATATTGAAGATTTAGGAAATTCTGCTTTATTTCTTAGGGATTTAAGCTGGGGAAAATCTGAATTAAGTGGAGAAGTGCCAGACGTTGCTAAAATAACACATTAAGAGTCACGTCTCTTACGACTGATGGCAAAGAAGATTTTCAGTCCTATTACAGGATTTCCAGGTTTTTACAAATACTCTGCACACACACACACACACACAGAAGAGCGGTCTTGTAGTTAAATATTTCATATAATTTCTACTCTGAATTTTATCAATACAAATAAGTGCCAAAATTCCGTGAGAAAAAATTCATTAACAAGAATGAAACCTAAATATTGAAGAATGTGGTGTGAAACTTTAAGTCAGGGGTTTTCAACCCGTGTACCGCGGGACTTCTGTGGCCCCCGAACCTATTTTTTTCAGACCTTTAATGTAAAAATTGTCATTGTTTTCATTCATTCCGATTCCCCCAGTATTTTTTTGTTTTATATTAATTCCGATTACGCTTCATTAATCGCATATTTTTTATATAATTTCATCTGCATGCCCAATATTTAAGAGTACCGTATTTTTCGGCTTATAAGTCGAATGGGTTAAATTTCCCAATTTTCGTATCTCCATTCATAGATAAATCGATACTGAATATAAGACGAGGCTAGAACAAATAAAGTTAGTGTTGCAGAATTTTGTAGCTGTATTTTTAATGTTTCGGTAAATGTTAAAAAAAGAAACTGTGGTAATTATCGTATTTTTCTTTTCTACAAAAAGTTAAATATTGTGAGATTATTTTTTCTGACCCTAAAACGTATTCCTTCCCTACGACCGACCAGTCGGAAAAGACGCAGCGCAAAGATGAAAACGAAAATGAAATTTTGTAACAGTAGTTTAAATGTTTCAGTAAATATTCAAAAGAAGAGAAAGTGGGGTTATTTCTGCATTTTTCTTTCAGAAAAAATTTGAATTTGGTAGGTTTTTTTCTCTTAGGAACTGACGCTACCGCATTACTTCCCTGCGACCGACGAGTCGGAGCAGCCGCCGCATAAAGGTGGAAGGAATCTCAAAGCCATACAAGTGTCCCAAATCAGAGAGATATTTACAGCGGGAATTATCGTTCGCTGCTTTCTCAGAGAGTCCGATTGGAATCAGAAACCGAGAGAGCTTTTGCTTTCATTGGGAAACATGAAATAAATTAAGAAAACCATTAAAAATGGAAGCAATAGTTGATTTTAATTCAGTTGAGAGATACAATTGAGAGACTGATAGAGTGAAAAATGACTGCCTTTGCTAGCCGTTAGTCATTGCTGTTCTTAAAGCGCATGAGCCGCCAGCTGGCAACACGATTGCCACCACCCAATCACCCGCGTGGCAGCGATGTGTTTCAGCGGTATCATATAGCGATAAATGAGGTCAACCCATTGTAGCTAATACGGAATTGCAAAACCAGGGGTAAAAGTCCCCGATGGGGTCTTGGAAGGATCGCCAGAGGAATGTAAGTACTCTAAGATTTCAGTGATGTTTATGCAGAACGGAAATATCCGTTTCATCAGCTTCTAAACAAATTTTTTGGTGAACGGAATATTGCATTTTGTACGCAATATTGCGCTTCGGGCCACCGGAGTACGAGATAATTTAAAATACAATATTTTTTAATTCTCATTAGAAATATCAACGGCCGATCAGTAGATAAGTCGATGTGGCGTATAAGTCGCTGCCCGGACTTCTGAAGGAAAATTCTCACCTTATGAGCCCAAAAATATAGTAATTATTTTATATACCTGTTCCGCTTTTTAAACGGGGTGATTTCGGTAGCTACCTTAGATCCGTGCCCCTGAGATGGAAACGGGTCACTGGTCAACAGGTCCAACTGGTCCAACGGGTCGGGTCATGGTGCTTCTGACCCGATTTTGACACAGTTTTATTCCCGTTTTATTTTTGAAAAGAGAAAAATATTTCCTAAAGAAAAATGCGTGTTGTGGAATTCTGTAGTCGATACTGGTGACCTCGGAGGGAATAATGATTTGCCATGCAAACATATTGTCGTCTCTTTCTTAAAGCAACGAAGATTTCCACCGACCGAAGTCAGACACCCCATATCGTAAAAGGATACTTCCTTTGCGTTCTTTTACAGTGCAGGACAAGGTACAGGCAAACGCCATTCGTCTGCTTCACAGCTGATTCACTCTCTCCGTGCAAAGTTCACTCTATGACTATGAGTTACTTTTCACATTGCATCTCTTACATTGAGCATTCAGAGGTTTTCGATTGATGTGCTAACATCCCATTCCCATGATATGTCATGTCGAAATGAATTCCTTATTTATTAATATGGATGGATTTAATATTAAGGAGGTTGAGAAAGGCATCGAGGCCAACAAATACGTGCTTGTTCAAAACCACAAGGGGAAGAGTGATCGCTGGAAATTTTTTTTTTTTTTTTTTTTGATTGGAGATTTAACGACCACCGTGAGCAACTCAATGGGCTATGAGCAGTCGCCCGTCCCTAATTTAGGGTCACTGGTTCCAGGGAAGGGAGAGAGCCCGTGCCGTAAGACAAACACAACATCCATGCCTGACCGGGATTCGAACCCGGACCCCTTATGGACGAATGATCAGAGGCCAACGCCTTAGACCACTGCGCCACCGGGGCGGCCGCTGGAAATTGTTTCGTCTCATTAAGGAACAGGTGAATAATTCTGTATTGTTAGGTCTTGTTTGTTGTTCAAAATGTGGAAAGTGTATAATTACAAAGAAAGATGTCGACGGTGTAATAAAAGATTATGGAACCAAACACCTAACGGACCATATGAAAGTATGCGCACCTCCATCAAAGCGTGGCAAGAGTGAACAATCTAAATACATTAAAAAAAATACACTTGTGTAATCGTAAATAATGATTCCCATTTGCAATATACTCCATGGTCACGGTCATAGTGAGCCATTACTTCTGGATTACGCAAAATAGTGGCACTAAAAATAGCACTAAAATTTAGCAAGTAACCAAATTTTCTTATTAGAAAAGGATTTCAGTTATTAAATGTCAAGCGGTTATTGGGATTAATATATATATATTACCTTTATATGTATATATATATATATAAATTGAGTTTAGAATTTATAGTTCAAAGCATATTTGTCCAGGTCAGTAACGGGTCCGAGTCCGAAATTTTTGACCCGTTTTGTACTCTGTCGTGCACTTTAAATTCACAAATCTGCAATGAACTATGTTTAGATAAATTACAGCCGCCCCCGGTAGCGCAGTGTTCTAAGCGATGGCTTCTCGTCATTCGTTCGAAAGGGGTCGGGGTTCAAATCCCGTGAGGCATGGATGTTGTGTTTGTCTTACGGCACTGGCTCTCTCCCTTCCCTGGAACCAGTGACCCTAAATTAGGGACGGGCGACTGCTTGTAGCTCATTGAGTTACTCACGGTGGTCGTTAAACCTCCAATGAAAAAAAATATGTATAAATACAGTACACTGTAAAAAATAAGTAGTGAAAATTCAGAGAAAATGTCTGAAAATAACGTGAAGCAAAGTTGCCGGTATAGGTGTCCGTCTTTTTCAGAAATTTCCGTTTTTAAAAGCGCCCGTTAATTTTTACTTCCGTATTTTCACAGATTTTCCGTAGTGAGAAATTCCATTTATTACAGAAAAGTCCGTTTCAGATTTTTCCGTATTTCAACTGAAATTTCGCAAAAAACAAGGAACCTGCACTTTTCAGCCCTTACACCAGAAAATTCTTTCGCATTTGTCAGGATCAAACGCCCATCGTTTTGGTCGGTTGAACGGTTAAGGCGCGCCTTAACGCACTCAGCCAGAAACACGCGAGAATTTAACTCACGTTCATCGTAAAAGAAATTGCAACACGATGAAAAAAAAAATGTGTTATTAATGCGAGTGATTTAGCCATTTTATTTTCTGTTGGAGCTTATTATTTTTCTGAATAGGTTTGCAATAATTTTTTTCTATAGGAGGAGTTTTCACAAATTAAGCATTTTTTATCATGAGTTTTCGAAGCAACAAAATGCTTTGCAAATTGATCTTTTTAAACTGACAATGACTTTCAATTATTTTTATAAAAAATGGGAAAATACTTCTTATAGTATTATTTCACAAAACTAATATATATGAAATTTACTCTTGATAGCTGTAATAGCTTTTGGCTTAAGGAATCCAGAGACGGATACATAAACATCGTATAATCTGTAAGTATTATACGATGTCACAATAAGTTAAGTACCCGTAATAACATAAGTATAATAAGTTAAGTACCCGGTTTTTTTACAGCAATAGCTGGTTCACAAAATGGGGGAGATGAGAAGAAATATTCTGTTCCACAATAAACAAAAATTATCCGATATGTTCTCCACAATACCAGAACTTCAATATCGAATACTTCGACAGACTATTGAAATTTAATAGTTAATTAAACTTCCAAGTATTCCCGTGAATCTCTCTTATTCCCGGAAATGTTTCGTCATATGGATAAGGAAAAAGTGAGAACGGAGTTTTTCCGTTAAGAGAACAAAGGAATTGCGGAAAGTTTTGTGAAAATTCAGAATTTTCCGTTAACGTATCTTGAAAAAGATAATTTACTGTCAGTAAAAGTTGGTATTGGTTGAAGGTTTCTGAAAATTCCGAATTTTCTCGTGGTACGAAAAATTTGTGAAATTCAGGTTTCTTTCCGTCATTTCACGGAAAAGGTTGTAACAGAAATACGCTTCGTTAATTCAAGAAAGGAATCATGAAAAATGGCTCGTGAATTTCAGAATGTTTTTTACAGTGTAGATTCAGCTTAATTGGGCCATGGGTTAATCGGAGCAGCCGTTCATTTGGCATTTGGAACAATTCTTCAAGCACATCGCAAATTTGCTCTTTGGAATAAAGCTTCGTATAATTGAGGCAGCCTCTTAATTGGGACAAAGTGTCCTAACCGCGATGTGTCCCAATTAAGCGGGACATATTTTAAAATTTTAAAGAGTGCTGGCCGCCCAGGTGATACAGTGGTGTGAGCGATGGCTACTGATTATTCGTCCGAGATGGGTTCGGGCTCGAATTCCGGTGAGACATGGATGTTATTTGTCTTACGACACTGACTCTCTTCCTTTCCTGGAGTCAGTGGCGCTAAATAAGGGACGGGCAACTGCTTATATCCCATTGAATGGCTCACGGTGATCGTTAAACCTCCAATAAAAACAAGAAAGATGACACCCAATTTTCGGGTGTAATAAGCACGTCTTTTGAATCCGTTCTGACGCAAATTAAATTTATCAAAGCTATTCAAAGTCAATGGAACCGGTATGGAAAACAATAGTATCTGACGGAAGAAAGAAGTTTTACAATCGGGGTTCTAATCCCTCAGATATTGCTGTAAACGGAATCGAAAGCTTACGCCCTCTGGTTGCAGACTTCTGCTTTAAGAAACACATGAATTTGTATGAGAAACATTTCGCACTGGAAAGGCTCTCCAACACCGAAATAATTTTTCACATCGGACTCTTAGAAACAGAGATATCGACAAAAATAAGATGTGACTTTACGCCCCCTGGTGGGAAAACCATGCATTATTTTAGGAAGAAAGTATTCTCAAAAGGTTTTTCCATATGATCGGTATCGGTCCAAGAAAAAAAAATTTAGTCGAGTTTTCAGGAGCCCAGATTTTGTTACAAATACACAGAAGTGGAAATTAACACTTAATCGCCCTGGTGGCCAAAGTATTCTTTACCAAAAATTTGAAATTATATGCAAAAGATTTTCTATCCGCCGAAGAAAATTTTTTTCAAATAGGAAATTTAGAAAGCGAGTTATCGGAAAAACTGTAATTTACTTTTACGCCACATAGCGGAAAATCTATGCGTAATTTGAAAAGGTAACTATATTTAAAATACTCTTCGACATAACTGGAATCGAAAGATAAAATAATTTTTTCAATCGGATGTTTCGAAGCAAATATGTGGAATAAAACGTATTTTTGAATTCGACATCATCTGTATTTACGCCATCTAGCGGCGAAATTGTACATCGTAAAAAAAAAAAAAGAAATGAAGGATCATCATTCGCATATTTCAAGCTTCCCAATGCAAAAATATTTTTTCAAATCGGACTAATATTTGCAGAGATATCGTGGGTACAGGCGGACGAACGGACGGACGGAGAAACCGGTAACATTAGCACGATCTTTTTTAATAAAAGACGTGCTAAAAAAAGAGTGCTCAATATGTAAGCACATCAAGCGACTACGGATATTTTTGTAACATAGGTATGACATTAACTACATCACTTCTTCATCCGAAAGTTGATTTTTATGATTCAAAATCTCTCTGAAATAGTCGATATTTAATATCAACACGTGAATTCTTGCTCTTGTTTTTCATATGACCAACCAGTCCCTTTCCATTTTACCACGTGGTCCGCCAACTTATTTTGCCATGCTGCCCGCTGTTCAGAAAAGGTTGAAGACCAATGCTGTAGGTGAGCACTCTCAGAAGTATTGTTCAATACATTTTAACAATAACTTTCAATTATTTCGCTATTTGCATAAATATACCATTCACTGTCTGAACCCAACATTCCTGTCCTTGTGCCCTGGAGGAATCGTTCCATAGTATTTCTCTGATAAATACAAAGCAGCTAGCTCAACTTTGCTCCGCTTGTACTGATTCTTGGTAATTAATATCCCTATCATACACTGAAGTGCCAAAATTCATGGGGTGCAATTTTTTAACTGGCGCTGCTGTCGTATAAAGGTTTCGACGCACGCCACGATCTTTATCAGTTGCGAGGTGTAATTTCGTGAGTCAGGTTGAATAACCGCCAGTAGGATTATGGCAAGGCAATGTGAATTATCGGAGTTTGAACGAAGCATGGTAGTGGGAGCCAGATGCACTGAGAAAAGCGTTTTGTTAATCAACAAAAGTTTTTGTTGAATTTGCAAAATTATAAATTATTTTGTTGAAAAAAATATTGTTGATTTAACAAAATTTATTGTCATTACGGCAAAACGTTTTGTTCATTTAACAAAATGATTTGTCGATTTTGGGGAATTTTTTTGATCCAACAAAACATATTGCTATCATGAGAAAATGATTTGTTGCTGCAACAAAACATATGGTCATGATAACAATATGTTTTGTTGGATCAAAAAAATTCCCAAAAATCGACAAATCATTTTGTTAAATGAACAAAACTTTTTTGCCGTGATGACAATAAATTTTGTTAAATCAACAATAATTTTCAACAAAATAATTTTGCAAATTCAACAAACAATTTTGTTGACGGTATAGCGACAAAATTTTTTGTTGAATTAACAAAAACGTTTTTCTCAGTGTGGGTGGGACATTCAATTTCCGAAGTTGTGCGAGCATTCAACATTCCTCGATCCACAGTGTCACGTGTGTACCGAGAATACCTCATGGAAGGCATTATCCCCCACTGTGTATAGGGCAGTGACCGACCTCGGGTGTTGAACGACCGTGACCAGCGACGTCTGACTACGATTGTCCAAATGTCCATGCTAACAGAGAAGCGACGCTGACTCAAATAACATCCACATTCAATGCAATTTAGAGTACATAAGGTATGAGAGCAGAAGACCCTCCGAGTGCATTTGTTAGCACCACGACATTGGACACATCGCCTCACTGCATGGGCTCGTGAACACGGTAATTAGACTCTCAAAGACTGGCAACATGCGGCGTGGTCCTATGAGTCACGCTACTAGTTGTTACGAGCTCATGGTAGGGTTCAGATCTGGCGCATACCCCATAAAGTCATGGACCCAAGTTGTCAACAAGACACTCTGTAAGCTGGTGGTGGTTTCATACATGAACTGCTGGGTAACCATTTGCAGCCAGTCATGTACTATATGTAATCGAACAACAATGAGATTTTCCAGGCAGACAATGCACCATATCATCGAGTCCAAATTCTTCAAAATTGGTTCTAGGTTAATTCTGGACGGTTCCGACGGATGATGTGGCCACGGCGTTTGCCAGACATGAGCCCAATAGAGCACTTAAGGGACGTGGTGGAATGGTCCATTCGCACCCAAGATACTGCACCTACAAATACCAGGGAACTGTGGGCGGCTGTTCTGATGGCGTGGCTCAACATCTCTTCAGAAGTCTTCCGGCAACTTGTGGAATCGATGCCACGTCCAGTTGCTGCACTTCACCTGGCTATACTAAGTAGTTACCCCATGACTTTTAGCGCTTCAGTGAATTTTGCAAGTTGTACTGCTGTTGTTTTGTGGTGCTCTTTGTCTTCTCTGAAACATGTTACACCACTCAACCCGTCGTTTGTCACGATATGAGCATGAGCATTTCTTTCACTCTTCGCATGTAATGAGCGCCATTTATTTGGAAGTGACTCTGGCGGCACCACCCCCGCTCTAGCTGACCTTTAGAATCTTCTCAACAATTTGGCATCGATTCCGATAAGGATTAGCGTCACTTTGGTCTTCAAACAGTCTCCGCTTTCTTCCGGTGTGCCTTGTGTATACATTTCTGTCATCAAGCGACCGCTGACGTTTGCGTCATGTGAGAGATTTTCTCATCAAGAAAACACTGGCGTTTGTGTCTTGTATTTTTTATATATAATGTGATAGTACGTGTGCAGTTTCCGCCTGATTTGATTTGTAGCCATATGTATTAACTATATATTTTGCAAAGAAAGAATTCTGAAGTGTTATTAGTGAGTAGACTACTTAAAACATCAGAAAAAGGTAGTGTTAGGAAAACTATCACCACGTGACCGCTGGCGTTGTTCAACGTGTAGTGACCAGCGACGGGCTAAAAGGCGATAAAATGCGCCTAATACACTGCTGGTCACCCAAAATGCAACACCAAGAAGGAAGCATCCGATTGGCCTGAAATGCGCACCATGCGTCGCCCGCGAGAGGGCATGCAAACGACTAGCATTGCAGGGCATATGCAAATCATGTGAGCCCCGCACGCCACCGAGATGCACAATAAGAAGGGTGCACAGAAGGCGGGGTGTAAGTAGTGGAAGTGTGTTGTGCTGCGAGGTCTGTGCGTGTAAAGCTTCCTCATGCCTTGTCGCAGAATACGGCAGTCATTCCAGCACGTTTCGGAGTTCGATAGAGGAAAAATAGCGGCTTATCGTGACAGCGGTTTATCGTACCGAGACATCGGCGCCCGTGTGGGATCACATCCAGCCACAGTGAGGCGAGTATGGATTCGGTGGGTGCAGGAGGGACGAACGGACAGAAGTGAGCGATTAACGCAGCTGCGGCACACCACCGAACGAGATTACCGGCATGTTCTGCGGCGGGCATTGACGACTCGCATCGCCACTTCACGAACGTTCAGGAATTTGGGTGTGATGCGCAACAACTTGTGTCAGCACGTACCGTTCGACGTCGTCTGCAGGAGCAGGGCCTTTTCGATGGCGCCCATTGCTCCGATTACCACTGATGTTACACCACCGGCCAGTGGGACGGAAGTGAGCCGTTGAACGCCGCACCTGGACTACGGAATGGCACGACATTGTCTTCTCCGACGAATCCTGCTTCTGCCTGCAACACCACGGTGGTCGGATCCACGTGTGACGGCACCGCGGCGAGAGACTGCCTGGCGCCTGCCTTATGCGACGCCATACCGGTCCGTCGCATAATGCAGGCGCCAGGCAGTCGTTATGGTTTGGAGCGCAATTGGATATGACACCCGCACCCATCTAATACGCATCGCCGGTACACTATACATCCACCGCTACATCTCCGACGTTTTGAAGCTTGTAGTCCTCCCTTACCTGCAGGACCTGCCAGCGGCCACGTTTCAACAGGACAATGTGCGCCCGCACGAGGCACGCATCGCGGAACAATTCTTCGCGGCCTACCAGGTGTCACTGCTGCCGTGACCTGACTGTTCTCCCGATATGTCGCCCATCGAACACGTCTGGTCGCTGATCGGCAAATGTGTGGCCGGGCAAGCACCACCCGCGGCTACGCCTGATGAACTGTGGCAACGTGTGGAAGCAACCTGGACCGACAGACCTCAAGCCCACATCCAAAGCCTCTTTCGTTCGATGCCGCGGCGTGTAGCGGCCGTTATTGCCAGCCATGGGGGCCACACGAACTATTGATGTCTGCGTGTTCCGCAAGTCACACGGGCCTGTAAGCTCAATCGTTCCATCTTTGTATCTGTTGTTATGTGTCCAGTAAATCTGGCTTTGCTATCTCGTGTCCTTCTTGGTGTTGCATTTTGGGTGGCCAGAAATGTATGATGCACAATTTCCTTAAAGTAAATGCTCTTAGATATAGGCAGAAGTAATCTTTCTTTCTTGTAAATAAATTCATTCACTGCGCGGCGTTCAATATTTAAAAATCCTCCCGTATGACGTAAACCTTTTTCGTGTGAGAGATTGGTATTACGCTATGTCTAAAACCGTGACTAAGGAAATGTTGAAGTAAATGAGAATAAGATGCAATAGTTGCACGGAATAGTTCAAAGTAAGCTTTTACTGCCAGACGAAACATATGCAGAAGTCAAACTTACGATATCCTTTTATTGGTCCAGCACATTAAATGAAATCCAAAATATAGCACAGAGAGTTTTATATTTCACACATAATACCTTAATTACCTGTCGTATAATCTAACTTAACAGCGATCGAACAACTCCACTCACAGATATCACTTAGAAACTGCTGTATCGCCCTTTTCATCTAACGTTCTTATCACATTCATACGTCTCTCTCTGACCTCAAAAGTGTTGCCAACCTCATTCATGTGAGAGAGAAGATATCACGGTAAGTTTGGAAAGTGCAAAAGAGAACAAACTCAAATTTACATAGGAAAAGGAACTAAAAATGAAAGTTAAATTAGAATATACGTCACACCCGTCATTAGTACCCAACGTAATAAATTAACTCTCTGAGCACAAACAACTGATATCGAAGGAACAGCGCAATTCTCACAATAACTATATGAGGCAAACTCTACTTTGACTTTCATTTTTACTCGTCCTTTTCTATGTGAAGTTTGAATTTGTAATCTTTTAACGTTTCGAACTTAACGTTATATTTTCTCACTCACTGATCGTTGTGTTGGCAGTAATCTTGAGGATGTGTAGGTGTGGACATTACAAGAAGTTGGAGCTAGCAGCGAAAAGTTAGGTTCATTACCAGTAGTTGTGGATTGTTATGCAGATAGTTTCTATCAATCTATTCTGTATATATGCATTTCGTATTAATGTGTCGTCAAATTTCTGTTGTGTTTACTAATTTGTCTAAGTGGCTATTGTTCTGATTGGAATAGCTACTTAAAACACTTCATCAGTGAAGTGCGGCTGAAAAAAAGACGAATTGTAGGTAATTCTTTCTTGAACTTCATTTGAGCGACTCTCATCATTTAAAATGAGTGAATAAGAACGAACTTTACGTAGGGCTCACAAAGCAACATGCACACGTTTCAAATAGTAAAGAACGCTACAACTATCAACATCAAACTAGATGACAAACCAAGGCTCAGAAGTTAGTGTTATAGTTTCGTATGATCAGTCGATTGCATAGTATCAGAAGGTTCAATTTTAGCTCTCGTAAATTATTCTATTAGGTTCATTAACAGTAGTCGTGGAAGGTGGTACGCATTCAGGAGTGGCTACAGCACAATAGATCATATCCACGTACTGAGAGAACTAATTGAAAGAGCGAGGGAATATGAACTTCCATTGTGCATGGCTTTTATCGATTATGAAAAAGCCTTTGATTCCGTGAAACCATCAGCAGTTACAATGGCTCTGAAATCCTGCGGTATTGAAGATGCGTACATTAATATTATTAATAACATCTATGAAAATGCAAGTGCAAAGATTCAGCTGTTTGAAAATACAACACACATAAAAATTGGAAAAGGAGTGAGACAAGGTGACACCATATTTCCGAAGCTCTTTAACACCACATTGGAAAATGTTTTTCAATCACTGAACTAGGAAAACAAAGAGATAAAGATTAATGGAGATTATTTAACCCACCTTCGTTTTGGTGATGACATAGTCATTTTTGCAACTACCCCATCAGAGCTTCAGAGTATGATCCAAGAACTTGCTGACAAGAGTAAAGAAGTGGGATTAGAAATGAACTTTCAGAAGACAAAAGTAATGTTCAATGCTTTTACAAGGAATGAAGATTTATCGATTGATGGAGAAAAGCTGGAGATAACAGACACGTACGTTTATCTTGGACAGCAGATATCAAGTGAGGGTCACATTGATGAAGAAATTAATCGGCGTACAAAACTTGCCTTGAGAGCTTTTCGAAGAAACAGCATAATTTTCAAGAGCAATATGCCATTATGTCTTAAAAGAAAAGTGTTTGATCAATGCATTCTTCCAGTGCTTACGTATGGTGCAGAGACGTGGACCTAAATTAAAAGAGACGTACAAAGGCTGCAGACAACTCAAAGTAGCATGGAGAGGTGCATGCTTGGTGTAACCAGGAGAGATAAGAAGAGGAACTCGTGGATCCGAAAAATGACAAGAGTGGAAGACATCATGATCATAGTTAAATCCCCTGAAATGGCAATGGGCTGGACATACTGCCAGAAAGACAGACCATCGATGGACAGCCGAAATTTTAGATTGGATTCCAAGGGACAGGAAAAGACCCAGAAGAAGACCACATGGAAGATGGGTGGATGAAATTCGAAAGTATGCGGGAGTGACATGGAGGAGACTGGCACAAGACAGACCGTTGTGGAGGAAACTTGTGGAGACCTTCGTCCAGTAGTGGATTGATAATGATTGACAATGATGATGATGATGATGAAATGTTTCTATATTGTGTGTTATGCCCATTCGAAGACACAAATGAAGTTACCTAAACCCATCAATAAGTAACCTAACGGTAGATAAAGCATTTTTATATCGGCGTCTTTCGAGGTGATTACACTCTCCTAGCTAGAGGGCGTTGTATGCCAGAGGGGTTTGAATTACAAAAAACATGCCGAAGAAAGGATTCAAGTAAAAATGACGAACAACCTGGAAACATGGTCTCACTCGTAGGTAGGAAGGTGATTAGGTCTCTGGACACGGAAAACGCCGGCAGCAGAGATCCATCACCAACTGAAAGAAGTCTATAGCCCTCAAGTCATCACCGGTGAGTAGGTTCTTCTGGGCACGAAAAACGCCGGCAGAGGAGATCCATCACCAACTGTAAGAAGTCAACGGTCCTCAAGTCATGGCACGGAAAACACCGGCAGCCGAAATCCATTACCAACTATAAGAAGTATGTAGTAATCAAGTCCTAAGCGGTGATTAGGTTTTACTGGCACGGGAAATGCTAGCAGCGGAGATACATCGCCAACTGCAAGAAATCTATTGTCCTCAAGTCATAAGCGGTGATTGGGTTTTTCTGGCACGGAAAACGCTGGCAGCGGAGATCCATCACCAACTGCAAGAAGTCCATGTTCCTCAAGTCATAAGCGCTGATTACGTTTTTCTGACACTAGAAACACTGGCAGCGGAGATTTATTGCGTTGAAATGGTAACTCTGGGCACAAAAAAAAAGCCGGCAGTGGAAATCCGTCACAAACTGTAAGAAGTATATGATACTCAAGAAATGAGCGATGTTTAAGTTTCTATGGGCACAGAAAACGCCGGCAGCGTAGATTCATCACCAACTGTAAGAAGTCTATGATCCTGAAGTCATGAGTAATGTTTAGGTTTCTCTGGGGACGGAAAACACTGGTAGCGGAGATCCATCATAAACTGGAACAAGTCTATGGTCCTCAAGTCATGACTGGTGAGTAGGTTTTTCTGGGCACGGGAAACACCGTCAGCTGAGATCCATCGCCAACTGCAAGTCTATGGTCTTCAAGTCATAAGCGGTTATTAGGTTTCTCTAGGCACAAAACCGCCGCAGTGGAGATCCGTTACAAACTTTAAGAAGTCTATGATCCTCAAGACATGTGCGATGTTTAGGTTTGTCTGGGCACGGAAAACACTGACAGCGGAGATCCATCATAAACTGCAAGAAGTCTATGGTCTGCAAGTCATGAGCGGTGATTAGGTTCTTCTGGGCACGGAAAACGCCGGCAGCGGAGATCCATAGCGAACTACAAGAAGTCTATTGTGCTCAAGAGACGAGAGTGCACAAATGGTGTTCAAAACACACACACGGGAGCAATATGTTGATGGATGAAAAACTCCGTGACAGGTATTCAACATCATCAACAGCAAGGGCGTAATGTGTATGCAGGCTATGGTACAAGCAGACAAACCGGTATTATAAATCAGATTCGTTCAAATGCCGACGTTTCATTCTGAATCGCGCGTCACAACCTTCAACGTAATCACCGCTGGTATCTTCGAAATTGACTATAATTCCAGGCATATGGTCATTTTCACTTGAATATGTTCTCCAGAGAGTTACCAGTTTATTCAAACCTCTGTGGCAAACGACACCGTTTACTAAGAAGTGCGCCGAAAGCCATCGGAAGTTACATTTTGATGAGCCGTCGTAAGTGACAGGCGCCAGCAGCTGGCTGTTTACTTTTTTCCTTGTGGATGCGTGTATGCATTTTCTGGTTCTTTATTGTCCCTTTTGTGATTTGTTTCTGAGCAAATTCACAGAGATCGTAATTGTCATAAAATCTTCTTTTTGTACAGATGGGCAGAAAAACTTCAAGCCGCCTTCGTGACGCAGTGGTCTAAGTGCTCACTTCTGACCATTCGTCCGAGATTGGTCTGGGTTCGAATCCCAGTGAGACATGCATACTGTGTTTCTTTTACGGCACTGGCTCTCTCCGTTCCCTGGAATCAGTGGCACCAAATTAGGGACCGGCTGCTGCTTACAGCTCATTCAGTTGCACTTGGTGGTCGGTAAACCCTAAAAAAACTGCAAGACCTTGATGAACTCAATGGAGATGGTTCAAACTTGGCACAACTAGGTTGTTGGGAATCGTCGATAACAATGTCTTCTTGCTGCGCTTTACGTTGTTGTCTGGCCCCCTCAGCAAGGAGTACATTCGCCATTATATACAACAAGGTTTCGTGTTATCACCACAGGTGGCCTATACTGAAATCTGGATGCTTTTAGGGAAATGCGCATACAATACTCTGATTTCCCTCTTTTTTACCGAAAATGTCAGGAGTGTTGATACAAAGAACTTAGTAGTGCATTTAATTTTCTTGCGCTTTTCATGTCTTTCTTCTAGAAAAAGCACTTGTGAACTTACAGTCATATTTAGATGCACTGATGCTGAACATTTACTCAAGCAAAATAAAAGCACAGTCTTTAATGAGAAATTGTTAGGAGGTATTAGTACCACAGTGACAGCAAAACTAATGAGACAGCGTTTCTAAATAAGTGTTACAAGGGGTTACTCTTGTAACTAACACACCGATGTTTTTCAGTCCTATTTCAACCAAGTGGAAAAGAATATGTTATCAGAAAGGATATATTCGCCGTATAAGAAGAGGGACGGACACGGTTGGAACAAGTAAACCTGTGCATCAGAAAGCGTTGCTTTATCCCTTTATTACACATTCAGAGATATGACTGACGCTAATCCCCTCGGATTACCTACTGAAAATGGGCTCTACAATGGCAACGAACCTAAGAATGGAGAGAAACGTTTTAGTCATTTGTTTCTACTCAGTGGCATGATGTCTTTGTCAGGAGGACCACCCCTCTCCATCGTACCTTGGGTGATAGAGCACAGAATAAAGGACTAGAAGCAAACTCGTACCAAAAGTGACATGTCCGTACTGCTGAAATAAGAGAGGAAATACAATTATTCTGCCGTAGATTTTGTAAAACCTTGCTATGTGAACATTTCTGTTTGAAGTGCGCAGAAAACTTTAGCCATAATTTGGTTTAGGTATATAAACCTCTGAACCCTTTAAGCGGTCGATGTGCCTGAACCACTTGGTGCCTAAAATTGCCTGCTCTCTAGAAACAGAAATGTTCAGATAGAAGCTTCATTTAACGAAAACTACGAAAAAGCAATTCCTTGGCCTCTTTCAACTAAGCAGTACCAATCGAACTCCTATCACAGGTTCAAATTCCGTAGTCCTTTATTAATATAGACTAAATGAATAACCGATGCGTCACTTTAGGTGGCCATTCGAGAAATCTTTTGTTTTCTGATCCATGAGTCAAGACATGATGGGGACGGGTTAGTTTCCTTGACATGGACATCATGCCACTGGACAGAAAGACAGTCTTCACTCCTTGTTTAACGCTTTCCAATCGTAGGTTGAAGAAGCGTATAGGCTTCAGCTTTTCCCGTCTGTCTGTCCGCACGATAACTCGTGTAAAAATGGTTCGATTTTCATGAAATTTTAGTATGTGGTAAGGGACAACGTGGGGGGGGGACCCTATTGAAAATGGTCGAAATGGGGTCAAAGTTCAGGACATAGGAGTGGAATCCATTACACCGCCCTTATGCGTCATAACTTACGTAAAAATGCTTCGATTGCAACAAAACTTTATCATGTTATTCCGGAAGCATACTGAACCAGTTATGCTAAATATCACCGAAATAAAGTCAAGGGTCAGGGCACAGGAGCAAGATTTATTCCACAACCATTATCCTCATAACTTGATTAAAAATGCTTCTATTGCGACTGCTCTTAGCAACCGTCTAGCTCGTTCAGCAACCTTGTGGCGTGGTGCCCAGTTTAGCGCCTCTTATGTCACTCGGGCACGTCTTGCTCGAACATACCTTCTGTCACCCTGTCTCCATGTGTGGTCTGCAGCTCGAATGCCAGATTACTATCTTACTGAGATCAAAAGGCTCATCTCCACTGTTATCTGGTCCCATCACCATTGGGTAAAGGTCTCTACACTCGGTCGTTCGATTTCCAGTGGAGGTATTTCACTATTGGATGTCCGCCTATACTACAAATCGCACCGGGTGGTGTCCATCCTGCGTCTACTCTGCGTACCAGGATCTACAGCCGATCTCGTTGGGGATGTGATGATACCGCCACACAACCCCAGCTTCACGTTCACCACGTTTCTCTTAATGGATCATTTCTCTTTTCTTCATTCTCGTGTTTCCCCGCTTTATAAGGAGGCGCTTTCCTTTCTCCGTTCTCTGCCTCTTCTCCGCGCCCGTTCTGCTTCTGCCTCCGAACATCTAACTGAACCCCCTGTTCTATTCCTCCATCCTACATCCCCCTAACGCTTTCTACTTTACTGACTTTCCCTGGCTCCCTGCCGAGATCGTAACTGTTCGAGACCTACTTTACTCTGACCTATCCTGGAAGCCCTTTTCCGAGTTCTCTCCTCTCCTTCCTCGAACTAATCCTTCCCTTTCTCTCTACAGTTCCTTCCGCTCTTCTCTCGTTACTCTTTTTCTTCTCCTTGCCTCCCCGTCCGGACTTTTCCTTGTTCCATCTGCTTCTCTTCCTCTCCCCTTCTTCCTACCTACTCAGGGCTCCTCTCAACCGCTCTCCAGTTTTTCTGTTTGCTCTCTGTACCGTCTTCTGAATGATCCAGCACCTCTGCTCATTCCTGATGTACCGACTGTTGCTCTACCGCATATGTGGTCTGCTACAGCTTCACCCCTTTCTACTCCAGGGCAACGTGGCTGTTCTTTCACCGTCGCCTGCCTGTACCTGTCACGCTCATCCGGATGACACTAGATGATTCGCCCATTTGTCCTTTCTGTTCTCGACTGCCGTCGTCCCGCATGTATACCAGCACTGCCCGGTGCTCCTTCCCTTGCTGCATCTGGCCTTTACCGTGAACCAACGCCTGTGGGCCATTGATCTGTAGTTTCCAGCCTATAGTACGCTGATGCGTTCTTGCTCTGCGCCTGTAATTCTGTATGACCCGTGCGCCTACATTTCCGATTCGGCGCGGCATGTCATTTACTGCTTTTATCTCCAACTTCGATCTGCCTCTCTTCGGCCTTCCCTCTTCCAGTCGGGGAACGCACTTTGTCTTCAATTCCTGAGCCGACTGATCTCACGCCTGCGCCTTACCTATTTGGTTGTCGGAAAAGTCATGACATATTTTAGCCATGTTTTGCAAAAGTCATTTATTGATAGAAAGAACAAAGATCAATCAATGGTATAATGCCCACTTTGTTCGATAACCTTTTGCCATCTTTCAGTGAGCTGCAGAATGCCTCGTTCATAGAAGGACCTGTCTTTCGTGGCGAAAAACTGTACAAGGTGCTGATTTACAGCCTCATCTGAATTGAACGTTGTACCACGCAAGGACTGTTGAAGAGGGCAAAACAAGTGGAAATCTGACGGCGCACGGTCAGGCGAGTATGCTGGGTGTGGCAACACATCCCACCCAAGCTCCAATTATTTTTGGCGGGCATTCAAACTTGTGTGTGGCCTCGCGTTGTCGTGATGGAACACAAAACCTTTACGATGAACGAGCTCTGGACGTTTCTGGATGATAGATTCGTTCAAACTGTCCCATTGCCGACAGAACACATTCGAATTGATTGTTTAGTTCCGTGGTAGGAGCTCGAAAGACACGACACCTCTAAAATCCCACCACACTGAGACCAGAACCTTCCGCTGATGAATGTCTGCTTTGGATGTCGTTTTAAGCGAAGCAGCACGTCGGGACCAAGACCGTTTGCGCAGCACATTGTTGAACACAATCCACTTGTCGTCACCAGTTATCAATCGCTTCAAAAAGGATCGTTTTCCTCACGTTTAATGAGCATATCGCATATGTTTATACGCGCCGTCAATTGAGCTTCTCTGAGTTCACGAGGAACCCACACATCGAGCTTGCTTACGTATCCCAGCTTTTTCAGGTGGTCGTGAACGCTTGAATGATGGATGTGCAATGTGTCTGCAATATCTCGTGTCGTGTAACGCGGGTTTGACTCGATCAATGTCTTGATTTGGTCGTCATCAACCTCGGTGGGCCTCCCGGACCGAGGGCATCGTTGAGTTCAAATTCACCAGCACGGAATTTTGCGAACCACCGCTGGCACTGACGTTCTTGTAGAACATTATCACCGTACACTTTACGCAACTTTTCACAAGCTTGACGCGCGTTCTTCCCTTTGGAGAAGTAAAATATGGCGAAAATGCACTGTTTGGTCTTCCATCTTCAACTTGATGTCAAATCTCCGCAAATCAACCAAATCGCTCGCTATTCCTTTTACACTGCAGCTAGAACTGGCACCTGTTGCATGCCATAGTGATAACAGAGCTGCTCATGCCTCTAGTACTTCAAAAACCGTCCAACCGCCATCGGGTGCTAAAATACGTCATGACATTTCCGACAACCCAATATGTCACCACCCGGGCTGTTGACCGGATCCCGTACTTCATGAGTGTCTGGTCTCCTCTACGACGTTGGTTCACCGGTCCTTTTGATGACGTCTAGCTCCTACTCGGACTTCCATCATGTTGCTGAGGCTTTCCTCACTTTTGTGGCTGCCCTGTGCTGTGAAGTCACCCCTGGACTTCTTGACTTTCTTCACGTCCCACTTACCGCTACTCTTCGCTTGTCTGGGCTATCTCCGTCAGCTCCCAGTTCGTCTCCACCCCCGCTTGCCGGAACTCGGTGGTTTGTAAGTTCTCCAGGCCTACTTTCCGGGTCATCCATATTTTTGTCAGTGTGTTAAATGTATTCCTGCGCACCTCTTACTTTTCCGGCACTTGCTCGTGCTTCTGCGCTTTACCTGCTATTAATATTGTGTGCCTCATATGTTATATATCTGTACCCTGTTGCTAACTCATCCTGTTTAGATTGTACGCATTACTACGCTCTACTGCATATGTTCCTGTCACCCACCTGTTTTCGATGTAATCTGTATTCTTTTCTCTGCTTGTATATACACATATCCTGCACATATCTCGCTTTCAATGTAATTTTGCATCATTTTCACTTGTACTGCGCACGCTCCAGTCTTGGAGCTGTCCTACAGGTACTTCCTGTTCTGTTTGTATATTATGCATATGGTTCATGCACATGTTGCACATATCTCGTTTTTCATTGTATAGTTCCACAGTTCTACTTTGTATTATGCATACTACAGCCGCAGCGTGGTCTTACAATTGTTATTATTATTATTATTATTTTGATTGGAGGTTTAACGACCACCGTGAGCAACTCAATGGGCTATAAGCAGTCGCCCGTCCCTAATTTAGGCTCACTGGTTCCAGGGAAGGGAGAGAGCTAGTGCCGTAAGGCAAACACAACACCCATGCCTGACCGGGACTTGAACCCGGACCCCTTACGGATGAATGATCATAGGCCAACGCCTTAGACCGCTGCGCCACCGGGGCGGCGTTATTATTTTAATTTTGCTTGCATTGCATATACACTGGCGGAAAGTGAAAAAAGAACACAAAGAAGGAGACGTCTGATAGCAACGAAATCTATACAGCATAATAATGAAATACTGAGAATAACGTGATCAAAACATTATGGCAAAATACAGCTGTATTTGCTGGTAAACTGAAAAATAACATTTCCATGTAACATGGTTAGTACGAGGTTTAACCGCCATGAACTACGTCACACAGTACAATTCTGGCATGGAGTCTGTCGTACAGATGTTGGATGTAAGTTTGGGGTATTGAGTTCCAAGCATCCTCAACCTGGACGCGTAAATCGGTGATGGTCGTGGCTGGCCGTGGAGACCGGATAAGTCGTTGTCCCATAAAATCCCACATGTGCTCAATGGGGGACAAATCCAGTGAACGTGCAGGCCATGGAAGTTGTCTCACACCCTGAAGTGCATGTTGCGTTGCACGTGCCGTGTGTGGGCGTGCGTTATCTTGCTGGAAAACACCACGATGGACCGACCTTACAAATGACACAACAACGGGCTAAATGATGTTGTTGATGTAGGAGGTGCTGTTTAACGTACCAGGTACAAACACTAGTTGTGTACGGGAGCGATAGCTGATCGCTCCCCACACCAGGAGACCAGGTGTAGGCCCTGTGTGTCACTGGCGGATGCAAGAAGGGTGGAGACGCTCCCCTGTGCGTCTGCAAACACGCATACGGCCATCGGAGGCTCCTAAGCAGAATCTGCTTTCATCGCTGAACACGACAGATCGCCATTGCGTTACCCACCGCAGCCGTTCCTGACGTTGGGCTGGAGTCAGAGGTACACATGCCAGAGGCACACGTGCACGTAGTCCTGCATACAGTAGACGGTTGCGGATTGTTCGCACAGTCACCTGAGGTGCAACGGCAGCTCGGATTTGCGTCGAATTGGATGTTCTGCTTGACAACGCCGCTCTTCTTATGCGTCGATAGGTCCGCTCATCACATCCGTCTGTGACTCCCGGTTCCACGTCTTCTCGTGTGGGAATGTTCCTCGGACCATCTACGCCACCATCGTACCACCACCAATACTTCCCATCGAATTCGATCGGCAATACGACGATACGACCACCCGGCCTCGCGGAGTCCGACTAGACGACCTCGCTCAAAGTCCGATAACTGCTGAAATCCTACACGTCTTCCATGTCCAGGCATTGCAGCTTCTTCAGGGTCTTCGCACGTGTCCGTACGCTGACGACTGATTACATTTACTTCGCCGTACTCCTTAAATATCACCGACGATAATTTGCATATTATGCCGTGCTGTGGCGTAAGCGCTCACCGGTTGGTCCCGAAATTAACATCACACCTACGTAAACTCTTCCCCATTAACATATGTAAATTTCATGATCGTCCGCCAATTCCTTCTTGGTGTTCTTTTTTCACTTTCCGCCGGTGTATATCTTCTCATTCACATCCTATAAATATTGCTCATTCCTTGTATATATAGATCACGTCTCTTGTTCATTTTCTGGCAATGTAAGCACACTTGCCTTCTGTAACCTCATTTCATTATATTTGCCCCAATAAACAAAATTTGAAAGACAAAACTTTACTATGTTGTTCCGGAGGTATAGTGAACCAATTCTGTTTAATATAATCAAGATGGGGTCAAAGGTCAGGACACATGAGCGAGATTTATTCCACAGCCATTATCCTCATAACTTGACAAAAAATGCTTCGATTGCGACAAATGTTTAGTATAAACTAGATTAAGACGGGTAGTAGTAGTACGCCAAACAACTAGGTATGAAACGATAATATCCTTTATTGGAAATAAAACAGTAAACAACTGGTTGCAAGCTTTCAGCACCTATATCTTCTCATTCATACGGGTGCCTTCTTCAGGCTTAGGCGTGGTTTAGAACAACGTTAGTAACCTAAATGAATGAACAGAAAACTTAAATATGTATGTGAAATGTATAAAACGTCTAAACCGAGACAGCATGGCACGTGCGGAAGGCTATAAAGAGCATGTAATTGATGACATCTTTAGGAGCGCCGAACTTGGGTTTGCTAATCAACGTCGTCGTATCAAGGAACAAAGCCAAAGGTTCATCGGCTTCTTTCCGTACGTATCTGGCCTTTCATATTTCATCCGGAATGCGTTTAAGATGTTAGGACTTGGAGTTGGAATTTGTCACCCCAGGTCAATATTACAATACCTTCTTTCATCCGGAAGCGGCAGCACTTTACTTGCTAACTCAGGGGTACATTCCATACCCCTTCGATACCAGGATGGAAATACCAAGTTTTATATTGGCATGACAGGGAAGTCCTTTGCAACTCGGTTGTCCGAACACAAAAGAGACGTCTTGAGAAATAAATCATCCACTGCCCTATCTCGGGAGGTCATGACATCTGCTGTCGCCCCACAATGGGCCGATTTGCGACAGGTTGCACCATACACTACCTCCAGAGGTACAGCAATTAGAGAGTCTTTGGAGGTCTTGTTTAGCAGTGATGTCCGCAACGATGACGTCTCAATGGAGCTGCCTTTGATATGGCGAATGTTCCTGCGTTCCTGTCGTGAAAGTATCTGATTCTTCTCATTTTCAACTGTTTCCGCACGTGCCATTCTGTCTCGTTTTATACATTTCAGATGCATATTTAAATTTTCTGTTCATTCATTCAGGTTACTAACGTTGTTCTAAACCACGTCTAAGCCTGAAGAAGGCGTCCGTAGGTGCTGAAATCATAAAACCAGTTGTTTACTGTTTTGTGCCAATAAAAGGATATTATCGTTCTTTAGCTAAAACTTTAGTATGTTGCTCCGGACGTATACTGAGCCGGCTCTGTTGAATATAATCGAAATGGGGTCAAAGGTCAGGGCACAGGAGCGAGATTTATTCCACAATCATTATCCTCATAACTTGAGTAATAAGTTGAGTAATGATTCCTGAAATGTTGGAAAGCTTATCATAATCAATGCATTGCATGATTTTACTAACTTGTTTGAGTTCGTGGCCACTGTTATAGCTCGTTTTAGCAGATAATCAGTGAGAAAGGATTAGTGGCAATCATCCCTCTAAATGACCATTTTGAATAACACACCCAATGGGAAAGCAAAGCTAGTTGATGAGCAGGTTCACTCATTCTAGTCGCGTTCGGCCCACTACGTAGACAGCAAATATAGTGCTTTGACCTGATGTCAACCCATTTTTTAACCCCGAGGAGATTCATTCGAGCTGGTTAAAGGGTTAAATGCCATTTGGCCTTTTTATTATCCAATCTACGTAACGGTAAGTGTTTAAGGGATGACGAATATTGCCGGTTCTTATCAGATGAACTTCCCTCGTATTTAATAAATATCCTTCAAAGCAGATCCATTATTTCAACTACGTCAAATAATAAAATGCGATGAAGGGCAGATGAGAAACTTCATTTTAGAAACTGTAGTTCCCTGTAACGCATTTTTCTACGTCGTTTTCAGTTTAAACACCTTTTTTTATGAACTAATAAACTGTTCATTTCTTTTCCATCACTGGTTCGAATGCTCACCGTAACTCAAAAAGTATTAGTCGTTTCATGTTTAATGATTCCTATAAGCTGTCATCTGCCGCTTTGGTGGTGAAAGGGTGTCGGAGAGAATAAGAACCGCAACGATATATAACAGTCAAATGCATCCATTGTCATTCTCAGGGAATTCACAAAGCTAGGAATTATATTTTTCTCTATGCGGTAATGATAATGTTTCGCATGCTGAATTAATGAGGCAAGAGACACGCTGACACGACCACCGGAATCTACAAGACGATGAAATTCATCATAAGGACACGGAGGAAAAGAAAAACCGATGATGAAGTGGAATTATTGCGTCAAATGAACATAAATCTTTAAGAAAGTCAGAAGCTACTCAGACGATAAGGAGAAGATTTTGAGATGCACAGACTATCGGCGATTGATTTGCATTATCTTTTTGTCTTCTTTTGTTTAGCAACAGGGTGCTTGCTGCACTAAGGGCTTTCGACTTTTACTGATCTGAAAGGTAGATGACGGATCTTCACAGGCTTTGCAACTTTTTCTCTTGGGGTTTTCTGGATAGTTCGATATATGACTAGTGTTTCAGATTTTTCTGTTCTTTGAATATTTTCACTTCATCATGTCAGTTGCTCAGTTTCTTATATTAAGCTAATCATCCGAAATATCATCTGCATCTTGAAAAGAATTTAAATTTCAAATATTGTTGTTTTTTATTTCTCCTTTCCCCTTCTCGAAAATATGAATATACGAATACACCAGGAAATGCCAGTGTAAACAACCATAAAAGAATTATTTCTGAATGAAATGACATCAGTTTGAATTTTTAAATGCATATAACTGTACTTGTGCTTCAAATTTTGCATCCTTAAAAATATTACTTATCGTATATCTACACTGCGGACAATTGCTAAGGACGGATGACAATAGCAACGATAGCAACCATAAAATGGAAGGCAGGAGAATGTGGAAATTAGCATAAGTGCGGGATACAGTAAGACGTGTTGTGCGTATGCAAATTTTGGATTGCCGAACTTGTTCGTGACGTCATTGCGCTGATAAGAGATATAAAGGATTTGACGCGTATTGACCGTTGTTGTACAAACGCAAAGTTGAAAGGGAAAGAATCAATTGATGAACTTACAATTTTCAGTGTTTCTTCCCGACATCACCTAGATGATTTTACGCGTGGCCGTATTATTGGCAAGATTAAAGAAGGGCGAAAAATAACAGATGTTGCCAGGGAGTTCGACGTTAGCCCCAGTGTTGTTTCAAGGCTTTGGAAATCATTTCAAACAAATGGAGAGTGTAGCAAACGTCACGGGGTAGGTCGTGTTCGCAGTACGACACCTGCAGAAGATCGGAAAATAGTGCTATCAACAAAAAGACACCGGCGCAGCACAGCTAGTGAGGCAGCAAATCAGTTTATGACTGCTACTGGCAAGCGGATCTCCCGAAAAACTGTCGCCAGACGTTTGCATGAAGGAGGACTATACGCCCGCCGTCCTGTTGTGTGCATCCCATTGTCCAGACGTCACCGTACCGCCCGTTTGCAATGGTGCCATCAACATCGCAATTGGACTGATAACGACTGGTCTGCTGTCCTCATTTCAGATGAGAGTAGATACAGTCTATCGTCTGATTGTCGACGACAACTGATCTGGCGTGATAGTGGTACTGCATATTGTAAAGCAAACATACAGGAAAGGGAAGCGATATCCGACATGTAGTGTCATGGTATGGGCTGGCATCATGATCAATGGCCGTACGTCCCTCTATGTACTTCCAACTGGGACTATGACTGGCCAACGATACATTAATGATGTTCTGCTTCCTCATGTTTGCATGTTCGGTGGTGCTGTCGGTGATAGATTCATTTTCATAGACGACAACGCAACATGTCATCGAACAGTCGCTGTCCAGGAGTGTCTTGAGAGCGAGGATATTCAACGCCTCGTATGGCCAGCACGTTCTCCAGATCTGAATCCCATTGAAAATGTGTGGGATGCTTTGGGGAGGAGTCTTGCTGGTTGCCAATGCCCTCCAATAAACAAGACACCCTCATCCGCGCACTGACAGAGGAATGGGATAAATTACCCCAACAGCTGCTTGATAATGTTGTGCAAAGCATGACACGACGTGTGGAATCTTGCATCGCCCTCCATGGTGGCCACATCCCGTATTGACATCTTACGCCGGAACGCCTGCGGAGGGTAATTGCATTTTTGTCACGTTTACGTATTCTGCACAAAATGGCCTGTTTGTCCCTTGAACACGTTCCAAAGCCTTCTGGATTTCAGAGCAGAATAAATTGTCTTTCTTGTAATGTGCTGGCATTCTGACATTATTTTATTTCACTTGGCATCCAACCACACTTACTTTTTTATGCGCTATACAGCCGTTTATGATCCGTCCTTAGCAATTTTCCAGCAGTGTATGATACTTGTAACACTGGAGTTTCTTAGTGTTATGCTCCGAATAACTAGCGCAATATCTTTAATAAAACAGTGAGTTATACACATAGTCCGTACGCGTCCTGGAAATCCTAGAAAAGTCCTGGAATTCCATTTTGTCCTGGATAAGTCCTGGAAGTGTCCTAAAATTCTGTTACATGTCCTGGAATTTTATCCATTCCTGCCTATTTGTCCGTGCGCGTTGTTTTGTAGATGAGGATTTTTCTACTGACATAACCTGTGTCTGAAAAATTTCCCTCCCCACCTCCTGCAAAATGTGTGTGTGTGGGGGGGGGGGGCGTTGTTTTTCATGTCTGTTAGAAAGACTGATGCTGCGTTATTAGCATCTTTTGCGTCATGCTCCTGTTATCACTTTGTCTGTCCAAGCGGGGAGACCATATCTCTGCAATTATTAGTTCGATTTGTAAAATTATTTTTATATTGGGAAGCTTAGTATGTGAGAATGATGATCCATGCTTTTTTTCTCCGATGCACAACTTCGCCGCAAGAGGGCACAAATGGAGGTCGCATCAAATTTGAAATGCATTTTCTTTCATATATTTGCTTCTAAATATGCAATTGCCGCCCCGGTGGCGCAGTGGTCTAAGGCGTTGGCCTCTGATCATTCGTCCGTAAGGGGTCCGGGTTCGAATCCCGGTCAGGCATGGATGTTGTGTTTCTCTTATGGCACTGTCTATCTCCCTTCCCTGGAACCAGTGACCCTAAATTAGGGACGGGCGACTGCTTATAGCCCATTGAGTTGCTCACGGTGGTCGTTAAACATCCAATCAAAAAAAAAAATATGCAATTGAAAACATTATTTTTCCTTTTGATGGCATTTATATCGAAGACTAATTGCGTTACAGTTCCTTTTTAAAATAATGCATGCATTTTTCATTAGGGGGCGTAAAGGTAAATCGCTATTTTCCCAATATCTCCGCTTCTAAAAGTCTGATTTGAAAAATTCTTCCCGCGTCGGATACAGCTCTGGAGAGGAAATGTTTTGCACATAATTTCTCATTTTTGGTAAAGAATGGTTTGGCCACCAGGTGGCGCAAGTGTTTACTTTTGCCTCTGATGCATTTGCAACAAAATCTGAGCGGGAAACTCGATTGAAAATTTTCCTCCGTGGACCAATAACTCTCACCTCAGAAAACTTTTTGGGAATACCTCCCACTTAAAATAGTGCATAATTTTTCCACCAGGGGTGTGTACGTATATCTTATTTTTGTCCATAGTCCGATTTGAAATATTCTTTTCTTGGAGAACATTTTCGGTGCAAAAAGTTTCTCACATGATTTCAAATGTTTGTTAATGCACAAGTACGCCACTAGAGGGCGTAAGTTCACGTTTCCGTTTACAGCAATATTTGCGTGACTAAAAACCCGATTGGAAAATATTATTTTTCGATCAGATACTACTAACTATAAGCAAGCGCGAGTCCCTAATTTAAGGCCACTGGTCCCAGGGAAGGAGGTGAGCCAGTGCCGTAATAGAACAACAAGATCCACCCTCAACGAGATCCAAACCCAGATACATCTCGGACGAATGGTCAGAAGTCAGCGCAAAGACCACTGCGCCACCGGGGTGACGAAGAAGAGAAATGCAGGCACTGTCATAGCAAAGGAAAAAATTGTATACGCCCAGGCGCGTCACAGTGTGCAGGTGACAAGGTCGACCACACGTAGATACACTGCTGGACAATTGCTAAGGACGGATCATAAACGGCTATATAGCGCATAAAAAAGTAAGTGTGATTGGATGCCAAGTGAAATAAAATAATGTCAGAATGCCAGGACATTACAAGAAAGACAATTTATTGTGCTCTGAAATCCAGAAGGCTTTGGAACGTGTTCAAGGGACAAACAGGCCATTTTGTGCAGAATACGTAAACGTGAAAAAAACGTAATTACCGTCCGCAGGCGTTCCGGCGTAAGATGTCAATACGGGATATGGCCACCATGGAGGGCGATGCAAGATTCCACACGTTGTGTCATGCTTTGCACAACATTATCAAGCAGCTGTTGGGGTAATTTATCCCATTCCTCTGTCAGTGCACGGATGAGGGTGTCCTTGTTTATTGGAGGGCATTGGCGACCAGCAAGACTTCTCCCCAAAGCATCCCACACATTTTCAATGGGATTCAGATCTGAAGAACTTGCTGGCCATACGAGACGTTGAATATCCTCGCTCTCAAGACACTCCTGGACAGCGACTGTTCGTTGACATGTTGCGTTGTCGTCCATGAAAATGAATCTATCACTGACAGCACCACGGAACATGCGAACATGAGGTAGCAGAACATCATTCAGGTATCGTTGGACAGTCATAGTCCCAGTTGGAAGCACATAGAGGGACGTATGGCCATTGATCATGATGCCAGCCCATACCATGACACTACCTGTCGGATATCGGTCCTTTTCCAGTATGTTTGCTGGACAATATGCAGTACCACTATCACGCCAGATCAGTTGTCGTCGACAATCAGACGATAGACTGTATCTACTCTCATCTGAGAAGAGGACAGCAGACCAGTCGTTATCAGTCCAATTGCGATGTTGATGGCACCATTGCAAACGGGCGGTACGGTGACGTCTGGACAATGGGATGCACACAACAGGACGGCGGGCGTATGGTCCTCCTTCATGCAAACGTCTGGCGACAGTTTTTTCGGGAGATCCGCTTGCCAGTAGCAGCCATAAACTGATTTGCTACCTCACTAGCTGTGCTGCGTCGGTGTCTTTTTGTTGATAGCACTATGTACCGATCTTCTGCAGGCGTCGTACTGCGAACACGACCTCCCCCGTGACGTTTGCTACACGCTCCATTTGTTTGAAATGATTTCCAAAGCCTTGAAACAACACTGTGGCTGACGTCGATCTCCCTGGCAACATCTGTTATTTTTCGCCCTTCTTCAATCTTGCCAATAATACGGCCACGCGTAAAATCATCTAGGTGATGTCGAGAAGACATACTGAAAATTACAAGTTCGTCAATTGATTCTTTCCCTTTCAACTTTGCGTTTCAACAAAAACGGTCAATACGCGTCAAATCCTTTATATCTCTTATCAGCGCTATGACGTCACGAACAAGTTCGGCAATCCAAAATTTGCATACGCACAACACGTCTTACTGTATCCTGCACTTATGCTAATTTCCACACTTTCCTGCCTTCCATTTTATGGTTGCTATCGTTGCAATTGTCATCCGTCCTTAGCAATTGTCCGGCAGTGTATAAGCGGCAGGTCAGGATAGATGAACCATAGAGCGTTCGTGAGCACAATGGGAAGATGTAGTGATTTGACGGGCGTTCAAAAAGGAATGATCATCGACTCCCGCGCCTAATGTGGAAGCATCTCAGAAACCGCATATTTCGAGGGATGTTCGGGAGGTGATGTAATAAGGGTGAACCATGATTAGATCGCCTGCACACTGAGTACCTCCTGACATCATAACTGCGGAGCCCCAAAGACCATCGACTCCAGAGGAGAACGTCTCCTCCGTCGACTGGTAAAGGGCAATCGACGGGCAACAGTGCAGTAATTGACCACGCAAATGAACGTTGGTGCACCTATGTACGTATCCCCGATAGCAGTAGAGCGAACCCTATTACGTATGGGTCTCCGAAGTCGACGCTGCGTCAAGGCGCCAGTGTTAACCCAGGTTCATCGGCAACGACGCCTGCAGTTCACATGGAACTACCGTCACTGAACAGTAGAAGAGTGGGAAAAGGTTGCCTTCTCCGACGAATCGCGGTTTCTACTCCGCACAAGTGACGGGCGGTGACGGATACGGCGTCAGACACACAAGAACCGACTCCACGACATGATTGGCTGTCAAGTACAAACAGGCTGTGGCAGTGTGCATGTCTTGGCGATGTTTTCTTGGTATGAACTGGAACTGACAGTACCACTGGGTGGGTCCCTGAACCAATGGCTACCTGTCCGTCCTCGCTGACCACATGCATCCCTTCATGTTGGACGTTTGGACGTTTACCCTGGTGGTGATGGTGTCTACCAACAGGACAATGCGATCTGCCACGTCACTAAGGGGGTAGTGTACACGACAGCGATGTTTCCGTTCTCCTTTGACCGGCGAAATCGCCCGACCTCAATCCCATAGAGCATTTCTAAGACTATTTTGATCGGCAGGTTCGGCGTGACGACCCACAACCATGTCATCTCCGGGACCGCCGTGCTCTGTTGCAGTCCGAATGGGCACTTGTGACTCAAAAAACCTTTCAGAGCCTCATTGCGTCCATGACGCGCCGTTCCGCCGCTGACAGTCGAGACAAATAAAGTCAATCCCATTATTAGTAAGTGGTCATATTATTCCGACACTATTGGGTTGTCGGAAAAGTCATGACGTATTTTGGCACCCGATGGCGGTTGGGCTGTTTTGGAAGTATTAAAGGCATGAACAGCTCTGTTCATGCCTTTAGTACTTCCAAAAGGCATTCAACAGGTGCCAGTTCTAAATGCAGTCTAAAAGGAATAGTGAGCGATTTGGTTGATTTGCGGAGATTTGACATCAAGTTGAAGATGGAAGACCAAACTGTGCATTTTCGCCATATTTTACTGTTTTACTTTCGTAAAGGGAAGAACTTGTGAAAAGTTGCGTAAAACGTACGGTGATAATGCTCTACAAGAACGTCTGTGCCAGCGGTGGTTCGCAAAATTCCGTGCTGGTGATTTTGACCTCAACGATGCTCCTCGGTCGGGGATGCCCACCGAGGTTGATGACGACCAAATCAAGGCATTGATCTAGTCAAACCCACGTTACACGATACGAGAGATTACAGACACATTGCACATCCATCATGCAAGCGTTCACGACCACCTGAAGAAGCTGGGATACGTAAGAAAGCTCGATGTGTGGGTTCCTCGTGAACTCAAAGAAGCTCAATTGACGGAGCGTATAAACATCTGCAATGTGCTCATTAAACGTGAGGAAAACGATCTTTTTTTGAAGCGACTGATAAGTGGTGACGAAACGTGGATTGTGTACAACAATGTGCTGCGCAAACGTTCTTGGTCCCGACGTGCTGCTTCGCCTCAAACGATATCCGAAGCAGGCATTCATCAGCGGATGGTTCAGGTCTCAGTGTGGTGGGATTTTAGAGGTGGCGTGTTTTTTGAGCTCCTACCACGGAACCAAACAATCAGTTCGAATGTGTACTGTCGGCAATTGGACAGTTTGAACGAATCCATCATCCAGAAACGTCCATAGCTCATACATCGTAAAGGTGTTGTGTTCCATCACGACAACGCGAGACCAAACACAAGTTTGATCACCCGCCAAAAATTATTGGAGCTTGGGTGGGATGTGTTGCCACACCCAGCATACTCGCCTGACCGTGCGCCGTCAGATTTCCACTTGTTTTGCTCTCTTCAACAGTCCTTGCGTGGTATAACGTTCAATTTACATGAGGCTGTAAATCAGCACCTTGTATAGTTTTTCGCCACAAAAGACAGGTGCTTCTATGAACGAGGCATTCTACAGCTCACCGAAAGATGGCAAAAGGTTATCGAACAAAACGGGCATTATATCATTAATCGATCTTTGTTCTTTCTATCAATAAATAACCTTTGCAAAACGTGGCTAAAATACGTCATGACGTTTCCGACAACCCAATACATAACGAGAAATGCCAAAAGACTATTCACCATAATTCGGAAATTGCTTATATGGTATCCAAGCCCGATCACTTTGTCGTAATTAAGCGACTGTCCCAATTATCCGAAGAGCTGATTTGGAATGTTTTCAAGAATTGCTACAAATAAACGGCTGCATCGATTAACCGATGTCGGAATTAACCGGAATCTACTGTATTTGCAGATAGGCTCTCTCCTTCTCCCTCTCTGTCCTTTTTTTTTGGTTTGACGACCACAGTAAGACACTCGATCGGCTATCAGCAGTCGCCCGTTCCTAATTTAAGGTGGCCAATAGTTCCAGAGAAGGGACAAATCAAGTGGCGTAAGAGACAAAATACAACATCCATGTCTCACCGGATTTCTAACGCGGACCCATCCCGGAAGAATGGTCAAGTCAGCGCTTAGACCACTGCGCCATCGGGACGGCTCTCTCTCTCTCTCTCTCTCTCTCCCCCCCCCCCTCCCCTCGTGTACAAAATAAGTGAGGTAAATACAGTTTGTGCATATTGGAATTCGCGCAAATGGAACTCCTCCATATAGACGATTGTTGATTTTCCGAAGAATCTTTTGCTAAATGCTTTTACATGCCTTTTGAAAGAATATCGGCCGCCCCGGTGGCGCAGTGGTCTAAGCGATGGCCTCTGATCATTCGTCCGAACGGGGTCCTGGTTCGAATCCCCTTCCTTGGAACCAGTGACCCTAAAATTAAGGACGGGCGACTGCTTATAGCCCATTGAATTGTTCAAGGCGGTGTTTAAACCTCCAATCAAAAAAAAAAACGAATATCGACAAAACTGTACTCCTCTTGGTTGGTCGGTTGGTTGGTTTTTGTGGTGCAAGGACCATATTTGGCCAAAGAGCGCCAGACACAAGACAATCAAACAAACAGTGTTAAAAACGTGGTAGAATGCTTAAAATCAGGCTGATTCAGTAAAAGTGAAAAATGAAAATGAGGCAAAGATTAAAATCTAGATACGTTAAAAAAAGCTTTTTAAAAAAAAAAATACATTGAAAGTGTCGAACTACTCATCGAGGATCCGCTGCAACGTAGCATCATCGTCGTTCAACAGAGGAGAATGAAAAAGGTGAAAACGTACATCACGAAAACGAACACAAGTATGCAAAAGGTGAATGACAGTGAGTCGGCAATCGCACGTCTCACACATCGGCGCAGTGTCGCCACACAGCAAAAAGCGGTGAGGGAAACGACAATGCCCAATGCGGAGACGCGCAAGCACAACTTCCTCACGAAGATTGACACGAAGAGTGGAATTCCATAATCCGATTTGTGGCTTGATGCGAAAAGGTTTGTTCGCCGTCTGCGCCATCCAGCGATTTTGCCAGTGTTGCCGGATGTAGCGAACAATGGAAGGCTTGAAGTCACGATGATACAGGGGCAGATCAGAGACAGGAGAAAAGATGAGGCAGATTTGGCGGCAATATCTGCCAACTCGTTTCCCCGGATACTAACAGGGCTTGGAAACCAGCAAAAACGGATATGGAAACCAGCCTCGGTCAAATGCTGCAAAATACGCCGCACCGCCTGAACGCCCGGATGATCATTGACAGAGCCAGATGAAAGTAGCTGTAGGACACTGAGACAATCCACGTAAATAACAACCCGGGGATTGGGTCTCGTCTGGATAATCTGGAGATAAAAAAGAACAGCATGAACCTCAGCCGAGAACACCGAAGCCTCCGACGGAAGGCATTCGTCGTAGACCACGTCCGCGCACGCAACTGCGGAACGCACAACCCCAACAGATTTTGAGCCGTCAGTGAAAACCGGCACAAAATCCGAGTGACGGGAACATTGTTCGGCGAAGCGCTGACAAAACTCCATGGAGTGGCAGGATGATTTTTGAAGACTGCTGAGGGACAAATCGACTTCAGCAACGACAGGAGTCCATGGCGGCTGGTCAAACGTCCGCAAATCGCCAATCAGGGAGACATCTATTTCAGCATCCCGGGCTGCAGTCTTTACACGGATTCCAAATGTTGGGACACATGATGGTGGTGTTCAAACAGGCGAACAAACTGGTGATGGAACCTCTCAAAGAATATGTAGAGAGACCCCCAGTTTCACATAGCGCTGGAGCGACAACTATAGACGACGCAGACTCAAAGGCGGTTCATGAACCTCAACATACAGACTTTCAACGGGGGAGGTTCGGAACGCCCCCGTGCAAAGTCGCAGAGCTTGATGGTGCACAGGGTCCAGGAGTTTAAGAATGGAATCCCTGGCCGAACCATACACCACACATCCATAGTCCAGCCGAGAAAGCATGACCGCATGGTAAATGTGAAGCATGGTGCATCTACCTGCATCACATGATGTACCGGAGAGCACTTTTAATATGCGCAAAGCCTTAGTCTACGTAAATTTTAACCTTTGTACTTGTGGTCGAAAGATAAGTGAGCGTTCGAAAAGCATCCCCCAAGAAATTGGCCTCAGGGAGAACAGGAATTTCTGCAGAACCCAACCGCAGAACAGGGTCTGGGTGTAGACCACGCTTGCGGCAAAAGCGCGTGCAAACGGTCTTGTCCTGCGAGATCACAAATCCATTCCTGTTCGCCCAAGAGCAGATTCTGTTGACACCACACTGCAATTGACGTTCAAGCATGTGCATATTGGAAGAAGCACAAGAGATCTCCAAGTCGTCTACATACATTGATCCAGATATTGACGGAGGAAGGTCACGGAAGGCCTGGTTGACGCTGAGGATGAACAAAGAAACGGACAGGATGGAGCCGTGAGGTACGCCTTGTTCTTGGGTGTAAGGAGCCGAGAGGGTCGTACCGAGGCGCACGCGGAACACACGACCGTGGAGGAAGCCGGCAAGAAAGATGGGGAGGTTTCCTCGCAAACCGCACTGGTGCAGTTCGCGAAGAATGCCATACCGCCAAGCATGATCGTATGCTTTTTCCAAATCAAAGATGACAGAAACAAGGTGCTGCCTTCGTACGAACGCCTCTCGAATACACGTCTCAAGACGGAGGAGATGATCACCGGTACTATGATGACGTCGGAACCCACTCTGAAATGGTGAAAAGACCGTGTTTCTCTCAAAAAAGAAAATTAAGCGTGCATTTACCATGCGTTCCAGAACTTTGCATACTCAGCTGGTCATCGCAATGGGCATGTAGTTGGAAGGTATTCTGGGGTCTTTACCGGGCTTAGGGATGGGAATAACAGTTGCCAGACGCCATGAATCAGGGAAATGTTGCTCGCACCAGATTCTATTAAAGAGTGTAAGGAGGTTGTCGAGCGAGGACGGTGATAGCCGCTGTAAAATTTCATAGTAGATCCAGTCATATCCAACAGCAGTATTTCCAGATCGAAGAAGAGCAGTCCGCAGTTCCGGGAAAGTAAAAGGCCTGTTGTAGTCCGAAAGGTCGTGGGTTGAGAAATGTAATTTCTGCCGTTCGGCGCTCTCTTTCATCCCACGGAACGAGGCTGGGTAGGCATCACTGCTGGAAACGGAAGCGAACGTTTTCCCGAAACAATTCACTATGCCAGAAACATCGGCAATTTTTTCACCGTCCCGCTCAAGCCCAGAGATCTGGCTGGAGCGATACCTTCCTCTGATCTTGCATATCCGTTCCCAGATAAACTTGGGACTCGAGCCGGTACGAATAGTGGAGACATAAGTCCGCCAAGAATCCCTTTTACTACGGCGCCGAACCGAACGAGCATAAGCCTTTACACACTTGAAGGCCAAGAGGTTATCCTGAGAGGGGTAACGTCGAAATTTACCCCATCCCTTATGCTGTGCTTTCTTGGAATCGCAACATTCAGCGTTCTACCAAGATTTCGGGAACTTAGGAGGGTGAGTCGAGGTCTTGGGGAAGGCAGAGTCAGCCGCTCGCACAATACAATCCGTAACCTCAGAGACTGCAGCATCGATGTACTCCTGGGTCACCATATCCGCAGTGACGACGGCAGAGGCGGTGAAGTCATCCCACTTGGCATGATCAATTTGCCATTTGGCCGGGCGAGAAGGTGGACGATATTCGTCACGGCAGAGAGAGAGAGAAAAATTGGAAAATGATCACTGCCTAGGGGATCCCGCGACACAGTCCACTCCCAATCGGCAGCCACCGACGAGGAACCGAGGGCAAGGTCAATGACGAAGTACGTTCTACTGGGTTCGTGAAAGTATGTGCAATCTCTCGCATTCAGCAAACACAAAGAGCTGGAGGCCAGAAGTCCCTCCACTCTGCGGCCTCTAGTATCAGTACGATCACTGCCCCACAAAAAACTGTGGGCATTGAAGTCTCCCACCAGGATAACCGGGAGAGGGCAGTTGATCCACAAGCCTCTCGAGATCGGCAGCACTAACATCCACAGTCGGCGGCTGGTACAGACAGCAAACGGTGAGCAAATACTTCACGGAAAGTCGTACCGCCACATGCTATAAAGTTGTGTCGAGGGAAAGCTGCGAGGCTGGCACAGTATGAGGGACAAGGATGGCTACGCCACCACACGCGATGTCACCAATGGTATGATCTTTCCTGAAGCTGCTGTAGTGTTTGACCGACAGCAAATTGCTGGATCGAAGCTTCGTTTCCTGCAAGCACATGCACACCGGCGAATGAGTCATGAGCAGATGTTTAACATAGTCGATATTAGAACGGAAACCCCGACAGTTCGACTGAATAATGCACGCAACCATAAAGAAGCATCAAAAAGAGAGAAAGCAGTAACAAAAAGTAAATTAAAACTCTTCGTCACTCAGCGGGACCGATGTCTGATCCTTCGTCAAAGGAGGGTCAGAGGAGAGGGACAAACTTTCACTCTCCTCCCCCTTATGTTCCTCCAAAATGTTGGTTGAGGGTGGGGACCTCGGAGAGTCAGGGACAGTGGCAATGTTGGTCAGTTGGACCGCGACAGTTGGATGGACACTGCACACTTTTGTGGATTTAGGGCTGGCTCTTCCACACGTGTAGGCTTTCCTGCGAGAACTGGAAGAGTCGGTCGTCTTCAAAAGAGAAGGCTCAGAGTCGCTGGTCAAATGTACTGGAGCTCGGAGAAATCCACATGTGTCGCTTGTTCAACTGTTGATCTTTTGGCAAGTCCAGCGAGAGCTACAGGGCGCGGCATAAAGGACTGCACGGGTTGTGGTGAAGACTGAACTACTGCGGCAAAAGTAAGCTGCCAGTTGTTGGGAATACCCAACTTGGCCTTGGCGGCAGCGTACGAGAGGCCTTTCAGGGTGTTGAGGCGCTGGATCGCCATCTCGTCCTTCCATTTCATACAGTTGCGGGAGTAAGCTGCATGGGGCTCACCACAGTTAACACATCAGGACGCAGAAGTGCAACCTGCCCTGTCATGTTCACTGGAGCCACAATTTGCGCACCGAGCGAAACTGTTACAGGAACGTTGTGAATGCCCGTACCTCTGGCACCTGAAACAGCGCAGAGGACTGGGAATGTGCAGGCGAACTCCACATACCAAGTAGCCAGCCTTGACTTCGGTCGGAACCTTCGGGGAGTTAAAGGTCAAGAATACATTTCTAAGCTTAATCTAAGCACCATCGCACCGGAACATCATACGACGTGCAGCAATAACCCTCTGATCTGCGAGTTCACTCACCAATTCGTCCTCACTGCGCGCTAAGAGATCAAACTCCCAAATAACACCCCGAGAGGTGTTAAGAAACGGGTGAGGTGCCACCTTGATAGGAATGCCTTGAAGACTAGTCAGGTGCAGAAGAGTTTTACTCTGAGAAGCACCACAAGCTTGGACAAGCAGGTCCCCAGATCGAAGCTTCCCCACAGACTGCAGGGAGCCAACAGCAGCGTCCAAAGCTTTAGAGATGAAAAAGGGAGATTTGGTGGACAGTCTCTCATTCGGATCGATGGATTCTACAAATAAGTGTGTAGCCTGCGTATTCACAGCAATCGAGGTGAGACGACGCTTCAGAGTGACTGGTGCAGCCGTCGAAGACGAGGTTCCACGTTTTTGGTCCAGGTCATGATCTAAAGCCCGTTTAAGGTTATGGGACTTGGTAGGATGAGAAGACGAAGGGGAGTCGTTGTCAACTATCATTTTCTCAGGTGACTTGAGATTGGAGTTTTTGTTTTTACCCATGAAAAAAAGGAGGGGTATTCGTCTGCAGACTACTCCACCCACCAGCGAGCACAACAAGGGAGAACTGGAGGTCCGCAAGCCAAGAAACGGAAGTTGGACACAGATCTGGAGCTCATACGCTGCAGATATAGTCCGTTGGCTGTGTTCACACGCACTCGGCGGAAACTTCGGCATCCAGAGTAACGTCATGCCAACACCTTTGCAACGGTCCCACAGCCCCCGGACTCACACTTCCGTGCTATACGACAATAGAGCCGCCAAAACCCTGTACACAACTTGGTACAAGACTTCTGATTAGAAGTGGGTTAGTCTCTAACCTCCCGTTTACATCGAAGCCGGGGTTGAAGAGGAGTGTTGGTACACAGGAGGCACTTCTCCGGTCTCTTGCTACCTCAGCCGCCAGACATCCCATTTCCGCCTCACGGGTCTTTGCACGCAGCAAACATGCAGGTAGGTCTAGCACCCAAACCAGAAAAACGGGAAAAAAAGGAATCCAAAGAAGAAATAAACCCCGGAGTTGAGCGTAAACGGGATCTCAGCAACCTACGAACTGAGCGGTTAATACAAGCAGGTAGTAGTGGAGGGTAACAAAAACACAAAACTGGGTGTTAGTAAATAGCGTTGTAGCGATTAGGGAGAGTGTAAAATACGGGCAACTGGCCAGTGTGGAAAATAAATGAGAACGAAAAAGCGAGTCACAAGACCAGCTCCGGATGGTGGGGGCGCGACTCTCCAACAGCTGGATGAACAGCCATCCCTGCAAACTCCAACAGCCCAGAAAAGCGGTGGCATGACACTAGATGTTGGTCAGACACAAGGTCAGCATGGGCCGTGGGGGCGCCACTACCCAAATAACTGGAGAACCAGTTATCCCCGTGCGGGGCACTCCTCTTGCGTACAGCAGTTTTAACAAACACGATTCCTAAAATCACAGCTGTATCTTTGGCCGAGTAGAAAGACACGGCAAAATGAATTCAAAGACAAATGCTCATTTTAATGCTATAAACCCGAAATTTTGATAGCCGACCCGGAGGCTCTGTGGTCTAAGCGACGGCGCATGACCATTCGTCCGGATGGGGTCCGGGTTCGAATCCCGGTGAGGCATGGATGTTGTGTTAGCCTCACGGCACTGGCTCTCTCCCTTCCCTGGAACCAGCAACCCTGAATTAGGGACGGGCGACTGCTATTGTGTTGCTCACGGTGGTCGTTAAACCTCAAATAAAAAAAATTGGTAGCAAGCTAAGTGTAACTTTACTAACAGTCTGGTGCACCAATGGATTGCATATATGGCAAACTGAATTAGATGTTTGCCTAAGACAATCTTACTAGAGAAGCTAGAAGGACTTATGCACCAGAAATCTGCAGTTAGAATAACCTACCACGTGAGCGATAACCAGTCTCAGTAGGATGTTCCATTAGAAAGGAAGTGAAACCTAAGAACCTAAGGATTATCGTGATTCCACATTCTCTTATAATACACTCTCTCCAAAAAAAAAAAAAAAAAAAAAAAAAAAAAAAAGAAAGACCACAGAAAGGATCATCCAATCGAGATGAAAATTGGTGTGTGAAATGCACGTGTGCAGGAAAAGAGAAAATGAAATTCAAGAGCAGTTCAGCCATTTATTCTTATAGAAAAGCTACACCAGTGGACAAGTCAGAAGGTTTTAGCGCTACTTCTGGATCAGATACAAGCGGTTACCCAGTGTGACATAGACGCATACAGTTCACGGATACCGTCCTGAGGTTGTAGCATGCCAGTAGGTGATCGAGCTGGCCATGGAAGGGTGTTGACATTACAGAGGAAGGCCGAGGACAGCCGGGCGTTTGTGGCCAGGCATTACCCTGTCGAAAAATTGCTTGGTGAAGCTGCAGCAGGAATGGCCGTAGAATGTCGTCGACCGACCGTTGAGCCATGAGGATGTTACGGAGGACTACCAAGGGTGCCCAGCTATCGTAGAAAATGGCTCCCGGGACAGTCACTTCCGGTGTGCGAGCCGCGTGACTTTACGCGGTACTGGAAGAATCCGTGCACTGGCCGGTCTTCTCCAGACACGTATGTGCTGGTCATCGGCTCCAAGTGCAAACCGTGACTCATAACTGAAGGCAACACGACGATACTAGACATTATCCGACATTGATAGGGCCCTATACCATTGCATCCTCTGCGAGCGATGCTTGCTGGTTAGTGATAGGCGGCGGAGTGGCCTCATCGAATGTAGTTCACGTGCCGCAAGTCTTCTCGCAACTGTTCGAAAGGCCCACTTCCATACCAGTGGATGACGCATCACAGCTATGGATGGTTACGAGATACGAACTCGGTTATGTTCGTGCGGTTCTAACAGTCATTCGATCCTCGCTCTCTGTTGTTGCTCCCGACCGTATACTGCCAGCATGCCGCTGGGTTGTGCAGATCCATTAGCGCCAACATCGTCTCATTGCTCCAACAGTCGTGTCTCAGCCCAAAGATACGTCCTCTCTCAAGCTCACTCAGCTGCTCGTAGTGTGTGCATGGATCCAACGTCGAGGCATCCTTATAATTGGTGGAGGTTATTGCAACCGCATTCCGATGTCACAATTGTCTCTGCGTGAGAGCTATGTTTTTTATGTACCCTCCTCGATTCGCGATTCTCACGCGATGCGGCGGGCCACTCTTTCGTCATTGGTTGTTACACTGTCGAGTCACATTATTGCGATCACCAGCTAAAACTCACATCAACCACCGTGTGCGGTGCGGACGGAAGCGAGGCTGATTGGGAGCGACTCACTAAGCAACTGGAAGGTCTTCACAGGTATGTGGAGCCATGCTGACTGTAGTGCATCTGATAGCTGCTGTAAGGGGCGTGGTGGAGGATCCATAGAACGAATAATACGAACAAGGTGGTCCCATAGATGCTTAATTGAGTTTAAGTTTGAAAAATTAGGGGGCCATGGAAGTACTTTGAAGTCTTCATCGTGCCCTTACAACCATTCTGGGACATTTCTAGCTGTGTGACACGCCGCATTGTCGTGCTGCTACCATGTCTTGGGAAGACAATCAGCATGTATGGGTGTACGTGGTATGCAAGGATGGATTCATGACAAATTCGGTCCATAGTGCCTTCCACAGATATGAGTGGACCCACGAAATGCCCCCAAAACATTCTTCAGACCATAACGCTGATCCCACCAGCTTCTGTTCTTCCAGCAATGGTTGAAGAGTGTTTGTTCTGCGATGTTTCTTGCCTTATACGCTTTCCGTTCCGTCCGTTCGATGTAGCAGAAAACGTGACTCATCGGAAAAGGCAATCCTTTGCCAATCAGAGGAGGCCCAATTCTGATACTGCCGTGCAAATGTAAGCCTTTTTTACCGATGCAACTTCGTTAGCATAGTTGTAGTGACTATCCATCTGCATCGGAGCCCCATACGCAGCAGGAACTGTCGTTTTAGACATACTTCCGGTAACCCTCTGGTTCATTCGGCCAGTGAGTTGCTCCACTGTAGCGTGTCGATCAGCCCTCACGCACCTTCGAAGCCGACTTTCACCTTTCACATCAATGGCACGGGGTGCTCGCAGTTTCCACGTCGCTCATTCTCAATCGTACCATTTCTCCAATCATGATACACTTTAACTACAGCAGCACGCGAACAGTTCACAAACTGCGTTGTTTTAGAAATACTGCCACCATTGTCCCGAAAGCCGATAATCATCCCTTTTTGCAAATCTGATAAATCCCTCTTTTTATCCATGACAGCAACGAGTGATATGTTTTCTGAATGCCTACAGCACACCATATATACCTTCCAAGCCAGCTCACGACACGTGTCTTCTTTCATTCGCTGCGCGCTGTCGATTTCATAAGTAGGAGGTGGTCACAATATTATGACTCGATTGTGTATTTTTTAATCAGTTGCAAATTTGTCCTTGAGGTACTTGCATGCTGAGTTTTATCAGGATCGAAAGACTTTCTCGGAGCGCTTCGTTTTTTTTTCAGCCAAAGCGTATCACATGCACTGGAGAATTGAAAAAGGAACATGAATTTGCTGCTTCGCAGTTAACATCTGCCCCTTCGAAAATAATTTAATTTTTTAATATTTACAGACTTTCCCTAGCAGAGTTTTTATTTCATCAAGATAAAACCTTACTTTAAACTGTTCGAACATGCTTCAAAAATTCAGTACTGCCGTACCAAAGTCTTTCGCTGATGAGAAATAGGTCATTAAATTTTTACAGATATCAAATAGCTTTGAGATTACTCCGAAGAGATAAATGACTTTTTAGTTTAAATTAAAAATAGACCATTTTCCAGTTTTTTAGGACACCGAAGGCTCTTTCGATTAGAAACAGGTATGACAGGAAAAGGGGAAAAAAGCGGAAATAAGAAAACATCTAAAATATCAGGACATAGAATTACATCGATGAATACAAATTTTGAAGATGACAATTCTTTTTTAGCATACCCTGGCGCTATCTGGTAGACGCGGATTCGATTTCCGGTCCAAGAAGACGAAAAATTTTCCACGTTTTCGAATATTATCTGACTTGCCATCCTTGTCATATTTACACCAAGTAACGGATTGTCATATTCAAAATTTGTATGGTTTGGTTTAATCCCGTATTCCATTCATGATTTATCTGATCCTCCGGGCAATCACGGGATAGGATTCTTAACCTCCAGATTCACTAAACATGAATACCGGTTGCTTCGACCAGCAAATTATCTGATGGTTTTATTCAAATTAATCGGAAACTTGAGACTTGGTCGTTTTGGGTGGTGTAGTGGTTAGCATACCCGGGCGCTATCTGGGAGACGCGGGTTCGATTCCCGGTCCAGGAAGACGAAGTTTTCGGATGTTATCTGACTTACCATCCTTGTCATATTTACACCAAAAAGCGGATTGTCATTTTGAAAATTTGTATTGTATGGTGTAATCCCGTACTCCATTCATGATTACATCAATGAAATTTAATCCACAGCAACCATATCAGAGATCTTGTTACAGATTCGAAATTAGGGGTTCATGCATTGGCTGAAGATTCTATTAAACTTATCCTCCTGTATGTTTCTTTCCAGTGAATTACCTTTTTACTCGTCAATTACCCATTACCTTTTTACTCGTCAATTCATGGTTGATTTCTTTATTGATTGGGAGTTAACGACCATAGTGAGCAAATCAGTGGGCTATAAGCAGCCGCCCTTCCCTAATTTAGGGCCACTGGTTCCAGGGAAGGGAGAAAACCGTTCCCTAAGACAAACATAACATCCATGCCTCACTGGGTTCGAACCCGAACCCTTCTCGGAAGAATGGTCATAAGCCAGAGCTTGGACCATTGCGGATCCAGGGTGGCTTATGGTTGATTACTGCATAACTTTTGCCAAGTTCCAAATGAATAGGAAATAATCTAACACAGCAGATTCCGATTAATTAGGGCATCGGTTAATCGGGGTTGGCACTTATTTGGAGACAATTCTTGAAAAACATCCCAAATTGGTAGTTTGGGATAAAGCTACGCATAACTAAGCCAGCCGCTTTTTTGGGCCAAAGTGTTCTAGCCCAACGTGTCCCAATCAACGGCAATATATTGTATAGTCTACGACTATCTTGGAAACAATACGTGAAGTTGGAAATTTGTCCAGCATGAAATCTCGTCTTCTGGTTTTTTTATTCTGTGGAGAAGCTTTAGTCTTTCACAGAAAAGTCTACGGATTATTTGACCCCTATCAAGGGAAACAGAATTTCTATCCGTGCAGCAGAAGAAAATTATTTTCCTAACTTACTTTGATCTAGTCCAAAACAAATTAAAATAAAGTCAACCACAAATTTACGAAATGTCGATTATACAAAGTATGAGATACAGATAAGATACCTTTTATCTGCCCTCCCCATAGCGTCCATCCGCATCTACCCTTAGGGGCAGTTTTTTACACTCCCTCGGTTCACCAACCCCGGAAAGCAGGCATCCTTGTGTGTGTGTGTGTGTGTGTATGTGATCAACGTATCCTTTGCTCATGACTACCTTCTGCATACGACACTAGTAGTCACAGCAGATGCGGCTTCTGAAATTGAAATGTTAGGCATCAAAGTGGAATTGCAGCTCGCCAACAGCTGTACGCACACCTTATAAAAACATGCAAAATACATGATGTTCAAAATTAAGAGAATTTGCACATTTTGTCGAATTTCTGAAAAACTAATGGACACATTTTAATGAAATTTGGTGTGGATACACAGTTATATAAGAGAAAAAAGTATACCATATAACAGTCATGGTACGCACTCATGATCGTCAGTAAGGCTCATCAGCGCAGGAATGTCCAAAATCCACGTTGCAAGATCGAACATAAAATTACTCTAACATGGGGTATGGTCCCCTCTCACTGTCATACAGCTCTCACGCACCATTCTCAAAAACTGCCGTATCACCAGTGGCAGTCACATTGAACCAAATTGATTTCAGGTGGAATGTTTGCCGTATCACCAATGGCTGTCACATCGAACCAAATTGGCTTCAGGTGCGATGTCTGCCGTATCACCAATGGTAGTCACATTGAATAAAAATGCCTATATGGAATAACGCTTGATGTGTTTTGCTACAGGTTAACTTCTCAAAATATTCTGTATGTATTCTGAATAAATGTATATACGCTTTGAAATATTTTCTATATGTGTTTTTGATTGGGGGCTTAACCACCGTGAGCAACTCAATGAGCTATAAGCAGTCGACCGTCCCTAATTTAGGGCCACTGGTTCCAGGGAAGGGAGGGAGCCAGTGCCGTAAGACAAACACAATACCTATGCCTTTCCGGAATTCGAACCCGGACCCATTTCGGATGAGTGGTCATCTCTGCAACTATTAGTCAGATTTGAAAGAGTCTGCTGGTAACGGATAGTTGATGAGTCTCTGTGGCAGTCGATCCCACTCCTGCAGCAACGCAGTTTTCAGCTCCTGGTTGGTTCTCGGAGGGGATGGCGAGCTGCAATTGCCCTACCAAGAGCGTCCCAGATACGTTCGATAGGGTTTAGGTCTGGCGATCTGGCTGGTCAATCCATCCGGCGAATACTCACTTTCAAGATAATCGTCAACCAGGTGAGCCCTATTTGGACGAGCGTTGTCGTCCATAAAATCGAACCTAGAGCCAACTGCGCCCCTGAAAATTCGAACATAGGGATGTACGATCTCATCCCTATAATTCTCAGCAGTCAGAGAGCCTCTGTGAAACACATGGAGAGGTGTGCCGCTGTCCAACATGATGCCTGCCCAGACCATAACACCACCGCTGCCATAGCGGTCCCTTTATCGGATTTTGGCCGAAAAGTATCGGTCCCAGGTTCTCTCCAGATGAAGGTATGTCGGGAATCAGTGTACAGGCTGAATCGCTACTCGTCTGTAAAGAGAACGTTACCCCACTGAAGTCTGGTCCAAAGCTGATGTTGTATGCACCATGCGAAACGCGCTCTCTTGTGTGCTGAAGTGAGCGGGACGCAAACAGCGGGTCTTCTGGCAAAAAGCCCTCTCTCATGAAATGAAATCTTCGAGAAACAGTAACCCTTGAAACTCGGGTTCCAGTGGCGGCATGCAGCTCACGAGATAGCAATGCAGCTGTAGCTGTCTTGTGGATCCTCCCTGAAAGTGCCAAATAACTATCTTCATTGGCTGTCGTAGCTCTTGGAACACCTTTCCCAGGCCTTCTCGATATGGATCCGGTGTCCTTAAACCGTTTCCACAAATTGCAGACGACACTGGGCGTTACATTGAGCTCTGTAGCAACCTGCACTTGCGATTTTCCTGCCTCCAATCTATCGACGATTCTCCACCTCATTCCATCATCAATACGTCCGTGGCAACTCATTTTACCTGATTGCCTACGAAATCGAACCAACTCCTGCAAGAAACAAAATGAATGTCGCCGAGGAATACGAGCGAACTAATCGCGGAAAAAGCCACGTGTGATTTTTATGCCTTCCGCTGTCACAGCTCCGCCCACACTCACGTGTACGCTTACGTATTCGACACTGCAAATTTGCATTCTTATTCGGCGGCATAATTTGTACCTTTGGTTCTGTACTTTTTGCGAAATTCGACAAAATTCGCAAATTCTCTTAATTTTGAACACCAGTGTATATGAAAAAATACATCGGTTTAAGTGCCACAGCTTTGGAAAAACAAACACTTAAATGGTAGTCCCGGGCTAATGAAAGTACAGGGCTATTCAGAAACGACTTTACAACTTTGAAAAAGAGGTCCCCGATGGCACGGTGGTGTAAGCGATGGTCACTCACCACTCATCCGAAATGGGTCCGGGTTCGAATTCCGGAAAGGCATAGGTATTGTGTTTGTCTTACGGCACTGTCTCCCTCCCTTCTCTGGAATCAGTGGCTCTAAGTTAGGGACGTTCGACTGCTTATAGCTCATTGAGTTGCTCACGGTGGTCGTTAAGCCCCCAATCAAAAACGAAAATAGAAAATCTTTCGAAGCTTATAGAAATTTATTCAGAATACATACAGAATATTTTGAGGAGTTCACCAGTGGCCAAACACATCAAGCGTTATCCCACATAGGCATTTTAATTCGATGTGACTACCATTGGTGATACGGCAGACATCCTACCTGAAGTCAATTTGATTCGATGTGACTGCCATTGGTGATACGTCAGACACCCCACCTGAAGTCAATTTGGTTCCATGTGACTACCTTTGGTGATACCGTAGACACCCCACCTGAAGTCGATTTGGTTCGATGTGACTACCATTGGTGATACCGTAGACACCCCACCTGAAGTCGATTTGGTTCGATGTGACTGCCATTGGCGATATATTTGGTTCGATGCGACTACCATTGGTGATACGGCAGACATCCTACCTGAAGTCAATTTGGTTCGATGAGACTGCCATTGGTGATACGTCAGACACCCCACCTGAAGTCAATTTGGTTCGATGTGACTGCCATTGGCGATATATTTGGTTCGATGCGACTACCATTGGTGATACGGCAGACATCCTACCTGAAGTCAATTTGGTTCGATGAGACTGCCATTAATGATACGTCAGACACCCCACCTGAAGTCAATTTGGTTAGATGTGACTACCTTTGGTGATACCGTAGACACCCCACCTGAAGTCGATTTGGTTCGATGTGACTGCCATTGGCGATATATTTGGTTCGATGCGACTACCATTGGTGATACGGCAGACATCCTACCTGAAGTCAATTTGGTTTGATGAGACTGCCATTGGTGATACGTCAGACACCCCACCTGAAGTCAATTTGGTTCGATGTGACTGCCATTGGCGATATATTTGGTTCGATGCGACTACCATTGGTGATACGGCAGACATCCTACATGAAGTCAATTTGGTTCGATGAGACTGCCATTGGTGATACGTCAGACACCCCACCTGAAGTCAATTTGGTTCGATGTGACTGCCATTGGCGATATATTTGGTTCGATGCGACTACCATTGGTGATACGGCAGACATCCTACCTGAAGTCAATTTGATTCGATGTGACTGCCATTGGTGATACGTCAGACACCCCACCTGAAGTCAATTTGGTTCCATGTGACTACCTTTGGTGATACCGTAGACACCCCACCTGAAGTCGATTTGGTTCGATGTGACTACCATTGGTGATACCGTCAGACACCCCACCTGAAGTCGATTTGGTTCGATGTGACTGCCATTGGCGATATATTTGGTTCGATGCGACTACCATTGGTGATACGGCAGACATCCTACCTGAAGTCAATTTGGTTCGATGAGACTGCCATTGGTGATACGTCAGACACCCCACTTGAAGTCAATTTGGTTCGATGTGACTACCTTTGGTGATACCGTAGACACCCCACCTGAAGTCGATTTGGTTCGATGTGACTGCCATTGGCGATATATTTGGTTCGATGCGACTACCATTGGTGATACGGCAGACATCCTACCTGAAGTCAATTTGGTTCGATGAGACTGCCATTGGTGATACGTCAGACACCCCACCTGAAGTCAATTTGGTTCGATGTGACTGCCATTGGCGATATATTTGGTTCGATGCGACTACCATTGGTGATACGGCAGACATCCTACCTGAAGTCAATTTGGTTCGATGAGACTGCCATTAATGATACGTCAGACACCCCACCTGAAGTCAATTTGGTTAGATGTGACTACCTTTGGTGATACCGTAGACACCCCACCTGAAGTCGATTTGGTTCGATGTGACTGCCATTGGCGATATATTTGGTTCGATGCGACTACCATTGGTGATACGGCAGACATCCTACCTGAAGTCAATTTGGTTCGATGAGACTGCCATTGGTGATACGTCAGACACCCCACCTGAAGTCAATTTGGTTCGATGTGACTGCCATTGGCGATATATTTGGTTCGATGCGACTACCATTGGTGATACGTTAGACACCCCACCTGAAGTCAATTTGGTTTGATGTGACTGCCATTGGTGATACGGCAGACACCCCACCTGAAGTCAATTTGGTTCGATGTGACTGCCATTGGTGATACGGCAGACACCCCACCTGAAGTCAATTTGGTTCGATGCGACTGCTATTGGTCATACAGCAGACATCCCGACTGAAGTCGATATCTTCCCTAACTCGAAGCAGCATAGCTATTGTTACTTCTGCAACAGCGGCGGTGATTCGAGTTTTGAGTTCAGCGAGATTTGCAAGTAATATTGGAAAAACTATCAATCTTTAATGAAACCGCATAGGAAAAAATCGAGAGCTGTCCAGTTGAGAGAAGGAGCTGGACAGCTCTCGATTTTGGCCATTTTATCGTCCCTGCTCGACCAATCCATTGGTCTAGGAAACGTTTATTGAGGACAACCGGACATATGTAGTCTACAGTAGTGAGGTGGTGCGCCGTCTTGCTAAAGTGTGTGCGTCCTTTTTTTCAACATCGTCCAAATGTGGAATTAGATAATTTTCGAACATATCTAGATACGCGATACCTTCGATGGTTTTCTCATAAACAAGTTAGTAAAATCATGCATTGCATTAATTATGATATGCTTTCCAACATGCCAGAAATCATAAGAAAATGCCTTGGTTTTGAGAGGACTAAACTATGGTATAACCTTTGAAGTTCATATATATCAAAATTAAATCTCTTTGTGCCCGTGTTTCCTAATTCTATTATCAAGATCTAACACACATAAGCCGTTTTATAATTAAACATCCAATCTAAATCGGGCAATTTTCACGGAAGTTATCATATGGAAATAATGGCTAACGAATCTCACGCATGCGCACTTCCCGCAGTTGCTGACAAACAACATTCTTGGTGGAACTGCTTCCAAAGTCTTTAAGGAACAACGAAGCATTTACTCAAGTTATGAGGATAATGGCTGTGGAATAAATCTTGCTCCTGTTCCCTAACCTTTGATCCCATTTCGATAATATTAAACAGAATTGGTTCAGTATACCTCCAGAACAACATACTAAAGTTTTGTCGCAATAGAAGCACTTTTAATCGAGTTATAAGGATAATGGCTGTGGAATAAATATCTCTCTTGTGCTCTGATCTTTGATCCCATTTCGATTATATTAAACAGAACCAGTTCGGTACACCTCCGGAACAACATGATGAAGTTTTGTCGCAATCGAAGGATTTTTACGTAAGTTATGACGCATAAGAGAGATGGAATGGATCCACTCCTATGTCCTGACCTTTGACCCCATTTCGTCCATTTTCAAAGGGTTCCTTCCCAGGTTGTCCTTTACCACATACTAAAATTTAATCGAAATCAAACCAGTTTTACGCGAGTTATCGTGCTGACAGACATACAGACGCTGGAGCATATGCGCTTCTTCAACCTACGGTTGGAAAGCGTAAAACACTAAGTCATTTGTCTCTTGCACTGATTCATGGCTTCAGCCTGTCCTTTTAGTTTTACTGGGGTTATCCTTTTTCCTTGAAACATTTTGCACATCTTCTAAAGAACTTTCGATTTACGTGGTAATTTTTCTGTAAAATTGGTTTTGGCCAAGATCTAATTACTTTTTTCCGGCCTCTTCCTCATGTAACTCCCTACTCCTCGGCATGTTAACACAGAATATAGTAAAAGGCTGTTTATTTGGAACAAAATGAATTAGGAGGATCTACATACTATACGTAACGTAAACTACGTAAGCAAAATATGTATACGTCGTTCTTTAACGCTTTTTTCTGAATTGCATTTACAATTGTTTTACAGTGACTTTGGACTGAATTTTCTGTTTTTAAAAATTGAGATGATTTTTCTAGCCATATTTTCCTTCAGTTATTGAATACTCGTTTTCTAATTAAATAAAGAATGCCCACACTGTATTTGTTTCGTACTTTCGAACGAGGCTGAAGCATTTCTTGGACGACAGGACTTAGCCATCGGGATTGACGTCTGACAGCGTCGTCTTCAGATATAATTCTCAATAAGCTTTTATTTGAGACCCAAATAAAACTTATTGATCGAACCCGAAGTCTTCTCCTGGGATCGAACCCGGAGAAGACACGGGTTCGAACCCAGCAGGTACGAACGCACGAACCACTAAATATCCGCCGTGAGTCTGATGGGCACGTTAAGCCGTCGAGCCATGGGTACTGGCCTCCCGTCAATAAATAAGGGCGTCTTGCCCCCAATTTCTACCTCGTTTCCGTGTCACTTTCCTATCGGGCACTCTAGCCCAAATCTTCTGCTTCCTATTTCTAAGGGTTGTTTAAGACCTGGGGTCAGGCACACCCTTCCTAAAATCCTCAGCCGCCCCGGTGGCTCAGTGGTCTAAGCGATGGCTTTGTAAAGGTTGTGTTGATCTGTGCTCCGTGTTTGACTTGCGTTTATTGGTGTTATTGAGTGTGTGTGCCGTCATTTTGTGTATCTCCTGTGTTGTGAACGTCTCCTGTGTCGATTGAGTCCGACCTTGACGTCCTGTAAGTAAAACTTTACTTGTACTAACTCTTTTTCCGTCCTGGCTTTGCCCAGGGTCGGATTTAGCAGGCCAGCTATTGCAAATGGCGGCGACCACTTCTGATAGGCCAGGTATGAAGCTTGATAGCAGAGCTCCGCCCCCGCCTGGCCACGTTCGGTCATCGTCACTACCACAAGCAGCTGGTTTCCAAGCCGCGTTATCTGATGTTACCACCTCTTCTTCCAACTCTATGGATGTTGATTTCTCGACATTGTCCACCACAGTGACGTCATTAATTTCTTCAGTATCCGTTGCCTCTGGTACTTCATTTGCTGCTGCGAGCACTGCGTCTCGACCTTTCCCATCTCCGCCCATTCATACGGCAACTCTACCTTATGCTTCCGTTGTAAAGGGTACCAGTTCATCTTAATCTACAGCGAAGAATCCATGTACAGTGCCTCTTGATATGATTGTCACTAGGACAACAAGAAACTACGCATCGAAATTCCGGAAACTTCAGCTGCTGGGCAAGAGGTTTTACGCACACAGAAACTTGGCATATGTTTTGATGCCCTCCCGGACACCAGCCTTAAGAAATACTCCTTAGCCGTACGCCAAATCCTCCCTAAGGGAGCGATCACCCATATGGCGAGGAAACCTAGGACTGTTCTCATCTATTTTGCGAAGCCAGAGCTTGTGGAGCGCGTCTTATCTGACGGACTGCATGTTGGGGATCATACCTTACTGGGAATCCCGCTCACGCAGCGCCCCGTACTTGTTACGTGCTATCCCGTACCACCAGAAATCAAGGACCATTTCTTAATGGCGGCCCTTTCCCGTTGTGGAAAAGTAGTTTGTTCCATTTCCACTCTGTCTTCCGCACCAACAGACCCAGATGACAGGAACATCTTAGGTCTGCGTCGCAAAGCAAGGATCCTGTTCCGTACTGAAGATGCCATTGCTGACTGCCCTACTGATCTCACTGTGGTTGTAGGGAAGCAGATTTTCCGGATCGATATCGTTACTGCCTTGCATTGTTTTAAATGCAAGGCATATGGCCACATCCAATCACGTTGTCCACATGCATCTGCCAAGCCACCTATTTCCATACCGCCCGAAGTCAACACCCCACCTTTAACATCAGTTTCTCTGGCCACACCAAGTTCGGCTCCACAGACGTCCTTGATCCCTGCTACTGTTTTTCCAGAGGCTTCTCCCCCAGCAGATGATGATTCGTCAGCAGTCTCCAAGTCTACGATCTCTACTACGGGAACCTTGGCCACCTCTCCATCGTTGGACCCACTTGCTGCTGTGGTACCTCTACGTTCTTCGGAGGGTATTATCTCAGAAAAGGAATGGCAACCCCTCCGTCGTGTTGCTTCGTCTTCTTCCCTTGGATCCCATAAAGTGGAGTCAGATCTAATTGTCCTACACCCACCAGCTTCTCCCGGCGTTTCCACGTTGAAACGTGGAAACGCCGGGAGAAGCTCAAACCGATTTATCGTGACCTCCTGCAGCTTCTGCCCTTCCGACTTCACAACTTCCGATACCATATCTTCAACATCTATCTTTCCGGCAATCAACAGTATGCAGATTGTCTTTTTGAGCATTTTGTTTCCTGTGTTCAAGGTCTTACAGCCACTGATATTGTCATCTTAGGTGGTGATTTTAACTGCACCCTTGACCCATCCCTCGACCGATCGGACGGTTTGACTGATACCAGGTATTTTCTTACCCGAGCACTTTCTACAGCCATCAGCCAACTACAACTCCATGATTCTTTTCGACACCTGCACCCATTTCTTCGTTCGTACACCTGGCGCTCGTACTCCACTTCCTTCCCTACAACTGCCCGACTTGACCGGTTTTATGTTTCTTCAATTCTTCTTTCTTCAGTTATCTCCCTTTCTCACACACCGACAGTTTCTTCCGACCACAGCTGTGTCGTAATGTGTCTTCACACCGGTCTATCTCCTCGGCAATACTACCGAACTTAGACCCTTGATGATGATCTTTTACTTGATTCAACCTACGTAAATTCCATCCACTCGCAGCTCCAACAAGCCTTATACATGCTCCCGTTTGCTTCTTGTCCCTTGCAACACTGGTTAAATGTCAAATTCCAAATTCATCTTTATACCAAACAATATTCCCACGAAAAACGTACTACCGCCTCTATGAAGATTGATGCTGCACGCTCGATTTTTTCCACCCTAGATCTTGATTCTCCGCTGTTTTTTCATTACCAAGCTGAACTTCGTGCCTTGCTACTTCCTGTCTCCCATCAAGCTCTTCACCGCCTCAAGCTCCTTTATCTCCAGCCAAATGACTATCTATGTGAACAGGTTGAACAACTGGAATTCCACAAACGTTCTGCTCATCATCTCCGTAATCTGAAGTTACCCAATGAAACTGTTACTAATGACCCCACTCTCATTTGCTCCGGTGTTAGAACATATTTCCAGTCACGTTTTGATCAGTTCCAGTCAAGTTCTCCGCATGCTGATTCGATTCTTCGTGCCTTACCACATATTCCATCGCATCTTCTTACATCTCATTCTATGCCTATCACCCCAGCAGAAGAAGTACAGTCACTTGCCTTACTTAACTGTCACTCGTCACCTGGTCCTGACGGGTTGACAGTTAATTTCTTTTGTACGTTTTCCTCTTTCCTACACCCTATCCTATTGCCTTGCTTTACAGCTGCTTTTTCTTTATCTGTTCTTTACCCCGCTTTTACTCTAGCTCACATCATTCTTCTTCCAAAGAAGGGGTGTCTGCTGGAGTTGGATAACTGGCGTCCTATATCCATCTTTAATGTTGACTACAAGATTTATACTAAAATACTCTCTCTTCGATTGAACCCTGTCCTTCCCACCGTCATATATCCCGACCAAACGTACACCATCCCTGGCCGAAGCATTCATACTAATATTAATCTCCTTCGTGACTCATATTGCCTTGCCCACCTTTCCTCCGAACCTTTAGCCTTCCTCAATCTTGATCAGAGACAGGCCTTTGATAACGTGAGTCATCAGTGGCTTGCCTCTGTGCTCTCTGCCTTCGGTTTCCCATCTGTCTTCATCACAGCCCTCCTTGCCCTGTTCCAGGACTCAGTTGTCCATATCCGGACGGCCTCCTTCCTTACAGCCCCCATTCCGTTTCGTAAGGGCATCCGCCAAGGATGTCCTCTTTCCGGACAACTTTTCTCTCCAGTCTTTGAGCATTTTCTTTGCTCTATCGGTTCTCTTCTACAGCCTTCCCCTCCACCATTCAGCATAGCACCAGGCACCATTCTATCGTTCTTACTGCCTACGCCGGTGATCCCACAGTTCTCATCCGAGAAGAATGGCAATTCACAATTGTTCTTGCATGGTACCAAGTGTATGCTGCGGTTTCCGGCGCTTCGTTAAACCTTTCAAAGTGTACAGGCTTGTGGTGTGGCTCCTAGAGACATCGCCCCGATGCACCGTGGGGCGTTAATTGGACTTCCACCAGTCAAAAGATACTTGGGGTGCACATTGGCAGCCGGATCTCAGCTGCCTCTGCCACCTGGAGACCCCTCGTCAGGAAAGTACGTCACACCGCTGCTTACTGGTCCAAGCTGAAGTGCTGTGTGACCTACCACGGTCGTGCACGGCTTGCTGGCACCCACATTCTCTCGTTAGTTTATCATTCCTGGATTGCACAACCGCCACCAGCCTACGTTAAGACTGTAACAACATCAGCAATGCTCCGCATTGTTTAGTCATCTACTCATTGGATATCTTCCTCAGTATTGTTTCTATATTCGACTTGTGGTGGCCTCAATATGTCAGAGATTACCATACGTTATAAAGCTGTAAGAATTTTCAATTTCCTCCGTTTGACAGTTCAGCCAGACTTTTCCGCTTCCATTCTTCTGCTTAATGTTCTGACTTCCCCCTTAATCCCTGCCTCACCGTCCATCTTCTTCTCAAGATGGATATTCACACTGTCATTCCGCCCGTTTTCCTCTAGTCTACCATGAAGCTGTTCAGTTCTTCGTTCTTTACCGCTCATTCGTCAACCCCCTCTTCCACTCTTGATCTTCTTTCCGAGCCTCTTTTTTTCTCCTCCGTCCTCCATCCCCCTACTGTCAACTTTTTCTTTTTCCCTGCATGGCTACAAGCTGGTGTAGTCTCCGTTTCCCAACTGGTCCTCCCCGATTTTTCATGGAAACCCGTTTCCGACCTTTTTCCCACCCTCCCACCCTCGCTTGAACTCTCTGATAACTTCCTTCAACTTAAACATGCTCTTCAATCACCTTTTCCTTCCCTAGTCGATTCCTCTGGCCTCCTTTCCGTTTCCTCTGCCTCTCTCCCTTTTCCGTTCTTCCTTCCCTTTTCCGGTGATCTCCTCCCTCTCCACAGTCTTTCCACCCGCACCCTGTACCGTTTTCTCCGTTCTTCTTCTGCGGTACCTAGCCCTATTTCCTCTGTTCTTTCTTTTGCACTAACCTCGGTCTGGTCTACTGCCCAATATTCACCGGCCCTCTCCTCAGTACTTAATGTGCACTGGAGGTTTTTGCACTGTCCCTTCGACTTTGTTCCGAAGAAATATAGTGTCATCAGATCTCTGTTCTTTTTGTAACGTCGTTGGAGACGTCTTACACATGTTTGCTTACTGTCCGACGATGCTCCCACTATTTCCCAGTATGTTTCAACTTGCACATCCTTCTTGTACCAGTGATCTCACCCTAGAAGGTTATCGTTTCCTCGGCCACAGTTCTACAAGTTTCACCTCTATTTTACCAGTTTGTTCGTATTTATTTATCCTAGCTAAATATATTATGTTCTCTCACCTGCTACAGTTACAAGATCCAGATCCTATCACATTCTCTACCTCCTTAGTTGCACACTATCGCAACAGGGTTAAAGCCAGACTCACCCTGGAATACTCCTTGGCGAATGACACGGCACGGTTACCTGCCTTCTTCAAAACATGGTGGCAGTGTCGTCCCTGGTTTCGGGTTTCTAGTGCCCAGACTGTTCATCTGCTGTTTCAATAAACCTACGTCGGGACTTTCAAAATTTTTACTGTTCCCTCACCATGTTTCCTCCTGGAACTGGGTTGTGTTTGCTTCCTGCTGATGTCACCTTTTGTTCACAGTTCTCTTCATTCTCACAGTGACTCTCTGCCACCAGTGATTCCCATGTCACTAGAACTGTTTTGTTTGTTTGTTTGTTTGTTTGGAGGTTTAACGACCACCGTGAGCAACTCAATGGGCTATAAGCAGTCGCCCGTCCCTAATTTAGGGTCACTGGTTCCAGGGAAGGGAGAGAGCCAGTGCCGTAAGACAAACACAACATCCATGCCTCACCGGGATTTTTTTTTTTTTTTTTTTTTTTTTTTTTGATTGGAGGTTTAACGACCACCGTGAGCAACTCATTGGGCTATAAGCAGTCGCCCGTCCCTAATTTAGGGTCACTGGTTCCAGGGAAGGGAGGGAGCCAGTGCCGTAAGACAAACACAACATCCATGCCTCACCGGGATTCGAACCCGGACCCCGTTCGGACGAATGATCAGAGGCCATCGCTTAGACCACTGCGCCACCGGGGCGGCCACCGGGATTCGAACCCGGACCCCTTACGGACGAATGATCAGAGGCCAGCGCCTTAGACCACTGCGCCACCGGGGCGGCTCACTCGAACTGCACGGAATTTTTTTCTGTAAATTGTGTTGCTCCAGTGATGTTCCAAGACTTCAATGAACAATTATCCCAGAGCTACTGCTGTTTACAGCAAATAATGCAATGCCTGTCATTGCTCATTTGTACAATTATCATTTCATTGCAAATATCTACATTTTGTTTTATTTTTCCCCTTCTCTCACACTGCGTGTGAGGTTGGGGATGTTCTGTTGTAATTCTTTTAAGTGAATAAAAGCGAATATTGAAACTAAGCGATGGCCTCTGATCATTCGTCCGAAAGGGGTCCGGGTTCGAATCCCGGTGAGGCATGGGAGTTGTGTTTGTCTTACAGCACTGGCTCTCTCCCTTCCCCGGAACCAGTGACCCCCCCCCCCAAAAAAATCCTCTACATATGAACTGAACTATTTAGAAAAAACGGTTTTGTGAAGCTAACGTAATATTTGGATTTCTAACTTAATTCTCTTATGTGAGAGCTGAACTGTAAGATGATTTTATGGTTAAAAACATCATTTTGGTTTTTGATAATCTCTATCTTATAAATGGTATGCTCACTAAGGAAATATTCAGTGCAATCGGCAATGAACAACAATAACTTGTTATTGCGCCTTCAACTTGATTCAGTGTTTAATGTCTATTTTTTCAATTTGTTTTATTTCAGGCTTAAACAACCATGGCGATCATCTAAGTACATAAGGAGTCACCCATTCCTGATTCGGAGTCACCGATCCTGTGCTGGAGAAAGGGGAAGAAGCCGTCCTGGTGGCGCAGTGTTCTAAGCGCTGGCTTAAGACTATTCGTTCGAGAAGAGTCCGGGTTCGAATCCCGGTGAGGCACGGATGCTGCGTTTGCTTTACGGCACTGGCCCTCTCCCTTCCCTGGAGTCAGTGGCCCTAAATTAGGGACGGGCTACTGCTTATAGCTAGGACAGTAATTTTATCGCGGGAAAAAAAGGCAAAATTCGCGGGGCAGTCGCTGTGTTAATTATGAAATTTCGCGAAAAGTTCCCGGCGATGATGTTACACTAACATTTCCAGAAAAAGTCTACTAAGTTACGAAGCAGTAATACAAATGACTAGTACGTAACTAAATAAGCATTATAACTTTATAAGCTTTTAAAATTGACACTTGCATTTATAAACCATTCAAATTCTGGCAATGCTATCAACGCCGCTTCACGAATTCAAGATTTCCATTTAAGTGGACGGCATTTCGATTAATTATGCTGTACATACACATATTTTCTTTAATGCTGTGTCTGTTGCCCTGTAACACGTTTTTTACGCTTTCCAACCGTAGGTTGAAGAAACGTATATGCTCCAGCTTTTTCCGTCCGTCCGTCTTTCGGCACGATAACTCACGTAAAAATGGATCGATTTCGATGAAATTTCAGTATGTGGTAGGGGACCACCAGGGGACGAACCCTATTGAAAATGGGTAAAGTGGGGTCAAAGGTCACGCCATAAGAGCGGGATCCATTCAATTGCTTTTATGCGTCACAACTTGCGTAAATATGGTTCGATTTCAATGAAAGTTTAGTATGTGGTAAGGGACCACCTGGGGACGAACCCTATTGAAAATGGGTGAAGTGGAGTCAAAAGTCAGGACATAGGAGTGGGATGCATTCCATTGCCCTTATGCGTCATAAGGTGCGTAAAAATGGTTCGATTTTGATGAAATTTTAGTATGTGGTAGGGGACTACCTGGAGAGGAACCCTATTGAAAATGGGATAAATGGAGTCAAAGGTCAGGACATAGGATCGGAATCCATTCCATCGCCCTTTTCCCACACTCTTAAGGTGGACGTCAAGTAATTTTGCTTCCTATGTTTCCAATGGAAAACCTTTTGTACACATTTCCTTCACAATTACTGTGTTCCCAAGGATGGAAATTTGAACATCGATTAAAATAACTTCATACTATAACTTGGAATACTTAACATTTTCTAAAACGTAAGCATAATTATATTAAAAAACAATAACCTTTCCTTTGGTGGTGTTGAAACCCGAAAAAAGGTGGCGTGACCTGTGCTATCATGGCGTCAGTGGAAAAATAAATGTTGGATTGCATAATTACGGTTATGGTTTAGAAAATATAATTACGGTTATGATTTAGAAAATATTAAGTTTTCAAAGTTATGAAATGAAGCTATTTTATTCGATGTTCAAATCTTCATTCTTGGGAACGCAATAATTGTGAAGAAAATGTGTACAGAAATTTTTCCATTGGAAGTATAGGAAGCAAAATTATTTGACGTCCACCTTAAAGTAGCAATTCTTGTTGTATGTATGTATGTGTGTATGTATGTATGTATGTATGTATGTATGTATGTATGTATGTATGTATGTATGTATGTACATTTTATTTTGAAAACGGCTCTCAAAATTTTGATGAAAGTCGTTCACCTACCGTTTCCTGGTACTAGAAATCGATTTAGTTTGATCTCGACTTTAGGAGAATTCGTTTATTTTGTTAAATAACCACCCCGAATTATAACATTTTTAGTGTCATGGCGTCGTTCCATTAATGTTTTCAATGCTTAGAAATCTTACGACGTCACAATCTCGCCTTTGAGAATGTTGGCACGCGGTCACGTCATCTGTCTCATTACATCACGCGTTGTGTGTGGATCCTATTAAAGTTTTACGACGTCATACTTTTGCGAGCAGATGGTCGCTATTCCCATCTGCTTCATTACGTCACGCGTTATGTGCGTATGACCGTCCACACGATAATTCGCGTAACAATCGTTCGATTTCGATGAAATTTTAGTATCTGGTAGGCTATCACCTGGGAAGGAATCTTATTTAAAGTGGACGAAATGGGGTGAAAGGTCAGTACATAGGAGCGGGATCCATTCCACTGCTGTTATGCGTCATGACTAACGTAAAAAAGGTTCGATTTCGATGAAATTTTAGTATTTGATAGGGGACCACCTGGCCACAAACCCTATTGAAAATCGGCGAAATGGGGTCAAATGTCAGGACATAGGATCGGAATCACTTAAATCGCCATTATGCGTCACAACTTACGTAAAAATGCTTCGATTTGGATGAAATGTTAGTATGTTGTAGGGGCCTGCTTGGAGACAAATTCTGTTGAAAATGGCCGAAATGGGGTCAAAGGTTAGGACACAGGAGCGGGATCTATTTCATAGCCCTTATGCATCATAACTTACGTAGAAATGCTTCGATTGCGACAAAACGTTATCATGTTATTTTAGAGATATACCGAACCTGTTCTGTTGAATATCATCGATATGGGATCAAGGGTCAGGGCACAGGACCGAGATTTATTCCACAGCCATTATTCTCATAACTTGAGTGATAACTTCTGTAATGATTTCTGGTATGTTGGAAAGCGTATTATAATCAATGCATTGTATGATTTTACAAACTTGTTAAATTTAGAAAATGATAGTTCAGCATAGACACTGTTTGTGGATACTGACAGACAACTGATGCCGACCTTTTCTCGGATTCCACAAGTCTAGCAAACCTTCAAAAGTTCCATTGAACGATGCTGTACTTGTGTAGTTATTTTCTCAATTAATTCATCAACACATTTCTGCAGTATTTTCGGTTGACTGTTTAGACACACCTTTTTTTTATGGAAATTGCTTGCTAAATGCTTTTCACAACTGTCCTTGAAAAACCCACTTGTATGTTGCAACACGAACAGAACAATAGATTTTTGTTCACATGAAACGTTCCCTTGCTGTACTGCTTGCATCTTTCAGATGCGCTCATTTTACTCACGTGATTCATTCTCAAAATTCGAAAATATATATATCTAGAAACTTCATGAACTACTCACACGAAAGCACAAATTTTCTTAGCTAAGCGTCTGCGAAACCCTCTTTTCTGTGAGCTGCTTTCCCAGCTAAAATTACTGTAACACAACTGACGAAATCCGCTTTATGGTTTACTAGTCAGGCAAGTCGCAAAAGTCGTTCAACAGTAGCGAGAGGAATCGCGAAAGACCACGTGTGCACTCTTCAGCAGATTGCATGTGACCTTGAATTACCCGTCAAGCATGTTCGAAAAGAGTATCTTCGTAACGAGCAATCTTGAGAGGTAATTCAAGGTTTAAAGCTCTGGTTTGGATTTTCAAGTAGGATTACTTTGCGGAATATTTTTTGCGTAAATTCTAACGAAGGCAGCATTAAAATTATTTAACTATGAAAAATACAGTAATCAAAAAATGATAATAAAAATCAGGCAAAAAATCTGAAATTTGCGGATATATTTGATATTCGCGAAATTACAGAAAAACCCCTAAAATTCCCGAAAAAAATCGCGGAAATTCCGTTCGCGACAGAATTACTGCCCTACTTATAGCCTATTGAGTTGCTCACGGCGGTCGTTAACCCTCCAATCATACAAAAAAAAGGGAAGGGGGAGAGTGAAAACCATCATTTAGGGGTACTACACATCCCACATCCTGGACACCGGTCCTGGCCCAACGACTCAGTCTACTCGTCTTCCGAGATTACCCTTCCATCCTTATGTCTAGCTTCACTCTTTGAGTACTTAGGGCCATGCTGTGCAAAAATATTACCTACATGACGTCACCAGGGATCCAGGACTGCTGTCCTACAGTACACCCGGTGTGTCCACAATCATCGCGACTTTCCAGGAGAGTGAATCTCTAAGATGAGGTTATCACAAGCAACAGCTGTAAAACACTTTGGGATTTGAATCAGTAGAATAAGTTTAAAACAAGTTGGAAGGATGTGATACGGCCGCCAGCTATTTCAGGAGAAGTTTCGGTACTTATTTAAGAAAAACATATAACAATGTGTACCTTAAGTAATATTGATGTTCATATGCGAAAACCTTGTACATCGTATTCCGCAATAAAGAACAGTGTATAATTTATTCCGGCAACACTCGCAAATTGCAGTTGCCTGAGGCAGCAGGTGCTCTTAATTTTTAACTGGTTCTTCAAAATACATCTTCTTCAAATGACTGTTCCAGACAAGAACATATGCGATTTATAACACTGAGCTGAGCACAGCCATGGTGAGGAATATTCTGGGAAATCCGAATTGTGACGAGATTATTTCACGTTCCCATCCTTGCCAACCGTCCAGGTACAGCAGCCAGAAATGGCTCGATGCATCCACGGCCGATTTTAGAGATCCATTCCCGCATTAGCAGAAATCCTGGAAACCGAAAGAGGATGGCCAGCAGCGGTGTTAGAACACCCAACATTCGCCTACCAAAGAGCAATGAGGTTGCTGATTTTCCACGTGCGCCATGCGGATGGTACAACTTCTGTTTTTATTGGTCTCCTATAAAAATTTGAACCATGAAAAATTCAACAACCCCAGTAGAGGTTGTGGTGCTTTACGGGAGTTTGACACTATCACTAGGACATGCCGCCAACGGTAACCGATAACTCGGGTACAGTTGGCAAATTTTGAGCGAAGCAATTGCAAAATCGGAAGGCGTCACAACCTGATCATGGTTGACGTCCAATCGCATGCCAAAAATTACGGTGATCGGATGTGTTATATCGTAGCTATACCCGAACAACTTATTGTCCGGAGTCTCGTATAGAGAGCAGAGATTTTCAATTATTATTAAAATTGGTCAGTTTTCTAATGGTCATTATTTTTATACGACACGACCAATCACCATGATACCAACCCCATGTCACTCACCATGTCCTTTCATTTCTGTGTCGCAATTGTCACCGCGATCGGCTGAAGATCTTTGGAGGAGATAGGTAACAAACGACGCCTTCTGAAAGCCCGGAAAAACCCCTAAAAATGTAAGTTTTTGGACGATTATTCCACAATGACATGTAATTTCGGGAATCGGAAGGCGTCAAAACAACCTGACTATGGACGATGTCGAAGCGCATGGAAAAAAATCACGGTGATTGGATGTGTCATCTCGTACCTATGCCCGAACAACTAATTGTCTCGAGTCTCGTTAAGAGTGCCCCGCTCAACGAGAACCTAAAGCTCAGAAGTGTTGCCCTCACAAAATTAAAACACTCTCGCAGAAAGCAAAACATCCACGTGCCGCCGAAACAGCTCTTAGGCGGCGAGGTGGGTGGTAATGCCTTCCATGAGGTATTCTCGGTACACACGTGACACCGTGGATTGAGTAATGTTGTATGTTCGTTATAAATTTTCTAAAGGTGTTTCGCGGTACCGGGTACTAACACGTTACCAGCAATTCCTTTAATTTTTGAAAGTTACGTGGCTGACCCGCCGCAGATCAGGTTTTCTGTTCTACCGCAAGCCATAGATGCTCGATTGGGTTGATGTTTGGGGAATTAGGAGGCAAAGACAATAACTGGAAGTCTTCTCCGTGTTTCGCGAATCATTTCATATATCGCATTATCCTTTTGAAAGAAGGCACTACCAAAGGGGAATACTGATGGTATAAAAAGATGCACCTGGTCTGCGATGATGTTTATATAGGTGATGGACGACATAGTTTTCTGCATATGAATGACTGGACCCAAAGTTTCCAGCAGAACATTGCCCAAAACATTACACTTATTCCACCTGCTCGTTTTCGTCCCACGGTGCATTCTCATGATAACACTTTCCAAGATAAATGACACATACGAACATAGGCATAGCCTGTCCCCAATTTTTTTGGAAGGGTGAGGCATTCTCGGAAATAGTTTCTCTGGAAATGCTCCTTCTTATTTGCCATAATTTGCGCTTTTACATGCCTAAAACACTCACGGACAATGATATTTGCGCACCTAGATGTAATCATGTTAAAACCAAGAATCTTTAGGTAGAGTGCGTGCTGGTATGCAAATGATCCACGTTTGGTGCGAGTGCGCACGGCCGCACACTTTGTGGTGGTGCTGCAGGCACGAACCGACAGCCTTATAAATCAGCGAGTAGTCGATGCCCCATGAAAGCGAAAAGCACCGGCCGACGCACGCAAGAGTACAGAGTGACAAGAATGCCGGGTAGACGCCAGAGACGTCAATTTAAGAAACGTACGGACTTTGAGAGAGGCCGGATCATTGGGCTGAAAACAGCAGAGTCGTCGGCGTCCCATATACCCCGCCACGTGACCATATCGCCCGACTGTGTAGGGAGCAGTGAACACGTGACGGTACCACCACACGGCGGAGTGGCTCCGGACGGACCAGGAGTACCACCGGTAGAGAGCATCGACGGATCGTTCGCCAGGCACAAACGGATCCCGCAGGGACACGGTCCACTATACAGGCAAATGTAAGGGGTTCTATGTGCTCACGAACCATTTCCCGACACCTGGCGGAAACGAATCTGCGATTCCAGCGCCCCTTACGTGTGCTGCCATTAACACCGAAACATCGCCGGCTCGGTGTGCAGTGGTTCTAGGCCAGAGCGACGTGGAACTCCACAGACTGGCGACGTGTGGTGTTTAGCGATGAGTGCCACTTCGTTTTGAGGACAGATGTTCATCGTGTCCGAGTGTGGAGGTCCCCGGATCAACGGCACAATCCCGACCTCACTATCGAACGTCACACCTCCCCCATTGCATGGTCTGGGGAGCCATTGCCGACGATAGCCTATCAGCTCTAGTTGTGGTACGTGGGTCATTGACGGGCCAGCGGTATGTGGACGAGGTCCTACGGTCCCATGTGCTCCCATTCCTGGCAGGGATTCCAGTTGCGCAATACCAGCAGGATAATGTCCGCCCTTACACGGCTTGGGCTGCCCAGGACTGCCTACGTCATGTCAAGGCATTTTCATGGCCTGACCGCTCCCCGGACATGTCCCATATCGAGCATGTGTGAGACCAGTTGAAACGCCGGCTGCCGCCTTTCCGCACTATCCGGGATTTGGAGCGCACCGTCCAACACGTGAGGGCCACTCGGCCGCAAGGCAACATTAGGCGCCTGTTTGCCTCCATGCCGGACCGTATTGCAGTATGCATCGCCGCATGAGGCGGTGCGACGCGACAGTGAAGATCACGGGACTGCGTGCCATAGATCCCTCTGTAATTGACCTGTTGCTGTGTTTTTGCCATCTTGTGTATTATTCATCCGTATCATTACGTCCATAAAATTTCAGTTCAATCCTATGCTTCCTTCTTGGTACGCAAATTTCATTGTCCGTGAGTATACATATCCAAAACCAAGAGGAGTACCAGGTTTGGTTGTTTCACCCTAATTAGGATGAAAAAAGAAACGTGCCTTACAAAGCACCTCCTGCAGTCATCCGATGATGAAAACTATCATCAGATGACCGCATGCTTTTTTGTATGGAATGACTGCTGAAAAGCAGTCGTTTATGCGTAGCATTGTTTCCTTGGATGTATAAAAAGGCTATAACACTTATGAACAAGTTAGTAAACTCATGCAATGCATTTGATTATGATACGCTTTCCAACATACCAGAAATTATTACTCAAGTTATGAGGATAATGGCTGTGGAATAAATCTCGCTCCTGTGTCCTGACCTTTGACCCCATTTCGATGATATTCAACAGAACTGGTTCAGTACACCTCAAGAATAACATACTAAAGTTTTGTCACAATAGAAGCAGTTTTACGCAAGTTATGAGAATAATGGCTGTGGAATAAATCTTGCTTTTGTGTAATGACCTTTGACGCCATTTCGTTGATATTCAACTGAACCGGTTCACTATACCTCCGGAACAACATGATAACGTTTTGTCGCAATCGAAACATTTTTTGGTAAGTTATGATGCACAAGGGCAATAGAATGGTTCCCACTCCAGTGTCCTGACCTTTGACCCCATTTTGCCTATTTTCAATAGGGTTCGTCCCCAGTGGCTCCCTAAAACATACTAAAATTTCATCGAAATCGAACCATTTTTGCGCATTATGACGCATAAGGGCAATGCAATAAATACCGCTTTTATGCCCTGCCTGAACTTTGACCCCATTTGCCCATTTTCAATAGGGTTTGTGCCCAGTGGTTCCCTACCACATACTACAATTTCATCGAAATCAAACCATATTTACGCATGTTATGACGCATAAAGGCAATGAAATGTATCCCGCTTTTATGTCCTGACCTTTGACCCCATTCCACCCATTTTTAATAGGTTTCGTTCCCAGGTGTTCCTTACCACGTACCAAAATTTCATCGAAATCGAACCCTTTTTATGCAAGTTATGACGCATAAGTGCAATGGAATATATCCCGCTCTTATGCCCTGCCTGACCTTTGACCCCAATTTGCCAAATTTCAATAGGGTTCGCGCCCAGGTAGTTCCCTACCACATACTAAAATTTCATCGAAATCGAACCATATTTACGCATATTATGACGCATAAAGGCAATGAAATGGATCCCGCTCTTATGGCGTGCCCTTTGACCCACTTCACCCATTTTCAATAGGGTTCGTCCCCTGGTGGTCCCCTACCAGAAACTAAAATTTCATCGAAATCGAACCATATTTACGCAAGTTATGACGCATAAGGGCAATTGAATGGATCCCGCTCTTATGGCGTGACCTTTGACCCCACTTCACCCATTTTCAATAAGGTTCGTCCCCTGGTTGTCCCCTACCACATAATAAAATTTCATCGAAATCGAAACATTTTTACGTGAGTTATCGTGCCGACAGACGGACGGACGGACAGACGGACGGAGAAAGCTGCAGCATATACTCTTCTTCAACCTACGGTTGGAAAGCGTAAAAAAAAGGCTATAACACTTATAACATTTAAAAGGCAAACGACTAATTATTATTTTTTCCAATTTGTAAGTTGAGGGGGCACGTGCCCTCCGCCCGACGCTACGCTTATGCATACGTACATGTGATACCACATGAAACCAGATTCATTAGACCAGATGACCTTTTTGCAATCATGCAAGGTCCAGGTTTGATGCTCGCATGACCATTGTAGGCGCTTTCGACGGCGAATCGAGGTTAGCATTGGCAATCGGCGCGGCCTAAGTATACGCAGCTCCATTTTCAGGCAGGGTTAGATGTGCTGTGTATTGTGACACATAACATCAACGAGCCGCTGTCGGCACACACGTTTCTGTCGGTTCGTGATCTTTTCCTCCGCGGACCATTTTTTGAAGCTACTAACCACGGCTGACCATGAGCACCCTTCAAGCCTTGCCGTCTCGAAAATGCTCTGACGCAATCCTGTGGCCATTATAATTTTGACTTTGTCAAACTCGCTGAAGTTCACTGCTTTTTGCATCTGAAGATCTGAAGAGCAAGAACAACACTGATTAACAGAGCTCAGTATCAGGTGTTATTTACACCGTTTCATACCCTTCACGTGAGCCAGACTTAAAACGTCAAACCTGCGCTCTTAATTAGTTGCGCACTGGAAAATTTTGAGTAGGTTTAGATGCTACGAACTCTGTGTTCGTATAATAAATTTTATAATATTTTTCGGGATATAACCACCACCATGAGAAACTCTAGGGCAGGGGCGGCCAACCCTAGGCCCGAGATCCAAACATTGGGACATTTTGAATGGCCCACCAGTAGCGCCAGCAGCCCACGCACCAACTTTGTTTCTCTCATTTAACTCTTACTGACAACAATAATTATTTTTATTTTAAGAGTGAAACGCATATAGCGTATTAAATCCGTTTATTTTTGTGGTGTAATCAGCATAAAGATTCGCCAAGCTTTCGCACTCCACTGGAAGGCTTTTTCAAGGCAATAAAATGTTTATTTATGTCTACATAACAATGGTAGACATAAAAACCATTGTCTATTTATGTCTACTTTTATGTCTACCATTGCCTTAAAAACCCTCCCAAAGGAGTGCGAAAGCTTGGCGAATCTTTGTGCTGACTACACCACAAAAATAAACGAATTTAATGCGCTATATGCGTTTCATTATTATTCATATTTGGTGTATTTAAAAGAAAGTATTTTATTTAATTTTATTCTGGATTCATTTTGTTTTTATATAATGAAATCAACAGTTTTAAATTAAAGTTTAAATTGTTTTGTAACAATTTAGAGCAGGGCAAACTTGATCATTTCCCAATAATTCAGCAAATCTTCAGTAAGTACAGTAATTTTACCGTGGATCATTTAAAATACAAATCAGCTGTCACATCTTTGTGCGAGTCATTGTTAACTCGATTTCATGCTTTTGAATCTGAAAGGAGTAAACCTATTTGTATTTCAGTATATTTACCGTGGGTCATTTAAAATACAAATCAGCTGTCACATCTTTGTGCGAGTCATTGTTCACTCGATTTGTTTTTTGATTGGAGGTTTAACGACCACCGTGAGCAACGCAATGGGCTATAAGCAGTTACCCGTCCCTAATTTAGGGTCACTGGTTCCAGGGAAGGGAAAGAGCCAGTACCGTAAGACAAACACAACATCCATGCCTCACCGGTATTCGAACCCGGACCCTTTTCGGACGAATGATCAGAGGCCATCGCTTACACCACTGCGCCACCGGGGCCGCCTAACTTGATTTTCTGTTTTTGAATATGAAAGGAGTAAACCTATTTGTATTTCAGAAATTTTACCGTGGATCATTTAAAATACAAATCAGCTGTCACATCTTTGTGCGAGTCATTGTTAACTCGATTTTCTGTTTTTGAATCTGAAAGGAGTATACCTATTTGTATTTCAGTAATTTTACCGTGGATCATTTAAAATACAAATCAGCTGTCACATCTTTGTGCGAGTCATTGTTAACTCGATTTTCTGTTTTTGAATCTGAAAGGAGTATACCTATTTGTATTTCAGTAATTTTATCGTGGATCATTTAAAATACAAATCAGCTGTCACATCTTTGTGCGAGTCATTGTTAACTCGATTTTCTGCTTTTGAATCTGAAAGGAGTATACCTATTTGTTTTTCAGTAATTTTACCGTGGATCATTTAAAATACAAATCAGCTGTCACATCTTTGTGCGAGTCATTGTTAACTCGATTTTCTGTTTTTGAATCTGAAAGGAGTATACCTATTTATATTTCAGTAATTTTACCGTGGATCATTTAAAATACAAATCAGCTGTCACATCTTTGTGCGAGTCATTGTTAACTCGATTTTCTGTTTTTGAATCTGAAAGGAGTATACCTATTTATATTTCAGTAATTTTACCGTGGATCATTTAAAATACAAATCAGCTGTCACATCTTTGTGCGAGTCATTGTTAACTCGATTTTCTGTTTTTGAATCTGAAAGGAGTATACCTATTTATATTTCAGTAATTTTACCGTGGATCATTTAAAATACAAATCAGCTGTCACATCTTTGTGCGAGTCATTGTTAACTCGATTTTCTGTTTTTGAATCTGAAAGGAGTATACCTATTTATATTTCAGTAATTTTACCGTGGATCATTTAAAATACAAATCAGCTGTCACATCTTTGTGCGAGTCATTGTTAACTCGATTTTCTGTTTTTGAATCTGAAAGGAGTATACCTATTTGTATTTCAGTAATTTTACCGTGGATCATTTAAAATACAAATCAGCTGTCACATCTTTGTGCGAGTCATTGTTAACTCGATTTTCTGCTTTTGAATCTGAAAGGAGTAAACCTATTTGTATTTCAGTAATTTTACCGTGGATCATTTAAAATACAAATCAGCTGTCACATCTTTGTGCGAGTCATTGTTAACTCGATTTTCTGTTTTTGAATCTGAAAGGAGTAAACCTATTTGTATTTCAGTAATTTTACCGTGGATCATTTAAAATACAAATCAGCTGTTACATCTTTGTGCGAATCATTGTTAACTCGATTTTGTGCTTTTGAATCTGAAAGGATTAAACCTATTTGTGTTTCAGTAATTTCACCGTGGATCATTTAAAATACAAATCAGCTGTTGCATCTTTGTGCGAGTCATTGTTAACTCGATTTTCTGCTTTTGAATCTGAAAGGAATAAACCTATTTTGTATTTCAGAGTCTGATGTACGTAAATATTCCTCATCAATGCAAATCGAAGTATTAAAAATCCAAAGCCACTCAGGACTTAGTGTTAAGTTTAAAGAACAATGTGAATCACCCACTGCTCCTAATTTAATTGAGTTCTGGAAAGTACGTCACTGAAGAACAGTTTCCCGAGCTTCATGACCTTGCTCTGAGGTTCATTTGCAGATTCGGATCCACATACATTTTTGAACAAACATTTTCATTTATGAATGTTGTAAAAAGCAAATTTCGTTCAACTATCACAGATGCACACCTTGGTGATATGCTTCTTTTAAGTACATCGAGAATTACACCCAACATTGACAAATTGTTACGTGAAAAGCAGGTTCAAAAATCATATTAGGGTTGCAGGTGTGTAAAGTTCAGAGGGACTTTAATTTTTTAATTTATTTTGTCTCTTTAATTTCTAGTAATAAAGAAAGTTTTATTATAACAATTCAATTTATTTTTTGCATAATAATAATTTTAGTACTATGCGAAGGATTTAATAAAATGACTGTTTAAAAATTTATATAGGTTTCAATACTTTACAAAAGCATATAAAATAACCCCATTTTTAGCTGATAATAGTTGTCAATATTTAAGCTGTTACGGTGCCCTTCAAATGATTTCTAAGAATTTACTGGCCCAATTTCAAACAAGTTAAAACAATCATGCAATGCATTGATTATGATACGCTTTCCAACATCCCAGAAATCATTACTCAAATTATCACTCAAGTTATGAGGATAATGGCTGTGGAATAAATCTCGGTCCTGTGCCCTGACCTTTGATCCCATTTCGATGATATTCAACAGAACCGGTTCAGTGTACCTCCAAAATAACGTGATAAAGTTTTGTTCGCAATCGAAGCATTTTTATGTAAGTTATGATGCATAATGGCTATGGAATAGATCCCGCTCCTGTGTCCTAACCTTTGACCCCATTTCGCCCATTTTCAATAGAATTTGTCCCCAGGTAGGCCCCTACAACATAAAACCATTCCATCCAAATCGAAGCATTTCTACGTAAGTTATGACGCATAATGGCGATGGAAGTGATTCCGCTCCTATGTCCTGACCTTTGACCCCATTTCGCCCATATTTTCAATAGGAGTTGTCCCCAGGTGGTTCCCTACCATATACTAATATTTCATCGAAATCGAACCTTTTTTACGTTAGTTATGATGCATAGAGCTGTGTAATGGATCCCGATCCTATGCCCTAACCTTTGACCCCATTTCGTTCACTTTCAATAGGGTTTCTTCCCAGGTGGTTCCCCTACCACATACAAAAATTTCATTGACATGGAACCATTTTTACGCGAGTTATCGTGCGGACAGGCGGACTGACGAAGCTGGAGCATATGCGCTTCTTCAACCTACGGTTGGAAAGCGTAAAAAAGGTTTGCCACCATTGCTCTAGAGAATATCCAGCAGTCGCCCGGCTATGATAAGCGATGGCTTCTGGTCATTCGTCCGAGACGGTTACAGGTTCGAATCCCGTTGAGGCATGGATATTGTGTTTGTCTTATGACACCTGCTCTCTCCTTTCCTTAGAACCAGTGGTCCTTAATTAGGGACGGGTGACTGCTTATAGTCCAATGAGTTGCTTATGTTGGTCAATATACCCAAGTAATTTATTTTGAGACCTGAACTTAAAATAGTGTGAAACAAAATATGTGAAAAGAAGAAAATGTACAAAATACCTAATAATAAATTTTATTAATTTTTTATTATCGGTCACCTAAGTTTAACATACAGTCATGTAATAAAAACATTGAGAACACTCAGAAGCAGCATATGCACTGATCACAATGACATTCCCGCATTTCAAAGTGTGATTAACACAAACAAGGCACGTCTTCTTACTGCAGGGTGAAGGAACCTGGGGATCAAGTTTTTTTGGCTGTGCCACATGCGTCCGTACCTTAGAAGGGGGTTACACACCATCAGAAGTCCTTTAAAATCTTCCGAAGTTCTGCCTCGTGAAGCATAGCTTCCAATAATGTCTAGACTTACTTCATTATTTGCGCTCTCTTTGCTTGCTGCTGGGTAAGATTTTATGACTGCGATGCACGATAATACTGTCCACGCTAAAATAAGGTGCATTAAAAATTCTCAGTGGCGGCAGAGATCACAAGCTTCTTTCAGCAGGAGTTAGCTTGAAGGAAAAATCATCTCTTTGCTTCACGACTGCTTTTCTAATTAGATATAAGAAAAGGGAAAATAAAGAGTACTGAATGCATCTGAGTTCACACATTTCTTTAATACGTGATCGTGTCATAAAATTTTCAATACATAACAAAAATGATTTTTTACCCAAGTAGGGGATATTCAGAATGAGCACTAAACCGGTAAAAGCAAAACGAAAGATCAATATATTCGCAGTCGTATACGTTTTCAAATGGATGCCTCAGAAAAAACAACAATGCCATTTTTTTATGGAAGAAACAAGACTCGTAACTTGTAACCGTTACCAAAATATTATCAACTAGGTTAACGCCTGTCAATAATGACGAGGAAAAATAATTTATGATACAGAAATTATTGACATTTATTTATTTTGTTTTTGAGTTCCACGTCAATAGATGGCGACGTTGGTTCAGTTTCCTGAAAATTTCCCGAGCAGTCGATTATGGAATTTGATACGACGGGCTGTCTGTTTGTTATGTGTTTTGTATAAAACCTTTAGTCCCTATTTCGTCAACACTTCCTGGTACACAACATTTTTCGTATACACTGACTGTGAACCTTGTATCAATTTCCCCTGTTCTTTTCCGTGAACTATTTTTATTTTGACGTCGTCGGATCGTCGTACTCTTAACTTTGCCACATACAGATGGCTAAACACCGGTTCAGGTGGTGAACCAAAATTTCTTATGTAAAGTTTTCGTATCTCTAAAGAGATGGCCGTGTGACGTAACGCATCTCTGACGTCATGTGGGAATGATTTGTATTAGATGACGTCACACCAGCAGCTGTGTTCTTTGTTGCTATGACAACCAAACAAAGTGATTTCCCCCTTGATCTGTGTGCGTGTTGGTGATGACGTCCTTACACGAAAGCTAAACGTGACGTCACAAACATTTACTTCTCGGTTGTTGCTATGACGATTTAGAAAGTGGCACGGAAGAGAAAGACTCTAGCAAATTATATAATAAATGAGTGCTTTTTCTCAGAAATGTTTATTCCTGTTATCTTGCTGAAAGCATGTTGAATGATATTCCTCTGGGAAAGCTGAAGTACAGTACATCCGATTATTAAAATACTGCTGATTACCCAGACATTTTTAAGGAATACAATGCCACATTTTTCATGTTTATTTCCCTCCCAAGAAGTTTCATTAACAGTATGATTCCCCCTTAATTAGCATGGTTTCCCATTGTCACTCCCTTATAATATCGTAGTTTAAAATCAAATACAAAATGGAATAGGTTAAGTTTTAATAAATGAATGTGAATATGAAACAGATGCGAGATTCTAAAAATTGAAGAGAAATTACATTGTTTTTTTGCATAATTTTACAGACCATGCCCTAAATTCAATAATTAGGAATTTACTTTAGATCTGTATCCGAGAATACAGCTTATACCTCTTCCTGATCTATATGGATGAGAAATCAATAAGTGAAATAAAATAAATGAAAAGTAAACAAACGCAAAGCTGTAAGGATAGTAAGGAAATTATAAATGTAATAATTTCAGGAACAGTCAGTAATTATTGATTTGCCATAGATTTACACAAGATAGCAAAAAATTGAGAGAGTATCCAAACACACTTTGTAGATAATTTATGCTATGCACCTTTAGCATACCCAGATCTTTGTGTGTGTGAAATAAAACGAGGGATTCTAGAGTGTACATTTATATATGTACAACGCATTGGTATCACTCACGACCATACCAAGCCACAGTCCGGTACATACTAAGTGGGATTAAATTATAACATCAAACAATAAGCATTACTAATTCCTGACATTGAGCAGTGCTTAGATCGGCGGATTTCATTATTATAAAATTAATGAAGGAATATTTGTGATTCATAGAAATAAAAACTACGGCGGCGGATCTCATTTTTGTAAAATCAATGAAAGAATATATGTCGGTCATAGAAATGAATATTTACTAAACTACGGTGGCGGCAATAGTAAATATTTTGACTGTTTCGTTTTCAAAGTAAAAATTATTATTATTATCATACAGTAGCGAACAAAAGTATTTGGCGAAACACTTTTTCGACCATAATGTTTGTTCTGCTGCACCAAATCGGGTAATTCTGGGATATGATATGTGTTAATTCGTGGGTTACAATGCTGCGTAGCTTGTAATTCGCTCAGAGCGAATTTGTCGTTCGAAATGGGCCATATTCAAGAGTCGCCAATTATTACCCATTTGTTTGCTGCATGTATGAATGGTTTTCTTGTAATTTTTGTGGATTTTGGGATGTGTAGTGTGATAATAACCTAGGCTGATGACTTTACCTGCACCATCTTAGTGTAGACCTCGCAGCGAAATGCAGAACTCTCTCGAATAGTTTGGGATTAATAGGATCCCTGACGGCGTTCCGACAGCTAGCCTGTCAGTCACCGGAAACCACAGTCTTCCACTCGGACAGAATCGGTCTAGAGACCAGTAGGGATCTGCCTTCCCCACGGGACTGGTACTTTACACTTTTCTGTCACAACCCGTGTGTGCGACGTGCTATGGGCAGTTGGGGCAAGCAACTTTTTCAAAAATATCCCATCTCGTGGCCGGGAGATCGCCCGCCAACGCGAGTTTTTGGAACATAGTGTGATAATAAGTCAATCTTAGGTTTTCAGAAATGGGTAAAAAGGCGGAGATCACTGTTGAAACTCGCCAGGCTGCCGTGAACATGATGGAATCCGCAATGCGCGTCACCGACATTGCGAGGGCCCTGAAGATCCGACACCAGTCCATTTCAGCTATTCTGCAAAGTTATAAGAAGACTGGGACCGTCGAGAACAGTCCGCGATGTGGTAGGCTTCGTTCCACTAAGTTGCGTCAGGATAGACGAATCCTCCGTCGATCTCGTGCTGATTCCACCTTGACTGCTGTGGACATCGCAATCGAATTCCGCGACAGCGATGACCTGAATGTCAGCCGAATGACCATCTCCCGTCGTCTCATTGCTGGTGGATTGAATGGAAGACGCTTCGCCAAGAAACCACTAATCGGAGTCAAGTATCGACAAGCCAGCGTCGCAATCGCGCGCCGTCATCGACACTGGACCGCGGCGGACTGGAGTAAGGTGCTTTTCACCGACGAGAGCAAGTTCAACTTGTCCGGAAGTGATGGCATCCGATACGTACGACGTCCGTGTGGGCAGAGATTCAACCCCCAGTTCATTCAGCCGACTGTCAAGCACGGAGAAGGATCGTTCATGGTTAACGGCGCCTTCTCTCGCAATGGAATGTGCCCAATAATCAAGATTGACGGAATAATGACCAGCCAGAGCTACACGAACATGCTCATCAACGATGTCTTCCCATGGGAAAACCAAAACCTGCCACACGGATGGATCATGCAGCAAGACAACGACCCGGAGAACACCTCCAGAGTAGCGAAGGCAGCTTTCCAGCAGCAACAGGTCACACTTCTAGATTGGCCAAGCCAATTTTCAGACCTCAACCTCATCGAGCACATGTGGGAGGAGCTGGAAATACGATGTGCGAAGAAAACCTGCCGGAATAGGGCCCAGAAGTTCGACCAGCTGTCTTCAGAATGGGCGCGAATTCCGCAGGTCACCGTCGAGAAGCTAGTGTACTCGATGCCGGCCCTCTGTGAAGCTGCTATTAAGTCTCGTGGTTATCCCACTAAGTATTAGTTATTGTTTTGTCGTTTTCTCGTACTTGTTTTCTGTTATCGTTGCATTAAATGAATGTGATACACATCTACTTTGTTGGTCAGTTTCTATGATCTTTGCGATTAAACTCGGTACCTGATTTGTGTAAAGGTTTCCGATCCATTTGCATATGGGCTATGTTTACAACTGAATAACACCACATATCATATACCAAAATGACCCGATTTTGTCCAGCAGAAAAAATATTATGGTCGAAAATTGTTTCGCCAAATACTTTTGTTCGCTACTGTATTATTTAGATTTAGATGAATGTAAGAAACGAGCCTGACACCTGTGAAATATGATGTAGCTAAAGAAGTCCATCTGCAAACGCGTAAGCTAAAATCTCACCTCAAGATAGATAGAAAAGTTAAATCGCAAGTGTGTTAGTGAGGAGGATTGGTAACTTTCGGACGAGGATATCTGCAGGTTACACCCCATCGTGTTATATATATCATTTTACAGCTCTCGTCAATAGCAGGTAGAGGAATCGAGAGGAAACCAAATTTCGCTGCGATAGCATCAAAGTTAACTCTTTTTTTGATTGGAGGTTTAACGACCACCATGAGCAACTCAATGGGCTATAAGCAGTCGCCCATCACTAATTTAGGGTCACTGGTTCCAGGGAAGGGAGAGAGATCACTTTTGTAATGGCTTTTATCACATTTGGAAGACCGTTCCGATGGCGCAGTGGTCTAAGCGATGGCTTTGTAAAGGTTGTGTTGACCTGTGCTCCGTGTTTGACCTGCGTTTATTGGTGTTCTTTTGTGTGTGTACCGTCATTTTGTGTATCTCCTGTGTTGTGAACGTCTCCTGTGTCGATTGAGTCCGACTTTGACGTCCTGTAAGTAAAACATCACTTGTACTAACTCTTTTTCCGTCCTGGCTTTGCCCAGGGTCGGGTTTAGCAAGCCAGCCATTGCAAACGGCGGCGACCGCATCTGATAGTCCAGGTCTGAAGTTTGATAGCAAAGCTCCGCCCCCACCTGGCCACGTTCGGCCATCGTCACTACCACACGCAGCTGGTTTCCAAGCCGCGTTATCTGATGTTACCACTTCTTCTTCCAACTTTATGGATGTTGATTTCCCGACATTTTCCACCACCGTGACGTCATTAACTTCTTCAGTATCCGTTGCCTCTGGTACTTCATCTGCTCCTGAGAGCACTGCGTCTCGACCTTCCCCATCTCCGCCCATTCCTACGGCAACTCCACCTTATGCTTCCGTTGTGAAGGGTACCAGTTCATCTTCCTCTACAGCGAAGAATCCATGTACAACGCCTCTTGATATGATTGTCACTAGAGACAACAAGAAATTACGCATCGAAATTCCGGGAACTTCAGCTGCTGGGCAGGAGGTTTTACGCACACAGAAACTTGGCATATGTTTTGATGCCCTCCCGGACACCAGCCTGAAGAAATACTCCTTAGCCGTCCGCCAAATCCTACCTAAGGGAGCGATCACCCATATGGCGAGGAAGCCTAGGACTGTTCTCATCTATTTTGCGAAGCCAGAGTTTGTGGAGCGCGTCTTATCTGACGGACTGCATGTTGGGGATCATATCTTACTGGGAGTCCCGCTCACGCAGCGCCCCGTACTTGTTACGTGCAACCCCGTACCACCAGAAATCAAGGACCATTACTTAATGGCGGCCCTTTCCCGTTGTGGAAAAGTAGTTGGTTCCATTTCCACTCTGTCTTCCGCACCAACAGACCCAGATGACAGGAACATCTTAGGTCTGCGTCGCCAAGCAAGGATCCTTTTTCCTACTGAAGATGCCATTGCTGATTGCCCTACTGACCTCACTGTGGTTGTAGGGAAGCAGATTTTCCGGATCGATATCGTTACTGCCTTGCATTGTTTTAAATGCAAGGCATATGGCCACATTCAATCACGTTGTCCACATGTATCTGCCAAGCCCTCTATTTCCATACCACCCAAAGTCGACACCCCAGCCTCAACACCAGTTTCTCTGGCCACACCAAGTTCGGCTCCAACACCAGTTTCTCTGGCCACACCAAGTTCGGCTTCACAGACGTCCTTGATCCTTTCTACTGTTGTTCCAGATGATTCTTCCCCAGCAAGTGATGATTCATCATCAGTCTCCAGGTCTTCAATATCTACTACAGGTACTTTGGCCACCTCTCCATCGTTGGACCCACTTGCTGCTGTGGTACCTCTACGTTCTTCGGAGGGTATTATCTCAGAAAAGGAATGGCAACCCCTCCGTCGTGTTGCTTCATCTTCTTCCCTTGGATCCCCTAATCTGGAGTCAGATCTAACTGTCCTACACCCACCAGCTTCTCCCGGCGTTCCCACGTTGAAACGTACCAGACAGAGTTCCATCTCGCCAGTGACGTCTTCTCCACGCTGCTCTCCTTCCCGTTCGCCAATTCGACAGTCTTTCTCTCCAACAGCAGTTCCTACATCTCTTAAGACCCCAGCTGTTTCAAAATTGCTGGATCAAAAAGCTTTCGCTGAATATCTGGAAACTTTCCCTGCATTAGACGAACCGCTGGCGCCCTCTGATCTTGCTCTCATTATATTCGATCAAACGTCACGTCCTCTCAAGCAGCTAGACTGCGTTCAATCACGTAATGCTCAGCTTCCCACTATTATCACCCAACTTCAGAATCTACTTGCTCTTTTGCCAAAAATTAGCACAGTCACTAATGCGCAGACATCTAACTTAAAGAAACGTGTAACCAGTCTTCACAAAAGTGCTGATAGTAATATTCAACCACTACAACCTCTTTCAAGTTAAAATTACTTTCTTTCAACTGTAAGGGATGCTCCGTCCCTCCTACCAATGCGTTAGTGTTTGAAGACATTACACCGCATGATGCGGATATATTATTGCTACAGGAGACTAACTGCCATCCCAACACCCCATACCACCGGTTGCGAACCTGGCCATTTCAATTCTACCATGCCCATTGACTTAGTCTTCACGCAGGACTTGCGGTGGCCATCAATTTTCGTCTTCGATCCTTCATTACTTATATCACGGTCAAACCGATTTATCGTGACCTCCTGCAGCTTCTGTCTTTCCGACTTCACAACTTCCGATACCATATCTTCAACATCTATGTTTCCGGCAATCAACAGTATGCAGACTGTCTTTTTGAGCATTTTGTTTCCTGTGTTCAACGTCTTCCGGCCACTGATATTGTCATCTTAGGCGGTGATTTTAACTGCACCCTTGACCCATCCCTCGACAGATCGAACGGTTCCACGGATACCAGGTATTTTCTTACCAGAGCACTTTCTACAGCCATCAACCAGCTACAACTCCAAGATGCTTTTCGACACCTGCACCCATTTCTTCGTTCGTACACCTGGCGCTCCTACTCCACTTCCTTCCCTACAACTGCCCGACTTGACCGGTTTTATGTTTCTTCAATTCTTCTTCCTTCAGTTATCTCCCTTTCTCACACACCGACAGTTTCTTCCGACCACAGCTGTGTCGTAATGTGTCTTCACACCGGTCCATCTCCTCGGCAATACTACCGTACTTGGACCATTGATGATGATCTGTTACTTGATTCAACTTACGTAAATTCCATCCAATCGCAGCTCCAACAAGCCTTATATACGCTCCTTTTGCTTCTTGTCCCTTGCAACACTGGTTAAATGTCAAATCCCAAATTCTTCTTTATACCAAGCAATATTTCCACGAAAAACGTACCACCGCCTCTATGAAGATTGATGCTGCACGCTCGATTTTTTCCACCCTAGATCTTGATTCTCCGCTGTTTTCTCATTACCAAGCTGAACTTCGTGCCTTGCTACTTCCTGTCTCCCAACAAGCTCTTCACCGCCTCAAGCTCCTTTATCTCCAGCCAAATGACTATCTCTGTGAACAGGTTCAACAACTGGAATTCCACAAACGTTCGGCTCATCACCACCGTAATCTGAAGTTACCAGATGGAACTGTTACTAATGACCCCACTCTCATTTGCTCCGCTGTTAGAACATATTTCCAGTCACGTTTTGCTCAGTTCCAGTCAAGTTCTCCGCATGCTGATTCGATTCTTCGTGCCTTACCACATATTCCATCGCATCTTGTTACATCTCTTTCTATGCCTATCACCCCAGCAGAAGTAGTAGTACAGTCACTTGCCTTACTTAACTGTCACTCGTCACCTGGTCCTGACGGGTTGACAGTTAATTTCTTTAGTACGTTTTCCTCTTTCTTACACTCTCTAAGCCTTGCTTTACAGCTGCTTTTTCCTTATCTGTTCTTCCACCCCGCTTTTACTCTAGCTCACATCATTCTTCTTCCAAAGAAGGGGTGTCTGCTGGAGTTGGATAACTGGCGTCGTATATCCATCCTTAATGTTGACTACAAGATTTATACTAAAATACTCTCTCTTCAATTGAACCCTGTCCTTCCCACCGTCATACATCCCGACCAAACGTACACCATCACTGGCCGAAGCAATCATACTAATATTAATCTCCTCCGTGACTCATATTGCCTTGCCCACCTTTCCTCCGAACCTTTAGCCTTCCTCAATCTTGATCAGAGGCAGGCCTTTGATAACGTGAGTCATCAGTGGCTTGCCTCTGTGCTCTCTGCCTTCGGTTTCCCATCTGTCTTCATCACAGCCCTCCTTGCCCTGTACCAGGACTCAGTTGTCCATATCCGGACGGCCTCCTTCCTTACAGCCCCCATTCCGTTTCGTAAGGGCATCCGTCAAGGATGTCCTCTTTCCGGACAACTTTTCTCTCTAGTCTTTGAGCCTTTTCTTTGCTCTATCCGTTCCCTTCTACAACCTCCCCCTCCACCATTCGGCATAGCACCTGGCACCATTCTATCGTTCTTACTGCCTACGCCGATGATATCACAGTTCTCATCCGAGAAGAATGGCAATTCACAATTGTTCTTGTATGGTATCAAGTGTATGCTGCGGCTTCCGGCGCTTCGTTAAACCTTTCAAAGTGTACAGGCTTGTGGTGTGGCTCCTGGAGACATCGCCCCGATACACCGTGGGGCTCTCATTGGACTTACACCAGTCAAAAGATACTTGGGGTGCACATTGGCAGCCGGGTCTCAGCAGCGGCTGCCACCTGGAGACACCTCGTCAGGAAACTACGTCACACCGCTGCTTACTGGTCCAAGCTCAAGTGCTGTTTGACCTACCACAGTCGCGCACGGCTTTCTGGCACCCACATCCTCTCGTTAGTTTATCATTCCTGGATTGCACAACCGCCACCAGCCTACGTTCAAACTGCAACAACATCAGCAATGCTCAGCATTGTTTGGTCATCTACTCATTGGTTATCTTCCTCAGTATTGTCTCTACCTTCGACTTGTGGTGGACTCAATATGCCAGAGATTACAGTACGTTATAAAGCTGTAAGAATTTTCAATTTCCTCCGTTTCACAGTTCAACCAGACTCTTCAGCTTCCATTCTTCTGCTTAATGTTCTGACTTCCCCCCTTAATCCCTGCCTCACCGTCCATCTTCTTCTCAAGATGGATATTCACACTGTCATTCCCCCCGTTTTCCTCTAGTCTACCATGAAGCTGTTCAGTTCCTTCGTTCTTTACCGCTCATTCGTCAACCCCCTCTTCCACTCTTGATCTTCTTTCCGAGCCTCTTTTTTCTCCTCCGTCCTCCACCCCCTACTGCCAACTTTTTCTTTTTCCCCGCATCGCTACACGCTGGTGTAGTCTCCGTTTCCCAACTGGTCCTCCCCGATTTTTCATGGAAACCCGTTTCCGAACTTTTCCCACCCTACCACCCTCGCCCGAACTCTCTGATAACTTCCTCCAACTTAAACATGCTCTTCAATCACTTTTTCCTTCCCTAGTCGATTCCTCTGACCTCCTTTCCGTTTCCTCTGCCTCTCTCCCTTTTCCGTTCTTCCTTCCCTTTTCCGGTGATCTCCTCCCTCTCCACAGTCTTTCCACCCGCACCCTGTACCGTTTTCTCCGTTCTTCTTCTGCGGTACCTTGCCCTATTCCCTTTGTTCCTTCTTTTGCACTAACCTCAGTCTGGTCTACTGCCCAACATTCACCGGCCCTCTCCTCAGAACTTAATGTGCATTGGAGGTTTTTTCACAATCGACTGCCTGTCCCTTCGACTTTGTTCCGGAGAAATATAGTATCATCAGATCTCTGTCCTTTTTGTAACGTCGTTGGAGACGTCTTACGCATGTTTGTTTACTGTCCGACGCTGCTCCCACTATTTCACAGTATGTTCCAACTTGCACATCCTTCTTGTACCAGTGATCTCACCCTAGAATATTATCGTTTCCTCGGCCACAGTTCTACAAGTTTTTGCTCTATTTTACCAGTTTGTTCGTATTTATTTATTCTAGCTAAATATATTATTTTCCCTCACCTGCTACAGTTACAAGATGCAGATCCTATTACATTCTCTACCTCCTTGGTTGCACACTACCGCAACAGGGTTAAAGCCAGACTCACCCTGGAATATTCCTTGGCGAAAGATACGGCACGGTTACCTGCCTTCTTCACAACATGGTCGCCGTGTCGTCCCTGGTTTCAGTTTTCTAGTGCCCAGACTGTTCATCTGCTGTTTTAATAAACCTACGTCGGAACTTTCAATTTTTACTGTTCCCTCACCATGTTTTCTAATGGAACTGGATTGTGTTTGCTTCCTGCTGATGTCACCTTTTGTACACAGTTCTCTTCATCCGCACAGTGACTCTCTGCCACCAGTGATTCCCATGTCACTAGAACTGCACAGGTTTTTTTTTCTGTAAATTTTTTCGCTCCAGTGATGTTCCAAGACTTCGATGAACATTTATCCCAGAGCTACTGCTGTTTACAGCAAATAATGCAATGCCTGTCATTGCTCATATATACAATTATCATTTCATTGTAAATCTCTACATTTTGTTTTATTTCTCCCCTTCTCTCACACTGCGTGTGAGGTTGGGGATGTCCTGTTGTAATTCTTTTACGTGAATAAAAGCGAATATTGAAACTAAGCGATGGTTTCTGATCATTTGTCAGAAAGAGTTCGGGGTTCGAATCCCGCTGAGGCATGGCTGTTGTGTTTGTCTTACGTCACTGGCTCTCTCCCTTTCCTGGAGTCAGTGGCCCTAAATTAAGGACGGGCGACTGCTTATATAGCCCATTGAATTCCTCACACTGGTCGTCTAACCTCCAAACAAAACGAAAAAACACATTTAGAGTCAGGTTCTCGTTATGGACGCAGATTGCAATGAGATATTGTTGCGCTTATGCAAAACGTGATGAAATAATGTTTGCCGATAGTTTAGTAAAATATTTTGTTAATTAACCGCTGCTGCATAACTTCATTCATAAATATTTTGCTAATTAACCATTACTGCATCACTTCATTCATAAATATAATATTTTGTTAATTAACCATTCCTGCATCACTTCATTCATAAATATTTTGTTAATTAACCATTACTGCATCACTTCATTCATAAATATAATATTTTATTAATTAACCATTGCTGCATCACTTCATTCATAAATATTTGTTAATTAACCATTAGTGCATCACCTCATTCATAAATATAATATTTTGTTACATAACCATTGGTGCATCACTTTATTCATAAATATTTTGTTAATTAACCATTACTGCTACACTTCATTCATAAATATAATATTTTATTAATTAACCTTTGCTGCATCACTTCATTCCTAAATATTTGTTAATTAACCATTACTGCATCACCTCATTCATAAATATAATATTTTGTTAATTAACCATTGGTGCATCACTTCATTCATAAATATTTTGTTAAGTAAACATTACTGCATCACTTCATTCATAAATATAATATTTTGTTAATTAACCATTGCTGCATCACTTCATTCATAAATATTTTTTTTAATTAACCATTACTGCATCACTTCATTCATAAATATAATATTTTGTTAATTAACCATTGCTGCATCACTTCATTCATAAATATTTTGTTAATTAACCATTACTGCATCACTTCATTCATAACGATAATATTTTGTTAATTAACCATTGCTGCATCACTTCATTCATAAATATTTTGTTAATTAACCATTACTGCATCATTTCATTCATAAATATAATATTTTGTTAATTAACCATTGCTGCATCACTTCATTCATAAATATTTTGTTAATTAACCATTACTGCATCACTTCATTCATAAATATAATATTTTGTTAATTAACCATTGCTGCATCACTTCATTCATAAATATTTTGTTAACTAACCATTACGGCATCACTTCATTCATAAATATAATATTTTGTTAATTAACCATTGCTGCATCACTTCATTCATAAATATCTTGTTAATTAACCATTACTGCATCACTTCATTCATAAATATAATATTTTGTTAATTAACCATTGCTGCATCACTTCATTCATAAATATTTTGTTAATTAACCATTACTGCATCACTTCATTCATAAATATAATATTTTGTTAATTAACCATTACTGCATCACTTCATTCATAAATATAATATTGTTAATTAACCATTGCTGCATCACTTCATTCATAAATATTTTGTTAATTAACCATTACTGCATCACTTCATTCATAAATATAATATTTTGTTAATTAACCATTGCTGCATCACTTCATTCATAAATATTTTGTTAATTAACCATTACTGCATCACTTCATTCATAAATATAATATTTTGTTAATTAACCATTGCTGCATCACTTCATTCATAAATATTTTGTTAATTAACCATTACTGCATCACTTCATTCATAAATATAATATTTTGTTAATTAACCATTGCTGCATCACTTCATTCATAAATATTTTGTTAATTAACCATTACTGCATCACCTCATTCATAAATATAATATTTTGTTAATTAACCATTGCTGCATCACTTCATTCATAAATATTTTGTTAATTAACCATTACTGCATCACTTCATTCATAAATATAATATTTTGTTAATTAACCATTGCTGCATCACTTCATTCATAAATATTTTGTTAAATAACCATTACTGCATCACTTCATTCATAAATATAATATTTTGTTAATTAACCATTGCTGCATCACTTCATTCATAAATATTTTGTTAATTAACCATTACTGCATCACTTCATTCATAAATATAATATTTTGTTAATTAACCATTGCTGCATCACTTCATTCATAAATATTTTGTTAATTAACCATTACTGCATCACTTCATTCATAAATATAATATTTTGTTAATTAACCATTGCTGCATCACTTCATTCATAAATATTTTGTTAATTAACCATTACTGCATCACTTCATTCATAAATATAATATTTTGTTAATTAACCATTGCTGCATCACTTCATTCATAAATATTTTGTTAATTAACCATTACTGCATCACTTCATTCATAAATATAATATTTTGTTAATTAACCATTGCTGCATCACTTCATTCATAAATATTTTGTTAATTAACCATTACTGCATCACTTCATTCATAAATATAATATTTTGTTAATTAACCATTGCTGCATCACTTCATTCATAAATATTTTGTTAATTAACCATTACTGCATCACTTCATTCATAAATATAATATTTTGTTAATTAACCATTGCTGCATCACTTCATTCATAAATATTTTGTTAATTAACCATTACTGCATCACTTCATTCATAAATATAATATTTTGTTAATTAACCATTGCTGCATCACTTCATTCATAAATATTTTGTTAATTAACCATTACTGCATCACTTCATTCATAAATATAATATTTTGTTAATTAACCATTGCTGCATCACTTCATTCATAAATATAATATTTTGTTAATTAACCATTGCTGCATCACTTCATTCATAAATATTTTGTTAATTAACCATTACTGCATCACTTCATTCATAAATATAATATTTTGTTAATTAAGCATTGCTGCATCACTTCATTCATAAATATTTTGTTAATTAACCATTACTGCATCACTTCATTCATAAATATAATATTTTGTTAATTAAGCATTGCTGCATCACTTCATTCATAAATATTTTGTTAATTAACCATTACTGCATCACTTCATTCCTAAATATAATATTTTGTTAATTAACCATTGCTGCATCACTTCATTCATAAATATTTTGTTAATTAACCATTACTGCATCACTTCATTTATAACGATAATATTTTGTTAATTAACCATTGCTGCATCACTTCATTCATAAATATAATATTTTGTTAATTACCATTGCTGCATCACTTCATTCATAAATATTTTGTTAATTAACTATTCCTGCATCACTTCATTCATAAATATAATATTTTGTTAATTAACCATTGCTGCATCACTTCATTCATAAATATTTTGTTAATTAACCATTACTGCATCACTTCATTCATAAATATAATATTTTGTTAATTAACCATTGCTGCATCACTTCATTCATAAATATTTTGTTAATTAACCATTACTGCATCACTTCATTCATAAATATAATATTTTGTTAATTAACCATTGCTGCATCACTTCATTCATAAATATTTTGTTAATTAACCATTACTGCATCACTTCATTTATAACGATAATATTTTGTTAATTAACCATTGCTGCATCACTTCATTCATAAATATAATATTTTGTTAATTACCATTGCTGCATCACTTCATTCATAAATATTTTGTTAATTAACCATTACTGCATCACTTCATTCATAAATATAATATTTTGTTAATTAACCATTGCTGCATCACTTCATTCATAAATATTTTGTTAATTAACCATTACTGCATCACTTCATTCATAAATATAATATTTTGTTAATTAACCATTGCTGCATCACTTCATTCATAAATATTTTGTTAATTAACCATTACTGCATCACTTCATTTATAACGATAATATTTTGTTAATTAACCATTGCTGCATCACTTCATTCATAAATATAATATTTTGTTAATTAACCATTGCTGCATCACTTCATTCATAAATATTTTGTTAATTAACCATTACTGCATCACTTCATTCATAAATATAATATTTTGTTAATTAACCATTGCTGCATCACTTCATTCATAAATATTTTGTTAATTAACCATTACTGCATCACTTCATTCATAAATATAATATTTTGTTAATTAACCATTGCTGCATCACTTCATTCATAAATATTTTGTTAATTAACCATTACTGCATCACTTCATTCATAAATATAATATTTTGTTAATTAACCATTGCTGCATCACTTCATTCATAAATATTTTGTTAATTAACCATTACTGCATCACTTCATTTATAACGATAATATTTTGTTAATTAACCATTGCTGCATCACTTCATTCATAAATATTTTGTTAATTAACCATTACTGCATGACTTCATTCATAACGATAATATTTTGTTAATTAACCATTGCTGCATCACTTCATTCAGAAATATAATATTTAGTTAATTTCCATTGCTGCATCACTTCATTCATAAATATTTAGCTAATTAACCATTACTGCATCACTTCATTCATAAATATATTATTTTGTTTATTAACCATTGCTGCATCACTTCATTCATAAATATTTTGTTAATTAACCATTACTGCATCACTTCATTCATAAATATAATATTTAGTTAATTTCCATTGCTGCATCACTTCATTCATAAATATTTTGTTAATTAACCATTACTGCATCACTTCATTCATAAATATAACATTTTGTTAATTAACCATTGCTGCATCACTTCATTCATAAATATTTTGTTAATTAACCATTACTGCATCACTTCATTCATAAATATAATATTTTGTTAATTAAGCATTGCTGCATCACTTCATTCATAAATATTTTGTTAATTAACCATTACTGCATCACTTCATTCATAAATATAATATTTAGTTAATTAAGCATTGCTGCATCACTTCATTCATAAATATTTTGTTAATTAACCATTACTGCATCACTTCATTCATAACGATAATATTTTGTTAATTAACCATTGCTGCATCACTTCATTCATAAATATTTTGTTAATTAACCATTACTGCATCACTTCATTCATAAATATAATATTTTGTTAATTAAGCATTGCTGCATCACTTCATTCATAAATATTTTGTTAATTAACCATTACTGCATCACTTCATTCATAAATATAATATTTTGTTAATTAACCATTGCTGCATCACTTCATTCATAAATATTTTGTTAATTAACCATTACTGCATCACTTCATTCATAAATATAATATTTTGTTAATTAACCATTGCTGCATCACTTCATTCATAAATATTTTGTTAATTAACCATTACTGCATCACTTCATTTATAACGATAATATTTTGTTAATTAACCATTGCTGCATCACTTCATTCATAAATATAATATTTTGTTAATTAACCATTGCTGCATCACTTCATTCATAAATATTTTGTTAATTAACCATTACTGCATCACTTCATTCATAAATATAATATTTTGTTAATTAACCATTGCTGCATCACTTCATTCATAAATATTTTGTTAATTAACCATTACTGCATCACTTCATTCATAAATATAATATTTTGTTAATTAACCATTGCTGCATCACTTCATTCATAAATATTTTGTTAATTAACCATTACTGCATCACTTCATTCATAAATATAATATTTTGTTAATTAACCATTGCTGCATCACTTCATTCATAAATATTTTGTTAATTAACCATTACTGCATCACTTCATTTATAACGATAATATTTTGTTAATTAACCATTGCTGCATCACTTCATTCATAAATATTTTGTTAATTAACCATTACTGCATGACTTCATTCATAACGATAATATTTTGTTAATTAACCATTGCTGCATCACTTCATTCAGAAATATAATATTTAGTTAATTTCCATTGCTGCATCACTTCATTCATAAATATTTAGCTAATTAACCATTACTGCATCACTTCATTCATAAATATATTATTTTGTTTATTAACCATTGCTGCATCACTTCATTCATAAATATTTTGTTAATTAACCATTACTGCATCACTTCATTCATAAATATAATATTTAGTTAATTTCCATTGCTGCATCACTTCATTCATAAATATTTTGTTAATTAACCATTACTGCATCACTTCATTCATAAATATAACATTTTGTTAATTAACCATTGCTGCATCACTTCATTCATAAATATTTTGTTAATTAACCATTACTGCATCACTTCATTCATAAATATAATATTTTGTTAATTAAGCATTGCTGCATCACTTCATTCATAAATATTTTGTTAATTAACCATTACTGCATCACTTCATTCATAAATATAATATTTAGTTAATTAAGCATTGCTGCATCACTTCATTCATAAATATTTTGTTAATTAACCATTACTGCATCACTTCATTCATAACGATAATATTTTGTTAATTAACCATTGCTGCATCACTTCATTCATAAATATTTTGTTAATTAACCATTACTGCATCACTTCATTCATAAATATAATATTTTGTTAATTAACCATTGCTGCATCACTTCATTCATAAATATTTTGTTAATTAACCATTACTGCATCACTTCATTCATAAATATAATATTTTGTTAATTAACCATTGCTACATCACTTCATTCATAAATATTTTGTTAATTAACCATTACTGAATCACTTCATTCATAAATATAATATTTTGTTAATTAAGCATTGCTGCATCACTTCATTCATAAATATTTTGTTAATTAACCATTACTGCATCACTTCATTCATAAATATAATATTTTGTTAATTAAGCATTGCTGCATCACTTCATTCATAAATATTTTGTTAATTAACCATTACTGCATCACTTCATTCATAAATATAATATTTTGTTAATTAACCATTGCGGCATCTTTTCATGGGACGGCATTCTTTGTTTTTATTTTTGAGGGGTGAGCACCACCTTGTGCAACTTAGTCGACTGTAAGCCGTCATCCATCCGCAATTTAGGGCCCGTGGTTCCACGGAAAGGAGAGAGCTAGCTAGCGCCGTAAGAAAAGCACGACATCCACTCCTTACCGAGTTTCGAACCCAGATCTATCTTGGACGAGGGGTTAGAGACCAGCTATTAGACCACTACACCACCGGAGAGGTCAGAGAGAGTATTTCAATATCTGACGTAAACAATGGTTTTGACTACTTCCAATACCCATTTTCGTTACATCGAAATGTTTACGTGGGATTTACTGTACTGCGTCGGGAAAGATGCGTAGCATCAAAAAATAAATGAGAAACGAATACAAGCATTAAATTAGCAACAAAAGTGCATCTGATAGGCACGACTGAATCACTCCCAATGTCTTGACTTCCCCCTTTTTTTTGTTACGGAGGGTTTGACGACCACCGTAAGCAACTCAATGGATTATAAGCAGTCGCTCGCCCCGAATTTATGGTCACTGGTTCCAGGGAAGGGAGAGAGCCAGTGCTGTGAGACAAACACAACATCCATGCCTCACTGGGACTCGAACCCGGACCCTCTCAGACGTATGGTCAGAAGCCAGAGCTTAGAACACTGCACCACCGGGGAGGCCCCCCAAATAGAAGGATACTCAGAACTTTTTAATGGGATGGTCATATTTCCTCGAGGAGTTTTGAAATATGTTAAATGTTATCCCTCTCAACGTCACTAATTTCTGTCTCTCCATTTGATCAGTGTAGTAGTTCCGGTGCACCTCAATTCTTATTTTTCGTTGCTTTGCTGTTCTTCTTTCGTATTGGGAGCTTTATCTTACTGATCATCATGCTTCCGGTCATCTAAACCCAAAGTATGGATTGAGATGTCAGTCACTGAACATTTGATGGGCCAACGCGAAACGACACAAGGCTAAAATTATGTGAGTTCTAAATAAGCACATTTGTTCCAGCAAAAAAGGATTTTCTACAAAATATCAGACTTGCGACAATACACTGAAGTGCCAGAACAACTGGTACACCAGTCTAATACTTAGTAGGTCCCTCACGGGAGCGCAGGACTGCAGAAATACGACGGGAAATGGACTCCACTAACTTCTGGAAATATGCTGTAGGCAATGCACACAATACTTCCTGCAGAGCGTACCACAATTTGGTAGTATTCTGAGGTCTCGGATTCCTGTGTTCGATAGCGCGTTGCATGGCATCCCAAATGTGCTCTATCACGTTCAGATCTGGGGACTTGGGTGGGAATGGCAACATCCGAAACTCAGATGAATGCTCCTTTAACAATAATGTGGCGTCCCGACACTTGTGTGGAGGTGCATTGTCCTGTTGGAACAGGCCCAACACATCAGCATGAATGCAGGGCATGAACGGGTGTACCTCGTCAGAAAGGATGCGCACATAGCGTTGGTCGGTCACAGACGGATGTAGACGTACCAGGGGTCCCAGTGAAGTCCAGCTAAACAAACCCCATACCATTACGGACCCCCCACCAGCCGGTACAGTTTCCTGTTGACAGGAGGGATCCACGGTTTCATGGGGTTTGCGCCACACACGAATCCTTCCATCTGCCCGATACGGTTGAAAACGCGACTCGTCATACAAGGCTACTTGTTTCCAGTTATAAAGTGTCCAGTGTAGGTGTTGCGTGCCCAAGCGAGGCGCATAGCTCTGTGTTGGGCACCCATCAAAGGGACTCGAGTTGGGCGTAGGCTCCCAAAGCCCATATCGTGCAGGCTACGCGGCATTGAATTCCGATAATACCTGCAAGAGTGTTGCATTCCTATCGCGTGAAACGATTCTTGACAGGCGACGATGGTTACGTTCACCCAAGGTCTTTTTACGGCCACACTGGCATCGTAGGTTGGAGGTTTTGCCGGAATTCTTGTAGTCACGGTACACTCTTGCAATGGTCGTCCGTGAAAATCCGAAATTCCTTTCTACCTCCAAAATACTGTGGCCCATCTCACGAGCGCCAACTATGACACCGCGTTGAAAATCGCTTAAATCGTTATTACTTGTCATTCTCATGCCGAAAACAGCTCTGACAGCTGGCAAGAATGTCTATCGCTTTATATATGCACTGGCGGACGCACCCGAGTACGCGCATAGGTGACGTTGCTGTGTGTTTTGCTTAAGCTCGTCTGTACCAGTTTTTCTTGCACTTCAGTGTATATAGGTAATGATAACTAACAAAATGAAATAACCACATTCTATTTGTGTACCTAAAATGGGAATGAAATATGGTACATATCAATCAGCATGTATTTACGCACTACAATAAAATGACATCAAGTACAGTTTTTATTCGATAAGCAGAGCCAATAGTATTTTATAAAACAGTTGAAGTTTTTTGTAAATCGAAACTTGCTTTGTATATTACATTGAATGACTTTGTAATTTGTTTCCAGGATTTAAAGGCGTTCCAGCTTCCACCCGCCCGCATGAGAAGAAACAATACAAAATTCGCTCTGAGTAAAGCCAGCTTTGTTCAATTTTATCGACAGAACATTTAGTGACAGGCTGAATCTCGTCTATCATTATCATAAAGCGCAGTGAGATGGAACATAGCAACCTGTTGATAAGGCCTAAATGGTCGTGATCATGAGAATTTGAGGGATGAAAACACTCACCCAAAGAGAAAAGTCATTAGTGTTTGTGGCTGAAGTAAGGAACGATATTACCCATCGCGATCAGTACGTATTCATTTCTACACATACATAAAAATTCTGATAAGTCAAGGTTTATCAGTAGTATTGTCTTCATACCTGCTTTTCTTATAATTTTGGTAGAAGCAGCTTTGATAGAACTTCTAAAGAATTAGGAACTGAAATAACAGTTAAAATGAGGATCAGTGCCAATCAATTTGGGATACGAACTTCACGAAGATGATGTAAAGAGAATCAAAATTTCTCAGCAAATGACATTAACAGGAGCATTCCTGAGATCAGACTTTTAGGTACAGCTTTTTGACAAATCCAACGGTGTCAAAGTAATGACAGGAAAAATGAAGATAGACATTTTATAACAACTTCTTAGCGTTCGGAAGTACTCTGCTTCTCAAAAATCATCATGATCACCTGTTTTTACATCCGCCTTACTGAACTTAACTGCTTTATTTTGTATTTCTTTTGTCGTTTTTCTGTTTTCAAAATAGCACATTGGATGAATCATCATCGTCGTTGTCAACCATTGTCAATCCACTGCTGGACGAAGGTCTCTCCAAGTTTCTTCCACAAAGGTCTGTTTTGTGCCAGTCTCCTCCATGTTACTCCCGCATACTTCCGAATTCCATCCACCCATCTTGTAACGTACCAGGAGATGTGACGTACCTGCCCAAAGGAAGCACACGACATAAAGGCAGATAGGAGTCAGAACAAAAGTCCGCGTAGCTCAATTGGTAGAGCAACGTATTCCGGAATGAGGGGACCCGGGTTCGAATCCTGGCGTGGACCGAAATGACGGAGAATTTTACTTCGTTATAATGGCGCCCGAACTATCCGGATGACCCGACCGTTCAAAATCTCGCATTGGTGTGATGTTATTTCCACACCGCGATATAGAAAAAATAAGAGAATCCTTTCTCCAGCACTTCGAAAAAAAAAAAAAAATAAAATAAGGGGGAGATGATGTAACGTACCAGGAAATGTGACGTACCTGCCTGAAGGAAGCACACGACACAAAGGCAGATAGGAGTCAGAACAACCGTCCGCGTAGCTAAATTGGTAGAGTGACTTATTCCGGAATAAGGGGATCCGGGTTCGAACCCCGGCGCGGATAAAAATGACGGAGAAATTTACTTCGTTATAATCTCCCACGTGGACTTCTTCCGGGTCTTTTCCTGTCCCTTGGAATCCAGTCTAAAATTTCTGCTGTCCAACGATGGTCTGCCCTTCTGGCAATATGCCCAGCCCATTGCCATTTCAGGGATTTTACTCTGATCATGATGTATTTCATTCTTGTCATTTTTCGGATCCACGGGTTCCTCTTCTTATCTCTCCTGCTTACACCAAGCATGCATCTCTCCATGCTTCTTTGAGTTGTCTGCAGTCTTTGTATATCTCTTTTAGTTAAGGTTGATATAGCTAAATGAAACATATAGAATAATTTTTTAAGTCTACTACAACCGCAGCTGTTACTACGGTGCATCTTTGAGTTTTGAATCTCCGGAATAGCTTATAGAAATTTATTAAAGACTGAGGAAGGGGATTTGTTAAAGTTTACTGCGTCTTCGGAGAAACGCCCCCAAAGGAGGACTATAGTATAACAGCGAGAAGATGACTGTTAGATGGGTTAATCGATGATGGAGCGAGAAAATATTCTCCCTGGCCATAACTCGAAAATACATTTGTAGGCAAGCGAAGAGTGGAAGGTTCAACGACCACAGTAGCCCGCCCGATCACCTCTCATTTTCTCTCTCTTGACCACGGGGAAGGAGGACATGCTATTTTACCCAGCTCCTTGCAAGCGGCGTCATTAGCAGCGACAATTGTTCATATGATACTTTATACTCCGGCATGGTGCCATCTGCGGGAGTTGCGCGAACATGTGACGTCGTTTAGAAATGCTGGCGGTCCTAGTGTACGCATTATGAGTAATAATGAGAAGCAAGTGGTTGGCATTGGCTTCGCTCATGTAAGTCATAAAAGCTGTCTACGTACGATAAAAAACATTATCCCTGCTGATACTATAGACTAATTTAAAAAAAAAACAAACTTTATTCACAAGTAAAAGCAAGTTAAAAGCGAGATCTTTCGGGATCCCTAGATCCCATCTTCAGCCTTAAGGCCATAAAGAACAACAAGTGGTCCACTTATATACGATCAGGTTTGACCCATGATGCAACGCAGTGGGCGTTGACATCGGTCAACATAGCAAATCAAAAAACAATCAATAGTTCGAAGATATGTAAGGTAATACAAAATTGTTCGTAGTGGTTCCGGGCATGTCGATGGGGATTAGTTTTTTCCATATGTGAGGAATGAATGACGGAAGTTCTGAGTTACAGCATAAAGGCCCATATGAATAGATATATAAGCTCTCGGAGAGGAAAACATTTCCCCTTGTTACTTTAGAGTTCAAAACCACTGCGTTTTTCCAGTCAGGTATTTTTCCCTCTTGGCTCACAGTTTCAGTTAGTGCTGTGTTGGTGGAGCCTGACCTCAAGTAATATTGGTGTTCTGATAATCGTACTTTTAAGGTCCTGAGAGTCGAACCTATATAATATTTCACATCCTCTGGATTATTAGGGTTGACTAAAGGTATGCGGTATACACCGGGTCTAGATAGATCGGAAATCACGTCACGATCAGTTCTGATAATAGAAAAGATGTTACGAGTCGAGACTCCAAAACCAAGTCCATATTTCTTGCATGTTTTTCTAAGGATAGTCACAAGTGGTTGAGAAAACTCAGTCTTGCCTATATACCGTAAAGTTGTTTTTGGAGTAGTTAGGGTAGTGGATCGAGTACGTTGAACTATATTCATGAAGCGTCCGAAGTACGAATCCGGGTACCCAAAGGATCGGGCCATAGTCCGAATGTACTTACGTTCATTGTCCAGGGCCCCGGGTGACGACGAATGAGAATAAGCTCGTTTAATATGGAAGTAGAAGGAGGTAGACGCCCACTGCGTTGCATCATGGGTCAAACCTGGTCGTATATAAGTGGACCACTTGTTGTTCTTTATGGCCTTAAGCCTGAAGATGGGATCTAGGGATCCCGAAAGATCTTGCTTTTAACTTGCTTTTACTTGTGAATAAAGTTTTTTTTTTAAATTAGTCTATAGTATCAGCAGGGATAATGTTTTTTATCGTACGTAGACAGCTTTTATGACTTACATGTTCCTTTCGTGCGAAACACAGTTTTTATCGGATTGGCTTCGCTATTCTTCTATTTCTTCTTCTTTTGTTTTTTGAGTGAAAAGTGCATAACAATTGATGAAAATCTGCTGCTTAAAATTCCCATGGGCGTGCACTCTCAAAAAGGTTCGCCTTAACTGTACTAGGCCAAAGTAACCTCACAAGCTGCTAATGACACAGGTTAAATTTGTCATTTCTGCTACTGCTCTCCAGAAGAGGGACGGAAAAGTGAAATGGAGATATTTTCTGTACTCGAGTAAAACTAAAGTTATGATAATGTATGTCAACTAGAGTCAGACTAAATCCACTATTAAAAGTTCAAGCTTTTTTGCTGGCTGTTTACATAGCACCTGACTAAATTTCTCTTTCATTCATAGTTGCTCTGAGTTCAAACATGAATGCTATTTTCTGAACCTCTTAGACCAAGAAATGCTCTAATGGATTGCACAGCGTATATTTTATGTAATGATCCCTTATAGACAGCTCCATTAAAAAGCACAGATATTGCTGCCACTCCAAGCAGTGCTACAAATAAGCTCACTGTTTTCCTTACATGTGATTAGCTTGTAAGGAAACTCATTAATTTACTCATTAATTCTCCACTCTTTAGCTCTCGTACATAAATTTCCTACTGCTTAGCTCATGTTTACTAACTTTTCCACTATTTAGCTCCCTTTTACTAATTTTTCACTGTTCGGCTCATGCTAATTAATTTTCCACTTTTTAGCTCACGTGTATAAATTTCCTACTATTTAGTTCATGTTCACTAGTTTTCCACTGTTTAGCTTACATTTACTAATTTTTCACTGTTTAGCTCATGCACATTATTTTTTTTTCATTGGAGGTTTAATGACCACCGTGAGCATCTCAATGGGCTATAAGCAGTCGCCCGTCTCTAATTTAGGGTCACTGGTTCCAGCGAAGGGAGAGAACCAGTGACGTAAGACAAACACATCATCCATGCCTCACCGGGATTCGAACCCGAACTTTTTCTGACAAATGATCAGAGGCCATCGCTTAGACCAGTGCACCACCGGGGCCGGCCTTTAATTTTCCACTTTTCAGCTCAATTTCCTACTGTTTAGACGATGTTTACTAATTTTCCCCTGTTCAGCTCACGTTTACTAATTTTTCTCTGATTGGCTCCAGTGTATAAATTTCCTACTGTTTAGCTCATGTTTACTAGTGTTCTAGTGTTTAGCTTACATATACTAATTTTTCACTGTTTAGGTCATGCTCATTAATTTTCCACTTTTTAGCCTACTTGTAAAAATTCCCTACTGTTTAGCTGATGTTTACTAATTTTCCACTGTTTAGCTCACGTTTACTAATTGTTCGCTGTTTAGCTCCATGGTACAAATTTCCTACTGTTAACTCATGTTTACTAGTTTTCTAGTGTTTAGCTTACATATACTAAGTTTTCACTGTTTAGGTCATGCTCATTAATTTTCCAATTTTTAGCTCACGTGTATAAATTTCCTACTGTTTGGCTCAAGTTTACTAATCTTCCACTGTTTGGCTTACGTTTACTAATTTTTCACTGTTTTTCTCATGCTCATTAACTTTCTACTCTTTAGCTCTCGTGTATAAATTTCCTACTGTTTGGCTTAAACTTACTAATCTTCCACCGGTTAGCTTACGTTTACTAATTTTTCACTGTTTAGCTCATGCTCATTAATTTTCTACCTTTTAGCTCACGTGTACAAATTTCCTAGTGTTTAGCTCATATTTACTAAATTTCCACTGTTTAGCTCATGTTTACTAATTTTCCACTGTTTCACTCACGTTCAGTTTCTCTACTGTTAGCCCGCGTTTACTAATTTTCCACTGTTTAGTTCATGTTTCTCTTAAATTTTAGTGAATGCCGGTTGCTTCGACTAGCGTTTCGAAGTAGGGCGATACTATGAACTGATTTTGACAATAAAAAAGCAGATGGTGTTTACAATTTCTGAAATTTAAAATTAAAAAAATAAATAAAGCTATTAAAAAATTCTTTCTTATTTATTTTTAATCATTACGCAATGATTTATTTTTTAGATTTTTTACGAGTATATATTCTATAACTTTAGGGATTTGATTTTAAATAAACAAAATAGTTTAGCAGAAAAAACCTCACATATATATGTACAAAATCAGGAAAAACATAAGTATATTTTACATTTTAATTTGTAAATTTTTTTGTTTTTATTTTATTGCAAATTCAATCCTTAAATCTATTCATTGGGTACTGAGCGTTTTTCAAGTGGTTTGATAAATCTATGTTCGCGTTTCAGTACTTTTAATGGAGTGATTTGTGGGGAAAATGCGAACAGAGATAAATGAATTTAAAGATTTCATTCTCAAAAAAATTTTGTATAACCACAATCAGTTTCCTTTATGATTTTTTTGTGCATTCATAACACACATACCTACACGTGTACAGCTACTACAGTGAGTCTTGATCACATTGCCCACTCAATCTCAGTTTTTAATCTACTACTAATTACAGCATCACATCAGCTTGGGTGACGAGCAAAATCTGAAGAATTGAAAATAATGTCTAAAACAATTGTAAAATAAGTGTCGTCAAAAATACTTTGTTCATGCTTTTTTTGCACCATAAAAACATTCTGAAGGAGAACACTAATGCATAAAATAATTATTGTGTCTGCATACATACATTTGCCTATTTCACGATTTTTGCCTCTTTATCCAAACGGGAAGATTCCTGAGGATTGGAACAATGCTACAATGATCCTGCTACATAAAAAAGGTGACATTGAGGATCTCAGGAACTACAGACCTATCAGCCTCCTATCAGTGGTTTATAAAATCTTCACTAAAGTTCTTTCACACCGCTTGAAGGTAACACTGGACATGGGCTCAACCGAGAGAACAAGCTGGATTCAGGAGTGGCTACAGCACAATAGATCATATCCACGTACTGAGAGAACTAATTGAAAGAGTGAGGGAATATGAACTTCCATTGTGCATGGCTTTTATCGATTATGAAAAAGCCTTTGATTCGGTGAAACCATCAGCAGTTACCACGGCTCTGAAATCCTGCGGTATTGAAGATGCATACATTGGAATATTATTAATAACATCTATGAAAATGGAGAGTGTGCAAACGCCATTCGGCTCGTGTTCGCAGTACGACACACATGCAGAAGATCGGTACATAGTGCTATCAACAAAAAGGTGACACCATATCTCCGAAGCTCTTTAATGCCACATTGGAAAATGTCTTATCAATCACTGGAACTGGATCTCCCGAAAAACAAAGGCCAGATAAAGATTAATGGAGACTATCTACGCCCGCTTCGTTGTTGCTGATGACGTAGTCATTACCGCCCGTTTGCAACTACCCCATCAGAGCTGCAGAGTATGATCCAGGAACTTGCTGACAAGAGTAAAGAAGTGGGATCTAAAAATGAACTTTCAGAAGACAAAAGTGATGTGGTCAATGCTTTGTACAAGAAATGAAGATTTATCGATTGTCCATGGAGAACATACTGGAGATAACAGATACGTATGTCATTATCTATGGACAGCAGATATCAAGTGAGGGTCACTATGACTGGCCAACGAAATTAATCGATGTTCTGCTACCTCATGTTCGCAAACTTGCTGTCTGGAGAGCTTTTGGAAGACAACAGCATAATTTTCAAGAGCAATATGCCATTATGTCTTGAAAAGAAAAGTGTTTGATCAATGCATCCTTCCAGTGCTTACGTATGGTGCAGAGACGTGGATCCCATTGAACTAAAAGTGTGGACATGCTTTGGGGAGGAGTCTTGCTGCAGCCAACTCCAATAAAGCAAGGACACCCTCATCCGCTTGCACTGACAGAGAATGGGATAAATTACCCCAACAGCTGCGTGTTGATGCAAAAATGACAAGAGTGGAAGACATCATGATCATGAGTGGCCATATCCCGTGGCAAATTGACATACTTACGCCAGAAGGACACGACCATAGATGGACAGGTAATTGCATTTTCACGTTTGGATTCTGCACAGGAAATGGACCCAGAAAAAGGCCTTCTGGGAGATGGGTGGATAAAGTGTCTTTCTTGTAAATATGTCCTGGCAGTGACATGGAGGAGACTGGCACAAGACAGACCGTTGTGGAGGAAACTTGGGAGATCCGTCCTTCGTCCAGCAGTGGATTGATAATGGTTGACAATGATGATGATGATGATCCAAAACCAGTTGTCACCTAAATAGGAATGGTGGGGGAAATAAGCAGCTACATTTAAATTAATTAATGAGGAAGGGTTGTAGATATTTTCAGATATTTAGGTAAGAGAGAAGAAAAAAACACAAAAACCTGAAATTGTGTTATGCAAAACTGAAGGTTCATGTACGAGGCAAAGTCATGGGTTAGCGAGCAGGAGGAAAAAGTAAATATAGTAGTGATGCATATTTCTTTTGAAATGTCATATTTATTCTGTGAGATTTAACGGTCAACACCATCCCTGAAGTTTGCCTGTGTCATTTCAACAAATGATTTTTTTATGTAATACACAAATCACATATTTTCGAATAAGTGATGACCTATCTTATTATGCTTTTTTTAGATTGATAAATTGAATGCATACCATTTCATAATACCACGCATATTTGACACACAACAAACATGCGGAAAATCTTTATTCTTTGCAAAACAAGTGAGGCATGTTGTGTGTCAAAGAAACGTAAACATTAAAGACGGCGTGGCATTTCCAGGGACATCTCAGTAGTAAAAATATTTTTACTCGTGGTTTATGCTTCCGATCACCTTAAAATCTCTTTACAATATACTAGAGGTCCCAAAGTATATTTTAGGGTAAAAGTTAGAAAATCGATATTTATTTTTTGTGAAATGAAGGGTACCGAGTCCCTTAACTACCTCCGGATCTTCTGTGGCGAATGACCACCGTGATAAGGCTTATTTCGTGTAAATTTCTGTTTCTTCTCGTAAAGACAGTTCTGCCAACGCGATATGAATTTTTCTCTTTGAAATCATATCTTAAAATCTTTTTGCATCGGATACCTGCCATAATGAGAAACATTTACGTAAACTTTTTCTCCTTGTGGTGCACATTTTTGTTCTAAGGGCGTGTGTATGCGATCATCGTATCTCTAGTTTAAAAAGTCTAACTAAAGAAATTATTTTTTCAGCAATACAGCGGAAAGCGTTCCCAATGAAAAATATATTGCGTGCAATTACTATTTCCACTAAAACATAGTTTTTCGCTTGGTGGCGAAAATGCGTATGCCACCCCGGTGGCGCAGTTGTCTAAGCGCTGGCTTATGACTTTTCGTCCGTGTTGGGTTCGGGTTCGAATCCCGTTGAGGCATGTATTTTGTGTTTGTCTTACGGCACTATCTCTCTTCCTTACCTGAAACCAGTGACCCTAAATTACGGACGGGTGACCTTTTATAGCCCACTGAGTTGTTCACGGTGGTCATTAAACCTTAAATAAAAAAAATAGAAAGAACATGCATATTTCTACTGGAGACCATGTACCGCCTTCTGAAGAGCTGGCTGTGGCAATTGCATTTTCACTGAGCTTCATTCTCTGTTTTATGCTCATATTTTATTTGCTCAAATGCTGCTGATTGCCCGGTTTAAAACAACAAGAAATAACTCGAAATATTTGTAGCTGTAAAGTTAAGAACTTTTGCATAAAGAGTGCTTATTACACCAGAGAAGTCAGTTCCATCATTGTTTCTATTTCCGACAAAATCTCAACACGAATTCATTTGATTGGACAGCGCCAACGGAAACCATTTTTCAACCAGAACGGTAAAATCCTTTTATTTTTTCTTGCGCACTCAAAATTTCAATTCGTTTATTTAAATTATCGCATCGCTGTCTTGATTTCTGTCACAATGGAAAATTAAAGTTGGATACTTTTTTTCTTGCTTCTATTAATCAAACGTTTTCATTTTTTTGCTCTTGTTTTCTACTGAAATAGAAATGTCACACAAATTTCATTCTGCTCAGGGGCATTTTTCCACAAGCTTATTATTCACATTTGACTCTAGAGAATCAGCAGAATTAAACAATCACTTGCTTTTCATTTCCCGAGTAAAATACAGATTTAATTCGTTTGGCTAAATAATATTTACATTCGCTGTAGCTTTCAATCATAATGCATTTCTTTCGTTTGCGGCGATTTATTCGGTTTATCTTTTAAATGCACGAATTCAAATCTTGCTTTTTTTAAAACATAGAACCGATATAATTTGCATTTCGTTTTCTATTCAGTAATGGATTTAATGCATTTATTAGAATCTTCATTGACAACTGCCATTTTCTATGGGAATGGACAACAACAGGCTGTGCTGAAAAAATTAATTATTTGACTAAAGGCACGTATCAAATTCTTGTTCCTATGTGAGTGCAAGAGGGATATTTTGGCACAGGATTTAATGATTTGGCAAATTGTCACACCAAACTCTCGGTGCGAAATAATCACAGTTATTGTATTTTTTGAGAAATAAGCTTCGTCAATCAGCAGTTCAATCCTCTTTGCTGAACAACTGCAGAAAAAATGGCGTAAAGGCCTTTACAACTAAAATCATAAGAAATACCCCAAAATAGTAAAACTATACTAGTAATCCGATTTATTGGTGCAGGAATATATAAATAAACATTTCCAAGCTTTCACACATCGACCAGAGGCTTTCTCAAGGAAATTATCTGGTTGATGTGCGAAAGTTTGGAAATGTTTATTTATACACTATCTACCAACAAGCAATTGGACTCCTGTGATAGCATAGGAAAACGCAGTTTATTCACCTTCAATAGTTGGTGGAGCCTCCACGAGCGGCGATTACAGCTGCGACCTTCCGAGGCATACTCTCAACCAGGCGTTGTACGACGGTTAGCGGTATTTTCTTCCACTCGGCTTGGAGAAAACAGGTCAGTTCCTACACCGATTTCGGACGGTGGAGGCAACCCTTAAGTCGACGCTCCAACTCATCCCAGAGGTGCTTGATAGAGTTAAGGTCCGGGATCTGCGCAAGCTAGTCCATTCCATTAACCCTTATGTCCCCATACCAAGCCATGGTGGACCTCGCAACATGACAGGTGGCATTGTCATCCTGAAAGTAATATGGGTCCACCCCATAAAACTGCCACAACGTAGGAAGCGCATGATCATCCAAAATGGTGCAGTAGGTCTCGGCGTCGAGTCTACCAGGAATTGAGACCAACGGTATCGTGCCATACCAGGAGAAACACCCCCATAGCATAATTCCACCGCCGCCAAACTTCACAGTTGGCACAATACATTCCGCCGACGCCAAACCCAGACCCTGCCGTCAGAACGGTAGAGGGTGAACCTTGATTCGTCGCTCCAGAGAACCTATTTCCGCTGTTCAAAGGTCCACTGTCGACGTTCTTTGCACCACATTAGCCGAGAAGCGCTCTTGGACTTGGTGATCAAAGGCTTGTGGGCGGCAGCACGTTCATGACAACCAAGCATATGGGCTTCCTTACGGATGGTATTCATCGAAAGAACACTCCCGGATGCCTGTTAATACTCCTCGCGGATGTGGCCAATCGATTTGGTGCAGTCTTTTGGAATTTCTCTGGTCAGCACCCGTCGGTCTCTAACTCCCAGTTTTGTGGGTCTGCCGGGTCGGGGCACATTCCGACAGTCACCTCTCATCTTCCACTTGCCAATCACGTAGGCCACTGTCGATTTTGGGTACTTCAACTCGCTGGATATGCCACGTATGGATCGGCCATTTCTGTGATAACCGACGATTACAGCTTTCTCGAAATCAGAGAGCTCCTAACTGCGTGTCATCTTGCATGCGACTGGTAGCGTTGTTGTTTCCCATACGATATTTAACGGCGGCGGCAGTGACGTGTATCAGGACCGCAGATATCGTCAATTGCAGGGGTGTCCAATTACTTGTTGGTAGATAGTGTATATTCCTACGCCAGTAAAACAAATTACTATAATAGTATGGTTTTACTATTTTCTACTTAATTGGTGTATAGTTCCTCGTTATTAAAAATACCTCAGTTCATAGCTTCAGGATGTTTCCAAAATTTTCATATTGATTTATTATATTGATGAAGTTTTCAGGTTACGTATGAGAGCAAAAGCAGCAGTTTGTCAACGCATGTGTTCAATACGAAAATTCTGATAAATCTGTGTAGCTTTCCAAGATGTTTTACATAACAAGCATTTGAAGAAAGCGAAGTCTGCTAAAGCGGTTCCTACTTAGTTCCTCCTCTGAAAGGAGAACGAATAAAATACCAACATAAGATATGAAAATGGCTTTAGAGTTATTATCGAATGTCTACAAAAATCTCGAATTCTTGACATCAGATATTCGAATTTATTGGTTTCATTTTTCTCGTCGCGATAGGCAACATAGAAGAAATTTACGTGAGATAGAAGTGTAACATATTTTTTCTTATTAAGGACCCGCTGCATGGTTGAAGGAACTTAAAATATGGGTTTGAAATTGTCGAAAAAAGAGCTAGTTTTTTATTTTGTGAAGAAACAGATGGATATAAACAGATGATATGAATTATTTATATATGTATAAGAAAGGATACCGACAATGAATGGGTTTTTTCGTATCAGCGTCTACCTAAATAAATTCTACAGAACGTAATTTTAAGAAAACGAATACAGAAGTCATACTGAGAGAGCATAAAATAATTTTGACAAATGCAAAATGCACAAAATGTTATGACTCAGAAAGAACAAAACTTGTGCGATTTTGTACGTACATGTTCTTCAGGAAGTTTTAAGCCTAAATAGGCAGTTCAGCGTTTTTTTTTTTTTTTCAGAGTTAAATGTAACATTTTTAAAATCGAAAAAGCATGTAAATGCCGGAAGCTATACGTCGATATTTTTTTGGTGTTGCATTATCGATGCGAATGTTTCAGATTAGGATTTTGATTTTTAAACCCATGTTACATTTACTGCTTTCTTACTTTAAAACAATTTACTGCTTTCTTACTTTTAACGTATGTTTCAATAAAACGCTTGAATCTTAGGCATCTTTACAAAGCGTGTTTCGTGGTTACTAACATATATTTTATTTTTAACCATAAATAATTTTTGCATAATTATATCAGGTGCCTTTAAAAATCATTTGGAAGTTACATTTTATTTTTAGCACGAAGCAAATGAGAAATAAAGACTAATTCCGAAAGGAGAAAGTTTTCGAACAGAAAACTTCTGATCCAAGAGTTTCTTGTTTAAGGCCTCAGAGGACGTGCAGGAAGGCGGCCTACAGCCAAGTCAGAGTGCATATTTGGCCAAAGAAAACATATTGCTAAAATTTGTCTCATATATATCTACTTGTGTCTCAACTTACTAGTGATCTGTCATCTACTTTTGGAAGGAATTATCAATAATTTTGGAAAACTATTTGTTTTATGACGTATCATCATCATCATCATTGTCAACCATTATCAATCCACTGCTGGACGAAGGTCTCCCCAAGTTTCCTCCACAACGGTCTGTCTTGTGCCAGTCTCCTCCATGTCACTCCCGCATACTTTCGAATTTCATCCACCCATCTTCCATGTGGTCTTCTTCTGGGTCTTTTCCTGTCCCTTGGAATCCAATCTAAAATTTCGGCTGTCCATCGATGGTCTGTCCTTCTGGCAGTATGTCCAGCCCATTGCCATTTCAGGGATTTAACTCTGATCATGATGTCTTCCACTCTTGTCATTTTTCGGATCCACGTGTTCCTCTTCTTATCTCTCCTGGTTACACCAAGCATGCACCTCTCCATGCCTCTTTGAGTTGTCTGCAGCCTTTGTATGTCTCTTTTAGTTAAGGTCCACGTCTCTGCACCATACGTAAGCACTGGAAGGATGCATTGATTAAACACTTTCATACCCTTCATTAACTTTCATTTTCAGTTGTCTTTATGTAAATTTTGAGTTTGTTCTCGTTTAGCGTTTTACCCTTAACGTTAATTTTTCGCACTCACTGAATGTTACCTGGCAATAGTCTTGACATCAAGGATGAATGACGTGAGCATGACTGACAAGCAAGATCGCTACATATATTAGGTTGTCCATAATGAAATGTCCGATTTGTACACTGTTCGTCAATCACACATATCTCAGCTCAAATAAAATATGATTAATCGAAGTAAGAACTATTCGATTCAACACATTTTTGCCAACGAGAAACAAGGTTATGTATTCCGGTAGCATAAAAATCAGTTCTGGAAGCGACTAAAGCTTGAAAGGTGTTTTGAGCATCAACTTGGTTGCGAAAAATTTTCCCCTGCAGAAATTGGTTCAGATGCTTTAAAAAATGGTAGTCGGTTGGCGAAAGATCTGATGAATATGGTGGATGAGATAGTTCAACTTTTGCAGAGTGATACGCGCGACGTACGGTCTCGCGTTGTCGTGCAGAAGTATTGAGCCCTTTCTGTTGACTAATGAAGGGCAAATGCATTGTAGTTTGGGGTGCATTTCGTCGATTTCCTGACAATACTTTGCCGCGGTAATCGTTTCGCCCGCATTCAGGAAGCTGTACTGGGTTAAACCGGTTGAAGACCACCAAACAGTCACCATAACCTTCTGTTTATGGATTTTGCTTTGGGGAAGAGTTGAGGAGCTTCGTCGTGGTACAACCACGACGCGGAACGTCGACGATTGTCGTAAAGGATCCACATTTCTTCACATGTCACGACGCGATCGAGAAAGGATCGGTTTTGTTGCACAAAAAAAGCCCCGACGAGACTTCCAAACGACGATTTTGTTGATTTTCGTTCAATTCATGTGGCACCCATTTGCCGAGCTTCTTGGACTTTCCAATTTGGTTGAGGTGCACAGAAAAAAGCTGATTTGCTTACACCCAGTTCTCCCGCAAGCTCACGAAGTGTTGTATGGGGATCTGCTTCAACGAGCGCCTTTAATGCGTAATGCGTCGTCATCGATGACGGTACTCGGTCGTCCACACTCTTCATTGTCGAGGTTCGTGTCGGCAGCCTTGAATTTTGCGAACCATGTTCGCACCGTACGCTCGTTAGTTGCATCCTCCCCAAAGGCACCAACAATGTTTCGCGTCGCTTGCGCTGCGTTGTGGCCCATTTTGAACTCGTAGAGGAAAACCGCCCGAAAATCACGGTTATTCATCTTTCATTTAAACGGAAATATAGAGTTTGAAATAATGTGTACTAATAAAGTGAAACAAAAGGTTACAAGCTACAGATTTCGAGCTTTCCAATGATATACATTGTATTACACCTGCATACATATTCACTGTATTCAACACACCACATTGTCAAAACACGAGAGATCAAAAATTGAACATTTCGTTGTGGACAACCTAATACAATGTGTTAAGCTAGCAGCTGTACGTGGTACGTTAGCAGTAGTCGCGGAAACTGTCTTAATCTGAAAGCGATATTTTTCATGCGATAGTGTCTGTCGATCTGTGTGTTCGTGGCAGCTGTCTTACATTGAAACGATCTGTTCTTGAAATTTGCGTGTCCGAGTAATGTCATAACCCAACTAAATTATTACTGTTGATAAGAATAATTTCTTCATGATTATTAGATATCGGGTGAAGTGCTTGTGAGCTGTTGACGGAATAAAATAAGAAGTGTAAATATAACATTTATTGAATTTTTCTGAGTAACTCCTGTTTTCACTTCAAGTGAGTGATTAAGAAGAATAGACTTTAACGTAGTGTTCTCTAAGCTACAAATATCATCATCATCATCATCATCATTTTCAACCATTATCAATCCACTGCTGGACGAAGGTCTCTCCAAGTCTCTTCCACAACGGTCTGTCTTGTGCCAGTCTCCTCCATGTTACTCCCGCATACTTTCGAATTTCATCCACCCATCTTCCATGTGGTCTTCTTCTGGGTCTTTTCCTGTCCCTTGGTATCCAATCTAAAATTTCGGCTGTCCATCGATGATCTGTCCTTCTGGTAGTATGTCCAGCCCATTGCCATTTTAGGGATTTTACTCTGATCATTATGTCTTCCACTCTTGTCATTTTTCTGATCCACGAGTTCCTCTTCTTCTCTCTCCTGATTACACCAAGCATGCACCTCTCCATGCTACTTTGAGTTGTATGCAGCCTTTGTATGTCTCTTTTAGTTAAGGTCCACGTCTCTGCACCATACGTAAGCATTGGAAGGATGCATTGATCAAACACCTTCCTTTTAAGACATAATGGCATATTGCTCTTGAAAATTATGCTGTTTCTTCCAAAAGCTCTCCAGGAAAGTTTTGTACGCCGATTAATTTCTTCATCAATGTGACCTTCACTTGATATCTGCTTTCCAAGATAAACGTATGTGTCTGTTATCTCCAGCTTTACTCCATCAATCGATACATCTTCATTTCTTGTAAAAGCATTGAACATCACTTTTGTCTTCTGAAAGTTCATTTTTAATCCCACTTCTTTACTCATGTCAGCAAGTTCCTGGATCATAATCTGCAGCTCTTTTGGGGTAGTTGCAAAAATGACTACGTCATCAGCAAAAACGAAGGTGAGTTAGATAATCTCCATTAATCTTTATCCCTTTGTTCTCTCAGTTCAGTGATTGAAAGACATTTTCCAATGTGGCATTAAAGAGCTTGGGAGATACGGTGTCACCTTGTCTCACTCCCTTTCCAATTTTTATGTGTGCTGTATTCTTAAACAGCCGAATCTTTGCACTTGCGTTTTCATAGATGTTATAAGCTACACATATACACGTTTTAAACATTGAAGAACACTACAGTGTCTTTTACCCGTATCCAATCCAAATAGCGAAATGCTGAAATTCTGACTTAAACAGTCTTTATTTACAATTGTACCTATCCAGCCGATTTCTTAATTACGATGAGGAAAATTATGCCGATACATTGTGATAAGGGTACCGCAAGAGGAAATGATTACTTATTATCTTTTTGTGTTTTACGCTTTCCAACCGTAGGTTGAAGAAGCGTATATGATCCAGCTTTGTAAGTCTGTCTGTCCGTCCGCACGATAACTCGCGTAAAAAGGGTTCGGTTTCAATGAAAGTTTAGAATGTGGTAGGGGACAACCTGGGAACGAACCCTGTTGAAAATGGGCGAAATGAGGACAAAGGTCAGGACATAGGAACGGGATCAATTTCGTTGCCCTTATGCATCATAACTTGCATAAAAATGCTTCGATTTCGATTCAAATTTAGTATGTGGTAGGAGACAACCTGGGGACGAACCCTATTGAAAATTGGACAAATGGGGTCAAAGGTCAGAACATAGGAGCGGGGTCTATTCCATCGCTCTTATGAATTATAACTTATGTAAAAATGCATTGATTTAGATAAAACTTTATCATGTTGTTCCGGAAGTATACTTAATCGGTTCTGTTGAATATCATCGAAATGGGGTCAAACGTCAGGGCATAGGAGCAATATTTATTCTACAGCCATTATCCTCAAAACTTGAGTAATGATTTCTGGTACGTTGGAAAGCGTATCATAATCAATGCAGTGCATGATTTTACCAATTTGTTATTTTTATTGGAGCAATAACGTTTTCGTGTAATAAGGTAGCTCTTTATTTTCCTTTAATTTATACTCTTGGCTTTTATTTTCAGTATACCATGCTTCAAGCAAGCAGGTTAAATATTCATGCTTCGTTGATATATATTCTAACGAGATCTCTTTAATCTTTCAGCTAATCAATGATGAAACGAAATGAAAATAGGTAACTCACTTATAATAATCTTTCAGCTAATCATTGATAAAATCAAATAAAAATTGATAACTAACTTATAATATAACAATGCAAGATTTGCTCAGAGAAATTGGTTTTCGAGAATTGGAAAAAACGCAATCCACACCTCAACGTAATCCTGATTTTCTATAGGCGTGTTCTTCACCTTTCATCTGCTTCGCTCAGATAAATGGGAATGCAAGGAACATTTATTTTACTGAAAACCAGTAATTAGATAACACTATTTTTTGCGAGATAAATTTTACAACTCTCTCTCACTCTGTCTCTGTATCTATTGCATTAAATTACTTCGTCTTTTGGCACTCTTATTTCACTTGCACACAAAATAATTGCACCCTGTTCCTAAATCCTGCAAGCAAAAAGAACGGAGGATGAGAGGACAGGCCGGGTGCATTTTGCTTAAAAGAATAATAGCCCTTTGTTAAATACAACCGCTGCGAATTATTTTTCACGCGCCTAACAATAGCCTTCATTATGACCTCATATATTACGCGTTAGTAATTACAGAGGAAGGGGAATTTGTGATTCTAATTTATCTGCTGCCTAATCAGTTTATTCGAATTGTGTAATGATCTGCTGTTTTGCTTCATTAATTATTTCCCTTTCGTAAAGGTGAGATTTATACCTAGTTCTAACTCCTCACCAGTCCTCATGGGATAAGAAATAGCACGGAAGATGCGTCCATTATTGAGAGGTAGACCTTTATTTCTTTTGTACCTTGAAGAGAGAAAAAGGATATGTTCTAAGCTTGTCCTACGAAATGCGCGCTGCGATATGATTTTTCGAAATTTTTCTCAAACACATTTTCATTAGGCACGATTCAGCTTTTCAGACAACTACGAGTATACACCATATGCATTGAGGAATATATTTACAATATCTTTCTTTATTTTTATGAAACGCACTTCCTTTTACTTTACGCTAAGGTATAATTTCCAGCTTGTTTAAATTTCTTATTAAAAACAGTAATGGGTGTCAGAATATCTGAATTCAGTTTCAAAAAACATTTACATTTCCTATTTCCTTGATTACATCGGAATTCATTTTGGACACTGAGAAACCACACCAAGCATTAAAATCTTAAATAAATAAATAAATAAATAAATAAAGGAAAAAGAAAAACTCCAATGATAACCACTCTCAACAACAGTGCGTGCCGAGAAATTTTATTTCATGAGGAAAAGGTGTTATGAAATGTTCTTTTTTTATACACAACTAGATGTGTAATTAATATAGAGGAGCCGTACACCACAAAAAATCAATCATAACACATCTACTGTAGTTCTCAAAACAGTATAACAAAACTAATGATCCGAATTTCTTCGCGTAGAATAAAAATCAAAGTTTCCAAGCTTTCGCACATCAACCAGATGGCTTTTTCAAGGAAGGTAGACAGTAAGCTGTCTACCTTCCTACTTTCCTTGAAAATGCCACCTGGTTGATTGAAGGTAGGCAGCAAACTTTCTATCTTCCTACATTCCTTGAAAAAGCCATCTGGTTGAGCCATCTGGTGGATTGAAGGTAGATGGCAAACTATCTACTTTCCTACCTTCCTTGAAAAAGCCATCTGGTTGATGTGCGATAGCTTGGAAATTTTGATCTCTATTCTACGTCAACAAACTAATTAGGATCATTAGTATGGTTATACTATTTTGAAAACTAGATGAATTATGATTGCCTTTTAAAAATGTATGCAACATTCGCGCAAAAACCTTCAAATAAGTTTTGCTGGAAATTATTATTAATATTCTTATTACCTACATTCGTATCACTACATAATGGTTGATCACTTATATTTTGCTATTTGTTTGTGAAGAAAACAATAATACTACACGACTTACTGTTAAATGGTTAAAATATACAAGTAATTCTAGAACGAAATAAAAATTTACCTTCTAGTGAAACATCCTTCATTTGCATAATGACACTTTTTTTCATTGTGCAGTAAGACTAAAAATCTCCGACGCCGATGACACTCATTTCCTTAAATATATTTTTACTTGATTCAGCACTTATGTTACTTCTACTTACAATTACTTAAATCATACATCCAGACTTCTGTTTTTTTTTTTTTGCTAGCTCATCTAAATCTTCAACTTTCGGTGTGTATTCTCGATTAATGTGAAGCAAGGCTAACCCATTAAGTTTCAGTTCTGATATGGTACTACGTAGATATGATTTTTTTTTTTTTTGATTGGAGGTTTTAACGACCACCGTGAGCAACTTAATGGGCTATAAGCAGTCGCCCGTCCCTAATTTAGGGGCACTGGTTCCAGGGAAGGGAGAGAACCAGTGCCGTAAGACAAACACAACATCCATGCCTCACCGGGATTCGAACACGGACCCCGTTCGGACGAATGATCAGAGGCCATCGCTTAGAGCACTGCGCCACCGGGGCGGCAGATATGATTTTAAGAGACGTAGTTTTGAAACCTAACGCTCATTTTCTGCAGTTGTCACTGGTAGAATACCTAGTATGTGAAACAATATTTTTATATTGGGAAACACCTCACTGTTGAACAGTTTTAAAGCACTTAATGCATATTTTGGCCAGTGCTCGTTTTCTTTCCTGACGATCCTGCGGTACCATAGTTTCAAATCTGCGATCGGTTCTTCTTGCGAGCCATTCAAGTCACCTGTGTAAAATGCAGTTAAAGTTTTAAAACCATCAATATCTTGAGAAGACGAAGGTTTGTTGGGAAAAGTGCCAGTAATCCTGATAAGACCGATTCGTGTGAGACAAATCTATTTCTCAAAGCATAAACATGTCTAAAAATGGTACATAAACTGAAATCTTGTAATAGTCTTCTGGGTTTTCTGTGTTTATGTTACAGCGTTGGTTTTGTTTTGACGTGATTCTTGGTATTTTAATCAAAACTTGCTTTTCAGCGTGCTTTAGGGCAACCTGAAATAAGTCATGGAACTCAAATTTGGCTTTGCCTTGTCTCCAAAGACACTTTCATTGTAGCCATGTATTTGATTTTCTTACAATGGGTGATCCTAGTACTTGGCTTCTTGCGGCTTTGGGGGTTATCCCCCTTCCCTCCCTTGGCACGCCGCTGCTCAACTCTATAACAAAATGATGCCGATGGCCCACAGACGGCGGAGTGATTTAAGCACTAACCTCCGACCCTTCGTCCGAGGAAACCTCGCTATAGTTCCGAATTGGGCATGGGTGGCGCGACTGCCCTCCACTCTGGCCCTCTCCCTTCCCTGGAACCATTAACCCCAGAATGTAATTCTCATTACTTATGTGTCTTAGAGTTGCTTATAGTAGTCGTTAAACTCCGAAGCTAAAAAAAAAAAAAAGATAATGCTAAGTTAACTTTACTCTCTTTAAATATTTGAGTTTCTTGATCTGCCATTGAATAGTGTACGATTTTTAGCACGCCTGTGCACAGAATGTGTCTGCCCCTATTTGTCCGAATTTGAAAGTTCTTTTTGCATTGGAAAGCTCAAAATGTGAAACTGATGTTATAAAACGTTTTTGATTTTTCCGATGCATAGCTTTGCCGCAGAAAGCGGCAAATGCACACGACATGGGATATAATATAATTCAGAATACGTTGTATACTATATCAATGTTGAAAAAATAAATTCTTTTCCAGCCCAATTCCCCTTTTCACGAAGACTGCTTTTCATACAGTTTCTATCTCAAATAATTCTCATTTTCCCTGATAGATGGCGTTGATTTATATTGAAGTTTTTCCCGATGTCTTCCAATAAAAAAAACAAATTGAATGGACTGAGCGTCTTATTTAAAAAAAATACATCTGTTAGCTTTCATCGTGAAAAATATTTTGCATAAAATTTTGTATTTTTCATTACAAATATATTTGTTTCTTGTTCATATTTCTGTTTGCAATTCATTTACAGCCGTTGTAAGATCTTATTAGGTCTAAGGTTTGTACGGCTGTAATAATGGGTTTAAGCTGTAAGAGTTGCAGCTGTAGCCTTACGTTAAATACTCAGCTACGAACTTATCTTTGAACTTGTGAACCAAGATTTTGGGTATTAGTAAACAAAGAAATCACTAACGGTAATGGATCAACTGAAACTACTTACATGATTCCACGTTTCTTGTCATCAATGGCACTTCAGAAGAGGTAGATCAACTCTTGCTGGCTTCAGTTCGTATAATATTCACAATACATGCGTTTCTAACATACTGAGGCATCAAATGCAAAATACACACGCTCATAATCTGTCTCTATTAAATGCATAAACAACTATCAAATCGTTCTCGCAAATGCATACTTACTACATTTATTGTTGGCGTTACACTGACCGCTGACCCACTGTCAGTGCTGACAAACATAGAAAGCTCTTCGGGGGAAATAATGGGGTCGTTAAGTCCGAAACGTTTAACGAGAAGAAAAATTTACACGAAACACAGAAACTCAAAAGAAAGGTTAAATTAGAGACATACATCACACCGTATGTCTCTAATTTAACCTTTGTTCCGTTATATATACCTCATATAACGGAACAAATTTTATGCAAATTTTCTATTGAAAATAATGCGCGATTTTACAACTAAAGGCGCAAATGTTTGTTGTATTTTTCTCGATATTCCTTCTTCTAAAGGTCCAATTTGAAACATTCTTTTACATTGGATATCATTCACTGCCGTGAACGTTTTGAACACCCAGGTCCCATCCGGGATACGAACCTGGACACAACTTAGGCAATTGTTCAGGAGCAAGAGGCTCACACCGCTCTGCCACCCACATGATCCATTTATTTTTTCAAAGATAAGGAAGTCTGAATCATTTTGACTCAGCGGAATACCTGCGAGTTAATGATATTGCATCAGTTGCTGATACAGGACGCCCAGGTCCTCAGAGGCTTTGACTAACCACATTCGGAGATAGGAACGATAGGCTATAATTGCTTCATCCTTGATTTCACATTTCAAGTATTTCTTCAGTATGGATCGCCAGGAGTTTTTTTTTAAATTTCTTTTTTTTTTTTTTTTTTTGAGAAACGTCCTTGACATCAAAATTGTGTGTCTTACAAGATATAATTCCAAAGGCCAAATTAAAAACAAGTTAGTAAAATCATGCAATGCATTGATTATGATACGCTTTCCAACATACCAGAAATCATTACTCAAGTTATGAGGATAATGGCTGTAGAACAAATCTCTCTCCTCTGACCCGACCTTTGACTCCATTTCGATGATATTCAACAGAACCGGTAAAGTATACTTCCGGAACAACATGAAAAGTTTTATCTCAATCGAAGCATTTTTACGAAGTTATAACGCATAAGAACAATGGAATGGATCCCGATCCTATGTCCTAACCTTTGACCCCATTTCACCCATTTTCAAATGGGTTCGTCCCCGGATGGTTCCCTATCACATACTAAACTTTCATCGAAATCGAACCATTTTTACTCAAGGTATGATGCATAAGGGCAAATATCAGGAACACCGAGCATCGCTCGGGTAAAGAGGGGATGAGGGCACAAAAAAATTTGTATTTTGATATGTTATTTCCAAGTATTGTATTGCTAAGTCTAAACCACCAAGATTAATAATGATATACAAATTAAAGACAAATCAATTTAGGATAAACATCAAAACAAAGATGAATGATAATTTTTAATTTGTGTTAGAGTAAGAACTTTTTTTTAACTGTTTTTATTTCCGAACATGAAACACCAAACAATAAATGTTAAATGGGGTTCTTAATCGAACCCCATGGTAACATTGGTTCTTCATCGCTGTCTATTTATTCGTCGCATTTGATCGAGGTTTTCTTCCGATATAGATTCATTGAGGGTTATAATAGATTCATTGAGGGTTATAATAACGTCGGACATTATTTGCATGCGCCTCGCCTTAGCTGCTCGGAATGATCTTTTTGTAGGCTGATCTTCCATTGGAAGGTCATGTGTTTCGAGACTGGAAAGTGATCGGAAACCACTGGCTCTTGAATATCCAAGCTGTTCCATATTTACTTCTTCTGCTTGTTCTTGTTCCAACACTGCGCATTCTTCTTATTAAAGTTGAAACGTGCACGTTTCGTAGGAGGCCAACCAGCCATATTTTTTACGTTGTTTTACCATCCACGTGACACTCTGTTAACAGCAATTAATGAAAAATGAACTAGTCATATTATAGCACAGCGGATAAGCTCGTCATCAAGTGACTATTCAAAAATGTAACAACAAAATGCTGTATTAAATTCAAATTTTGAAGGGAAAAACATGCGAAATCAGCTTTCCGCTGCTTATACTGTACTACGCATCAACTCTAAGCAACGGGCACAACTCACTTTTTGTTCTAGAAGAAAATAGAAGTAATGCCTGATACGCACACAACGCGTGACGTAATGAGGCAGATGACGTGACCGCGCGCCAACATCCCAATCGCGAGTCGATCGTGAGAGTGTGACGTCATACGATTTCTAAGAATGGGAAACATTAATAGGACGACGCCATGACACTAAAAATGTGGTAACTCGGGGTGGTTGTTTAACCCACTAAACGAATTTTTCGAAAGGCGAGACCAAGCTAAATTGATTTCTAGTACCAGAAAACGGTAGGTTAACAATTTTCATCAATTTTCAATAGGGTTCGTCCCCAGTCGTCCTCTACGACATACAAAAATTTCATCGAAATCTAACCATATTTACGCACGTTATGACGCATAAAGGCAATGGAATGCATCCCGCTCCTATGTCCTGACCTTTTACTGCCCTTCACCCACTTTAAATAGGGTAATTTCCCAAGTGGTCCCCTAGCACATACTAAACTTTCATTGAAATCGAACCATATTTACGCATGTTATGACGCATAAGGGCAATGGAATGGATCCCGCTCCTATGTCGTGACCTCTGACCCCCTTTGTCCCGTTTTCAATAGGGTTCGTCCCCAGGTAGTCCCCTACCACATGCTAAAATGTCATCGAAATCGAACCGGTTTTACGCGAGTTATAGAGCGGACAGACAGACAAGCTGACAAAGCTGGAGCATATACGCTTCTTCAACCTACGGTTGGAAAGCGTGAAAAAATAATACTAAAATGCATATGCACGTTCCTAAAAAAACCGCGCCATGAGTTTCGGTCGCATTCAAGGCTTTGGGCTTAAAAAAGCCAGCGGAAAAGTGTATGTGACTGCCTACTTTTTTTTTTTTTTTTTTGCATTGGAGGTTTAACGACCACCGTGAGCAACTCAATGGACTATAAGCAGTCGCCCGTCCCTAGAGAGAGAACCAGTGCCATAAGACAAACACAACATCCATGCGTCACCGGGATTCGAAACCCCTGACCCCTTTCGGACGAATAATCAGAGGCCACCGCTTACACCAGTGCTCCAGCCAACCGTAAGTTAATTTTAGTATGTGGTAGGGCTGACTGCCTATTGATTGCAGTCAAAAAGATTTTTTTTTTTTTTTGGAAAATATGCAACTTTGTTTTCCGTCACACACGAAAAAGTTTAATTTATATGCTTTGAAAGGATACTTAAGAGCACAAAATTGGTAACTTTCGAAACAAACTTCGTTAACTTGCTAACATGAAAATTGTCTCGTTATTCGCAATTTGTTTCGTCTGACAGTTTTTCTCTTAATCATCAAGTAAATGACTAAACCAGGAGATCCCTTAATTAACACCTTTAATTAGCTTGACCATGTATTTACCTTTCTGGATTTTTATGAAGATCAAAACCACCGGGGTCGCTGGATCATTTCAAAGGGAAGAGCGGGCGGGGGAGTAGAAGCTCACAAATTGAATCCGAAGGCTCTCCAATAATCTCTACATAAGCTTTTTCTTTCAGTTAAAAAGAAAAATAATTTCTAAACTTTTACTAAATGCGTAACCCTCGATTTATCGCAACCCATTGGGTTTGAACAAACGTGCTCTATGTAAACATCGATTCATACTTTGATATACCATTCGAGTCACATTATTGTGACCACCTCCTACTTTTGACGTCAAACGCGTGTAGACAATGAAAGAAAGCACGTGTCGTGGGCTGGCTTGGAGGTTATACAAGGTGTGCTGTAAGTCATCTGAAAACATTGGGCTGTGGGTGGCCTAGTGGGCAACGTTCATGGCTGCCGCTGAAAGGACCTCAGGTTCGATCCCAGGCAGGTGTGAACGCACGATCCACTAAATATCCACCGTGCGTCGGATGGGCACATTAAGCCGTCGGACCCCGGGTGCTGGCCCCCCGGTAATAAATAAGCGCCTCTTCCTCCCCCTTTCTACTTCGCTTCCGTGTCACTTTCCTATCGGGCACTCTAGCCCAAATCTCCTACCTTCCTCTTTCTAAGGGTTATTTAATACCTGAGGTCAGACACTCCCTTCCTAAAATCATCTACATATGATCATTGATCATCATCTGAAGACATGGGAGCCACAGGTGGCCTTGTGGTCAGCTTTCGTGACTGCCAAGAAGATAACCTCAGGTTCGATCCTGGGCAGGTGCGAACTTTCGAACAACAAAATACCCGCCGTGCGTAGGGTGGGCACGTTAAGCCGTCGGTCTCCGGGTACTGGCCCCCTGATAATAAATAAGAGCGTCTTTCTTCCCCTTTCTACCTCGCTTCCGTGTCACTTTCCTATCTGGCACTTTGCCTAAATCTCCTAGCTTCCTGTTTCTAAAGGTTGTTTCAGACCTATGGTCAGATGCTCCCTTCCTAAAATCCTCTACATATGATGTGATCTGAAAACATGGGCCGCGGGTGGCCTAGTGGGCAACGTTCGTGACTACCACGGAAAGGACCTCAGGTTCGATCCCAATCAGGTACGAACGCTCAATCCACTAAATACCCGCCGTGCGTCGGATGAGCACGTTAAGCCGTCGGACCCCGGTACTGGTCCCCCGGTAATAAATAAGGGCGTCTTCCTCCCCCTTTCTACTTCGCTTCCGTGCCACTTTCCTATCTGGCACTCTAGCCAAAATCTCCTAGCTTCCCATTTCTAAGGGTTGTTTAAGACCTGGGGTCAGAAACTTCCTTCCTAAAATCCTTTAGATCTGATCTGATCTGATCTGAAAACATGGGCTGCGGGTAGCCTTGTGGGCAACGTTCGTGACTGCCACGGAAAGGACCTCAGGATCGATCCCAATCAGGTACGAACGCTCGATCCACTAAATATCCGCCCTGTGTCGGATGGGCACGTTAAGCCGTCGGACCCCGGTACTGGCCCCCCGGTAAAAAATAAGGGTGTCTTCCTCCCCCTTTCTACTTCGCTTCCGTTTCACTTTCTTATCGGTCACTCTAGCCCTAATCTCCTAGCTTCCTATTTCGAAAGGTTGTTTAAGACCTAGGGTCAGACACTCCCTTCCTAATATCCTCTACATATGATGTGATCTGAAAGCATGGGCCGCGGGTGGCATAGCGGTTAACGTTCGTGACTGCCACGGAAAGGACCTCAGGATCGATCCCAATCAGGTACGAACGCTCGATCCACTAAATATCCGCCCTGTGTTGGATCGGCACGTTAAGCCGTCGGACCCCTGTACTGGCCCCAGGTAATAAATAAGGGTGTCTTCCTCCCGCTTTCTACTTCGCTTCCGTGTCACTTTCTTATCGGTCACTCTAGCCCAAATTTCCTAGCTTCTTATTTCTAAGGGTTGTTTAAGACCTGGGGTCAGACATTCCCTTCCTAAAATCCTCTACATATGATCATCTGAAAACATATCGCTCGTTGCTGTCATGGGTAAAAGGAGCGATTTATCAGATTTGTAAAAAGGTATGATTATCGGTTTTCGGGCCAAGGGTGGAAGTGTTTCTGAAACCGCGCAGTTTGTGAACTGTTTGCGTGCTGCTGTGGTTAAAGTGCATCGTGATTGGAGAAAGGGCACCATTGCGAATAAGCGTCGTGGAAACTGCTGAGCACCAGGTGCCATTGATGGGAGAGATGAACGTCGGCTTCGAAGATGCGCGAGGGCCGATTAACACGCTACAGCGGAGCAACACACTGGCCGACTGAAGCAGGGGACTACCGGAAGTGTGTCTAAAACGACAGTTCAGCAAACCCTGCTGCGTATGGGGCTCCGATGCAGACGGATGGTCACTGCACCTATGCTAACGAAGGTGCATCGGCAGAAAAGGCTTACGTTTGCACAGCACTGTGGGAATTGGGCTTCCGGTGATTGGGAAAGTATTACTTTCTCCGATGAGTCACGTTTTCTGTTTCATCGAACGGATGGACGTTGGCGTATAAGGCGAGAAACATCGGAGAACAAACACTCTTTAACCATTGCTGGCAGAAAACAAGCTGGTGGAGGCAGCGTTATGGTCTGGGGAATATTTTCGTGGAATTCCCTGGGTCCACCCGTACCTGTGGAAGGCACTATGAACTGAATTCGTTATGAATCCATCCTTGCAGACCAAGTACAACCATACATGCTGATTGTCTTCCCTGGGGCGGATGGGATCTTCCAACACGACAATGCGACGTGTCACACAGCAAGAAATGTCCAAGAGTGGTTGGAAGAGCACGATGAAGACTTCAAAGTACTTTCCTTGCCCCCTAATTCCCGAGACGTAAATCCAATTGAGCCTCTGTGAGACCACCTCGATCGTGTTGTTCGCTCTATGGATCCTCCACTGTGCACCCTCCAGCAGCTGTCAGATTCACTGCAGTCAACATGGCAACACATACCTGTGAATACCTTCAAGGCCTTATTGAGTAACTCCTAGCCCGTCTAGCTGCTGTCCGCGCTGCCCACGGTGGTTACTCTGGATATTAGCTGGTGGTCACAATATTGTGACTCGACCGTGTATACACTGTATTATTGCACCAACCGGCCTTTTCCAACACAAAACATACTTGATGTACCACCACTTGTAAGCTGTGTGTGAATTGTTTCCTGCTTTTTTCGGATCATGATTCAATTGTGGCGAACCTTCTGACTTAGAACATGGTATACGTTGCCTGGCGGCAGATGTGAACTGCTCCTTCCTAAAACATGCCACAATGAGGAAATCCTTGTAGACTGCCCCTACTTTAATAGAGAGGCACAGATGTCAGAAGAAGAGGAATGAGTCACAGAGTTTATATGGAATAACATTACTGCCTGAGTTTATTGCAATATCTTCGGTGTTTATCTACTACTATTTATAAAGGCTTAATAAATGACCCATGACCTTTCACTCATTAACCATATACTCCATTTGCGTACAGGGAAGCATCAGCGAAGAGTGCCTGCGGTAGGCCTGGTTACCTTAGACTCAATTGACTCTCTTCTTCTGATATCCGTCTTGTTCTCCTTGGCAGAAAAGAAGTACTTACGCTCTTTACCCCCTACGAACTGTCAATAAGATGACAAATGACTTGACACCTTTTTCCAGGGACATAACGCTACTTTTACCTCACATGATGCTCGGTGTCTTTAGTTTATCTTCTTGGCTCTGAAAATTAGTCTGCAATTGTTTACAAGCATCGTAATCAGAAACGAAAAACCGTTTTCCTATTGCTGTTGTTTTTTGCTGCTTGGAAAACAATGTCGAAAAGAACATTCCTTACAATAAAGAAATTTTAGATTTCAATGAAAACATTGAAATCCAAAACACAAATGAAAATAGATGATTTTTGAAAAAGGAACTAAGGTTTGTAAAACAATTTTGTGTAATGCTATTAATTTTCACTTAATAAAGTTATAGTAACCTAACACGATTATTTATTCACTGCATTATAATTGAAATGTTAATTTTGTCTTTCTACTATGCAAAGTAAAGTTTCTCATTTAATGCATACTAGAAGCTTTCGAGATCAAAACAGACATTCCGAACTACAGTGCGCACTAGGTACACAATATATAATTGCATGTTTTCTAACTAACATGTATTTAGTTTAATGCTAATAATGATTTTCGAGGAATCATAATTAATAATATTTGGGTTACTTAAAAATAATTGGAACATTTGATATAATGCCACCATGTAACGAAAAAAACGGCGGCGGTACATCAAGGATTGAATGTATTTATTTTAAATCAATGAGCAATCATTAAAAAATAAATAAATAAATGAAGAAAAAAAGGCAATGACAAATTTACATTTGACCAATATATGGTACCGACAGACGCGTAAAAAGACACCACTCATTTAAAGTGCATCCACCAAAAAACTCTGCACTATGTCTCAAATGGTAAAAACTTCTGTAGACATTTTCTTCGCAATTAATGTATTCCCAATGATTGAAATTTGCACATCGCTAAACATAATTTTGTATTATAGCTTAGTATACTTTACACACTATATTGACAAAAGTCACCGGACACCCCTTTAAAAGCAAATGAACGGATCCGCTGCGTTGTTAAGATGCGCGGTACAGCTAAAAAGGTTTTAAAAACAAGCCTGGAGCTGACCGCGATCATAACGCACTGTGAGGTTGAGGGAAAATGTCGCGGCGGGAGAGAACTGACTTTGAGAAAGGAAAGATTGTTGGGTGTTATATTAGTGGGCTGTCCATAAGAGAAAACGAGAGGCGTTTAAACATACCCAAGTCAACTGTTTTGGATGTACTGAATAAGTGGAAGACACGTGGCGTGCCTGAAACAGCAAAACGTACTAAAGAAAATCAGTGATAGAGGACGTCGAAGCCTCAGGAGAGTCGTTACAGCTAATCGACGGAGAAATGCACAAGACCTCAGTGTGCAGGTGATTAAAAATGCTGGAATCTCGGTATGTACACGCACCATTCGTAGAGAACTGCATTCCATGGGTTACCGTGGTCGTGCGGCTGTTCAGAAGCGTCTCATCTCCACTCGGAATGCTAATCATCATTTAGCATGGTATAAAGAATATTTATTGTGGACCGTAGGTCAATGGAAACAGGTCCTATGGACTGATGAACACGATCCATCATTCTGATGGCCGTGTGTGGGTATAGCGGCAGCATGGGTAACGCTCTTTACCACAGTGTACTGTTCCTGTGTCAAGTTTGGAGTTGGCGGTGTACTCGTGTGGGAGTGGTTTTCGTGCTATGGTCCCGCCCATTTTTTATCGTGGACAAACCTGTTAACCAGCACGTCTACCTCGATATTCTGGACAATTCTGCCCTACCAACTCTGTGGCAATACTATGGAAACGAGCGTTGTTGGTATCAGCAGGATAATGCACCGAGCCACAAAGTAAGGAGTGTTACGGCGTGGTTTGACGATAATTCCATACCGTGCGCTGACTGGCCAGCACAGAGCCCTGATCTTAATCTCATAGAGCACCTATGGGATGAATTAGAGCTATGCATAAGAAATTTGGAACCAAGGCCTAATACTGAGCAACAGTTAGCGGCAGCGTTATGTACTGAATGGAAGCGCATACCTATCTCTGTGTTCCAAAACCTTATCGGAAGCATGTCTAGAAGGATCAGTGCATGCATTAAGGCCAAGGTGTACCGACACCTTACTAATGTATGTCAATAAATGCTATGTTGTGTTTCTCTTTTATGTGTCCGGTGACGTTTGTCAATATAGTGTATTTTCTAAAACTTGATAATTATTATATCAAAAATCAATAAATTTTATTTCGGTGGTGTTGAGACCTGCCAATATATGGCGCCACATGTTCATGTGACTTGATAAATGCAATCACGTCGCACTTTGTTTCAATAATTTTATTAATTTTTGGAATGGAAGCGAAATTTGTGTCTAGCCACGTGATAGTCAGAAACGTTTAAAATGATTTGAGCCACTTAGATTAAATGTTCTGACAATAATTTAGTTGAAAATATCAACACAACTGTAGGTACTGCTGAATTCCTATCCCGAAATAAGCCACTAGATATTTTCTGCAACATTTTCAGCTAAATGTCTTAGGAAAATCCATATTTGACTTAGCAAAATCTAGGCTTCGGTGTGTTACTTCAGAGAAGTTTAAGCATCATTTTCAAAATATATTACAGGAATATGTGCCACTTTCAAAGCCACATAATTAACGCATCGCGCTGGCCTACACAAACACACGTACGCAATAACATATATGAAATGCACAGGATAAAAACCATACGCACATTTAGAAGAAAGAAAAACATTTCAAAAGAATCGAGCTCGACAGTCCTACAGACCCAGGCGTTTCCAGACTTTGCGCATGATAAGTCTTCAGAAGTTTATCCATCAGACCTAATTAACAAAATAAGACACTTTCAATTCATCCTCCCTAACGCTGATAATGATTCACGTGAAGCACTGCAGGGTCTGTCTTCAAAAATATATATATATAATATATCTCCATTCCTCAGATAAATTCGATATATATTTCGACGTATCTGTTCTCGCGCCCGTCTTCTCCATGTCACTCCCGCATGCTTTCGAATTTCAACCACCCATCTCCCATGTGATCTTAGTTTTTCCTGTCTTGTGGAATCCAGTCTAGAATTTCGGTTGTCCATCGGTGGTTCGTTCTTCTGGTAATATGTCCAGCCCATTGCCATTTCAGGGATTTTATTTTGACCGTGATGTCTTCCACTCCTGTCATTTTCCTTATTCATGAGTTCCTCTTCTTATGTCTCCTGGTTACACCAAGCATGCATCTCTCTATACTTCTTTGTCTGCAGTCTTTGTATGTTTTTTTTTTTTTTACTTAAGCTCCACGTCTCTGCTCTGTACGTAAGCCCTGGAAGGATGCATTGATTAAACACTTTTCTTTTAAGACATAAAAAGCATAGGGCTCTTAAAAATTGTAATGTTTCCTCCTAAAGCTCTCCAAACAAGTTTTATATTACATCGATTAATTTCTTCATCAATGTGCCCTTTGCTTGATATCTGCTGTCCAAGGTACGTGTGGGTATCGGTTATCTCAAACTTTCCCCCATCAATCGATAAATCTTCATTTCTCGTGAAAAGTTGGGCGAGCCTAGCTTCAATTTCTCCACTTGCTCCTTGTATAATGTCTTCGGTAATTCCATCTTCACCTGAAGCTTCTCCCCGTTTCATGCTTTTAATTTCATGTGTAACATCTGCCGGGAGGACTGGAAGGACTTTGGTACTGTTACCTTTGGTAATGTCTACAGTAGATATATCAAATCTTTCGTATAGTTTTGAGTAGAAATATTTCACTATTGTCTAAATTTCGCCTCTTTTTCTTGTTACAGATCCATATTTTTTTTATCAGTGCCATAATCTCTTTACTTCCCTTACTGAGATGTCCCTTTGCTGTCTTCAGGCTTTGGTTGTTTTCAATTGCTTTTCACACTAGTTCACAGTTGAATTTCCATACGTCTTCAGCAATACGTTTTCGTAATGTCTTGCATAGCTCTATGTATTCCACTTTGGAAGTGACATCTTCTTTATTTGTCCTTATCTCTCTAATATTTTGCATCAGAACTTTTATTTTTCCTGATATTTTGTTCACGTGCAACTTGTTCTTAGTGCCACCCAATTTTTGTTGCTGTTTCCGTAAGAGTCTTGGTTAGTTTTCTATTAATTTCAGAAATATTTACTTCTTTTGATGTTAAATCTTCTAGAGGCTAGAATCTGTTCCTCAGTTTTAATTTAAAGCATTATGATACGTTTTAATGTTTACCATATATATATATATATATATATATATATATATATATATATATATATATATATCATCATCATCATCATCATTGTCAACCATTATCAATCCACTGCTGGACGAAGGTCTCCCCAAGTTTCCTCCACAACGGTCTGTCTTGTGCCAGTCTCCTCCATGTCACCCCTGCATACTTTCGAATTTCATCCACCCATCTCCCATGTGGTCTTCTTCTGGGTCTTTTCCTGTCCCTTGGAATCCAATCTAAAATTTCGGCTGTCCATCGATGATCTGTCCTTCTGGCAGTATGTCCAGCCCATTGCCATTTCAGGGATTTAACTCTGATCATGATGTCTTCCACTCTTGTCATTTTTCGGATCCACGAGTTCTCTTCTTATCTCTCCTGGTTACACCAAGCATGCACCTCTCCATGCTACTTTGAGTTGTCTGCAGCCTTTGTATGTCTCTTTTAGTTAAGGTCCACGTCTCCGCACCATACGTAAGCACTGGAAGGATGCATTGATCAAACACTTTTCTTTTAAGACATAATGGCATATTGCTCTTGAAAATTATGCTGTTTCTTCCAAAAGCTCTCCAGGCAAGTTTTGTACGCCGATTAATTTCTTCATCAATGTGACCCTCACTTGATATCTGCTGTCCAAGATAAACGTACGTGTCTGTTATCTCCAGCTTTTCTCCATCAATCGATAAATCTTCATTTCTTGTAAAAGCATTGAACATCACTTTTGTCTTCTGAAAGTTCATTTTTAATCCCACTTCTTTACTCTTGTCAGCAAGTTCCTGGATCATACTCTGCAGCTCTGATGGGGTAGTTGCAAAAATGACTACGTCATCAGCAAAACGAAGGTGGGTTAGATAATCTCCATTAATCTTTATCCCCTTGTTTTCCCAGCTCAGTGACTGAAAAACACCCTCCAATGTGGCATTAAAGAGCTTCTGGAGATATGGTGTCACCTTGTCTCACTCCCTTCCCAATTTTTACGTGTGTTGTATTTTCAAACAGCCTAATCTTTGCACTTGCATTTTCATAGATGTTATTAATAATATTAATGTATGCATCTTCAATACCGCAGGTTTTCAGAGCCATTGTAACTGCTGATGGTTTCACCGAATCAAAGGCTTTTTCATAATCGATAAAAGCCATGCACAATGGAAGTTCATATTCCCTCGCTCTTTCAATTAGTTCTCTCAACACGTGGATATGATCTATTGTGCTGTAGCCACTCCTGAATCCAGCTTGTTCTCTCGGTTGAGCCATGTCCAGTGTTACCTTCAAGCGGTGTGAAAGAACTTTAGTGAAGATTTTATAAACTACTGATAGGAGGCTGATAGGTCTGTAGTTTCCGAGATCCTTAATGTCACCTTTCTTATGTAGCAGGATCATTGTAGCGGTGTTCCAATCCTCAGGAATCTTTCCTTCATTAAGGCATCGAGTGAAAATTTGGGCGAGTACTGTTTCGATTTCTCCACTTGCTTCTTGTATGATGTCTACAGTAATTCCATCTTCTCCTGGAGCTTTTCCTCGCTTCATGTTCTTGATTGCATGTGCAACTTCTGCTGGAAGGACTGGAGGAACTCTGGTACTGGTATCTTTCATGATGTCTGGAGTGCATATATCATCCCTTTCATATAATTTGGAGTAGAAATCTTTCACTCTTGTCAAAATTTCTGCCTCTATTTCTTGTTACAGAACCATCTTCTTTTCTCAGTGCCATAATCTGTTTTCTTCCCTTACTGAGATGTCCCTTTGCTATCTTTAGGCTTTGGTTGTTTTCAATTGCTTTCCTCACTAGTTCACAGTTGAATTTCCTTACGTCTTCAGTGATACTTTTTCTTACTGTCTTGCATAGCTCTATATATTCCACTTTGGAAGTCACATCTTCTTTAGTTGTCCTCATCTCTCTTCTTTTTTGTATCAACATTTTGGTTTTTCCTGATAATTTGTTCACATGCAACTTGTTCTTAGACCCAGCTAATTTTGTTGCTGTTTCCATAAGAGCTTTGGTTACTTTTCTGTTAACTTCAGAGATGTCCACTTCTTCCGATGTTAGGCCTTCTAAAGCAGAGAACCTGTTATTCAGTTCTAACTTGAAGGTATTATGGTGTTTTTTAAGGTTGGTTATGTCAATAGATTTTGTTTGTCCTATGAGCTTGCCACGTTCAAGTTTAGTGTTGAGGTGCATCTTACATCTCACCAATCTATGGTCACTACCTGTGTTGAACTTGTTTAGCACACTGCAGTCTTCTATGACGAATTTTTTGTTACACATAATAAAATCAATTTCACTTGTCGTCCCATTTGGATGTCTCCATGTCCATTTCCTGTGTGGCTTTTTCTTGAAAAAGGAGTTCAAGATGAAAAACCCTTCTGCCTCTGCAAACTCAACGAGAGTATTTCCACGCTGGTTTCTGTTGCCATGACCGAATTTACCTACTGAAGTTTCATTCTGTTGCCGTTGCCCTATTTTTGCATTGAAATCTCCCATAATTATCTTCAAATGCTGCTTACCTTTATTATTTAAATGACAAATTTCCTCATAAAATTCTTCAATTTCTTCTTCAGGATGACTTGTGGTGGGTGCATAAGTTTGAATAATCTGAGCCTGGTATCTTTTCGAGAGTTGGATAACCAGCCGTGCAGCTCTGTCAGAGGAACTTTCAACTTCTTCCACTTTATCCTTCAGTTTCTTGTTTATTATAAATCCAACACCACTAGTTCTGCCAGTATCTGTCCCACGATAGTAGAAGAGATGTCCACTTTTCAGTTCGATGAGATCTTCTCTTTTCTCCTTACCTCACTTAGCCCCACGATGTCCCACTTGATCCTTTGTAGTTCCTCTTCCAATTCAAGAAGCCTTGAATCAGAAGATAGGGAGCGTCCATTGTAAGTAGCCAAGGTCAGCATCAGATGGCAGCCTAGTCCGGTCCTCCGGGGATTCTTAGCACCCTCTGCCTTCATGTCGCACTGGCCGCTGCCTTGGCCAGGTACATTCCAGCTGCCGGAGACTGAGGGCCAAGATTTAAGTTGTGGAATCATTTTGGAGGGGTTTGGCCATAACTCACCACGCTGGCCAAGCGGGTTGGTGAGTGTGGGATAGCATTTACTCTGATCCCGATGGTATAGTTATACCGCTATGGGCGGTCGTCAGAGCCCCTTTAGTGGGAACAGGATGCACCACGAGAAGGCGGGGTTGACATTTGTCAAGGAGAAGCTGTGATGTTACGCATCACCTGACCTTACATCCCATATATATATATATATATATATATATATATTGTATATATGTATATATATATATATATATATATATATATATATATATATATTTCTGGAAGTTGAAAGTTCTGCGGACAAAGCTGCGTGACTCGTTATCCAACTTTCAAAAAGATACCAGACACAGATTTTATTATTCAAGCTTACGTACCTACCACAAGGCATCCTTCGGAGAATTTGAAGAATTTTACGAAGAAATTAGGCATTTAGATAACAAGAACAAACAGCACTTGAAGATCATTATGGGAGGTTTCAATGCGAAAATAGGGCAACAGCATCAGAATGAAACTTTGGTAGGCAAATTTGGTCATGGCAACAGAAACCAGCTTGAAAATACTCTCGTAGAGTTTATAGATGCAGAAGGGTTTTCTATCATGAAATTCTTTTACAAGAAAAAAACACAAAGTAAATGGATATGGAGACATCCCAATGGGACGACAAATGAAACTGATTTTATTACGTGTAATAAGAAATCCGTCATCGAAGATTGCAGTATTCTTAACAAGTTCAACAGAGGTAGTGACCATAGAATGGTGAGATGTAAGGTGCACCTCAACACTAAGCAGGAACGTGGCAAGCTCATAAATCAAACAAAATGTATTGATATGGCCAACCTTAAAAATCATCATAATGCCTTCAAGTTGGAACTGAAGAACCGTTTCTCTGCTCTAGAAGGTCTATCATCGGAAGAAGTGGACATCTCTGAAGTTAACAGGAAACTAACTAAGGCTCTTATGGAAACAGTAGTAAAAATAAGTGGTACTAAGGCCAAGTTGCACATGAAAAAACATCAGGAAAAACAAAAATGCTAATGCAAAAGGGAAGGGAGATGAGGACAAATAAAGAAAGTTTAACTTTCAAAGTAGAATATACAGAGTTACGCAAGACAATAAGGAAATTCAATTCCGAACTAGTGAGAAAAGCAATTGAAACAAAGTATGAAGAAAGAAAAGGGACATTTCAGTAAGAAAAGAAAGCAGATAATGGCACTGAGAAAAGAAGATGGCGCTGTAACAAGAAATAGAGGCGAAATGTTGACAAAAGTGAAAGATTTCTGCACAAACTTATATGAAAGAGAGGATACACCTATTCCAGTCATTAAGAAAGGTACCGGTACCAAAGCTCTTCCTATCCTCCCGGCAGAAGTTGCACTTGCAATTAAGAACATGAAACGGGAAAGAGCTCCAGGAAAAGATGGATTTACCATGGACATTGTACAGCAAGCAAGCAGAGAAACAGAAACTACACTTTCCCAAGTTTTCACTAGATGACTCAATAAAGGAAAGATTCCCGAGGATTGGAACAATGCTAAAATGAACCTGCTACATAAAAAAGGTGGCATTCAGAATCTCAGGAACTATAGGCCCATCATCATCCTTTCAGTGGTTTATAAAATCTTCACTAAGGTTATTTCACATCGCGTGAAGGTAACACTGGACATGGCGCAACCGAGAGGACAAGCTGGATTCAGGAGTGGCTACAGCACCACAGATCATATTCATGTACTGAGAGAACTAATTGAAAGAACGAGGGAATATGAACTCCCATTATGCATGGCTCTTATCAATTACGAAAAGGTCTTCGATTCCGTAAAACCATCAGCAGTTCCAGTGGTGTTGAAACACTGCGGTAATAAAGATGCCTACATTAGCATTATTAAAACGTAACATCTATGAAAATGCAAGTGCAAAGATTCGGCTATTTGAGGATACAACACCAATAAAAAATGGAAAGGGAGTGAGACAAGGTGACACCATTTCTTCCAAACTCCTAAATGCCACATTGTGTAATGTTTTTCAATCGTTGAACTGGAAAAACAAGGGGATAAAGATTAAGGGAGATTATTTAACTCACTTTCGTTTTGCTGATGGCTTAGTTATTTTTGCAACTACTCCTTTAGAGCTGCAGAATATGATCCAGGAACTCGCTGACCAGAGTAAAGATGTGTGATTAAAAATTAACTTTCAGAAAGGGACAGCTGGTATCAACGAGGGTCACATTGATGAGGAAAGTAATCGGCGTATAAAAATTGGCTGGAGAGCTTTTGGAAGAAATAATACAATTTTCAAGAGCAATATGCCTTTATGCCTTAAAAGGAAAAGTGTTTAATCAATGCATCCTTCCAGTTCTTACGTGTGGAACAGAGACATGGACTTTAACTAAAAAAGACATACAAAGGCTGCAGACGATTTGAAAGAAGCATTAAGGGATGCATACTTTGTGTGAGCAGGGAAAATAAGAAGAGGAACTCGTGGATCATTCATATGATACTTGACGCGGGACGGAATTCAGTGTCTCTTGGGCGCGTAAGGGCATGATGTTTAACAACATCGGTGTAATGGGCCTGCGAGAATGGAATGCATTGTCATTGACCATTAGATCTGAGACTTGATATCCTGTTTTCAGACGACTGTTAAGGAGTTTTTTGATTGAAAATTGAACATAACAAGGAGTCGGTTGGGGGAGTGAAAGACATTTCCATTGTTTTAGGCTTACCCGATGTCATGTAGTGTATACTATAATATCATATACGTTGTCTTGACTGGACTAAAAGTAATTTTTCTTTTATGAAAATTTTAGAGGGGATTAGGGGCTTCTCAGGCTACAATTTTAGCCATTTTTTCTGGCCCCTTGCTGTAAATTGATATTTAAGGTGTTTTAGTTATATTGACATCATTCGAGTGTGTATTATTTTTGCATTTTATATTGCAAAGCGTTTATTTTTGTTACATGGTGATTGTATTATTAAAAATTGAGAAATTGTCTTAGTTATGTTGGTTAACTGGTGTACTATATATTATTTTATAATTAATCTTAGATTATGTGATATATTGTTCGTTCTTTTCGGTGTTGTATTGTGATACTGTAAAGCAAAAGAGTTCTAAAAAATAAATAAATAAATAAATAAATAAAAGGAAAAGGACAAAAGTGGAAGACATCGTGATGAGAGTAAAATCCCTGACATGGCAATGGGCTGGACATGTTGCCGGAAAAACGGACCACAGATGGACACGTGAAATTTTAGACTGGATTCCAAGGTACAGTAAAACACCCAAAAGAAGACCACATGCGAGATGGATGGATGAAATTCGAAAGCATGCCGGAGTAACATGGTGGAGACTTGCTCAAGACAGACAGTTGTGGAAGAAACTTGGGGAGACCTTCATCTAGCAGTGGATTGATAATGGTTGACAATGATGATGATGAAGATATATATATATATATAATGGTTGACAATCATGATGATGAAGGTATATATATATATATATATATATATATATATATATATATATCATCATCATCATCATTGTCAACCATTATCAATCCACTGCTGGACGAAGGTCTCCCCATGTTTCCTCCACAACGGTCTGTCTTGTGCCAGTCTCCTCCATGTCACCCCTGCATACTTTCGAATTTCATCCACCCATCTCCCACGTGGTCTTCTTCTGGGTCTTTTCCTGTCCCTTGGAATCCAATCTAAAATTTCGGCTGTCCATCGATGATCTGTCCTTCTGGCAGTATGTCCAGCCCATTGCCATTTCAGGGATTTAACTCTGATCATGATGTCTTCCACTCTTGTCATTTTTCGGATCCACGAGTTCCTCTTCTTATCTCTCCTGGTTGCACCAAGTATGCACCTCTCCATGCTACTTTGAGTTGTCTGCAGCCTTTGTATGTCTCTTTTAGTTGAGGTCCACGTCTCTGCACCATACGTAAGCACTGGAAGGATGCATTGATCAAACACTTTTCTTTTAAGACATAATGGCATATTGCTCTTGAAAATTATGCTGTTTCTTCCAAAAGCTCTCCAGGCAAGTTTTGTACTCCGATTAATTTCTTCATCAATGTGACCCTCACTTGATATCTGCTGTCCAAGATAAACGTACGTATCTGTTATCTCCAGCTTTTCTCCATCAATCGATAAATCTTCATTTCTTGTAAAAGCATTGAACATCACTTTTGTCTTCTGAAAGTTCATTTTTAATCCCACTTCTTTACTCTTGTCAGCAAGTTTCTGGATCATACTCTGCAGCTCTGATGGGGTAGTTGCAAAAATGACTACGTCATCCGCAAAACAAAGGTGGGTTAGATAATTTCCATTAATCTTTATCCCCTTGTTTTCCCAGCTCAGCGACTGAAAAACACCCTCCAATGGGGCATTAAAGAGCTTCGGAGATATGGTGTCACCTTGTCTCACTCCCTTTCCAATTTTTATGTGTGTTGTATTTTCAAACAGCCTAATCTTTGCACTTGCATTTTCATAGATGTTATTAATAATATTAATGTATGCATCTTCAATACCGCAGGTTTTCAGAGCCAACTGCTGATGGTTTCACCGAATCAAAGGATTTTTCATAATCGATAAAAGCCTTGTACAATGGAAGTTCATATTCCCTCGCTCTTACAATTAGTTCTCTCAGCACATGGATATGATCTATTGTGCTGTAGCCACTCCTGAATCCAGCTTGTTCTCTCGGTTGAGCCATGTCCAGTGTTACCTTCAAGCGGTGTGAAAGAACTTTAGTGAAGATTTTATAAACTACTGATAGGAGGCTGACAGGTCTGTAGTTTCCGAGATCCTCAATGTCACCTTTCTTATGTAGCAGGATCATTGTAGCGGTGTTCCAATCCTCAGGAATCTTTCCTTCATTAAGGCATCGAGTGAAAATTTGGGCGAGTACTGTTTCGATTTCTCCACTTGCTTCTTGTATGATGTCTACAGTAATTCCATCTTCTCCTGGAGCTTTTCCCCGCTTCATGTTCTTGATTGCATGTGCAACTTCTGCTGGAAGGACTGGAGGAACTCTGGTACTGGTATCTTTCATGATGTCTGGAGTGCATGTATCATCCCTTTCATATAATTTGGAGTAGATATCTTTCACTCTTGTCAAAATTTCGCCTCTATTTCTTGTTACAGAACCATCTTCTTTTCTCAGTGCCATAATCTGTTTTCTTCCCTTACTGAGATGTCCCTTTGCTATCTTTAGGCTTTGGTTGTTTTCAATTGCTTTCCTCACTAGTTCACAGTTGAATTTTCTTACGTCTTCAGTGATACGTTTTCGTACTGTCTTGCATAGCTCTATATATTCCACTTTGGAAGTCACATCTTCTTTAGTTGTCCTCATCTCTCTTCTTTTTTTCATCAACATTTTCGTTTTTCCTGATAGTTTATTTACATGCAACTTGTTCTTAGACCCAGCTAATTTTGTTGCTGTTTCCATAAGAGCTTTGGTTACTTTTCTGTTAACTTCAGAGATGTCCACTTCTTCCGATGTTAGGCCTTCTAAAGCAGAGAACCTGTTCTTCAGTTCCAACTTGAAGGTATTATGGTGTTTTTTAAGGTTGGTTATGTCAATAGATTTTGTTTGTCTTATGAGCTTGCCACGTTCAAGTGTAGTGTTGAGGTGCATCTTACATCTCACCAATCTATGGTCACTACCTGTGTTGAACTTGTTTAGCACACTGCAGTCTTCTATGACGAATTTTTTGTTACACATAATAAAATCAATTTCACTTGTCGTCCCATTTGGATGTCTCCATTTCCATTTCCTGTGTGGCTTTTTCTTGAAGAAGGAGTTCAAGATGAAAAACCCTTCTGCCTCTGCAAACTCAACGAGAGTATTTCCACGCTGGTTTCTGTTGCCGTGACCGAATTTACCTACTGAAGTTTCATTCTGTTGCCGTTGCCCTATTTTTGCATTGAAATCTCCCATAATTATTTTCAAGTGCTGCTTACCTTTATTATTTAGATGACAAATTTTCTCATAAAATTCTTCAATTTCTTCTTCAGGATGACTTGTGGTGGGTGCATAAGTTTGAATAATCTGAGCCTGGTATCTTCTCGATAGTTTGGATAACGAGTCGTGCAGCTCTGTCAGAGGAACTTTCAACTTCTACCACTTTATCCTTCAGTTTCTTATTTATTATAAATCCAACACCACTAGTTCTGCCAGTATCTGTCCCACGATAGTAGAAGAGATGTCCACTTTTCAGTTCGATGAGATCTTCTCCTTTTCACCTTACCTCACTTAGCCCCACGATGTCCCACTTGTACCTTTGTAGTTCCTCTTCCAATTCAAGGAGCCTTGAATCAGAAGATAGGGAGCGTCCATTGTACGTTGCCAAGGTCAGCATCAGATGGCAGCCTAGTCCGGACCTCCGGGTATTCTTAGCACCCTCTGCCTTCACGTCGCACTGGCCGCTGCCTTGGCCAGGTACATTCCTGCTGCCGGAGACTGAGGGCCAAGATTTAAGTTGTGGAGTCATTTTGGAGGGGTTTGGCCATAACTCACCACGCTGGCCAAGCGGGTTGGTGAGTGTGGGATAGAATTTCCTCTGATACCGATGGTATAGTTATACCGCTATTGGCGGTCGTCAGAGCCCCTTTAGTGGGAACAGGATGCACCACGAGAAGGCGAGGTTGACATTTGTCAAGGAGAGGCTGTGATGTTACGCATCACCTGACCTTACATCCCATATATATATATATATATATATATATATATATATATATATATATATATCATCATTCGGATTGTCGGGCTAAGTGAGGTAAGGAGAAAAGGAGAAGATCTCATTGAACTGAAAAGTGGACATCTCTTCTACTATCGTGGGACAGATACTGGCAGAACTAGTGGTGTTGGATTTATAATAAACAAGAAACTGAAGGATAAAGTTGTAGAAGTTGAAAGTTCCTCTGACAGAGCTGCACGACTCGTTATCCAACTCTCGAGAAGATACCAGGCTCAGATTATTCAAACTTATGCACCCACCACAAGTCATCCTGAAGAAGAAATTGAAGAATTTTATGAGGAAATTCGTGATCTAAATAATAAAGGTAAGCAGCACTTGAAGATAATTATGGGAGATTTCAATGCAAAAATAGGGCAACGGCAACAGAATGAAACTTCAGTAGGTAAATTCGGTCACGGCAACAGAAACCAGCGTGAAAATACTCTCGTAGAGTTTGCAGAGGCAGAAGGGTTTTTCATCTTAAACTCCTTTTTCAAGAAAAAGCCACACAGGAAATGGACATGGAGACATCCAAATGGGACGACAAGTGAAATTGATTTTATTTTGTGTAACAAAATATTTGTCATAGAAGACTGCAGTGTGCTAAACAAGTACAACACAGGCAGTTACCATAGATTGGTGAGATGTAAGATGCACCTCAACACTAAACTCGAACGTAGCAAGCTCATAAGACAAACAAAATGTATTGACATAACCAACCTTAAAAAACACCATAATACCTTCAAATTTGAACTGAAGAACAGATTCTCTGCTTTAGGAGGCCTAACATCGGAAGAAGTGGATATTTCTGAAGTTAACAGAAACGTAACCAAAGCTCTTATGGAAACAGCAACCAAATTAGCTGGGTCTAAGAACAAATTGCATGTGAACAAATTATCAGGAAAAACCAAAATGTTGATGCAAAAAAGAAGAGTGATGAGGACAACTAAAGAAGATGTGACTTCCAAAGTGGAATATATAGAGCTATGCAAGACAGTACGAAAAAATATCACTGAAGACGTAAGGAAATTCAACTGTGAACTAGTAAGGAAAGCAATTGAAAACAACCAAAGCCTAAAGATAGCAAAGGGACATCTCAATAAGGGGAAAAAACAGATTATGGCACTGAGAAAAGAAGATGCTTCTGTAACAAGAAATAGAGGCGAAAATTTGACAAGAGTGAAAGATTTCTACTCCAAATTATATGAAAGGGATGATACATGTACCCCAGACATCATGAAAGGTACCAGTACCAGAGTTCTTCCAGTCCTTCCAGCAGAAGTTGCACATGCAATCAAGAACATGAAGCGGGGAAAAGCTCCAGGAGAAGATGGAATTACTGTAGACATCATACAAGAAGCAAGTAGAGAAATCGAAACAGTACTCGCCCAAATTTTCACTCGATGCCTTAATGAAGGGAAAATTCCTGAGGATTGGAACAACGCTACAATGATCTTGCTACATAAAAAAGGTGACATTGAGGATCTCAGGAACTACAGACCTATCAGCCTCCTATCAGAGGTTTATAAAATCTTCACTAAAGTTCTTTCACACCGCTTGAAGGTGACACTGGACATGGCTCAACCGAGAGAACAAGCTGGATTCAGGAGTGGCTACAGCACAATAGATGATATCCACGTACTGAGAGAACTAATTGAAAGAGCGAGGGAATTTGAACTTCCATTGTGCATGGCTTTTATCGATTATGAAAAAGCCTTTGATTCGGTGAAACCATGAGCAGTTGCAATGGCTCTGAAATCCTGCGGTATTGAAGATGCATACATTAATATTATTAATAACATCTATGAAAATGCAAGTGCAAGGATTAGGCTGTTTGAAAATACAACACACATAAAAATTGGAAAAGGAGTGATACAAGGTGACACCATATCTCCGAAGCTCTTTAATGCCACATTGGAAAATGTCTTTCAATCACTGAACAGGGAAAACAAAGGGATAAAGATTAATGGAGATTATCTAACCCACCTTAGTTTTGCTGATGACATAGTCATTTTTACAACTACCACATCAGACCTACTGAGTATGATCCAGGAACTTGCTGACAAGAGTAAAGAAGTGGGATTAAAAATGAACTTTCAGAAGACAAAAGTGATGTACAATGCTTTTACAAGAAATGAAGATTTATCGATTAATGGAGAAAAGCTGGAGATAACAGACACGTACGTTTATCTTGGACAGCAGATATCAAGTGAGGGTCACATTAGTGAAGAAATTAATTGGCGTACAAAACTTGCCTGGAGAGCTTTTGGAAGAAACAGCATAATTTTCAAGAGCAATATGCCATTATGTCTTAAAAGAAAAGTGTTTGATCAATGCATCCTTCCAGTGCTTACGTATGGTGCAGAGACGTGGACCTTAGCTAAAAGAGACATACAAAGGCTGCAGACAACTCAAAGTAGCATGGAGAGGTGCATGCTTGGTGTAACCAGGAGAGATAAGAAGAGGAACTCGTGGTTCCGAAAAATGACAAGAGTGGAAGACATCTTGATCAGAGTTAAATCCCTGAAATGGCAATGGGCTGGACGTACTGCCAGAAGGACAGATTATCGATGGACAGCCGAAATTTTAGATTGGATTCCAAGGGACAGGAAAAGATCCAGAAGAAGACCACATGGGAGATGGGTGGATGAAATTCGAAAGTATGCGGGAGTGACATGGAGGAGACTGGCACAAGACAGACCGTTGTGAAGGAAACTTGGGGAGACCTTCGTCCAGCAGTGGATTGATAATGGTTGACAATGATGATGATGATGATGATATCATCATCATATATATGGGATGAAAGGTCAGGTGATGCGTAACATCACAGCCTCTCCTTGACAAATGTCAACCCCGCCTTCTCGTGGTACATCCTGTTCCCACTAAAGGGGCTCTGACGACCGCCAATAGCGGTATAACTATACCATCGGGATTAGAGTAAATGCTATCCCACACTCACCAACCCGTTTGGCCAGCGTGGTCAGATATGGCCAAACCCCTTCAAAATGACTTCACAACTTAAATATTGGCCCTCAGTCTCCAGCAGCTGGAATGTACCTGGCCAAGGCAGCGGCCAGTGCGACATGAAGGCAGAGGGTGTTAAGAATCCGCGGAGGACCGGACTGGGCTGCCATCTGATGCTGACCTTGGCTACGTACAATGGACGGTCCCTATCTTCTGATTCAAGGCTTCTTGAATTGGAAGAGGAACTACCAAGGATCAAGTGGGACATCGTCGGGCTAAGTGAGGTAAGGAGAAAAGGAGAAGATCTCATTGAACTGAAAAGTGGACATCTCTTCTACTATCGTGGGACAGATACTGGCAGAACTAGTGGTGTTGGATTTATAATAAACAAGAAACTAAAGGATAAAGTTGTAGAAGTTGAAAGTTCCTCTGACAGAGTTGCACAACTCGTTATCCAACTCCCGAGAAGATACCAGGCTCAGATTATTCAAACTTATGCACCCACCACAAGTCATCCTGAAGAAGAAATTGAAGAATTTTATGAGGAAATTCGTGATCTAAATAATAAAGGTAAGCAGCACTTGAAGATAATTATGGGAGATTTCAATGCAAAAATAGGGCAACGGCAACAGAATGAAACTTCAGTAGGTAAATTCGGTCACGGCAACAGAAACCAGCGTGAAAATACTCTCGTAGAGTTTGCAGAGGCAGAAGGGTTTTTCATCTTAAACTCCTTTTTCAAGAAAAAGCCACACAGGAAATGGACATGGAGACATCCAAATGGGACGACAAGTGAAATTGATTTTATTTTGTGTAACAAAATATTTGTCATAGAAGACTGCAGTGTGCTAAACAAGTACAACACAGGCAGTTACCATAGATTGGTGAGATGTAAGATGCACCTCAACACTAAACTCGAACGTAGCAAGCTCATAAGACAAACAAAATGTATTGACATAACCAACCTTAAAAAACACCATAATACCTTCAAATTTGAACTGAAGAACAGATTCTCTGCTTTAGGAGGCCTAACATCGGAAGAAGTGGATATTTCTGAAGTTAACAGAAACGTAACCAAAGCTCTTATGGAAACAGCAACCAAATTAGCTGGGTCTAAGAACAAATTGCATGTGAACAAATTATCAGGAAAAACCAAAATGTTGATGCAAAAAAGAAGAGTGATGAGGACAACTAAAGAAGATGTGACTTCCAAAGTGGAATATATAGAGCTATGCAAGACAGTACGAAAAAATATCACTGAAGACGTAAGGAAATTCAACTGTGAACTAGTAAGGAAAGCAATTGAAAACAACCAAAGCCTAAAGATAGCAAAGGGACATCTCAATAAGGGGAAAAAACAGATTATGGCACTGAGAAAAGAAGATGCTTCTGTAACAAGAAATAGAGGCGAAAATTTGACAAGAGTGAAAGATTTCTACTCCAAATTATATGAAAGGGATGATACATGTACCCCAGACATCATGAAAGGTACCAGTACCAGAGTTCTTCCAGTCCTTCCAGCAGAAGTTGCACATGCAATCAAGAACATGAAGCGGGGAAAAGCTCCAGGAGAAGATGGAATTACTGTAGACATCATACAAGAAGCAAGTAGAGAAATCGAAACAGTACTCGCCCAAATTTTCACTCGATGCCTTAATGAAGGGAAAATTCCTGAGGATTGGAACAACGCTACAATGATCTTGCTACATAAAAAAGGTGACATTGAGGATCTCAGGAACTACAGACCTATCAGCCTCCTATCAGAGGTTTATAAAATCTTCACTAAAGTTCTTTCACACCGCTTGAAGGTGACACTGGACATGGCTCAACCGAGAGAACAAGCTGGATTCAGGAGTGGCTACAGCACAATAGATGATATCCACGTACTGAGAGAACTAATTGAAAGAGCGAGGGAATTTGAACTTCCATTGTGCATGGCTTTTATCGATTATGAAAAAAGCCTTTGATTCGGTGAAACCATGAGCAGTTGCAATGGCTCTGAAATCCTGCGGTATTGAAGATGCATACATTAATATTATTAATAACATCTATGAAAATGCAAGTGCAAGGATTAGGCTGTTTGAAAATACAACACACATAAAAATTGGAAAAGGAGTGATACAAGGTGACACCATATCTCCAAAGCTCTTTAATGCCACATTGGAAAATGTCTTTCAATCACTGAACAGGGAAAACAAAGGGATAAAGATTAATGGAGATTATCTAACCCACCTTAGTTTTGCTGATGACATAGTCATTTTTACAACTACCACATCAGACCTACTGAGTATGATCCAGGAACTTGCTGACAAGAGTAAAGAAGTGGGATTAAAAATGAACTTTCAGAAGACAAAAGTGATGTACAATGCTTTTACAAGAAATGAAGATTTATCGATTAATGGAGAAAAGCTGGAGATAACAGACACGTACGTTTATCTTGGACAGCAGATATCAAGTGAGGGTCACATTAGTGAAGAAATTAATTGGCGTACAAAACTTGCCTGGAGAGCTTTTGGAAGAAACAGCATAATTTTCAAGAGCAATATGCCATTATGTCTTAAAAGAAAAGTGTTTGATCAATGCATCCTTCCAGTGCTTACGTATGGTGCAGAGACGTGGACCTTAGCTAAAAGAGACATACAAAGGCTGCAGACAACTCAAAGTAGCATGGAGAGGTGCATGCTTGGTGTAACCAGGAGAGATAAGAAGAGGAACTCGTGGTTCCGAAAAATGACAAGAGTGGAAGACATCTTGATCAGAGTTAAATCCCTGAAATGGCAATGGGCTGGACGTACTGCCAGAAGGACAGATTATCGATGGACAGCCGAAATTTTAGATTGGATTCCAAGGGACAGGAAAAGATCCAGAAGAAGACCACATGGGAGATGGGTGGATGAAATTCGAAAGTATGCGGGAGTGACATGGAGGAGACTGGCACAAGACAGACCGTTGTGAAGGAAACTTGGGGAGACCTTCGTCCAGCAGTGGATTGATAATGGTTGACAATGATGATGATGATGATGATATCATCATCATATATATGGGATGAAAGGTCAGGTGATGCGTAACATCACAGCCTCTCCTTGACAAATGTCAACCCCGCCTTCTCGTGGTACATCCTGTTCCCACTAAAGGGGCTCTGACGACCGCCAATAGCGGTATAACTATACCATCGGGATTAGAGTAAATGCTATCCCACACTCACCAACCCGTTTGGCCAGCGTGGTCAGATATGGCCAAACCCCTTCAAAATGACTTCACAACTTAAATATTGGCCCTCAGTCTCCAGCAGCTGGAATGTACCTGGCCAAGGCAGCGGCCAGTGCGACATGAAGGCAGAGGGTGTTAAGAATCCGCGGAGGACCGGACTGGGCTGCCATCTGATGCTGACCTTGGCTACGTACAATGGACGGTCCCTATCTTCTGATTCAAGGCTTCTTGAATTGGAAGAGGAACTACCAAGGATCAAGTGGGACATCGTCGGGCTAAGTGAGGTAAGGAGAAAAGGAGAAGATCTCATTGAACTGAAAAGTGGACATCTCTTCTACTATCGTGGGACAGATACTGGCAGAACTAGTGGTGTTGGATTTATAATAAACAAGAAACTAAAGGATAAAGTTGTAGAAGTTGAAAGTTCCTCTGACAGAGTTGCACAACTCGTTATCCAACTCCCGAGAAGATACCAGGCTCAGATTATTCAAACTTATGCACCCACCACAAGTCATCCTGAAGAAGAAATTGAAGAATTTTATGAGGAAATTCGTTATCTAAATAATAAATGTAAGCACCACTTAAAGATAATTATGGGAGATTTCAAGCCAAAAAAAGGGCAACGGCAACAGAATGAAACTTCAGTAGGTAAATTCGGTCATGGCAACAGAAACCAGCGTGGTAATACTCTCGTAGGGTTTGCAGAGGCAGAAGGGGTTTTCATCTTGAACTCCTTTTTCAAGAAAAAGCCACACAGGAAATGGACATGGAGAGATCCAAATGGGACAACAAATGAAATTATTTTATTATGTGTAGCAAAAAAGTCGTCATAGAAGACTGCAGTGTGCTAAACAAGTTCAACACAGGTAGTGACCATAGACTGGTGCGATGTAAGATGCACCTCAACTTAAACCCAAACGTAGCAAGCTCATAAGACACACAAAATGTATGGACATAACCAACCTTAAAAAACACCATAATACCTTCAAGTTAGAACTGAAGAACAGATTCTCTGGTTTAGAAGGCCTAACATCGGAAGAAGTGGATATTTCTAAAGTTAACAGAAAAGTAACCAAAGCTCTTCTGGAAACAGCAACAAAATTAGCTGGGTCTAAGAACAAGTTGCATTTAAATAAATTATCAGGAAAAACCAAAATGTTGATGCAAAAAGGAAGAGAGATGAGGACAACTAAAGATGTGACTTCCAAAGTGGAATATATAGAGCTATGCAAGACAGTACGAAAAAGTATCACTGAAGACGTAAGGAAATTTAACTGTGAACTAGTAAGGAAAACAATTGAAAACAACCAAAGCCTAAAGATAGCAAAGGGACATCTCAGTAAGGGAAGAAAACAGATTATGGCACTGAGAAAAGAAGATGGTTCTGTAACAAGAAATAGAGGCGAAAGTTTGACAAGAGTGAAAGATTTCTACTCCACATTATATGAAAGGGATGATACATGTACTCCAGACATCATGAAAGGTACCAGTACCAGAGTTCTTCCAGTCCTCCCAGCAGAAGTTGCAACTGCAATCAAGAACATAAAGCATGGAAGAGCTCCAGGAGAAGATGGAATTACTGTAGACATCATACATGAAGCATAGAAAAGCTCCAGGAGAAGATGGAATTACTGTAGACATCATACAAGAAGCAAGTGGAGAAATCGAAACAGTACGGGTCCAAATTTTCACTCGATGCCTTAATAAAGGGAAGATTCCTGAGGATTGGAACAACGCTACAGTGATCTTGCTACATAAAAAAGGTGACATTGAGGATCTCAGGAACTACAGACCTATCAGCCTCCTATCAGTGGTTTATAAAATCTTCACTAAAGTTCTTTCAGACCACTTGAAGGTAACACTGGACATGGCTCAACCAAGAAAACAAGCTGGATTCAGTAGTGGCTACAGCACTATAGATCATATCCACGTACTGAGAGAACTAATTTAAAGAGCGAGGGAATATGAATTTTCATTGTGCATGGCTATTATCGATTATGAAAAAGGCTTAGATTCGGTGAAACCATCAGCAGTTTCAATAGCCCTGAAATCCTGCGGTATTATAGATGCATACATTAATATTATTCATAACATCTATGAAAATGCAAGTGCAAAGATTCGGCTGTTTGAAAATACAACACACATAAAAATTGGAAAAGGAGTGAGACAAGGTGACACCATATCTCCGAAGCTTTTTAATGCCACATTAGAAAATGTCTTTCAATCACTGAACTGGGAAAGCAAAGGAATAAAGATTAATGGAGATTATTTAACCCACCTTCGTTTTGCTGATGACATAGTCATTTTTGCAACTACCCCATCAGAGCTGCAGAGTATGATCCACGAACTTGCTGACAAGAGTAAAGAAGTGGGATTAAAAATGAACTTTCATTTTTAATAAGAAGACAAAAGTGTTGTTTAATGCTTTTACAAGAAATAAAGATTTATCGATTGATGGAGAAAATCTGGAGATAACAGACACATACGTTTATCTTGGACAGCAGATTTCAAGTGAGGGTCACATTGATGAAGAAATTAATCGGCGTACAAAACTTGCCTAGAGAGCTTTTGGAAGAAACAGCATGATGTTTAAGAGCAATATGCCATTATGTCTTAAAAGAAAAGTGTTTGATCAATGCATCCTTCCAGTGCTTACGTATGGTGCAGAGACGTGGACCTTAGCTAAAAGAGACATACAAAGGCTGCAGACAACTCAAAGTAGCATGGAGAGGTGCATGCTTGGTGTAACCAGGAGAGATAAGAAGAGGAACTCGTGGTTCCGAAAAATGACAAGAGTGGAAGACATCATGATCAGAGTTAAATCCCTGAAATGGCAATGGGCTGGACATACTGCCAAAAGGACAGACCATCGGTGGACAGCCGAAATTTTAGATTGGATTCCAAGGGACAGGAAAAGACCCAGAAGAAGACCACATGGGAGATGGGTGGATGAAATTCGAAAGTATGCGGGAGTGACATGGAGGAGAATGGCACAAGACAGACTGTTGTGGAGGAAATTTGGGGAGGCCTTCGTCCAGGAGTGGATTGATAATGGTTGACAATGATGATGATGATATATATATATATATAGAATGAAAATATTACAGAACAAAAATACAAAATTTCAAAACAAGTAAAAAACTGGAACAGGTTGCCGTCATCAGGAGAGCGTCAACCTGTGGGAGTGGCCTCTCTAGTACCAACAAAACGACAAGGCAAGCCAAAATTTTCGGTTGGTCATGCTCCCTAGGCCACAAAACCAAATTCTAATAAACACAAAAATTACAAAAATCAAATTTAAAAAAGAAGAATTAAAAGCTTCCCGGCAGAACAAAAACCGCCATGACAAGGAGTCAAACAAGACTGAACAAAGCACCCACAAGAACCCAAATATATACACTGATGAGAAAGGTGGTCACGGTTAAACAACTACCTGGTAAGCCACCAATTTGTTCCCGTGGGCGATGGGCTCTACCTCCAAACTCGTGGTTTCCCGATGGGCAGTCGCTTTTCTAGCAGTTTGGCTAATCTCTATCTAGATTTTTTTGAGGATAGATAAGTTGCTAATCATCCTTTACCTCTGCTTGCTCTAAGATGTGTTGATGACATTATTTTCATTAACATTCGGGGCTTTTGCGTTGCGCCGCTGACTTGTATCCTGACGACCTTACCCTAGAAAAAACCAACAGATCGTTACCTCGATTTAGAGGTTCAGGTGGACGAGGAGGGAAGAGGTGTGGTGCATTTATTTGATAAAAGAAACTCTTTTGGGTTTGATATCATTCACTACACTCACTGGTCATGCAATATTTTAAAAGTAATACATCGTAATCTACTCATCTCCCAGTTTCATAGAATGGCTAAAATTTGCTCTACACAGCTCTTACTTGCAAAAAATCTGAAAGCTCTTCTTTCTAAATCGCAATCTAACAATTTTCCTAAAAATTTCTTAAGGCATCATTTTAACCATTTAATTTTGAACTTTAATTCGGTGTCCAAAAGTTTCAAATTACACATTGACATGCTTTATTAACCTAGGACCTAACAATTTTAAATATATAGGTAACACAAAGTGCTATTTGGTGGGTCCCTAATAGCTGAAGATCTTATCTACATACACAGTCTTGCATCTTGTCAACTCACACATTTTTTGGCTTACCAGGTAGTTGTTAAACCGTGACCACCTTTCTTATCAGTGTATATATTTGGGTTCTTGTGGGTGCTTTGTTCAGTCTTGTTTGACTCTTTGTCATGGCGGTTTTTGTTCTGCCGGTAAGCTTTTAATTCTTTTTTTTTTTTAATTTGATTTTTGTAATTTTTGTGTTTATTAGAATTTGGTTTTGTGGCCTAGGGAGCATGACCAACCGACAATTTTGGCTTGCCTTGTCGTTTTGTTGGTGCTAGAAAGGCCACTCCCACAGGTTGATGCTCTCCTGATGACGGCAACCTGTTCCAGTTTTTTACTTGTTTTGAAATCTTGTATTTTTACTCTGTAATATTTTCATTCTATATAAGCTACTACAAGAGGTTTAGCTGCCTTCGGCGCTTCTCATGGTATTAGCCTTTTTTTGTCTAATTTTCTTGTGTTAAATAATTTATTTATAAAGTCATTTTTTTGTTTTATTAATGTACTATATATATATATATATATATGCACTGCTGGCCACCCAAAATGCAACACCAAGAAAAGGACACGAGATAGCAAAGCCAGATTTACTGGACACATAACAACAGATACAAAGATGAAACGATTGAGCTTACAGGCCCGTGCGAGTGACGGAACACGCAGACATCAATAGTTCGTGTGGCCCCCATGGTTGGCAACAAATGCCGCTACACGCCGCGACATCGAACGAAAGAGGCTTTGGATGTGGGCTTGGGGTATGTCGGTCCAGGCTGCTTTCACACCTTGCCACAGTTCATCAAGCGTAGCCGCGGGTGGTGCTTGCCTGGCCACTCGGTTACCGATCAGCTACCAGACGTGTTCGATGGGCGACATATCGGGAGAACAGGCGGGCCACGGCAGCAGTGACATCTGGTGGGCCGTGAAGAATTGTTGCACGATGCGTGCCACGTGCGGGCTGTTGAAACGTGGGCGCTGGCAGGTCCTGCAGGTAAGAGAGGACTACAGGCTCCAAAATGTCGGAGATGTAGCGGTGGCTGTTGAGTGTACCGGCGATTCGTGCCAGAGGGGTGCGGGTGTCATATCCAATTGCGCCCCAAACCATAACGCCAGGCGACTGACCGCTATGGTGATGCATTATGCAGGCGTCATACAGTCTCTTGCCGCGGTGCCGCCACACGCGAATCCGACCATCGTGGTGTTACAGGCAGAAGCGGGATTCGTCGGAGAAGACAATGTCTTGCCATTCCGTAGTTCTTTTTTTTTTTTTTTTTTTTTTTTTTTGGTTGGAGGTTTAACGACCACCGTGAGCAACTCAATGGGCTATAAGCAGTCGCCCGTCCCTAATTTAGGGCCACTGGTTCCAGGGAAGGGAGAGAGCCAGTGCCGTAAGACAAACACAACATCCATGCCTCACCGGGATTCGAACCCGGACCCCTTACGGACGAATGATCAGAGGCCATCGCTTAGACCACTGCGCCACCGGGGCGGCCATTCCGTAGTTCAGGTGCGGCGTTCAACAGCCCACTGCCGCCGCACTCGCCGGTGGTGTAACGTCAATAGTAATCGGAGCAAGCGCGCCGTGCGACAAGTTCCCGCTCCTGCAGACGACGTCGAACGGTATGTGCTGACACAAGTTGCTGCGCAACACACCCCAATTCCTGCTCTAACGCTCGTGATGTGGCGGTGCGAGCCGTCAATGCCAGCTACACAACATGCCGGACCTCTAGTTCGGTGATGTGCCGCGGCTGCAGCAATCGCTCACGTCGGTCCGTCCGTCCCTCTTGCCCCTACCGAATCCATACTCGCCAGACTGTGGCTGGATGTCGTCCCACACTGGCACCGATGTCTCGGTACGATAAACCGCTGTCGCGATAAGCCACTATTCGTCCTCTGTCGAACTCCGAAAATTGCTGGAATGACTGCCGCTTTCTGCGACGAGGCATCAGGAAACCTCCCACGCACAGGTCCGGCAGCACAACATACTTTCACTACTTACACCCCGCCTTCTGTGCACCCTTTTTACAGTGCTTCTCGTTGGCGTGCCGGGCGCACACGATTGCATATGCCCTGCGATGCTAATAGTTTGCATGTCCTCTCGCGGGCGACGTATGTTGGGAATTTCAGGCCAATCGGATGATTCCTTCTTCGTGTTGCATTTTGGGTGGCCAGCAGAGTGTATGCATGTTAGAAAAACGCAAGAAATGAGTTCCAATTGACAAAGCACCAGTTGTAATCTCACCCAAGCTCTAGGTGACCATCTGTGCGCAATTCGATCCGAGACCTCTGTCCAGGATCCATGGATCTGATATTAAGCTCCACGACATCCCACAGCTTCCATCCCAGGGAGGTTTCTCAGATGATTGCTTTCTGAACTATGCCTCGGTGGTTGCGGCCCGATGGGGCGGCGCATTATCTTGCTGGAATGGACCATCGGCCACATGATGCGCAAAAGTCGTGAAAACGTGTAGGGGATCAGCTGCAAATGCTGGTGGAGCGCAGCGATTAAGAAGCCATCTAGACACACTAAGGAAACTAATAATGTGTTTCATGAGATGGCTCCCGAAACCATCACAGAGCCGCCACCACCTTGAACAGAGCCGACCTGGCACGACGGGGCCATGGCCTCATGCTGTTGGCGCCCCCTCACTTCTCCCTCCATTCAGCTCAGTACAGCTAAAAACCGGGATTCATCTGACCACACCACGCGGTGCAACTCTTTAGAGGCCCAGTTTTTATGATTCCCGGCAGCAGGCGAGGGGTAATGACCGATGACGAGCAGTCAACAGTGGTACACGAGTAGGGCGTAGGCTCCTGTAGCACAGGTTGCGTACGGTGCGCCGCACCTTACGCAACCTGTGGCTGCTTGATCCTCCGACACAACGGGGCCATGGCCTTATGCTGTTAGTTACAAAGAAGCCAGTGCCCTGAGCACTGGCTTCTTTGTAACCGTTCGTCCGAGATGGGTCCAGATTAGAATTCCGGGTGAGACATAGATGGTGTGCTTGCACTACGCACAGACTCGCTTCCTTCACTGGAACTACTGGTCCCAAATTCGGAACAGGCGCCTCCTTATAGTTCATTTCGTGTTCTTCACGGTGGTCGTTAACCCTCCACCCCCCCCCCCCCCCCCAAAAAAAAAAGAGATATATTTGCTTCTCTTGGCCTTATATTGAAAAAAAAAATGTATTGCATTGAACCGAACTGGCAATCGTCACAACTACTCACCCGTTTTTTACGCTTTCCAACCGTAGGTTGAAGAAGCGTATATGCTTCAGCTTTGTCCGTCCGTCTGTCGGTCTGTTTGTCCGCCCGTCCGCACGATAACTCGGGTAAAAATTGTTCGATTTCGATGAAATTTTAGTATGTGGTAGGGGACCACCTGGGGACGAACCCTATTGAAAATACGTGAAATGGGGTCAAAGGTCAGGACATAGGAGCGGTATCCATTCCATTGCCCTTATGTATCATAACGTACGTAAAATGCTTTGATTGCGACAAAACTTTAACATGTTGTTCCGCAGGTATACTGAACCTGTTCTGTTGAACATCATGGGAATGGGATCAAAATTCAGGACACAGGAGCGAGATTTATTCCACAGCCATTATCCTAATAACTTGACTAAAAATGCTTCTATTGCAACAAAATTTTGGTACGTTGATCCGTAGGTATACTGAACCGGTTCAGCTTAATATTATCGAAATGTGGTCCACGGTTAGGACGCAGGAGCGAGATTTATTCCGCAACCATTATCCACATAACTTGAGTAATGATTTCTCATATGTTGGAAAGCGTATCATAATCAATGCATTGCATGATTTCACTAACTTATCTATCCTTAGTAGTAATCCAGTTCAGCATAAATGCATACTTCCGTTTTATCCTTCACAAATACTGGAACTGAAGACGATTTTGTTCAGACCGTCTTGTAAGCGTATCACATATATTTGATAGCTTTTGTGGCATTTTGATGTAAACAATATTTTCAATTATGGGGCTCAACTGTACATTTGTTACTGGTACTGTTTACATAAGACGGACACGAATAATTCCGTTTACCCCCTCCGTGGCCGCGTAGTCTGGGCTCTTGATCATTCCTCCGAGATGGGACTGGGCCCGAGACCTGGGGAGAGGTAAGAGCGGTGCGTTTGCCAGGAGGAGCCAGATCTCCCTCCTCCAAGAAACCAGCAGTGCCAAATTAGGGAAGGACAAAAACCCATATCCCTTCGAGCTGCCCAATGTGATAATTAACGTAAGAAAAAATCAGTTTGTTGAACCCAGCAATGTGAATTTTCCTTAACTTTCAGCTTTCTTTGGTTGAGAATTTCGCCACCAGGTGGGGCAAACGGAAGTTTGCATTTTTTAATTTTTGTTATGATATCCATGTTGCAAGATGGGAGTAAATATTTTTTGTGTCTTTCATTTCTCATAAGCTTAGAATTTTCCTTCTAGATGGCAGTGTGGATACTTAAGAAAACGATTACTGAGTTTTTCCGTTGCTAAGGTTCCACGTGGTTTAGTGCAATAAAAAGTAGTTGCAGATGAAATTTGGGTTTATTGCTGTGAATTTCAAACACCCAAAACGCGGTGCTAAATAAACTTTATGAATGGAACTGATCACCGCTAGTAGAAAATACATTTTTGCAAACGAGATACAAGCTTTGGTATATCATCGTGAAAAAAATATCTGATGGAACACTCTCATGAAACGCGGTTTGAATTGATGTTTGGTTTGGAAACGATTTAATATGTAGAAAAGTGTCCAGGTGCTTGAAGAAGTAATGATACTGTATAGGAGAAAGATCAGGTGAGTAAGACTAATGAGGTAAAGTTTCGTACCTCAAATGATACGGCTTGTGGATCGTCTAGCGTACAACGTGGAGCCTCGCGCTATCATGTATGGATCCACAGCGTTTGACTAATGCCTACTGTTAGGCGGATATTTTCCCATGAATTATGCGTAATTCGTGACAATGCCTCCTGTTCTGGGTGATGGTCTGACTTGTTTGAAAGAGGTATGCGAGATCACACTAGCTTCGGATGACCAAACACTGACCATCGTCTTCCCGGGATAGAGTACCACCATCTTCTGGGGTTCGAGAAATCGAACCAATGAGCTGAACGCCGTCGATTGCCATACCGCAACCATTTCTCAACACAGGTACTGAGTGGCGTCAAAACGTCGTTCGTTTGTTTGCCGATAAGTTGAGAAGAGCAGACATAAAACCATCGTGTTTTTTGCTGTTCCGTCAACTCAGTTGGGACCCATTTGGCCATCTCCCTCCCTCTGCCTATGGCCCTTAAATATTGAAAACAACTTGCATATTGTACTCAGAGTTTCTCTCCAAGTTCTCGCACCGTTTGACGTAAACTGGATTCAATCATAGGCCTCTAACTCGGCATCATCCATAACTTCTTCTGGTCTACTGCGTGGTTCATTTACGAGATCCGTACCATTTGATCAAAATTAAGCAAACCAATATTGTGTCTTCACCAACCTTCCCCAACTCCTGCATTGATGTTGTGACTTGTGAGCTGCCTCCGATGCAAGGTACCTGGGTTAAAACTCATATATTAAAATGAAACGAATAGGGCTTTCATTCACATTCCTCCTCACTATAGCACCCTTCCCTTGGAACCGATTCCACTGAAGAAATAACTAGTACTTTATAGGAAGAAGCATCGAAGCTTTCAATTTGCGTATCACAAGTTACATCACGCGATATGTTAATTCGAAATTTTCCTGCCAACTGGTCAAGTCTACGAAAAATCCGGCATTTCATTTGCAACGACGTAATAAATTCAGTTGTGTGATATACTAAATTTTGGTTCAAACGTATGCTGATTTACACATACGGCATCAACTTTGTCTTTCACTTGCAATACTTACTGGATATTCTTTTGAAATGAGGTGCGGCATAATTTACAAAACATTTAAAAAATTGCGAACTGCTGTGCATACAGTATACGCACACGATTTCGTTATTGAAATTCCCCTGTGTAAATCGCCTGTTTCCTGGAAATACATTAAAGCAGGGACCCTTGAGTTTATTGAAGCGTTGATATGAACACTAAGTCTCCAATGAAGAAATTTTACAGGTAAAGGAAATAACAAATCATGTTTAGGTGACTTATGATCAGAAATACTGGAGTCAATATCTGGTTCTATTCTGGAAAGTAAATATCTTTTTCACTGTTGAGATAATGTTTCCGTGTAAACGCTGTTCTTCGGTTTATTTCCCTTTGCCAGCAAAAATTAGTTCTTTCCACTCATAATCGTTGGCGCGACTGGCCACGACTGAAGTGATAATCTAAACCACTAACATTATATGTTTACCCTTGAGTTTATTAGTTGATACAGAAGATGAGGAGTTTAAATCTCCTGAAATGTCGTGTTATGTTATGGCAGTTATTTGAACAATACTCGTGTCCCTCTTCACGCTGTTAGAGCATACAGATTCCTCAAGAATGTGATAAGATTGCACCTTTAACCAAGGATTCTGGACATCACTTTTGTTGGGTTTGAGAACAGGGGTTTATACAGGAATTTCATATGTGTGGGTGCTGAAAAATTTTGAGTTTCGAAAAAAATGTTTTGAAATTAGGATGTTGAAAAATTTGGGGCGGTGTTAGAGAAAGAAATTTTTTCGAAGGCTGAAGATATTTATAGTGAAATATTAAGGCTTTAGATATACACTGGTGTGCAAAAATTAAAGTCGAAGAGGAGAAATTAGCATAACATCGGAACGAGCAGGCAGAACGGACCGAAAGACCACTCAGGAGATAGACTAGGGTCCGGTACGGTAGGGCATGCGCATTATGCAGCATGACGTGGGATGGGGGGGGGGGTGTCGAAAGGGTATAAAGCACACGGGCGGTGTACGGACCCTCGTCTATTTCCTGAGTGTACATCGGTTTGAACGCGTCGGGTTGCTGCCACCGTGTGATATGGACAACAGGCAATCCAGTAGACGACATCTGAATGACTTTACCCCAGGTCGCGTCTTTGGGAAGTTGGAAGAAGTCTAAGTGTGACTGAGGAGTTCGGGATCGCTCACAGTATCGTTTCACGAGCTTGGAGAGCATTTCGAACGACAGGAACAGCTGTTCGAGAGTTTAGCAGTGGTCGTCCATGAGCAACCACTGCGGCGGACGACCGGTATACTGTCCTACAGGCGAGAAGAGACACACAGCAGACAGCGGGAGAAATCGCAAGGCACATGCAACAGACAACTGGACGTCCGTTATCGCGTTTTACCGTGGCCATGGGGCTGCACAAAGGTGGTCTATTTGCACGACGACCAGTACGTTGTGTGCCATTAACGCCTGCTCATCGGAGACGGCGGTTTCTGTGGTGGCAGGAACACAAGAACTGGACAGATCAGCAATGGGGTCGAGTTCTCTTTACGGATGAGAGCCGATTTAGTCTGACGAGCGATTCTGGACGTATACACATCTGGAGAGAGCAGGTAACACGCAATCACACTTCCAACATCATCGAAAGGGACCGGTTTAAGGTTGCGGAGTTCTCGTTTGGGGCGGTATCATGCTTGGTAGCCATACTGACCTCCACATCTTTCAAGGAGGTTCAGCAGTCACTGGTGTCCGCTATTATACCGAGGTTCTCCTGCCTCACGTGCGTCTGTTTAGAGGTGCTGTGGATCCTGAGTTCCTCTTCATGGACAACAACGCTACAACTTATCGTTCAGTGGCTGTCGCAGAGCTGTTGGAGAGTGAAAATATTCAATGCATGGATTAGCCCGCAAGGTCCCCGGACCTAAATCCAATCGAACACGTGTGGTACCTTCTCGGGAGACACTTGGCAGCACGTCACCAGCCGCCAGCAACTATTCCGCAGCTGCGATCGGCGCTACAAGAGGAATGGGCAGCGATGCCTCAACAGCTCTTTCACAATCTCGTCCTCAGCATGGACAGACGTTGTAAATCCTGCAACGCAGTTAGGGATTGATCATATTCGCTACCCAAGACTGGATTTTTCTTGGCAGCCGCCTGTCACATGGACGTTTCTGTCTTCTGTCCAGTAGTGCTCGAAGCTACCTTTTCAATAAAGTGCCTTTGTATCCTTTGGATTCCTTGTTTGGACAGTTTTGCTCACTTGTCCCATTTTCTTACATCTTAGGGTATGATTTGAGTCGATGTGGAGCACTTCTGCACGACGTTATGATTTAAACAATAAAAAGTTAAAAAAGACACATTAGACTGTTATACGCAGATACTTCAAATTTGGAAAAAAAAGGAGAAATTATTATATTATAGGAGAAGACACTTCAAGCTAAAGTTCAGTAATTCATGTATATGCTAACTGCTGTTGATAATTGTGCTGGATGTTAATTAAAAAGACTAATACAAAAATTAAAGTTATGTACACCTGTGTATCTGTGTGTGTGTGTTACACACCTCCAAATAGGGGAAGTTGAGATTTTTATGGGGGAAGTTTTAAGAATTTTGGCGGTGTGTTGGAGGAGTATTCGTGTTGCATGTATTTCACTGATAAGTAGTTTGAAAATTTATTTGTAAAAACAAAATGCATTCTGATCAAGATCAGTATTAACAGACTCAAAAATTATTGGTTGCTCTAGAAGGAATTGTAGTCTTTTGAACATTATTTTGATGACACAATCGGTTTTGAATATTTTTACGGAGCACTTGCACATCTAAAAGGGCATCCTGAAAGTAATGCCTTCTGCTTAATAACTTTTGAAACTTTGAAGTGATTTTAATGAAACTGTAATGACATGTACTATGATATGTTACCAATGTGGGAACAAAATTGTTTTCTGAACCGGAAATAAAGATCATGAATGACACAGAAGAGCAGAGAGCCGTAGTTGAATTCCTGGAAAAAGAGGGATGTGAGTGTCCAGAAATCTACAGAAGACTCCTGGCTGGGTATGAAGTTGCCATAATCGATATCATTAATGTCTGAATATGGATGAAGAGGTTTCGAGAGGGAGAAAGTTCAATGTCAAACAAGCAACGGAGTGGAAGACCCACAACTGCAGTGACAGATGCCAACAGGCAACGAGTGAAAGACCTCATCCCAGCTGATCGCAGTGTCACCATCCAGGAGTGGTGTGATGCAATTAATTGTGGCCATAGTGCTATGGAAATATTAATTAGGGATCTGGGCTACAGAAAAATTTGTTCAAAGTGGGTCCCAATAAACCTAACACGTGAACAATGTGAGCAAAGGGTGGACAAGTACCATTTGTTTTGGACTGTTATGAGGAGGAGGGTGAGATGTTTTTCTCTAATGTTGTGACGGAGGATGAAACCTGGGTTTTCTTTCATGACGCAGAAACGAAAAGTGCGGCAATGGAATGGTACCGCACATCTTCACCTAGACAGAAAATGGTGAAAACAACTCGTTCCGCAGGGAAAGTGATGGTGACAATTTTTTGGGACAGATGTGGTATCATTCTGAGTGATTTCCTTGTACGGGGTGCAGAAATAAACAGTGCTCACTATGTGCAGACATTGAAGAAGCTAAATTAAACTAACAGAAGGAAAAGACGTGACATTCCACTTCATAGTGTTGTTTTACACCACGATAACGCACGCTCCCACACCTCAATGGAAACTTCATAGGCTATTGCCAAAACGGCGTGGACGGTGATTCCCCAACCCCCATACAGTCCTGATTTGGCTCCATCAGACTTTTTCCTGTTTTCCGCTTTGTAAAACATCTTTCGTGGGGAAAGTTTCATCGATATGACAGACGTTAAACTGGTTGTGAACTCATGGGTCGGAACGACAACCTCCGAAATGTTTCCAAAATGGATTTTACCAATGGGTTCAAAGATGGTGGAAATGCATAGAAAGTGATGGACTCTGAATAGTCGAGCATTATTAGCAATATGTCTAAGTATCTTCCCACCGAGTTTCACATTTGTGCAGCTACAAATAAAATTCTTATGAGGAACGAGGCGTTACTTTCAGGATGTCTTTTGTATTTATGGTTTTGGAGGTTTTGAATTTATATTTGCAAGTACATCAACGTTGATCTTCTGAATTGCTTTAGCAAGGTGGAAAAATTTTTTCTGAAAAGTCAGAATTGTAGATTGCCGTGAAGAGTCAGAGTTACAAAATCTTAAGCCATTAGTCTACTTTTCTTTATGGAAACAGCCATGTTGAAAATGGACCTAAATACCATATAGTTGCATGCTTGAATGTTTCCACATTGAGTTAAGTACTCATAATCTGAAACAGTTCAAATACATATATTACTGTAAATCCTGTAATTACTGGAGAAGCCTGACGAGGCTCCACTGAGACAACTACTTCATTCCATTCCTGTGAATTATTTCAAATCCTTAATTAAACAATCGCAACAGTCATTGCTTTCAGAGTAAGATAAAATCCTTTAAAAACATATTGGTGAATCATAGTATACAAATTCTGGCCAGTTTTCACTCTTCTAAACGCTTTGATTCATCTGTTCTTTAGTAATACTTCCTGCACTCTATGGGCAAAAGTTATTGGACTCACGTAGGCGCAGTGGTGCACTTTCACAGCAGTCACGTAGTCGATAAGGTATAAAAACTACAACGGGAGTACGCTCAGATCACTCGCTGATAAAATCGCTAGCAGGAGAGAGCTCTCCGAGTTTGAAAAGGGCGTCATAATAGGCTGCTCAATGGGAGGAATAAGCATAAGAAGAATTGCTAATGTCAGACAGGTATCCAAATCGACTGTGACCTTTGTCATCAACAACTGGAAGAAGACGGGACATTGCAGGAATTCACCTCGCCCTGAAAAACCTGCGAAACTCCAACTCAGGGACCGGAGGGTGCTGCAGAGGAAGAACCGCAAAACCAGGTCCCGACCAATGCACGCTATAGCAATGAATTCCTGATAGCTACAGATGTTATGGTCTCCACCAAGATACTTCGAAGAGAGGTCCATGCACTCGGGTACCATGGCTGAGGCGCCGCCCTTAAGCCTCTCATCACGAAGACCAATAAAATCACGCGGCTACGATGACGTCAACAGCACAAAAATTTAACATTTGAGCAATGACAGGAGAGCGACGAATCCCGCTTCACATTATTCTGATCGCATGGACGGGTCTGAGTTTGGCGGTTACCCAGAGAACGTCTGCCTCCTGAGTGTACAGCGCCGACTGTGAAGCACGGAGGCTGTGGAGTTATGGTATGGGACTGTTTCAGCTAGTACGGTGTAGGTCCACCGATTGTTATTCATGGCAACATGAACTCTGTGCTGTATAGAGATATCGTGTATAACTCAATGCGCCCAACGTTGTGGCAGTTTTACCGACACGACGATTGCTTTTTCCAGGACGACAATGCCACTTGTCACGTTTTCAGTGCTACAATGGAGTGGTATGAGGAAAATCAGGTATCGCGGATAGACTGGCCGGCTCAGAGCCCGAACTTCAATCCCATTGAACACCTATGCGATGAACTTGAAGAACGGGCGTTGTCTAGACCAATACGACCTCCTTAACTGACAGAGTTGGTCGATGTATTCAAGGTGTAATGGAGAAACATCCCGTTCTCTGTACTCCATGGATTTGTGGACGGTTTACCTCGACGAGTGGCTGCTGTAATGTCTGCAAATGGTGAGCCTACCCGATACTAATGTAAACACAATACTGTTTTCCTATTTGCTTACAGTATTCAATCCCTTTTGTCCACATAGATTAGTAAGGCCGCCCTGGTGGCTCAGTGGTCTAAGCGCTGGCTTCTGACAATTCGTCCGAAATAGATCCGGGTTCAAATACCGGTGTAGCATCGATGTTGAGCTTGTTCTACGGCATTGGCTCTCTCGCTTCTCTGGAACGAGTGACACTAAATTAGGGACGGACGACTGCTTGTAATCCACCAATTGTCCACGGTGGTAGTTAAACCCCCAGACAAAAAAGTAAAAAAACCTTATAGTAAGGTCTCATTTGATATGAACGAAATGACAAACTCCAGACTGGACAGAGAGTAATGTCTTCTCATGAGCAGAGCAGGTAATATTTCAAAATATTCCGTTTTGAAAGCAGTTGCAAACTTCTTACCTTATCTTGGCAAACAATAAACTGATTTCCTTAAATAATGCTATCCTCACAGAAATGAAGGGAGAAATATTCTTCACAAATACATGGGAAATTCAAAAGTACATTATTTTCAGCAATCAAACTGCGGTACTGAATTGTGTTTAGTTAACAATGTAACGTATCTTTAGAAAGCTTGAAAACTGTATCACACTAAAGCAGGAATTGAGCATGCTACCATTAGAATGCCATGGATGTTCCAAGTAACTCAAGCTAAGGAATTGTAGCTTAGGAATCGACAATTTCAGATTTGAACTTAACCGGAAATCGGAAAATTTCGGGTTCAATTTACGCTACAGTGTGATAAAAAGTTTTTTGAACAGATGCTACATGCTGAACAGTGAACTAAAATCAATTCAGTACCGACGTTGGATTGCTGTACATAATGTAAGAAATGATTCACATCATGCTTCGAGGAAGTTCTTTTTTTCCCATATTGGTTTCAGGTTTAGACAAAATTCAATCGTAAGCAACTTTTTTATTTATGTGCTAACAGGAGCTCTTTATCACATATTGCTTCAAGTTATTTGTGCAATTTTTTCTATCGGAAAATCATCTTCATACCTGTTATGATTGTTCTATCAAAAATATTGTTCTATCAATTGTTAAATTTTTTCTATCGGGAAACCATCTTCATACCAGTTTATAATTGTCCCTTTTTTGTTCGTGTCTTTAGAGAATATCTCGTGCCATGATATTTGTATATTTTCCCCGTAATTTTCGTGGATCTTAATGATCACAAATAAAGATAAAATCGCAAATAACGATTTTATCTTATACAATGATTAAGAAATTCAAAAATTATACGTCCTTCATCATTTTACACCAATGATTATCTTCAAAAAGAAATCTTTTTTTGACATGTTTTCCAACAAGGTACACAGATCTAATTTTAGACCATAAAATGTGTGCGAGTGATAGGTGAAAGCTTCATATAAGAAATAAGATTCGACTGGAAAACGTACAGATGTGTCATAGCATCGCTTGACTTCACACTAATGAGAATCATCTAACAGGAATAGGCTACTTATCTTTTGCCACTGATTTTGCAATTCTTTTACTTTTTGTTGATGATTTGCTTCAAGTGTAATATTTTCGTTTAGTACTAAAAAGGAAAGGTTTCGCTAAATGACAGTGTCAACAAAATGACAAATCTGAAGAAAATAAAGATAGTATGACACTTTTCGTAACAGAAACAACAGCATTTGGTGAATTACGTCTTTACTATGAAAACTCTAATGCACGATAGTAACGGAAGTAGTCATCGGTCTTTGCTTAAAATAGAATGAAATATAACAAATATTTTGAGACACTGATATGTGCTATAACTCGTTCAGTACTTTTCCACATTTTTACTATATTATGTATTTTATTGGCACACAAACATGACATTATATGCGTATTTCATTATATCAAACAATTGGCCTGTTACCACGGCAATTCTTCTTAAGGAGCTCTCTCTCTATATATCTTTCTGTCTGTCTCTCTCCAGTCTCTAACTAATCTACGTTTTAGGCAACAGGAGTACAATTAAATTCGTACCTGATAGACGACAGAACATGACAAGGGTATACTGAACTACTTTAACGTGACATTTTAATTGTTAGAACAAAAGCTAATAAGTAAAAGCCATCCAGTTATACACTATCTACCAAAAAGTAATTGGACACCCCTGTAATCGACGATATCTGAGGTCCTAATACACGTCACGGCCGGCGACGTTATATATCGTGTTGGAAACAACAACGCAACCAGTCGCATGCAAGATGACACGCAGTTCGGAGCTCTCTGACTTCGAGAAAGCTGTAATCGTCGGGTATCACAGAAATGGCCGATCCATACGTTACATATCCAGCGAGTTGAATTACCCAAAATCGACAGGGGCCTACGTGATTGGCAAGTGGAAGTTGAGGGTTGACTGTCGGAATAAGCCCTGAGCCGGCAGACCCACAAATCTGGGAGTTAGAGACCGACGGGTGCTGGCCAGAGAAATTCGGAAGAACCGCACCAAATCGATGGGCCACATCCGTGAGGAGTTTCAACAGGCATCCGGGAGTGTTCTTTCGAGGAATACCATCCGTAAGGAAGCCCATCTGCTCGGTTATTATGGACGTGCTGCCGCCCACAAGCCTTTTATCACCAAGTCCAACGGCGCTGCTCGGCTCACGTGGTGCAAAGAACGTCGACAGTGGACCGTTGAACAGTGGAAACAGGTTCTCTGGAGCGACGAATTAAGGTTCACCCTCTACCGTTCGGATGGCAGGGTCTGGGTTTGGTGTCTTCCTGGAGAACGCCTCCTGCCGGAATGTACTGTGCCAACTGTGAAGTTCGGCGGCGGTGGAATTATGCTATGGGGGTGTTTCTCCTGGTATGGCACGAGACTCCATGGTCGCAATTCCTGGTAGACTCAACGTCGAGACCTACTGCACCATTTTGGATGACCATGCTCTTCCTACGTTGTGGCAGTTTTACGGGGTGGACCCATATTACTTTCAGGATGACAATGCCACCTCTCATGTTGCGAGGTCCGCCATGGCTTGGTATGGTGACAATGGGGTTAATCGGATGGACTGGCCTGCGCAGAGCCCGGACCTTAACCCTATCGAGCACCTCTGGGACGAGTTGGAGCGTCGACTTAAGGGGTGCCCCCACTTTCCGAAATCGGTGAAGGAACTGACGTGTCTTCTCCAAACCGAGTGGAAGAAAATACCGCTAGCCGTCGTACAACGCCTGTTTGAGAGTATGCCTCGGAGGGTCGCAGCTCTAATCGCCGCTCGTGGAGGCTCCACCAACTATTAAAGGTGAATAAACTTGGTTTTCCTTTGCTATCACAGGTGTCCATATACTTGTTGGTAGATAGTGTATAAGTTGTATACAAAATGTAGCAGTTCCAAATCTAGTAGTTGCTGCTTCATAATATTTCAGGATTATTATTTTTTTCTTGACTGAAGGTTTAACAACGACCACCGTGAGCAACTCAATGGGCTATAAGCAGTCGCCGGTTCCTAATTTAGGGACACTGACTCTAGGGAACGAAGAAAACCAAGGCCTTTAGAAAAACACAACATCCAGGCCTCAACGGGATTCGAACCCGGACCCATCTCGGACGAGTGATCAGAAGCCATCGCTTAGAACACTACACCACCGGGGCGGCATTAGGATTGTGTGTTTCTACACAATCATATACTGTGCGTGTTAGTGCAGTAGCCTTGCAGCCTCATACATCCTGTCTGGCACTGCGAACCACTGCCAAATCATGAGGGAGAGTGAAGGTCAACCGCAATATGAAATTTCAAAATCCTTGTAATACCCTGAAACAGAAGAAGTGACTTTGATCAATGCCAATCCTTAGTCTTTGCGATTAGTTCCTAAGAAGAAGAAAGAGGAGAAAATCGGTTAAGGTGATTGCTCGTGTTTAAAGAAAATGTCGGTTTCGATAAGCGACGATTGAATAAATAATTTTAAAAAAAATTCAATTCACTAGGCAAAAAGTAGTACTGCTCCCCCAGACCCAGCCAGTCCTCGACTTAAAACCTGCGCTAATCGTTTTTATTCAAAGTGAGCATTTAGGGAAATGACTGACCCTTATCCTTTTCGACTGATTGCGTGATAAATGGCTAGGTCCATGAACTTAAGGAAGGAGAGAGATGTTCGTTTAACTTGCTTGTATCCAGTGGCATGATGCTTGTGTCAGGAGAACTTGACCTTCCTCATCATGCCTTGAATCATGAGCAGAAAACCAAGTGCTTTACACCACTGCATATCTCCAGTGAAATGTTTGTAGTTGCTATTGCTAAGATGGGGGAGGGGAATAAATTGCTTTTTTGTGGTAGGTTTCGTAAAACCTGGCAGCTATATGTTTCAGGAGCGCAGAAAATTTTGAGCACCATTTGGTTAAAGTACATCGGCCGCTTAAAGGGTTAATTTTATGAAAGCATATACATTTCTGCTTTACGGTTCACTTTCTGGAATTCCGTTGTTGATTGCATTGCATTTGAACAAGATTAAATGAATTTCCTGGTTCCACGGTCATTTTTAAGGATTCGTGGAAAATGTGGGGCCTCCATCTAGAGAAGTGGGCAGACGTATTATATTTGCGAAAATGAAAGAAATGGTAGTAATATTGATTGCTGAAAATATGTCCAAGGGGCATTCCTGATGTAACAACAACAAATTATTGCTTTTTTTCATCGATGAAAAAGTTGCCCGTGAAAGGCGTTCTCAGTAAATTCAGGATATTTTGAAATGGAGGAAGCAAAGAATGTTCTATACTAAATACAATACTCGAGTTACTTTGTGACAACAGATCATTTCTATACACATGTCGCCCCTGTGGCGCAGTGGTCTAAGCGATGGCTTCTGATCATTCGTCCGAAAGGAGTCCGGGTTCGAATCCCGGTGAGGCATGGATGTTGTGTTTGTCTTACGGCACTGGCTCTCTTCCTTCCCTGGAACCAGTGACCCTAAATTAGGGACGGGCGACTGCTTATAGCCCACTGAGTTGCTCACGGTGGTCGTTAAACCTCCAATCAAAAAAAAAATCTCTATACACAGTAAAATATCACAGAGCTGTAGTGACTTTCATCTTGTATTGGATAAATCAGGTGGCTCATAAATAAAACATCAATAATGGTGAACTGCAGGTTTCATCTAAAAACTTGACGGAATAATATATGTAGTTTGCGAAGTTAATGTCACAGATCTGCTTATGTTCTCAACAATATCTTTTAAAGTATGTTCTAACAAAAGAATTAAATGCTTAGGCACAATTCAACATTCTTTGCTTCCTCCATTTCAAAATATCCTGAATTTACTGAGAACGCCTTTCACGGGCAACTTTTTCATCGATGAAAAAAAGCAATAATTTGTTGTTGTGACATCAGGAATGCACCTTGGACATATTTTCAGCAATCAATATTACTACCATTTCTTTCATTTTCGCAAATATAATAAATACTACATCCAATTTTCAGCCATTCTATTTTTAAAAGGGTTGTAATTTTTGTTAGCTGCATTTTCGGTCATCAGCTTGCCATTGTGTTTCAGTACATAGAATTGTCATCAACAAAATTTAGAGTTCTTTATTTATTCATGACCTTCTCTTCTCTGTGTAACATTTCGCTTTTTATTGAACAACCGTCCCTTTGGTTTCACATGAATTCAGACGTAGCGCGCATATGTATTGTCCGTACGCCAAAAAATCGAAAGGCCATAAGGAATTCCATGTAGAACACAGTTTGTGGAACAACTGTCTTTTTCCTGATACGAACTTCAAATGGCAGCGCTTCGTTGTGCAAATGCAGCATTGTTGGATATTTATTTAACGAGTGTAAGGTCTGTATTTTTACCTTTATTTTAAATACACCAGACTGTGAATACTCATGAAATGCACGTAGCGATTAAATCCGTTTTTTGTTTGTAAGCACAAAGATTCGCCAAGCTTTCGCACTCGGCTGGGAGGCGTTTTCAAGACAATGGTACACATAAAAATGCAGGGAATTGGAACACGTACGGAGCAAAAATGATTTTTGAAAATAACGTGGGTGATATCAGCCATCAGGGAAACAGTCGAAATCCTATCCAGCAAACTAGCATGCAATGATACGGTATCTACTGAACTACCAATGGTTTGGCATGCGTTATTAAAAAGATAGAAACACATTGCGGCACACCGTATAATTGCGTGATAAAAATTCGCGTAATATGCTCGTGATGTCACCCACGTTATTTTCAAAAATCATTTTTGTTCCTTACGTGTTGCAGTTTCCTGCATTTTTATGTCTACCACTGCTTTGAAAAAGCCTCCCAGTGGAGTGCGAAGGCTTTGCGAATCTTTGTGCTTACTACACCACAAAAATAAACGGATTTAATACGCTATATGCGTTTCATAAGGTTTGTACTGTTTCTCTAATATGGATTCTATTACTTTTGTTGAATGTAACACAAAATATTCGTAACTCATTCAGAAAATGTTAAAGGTATAAAAAAGGACTTGAAAAGACAACAAATACATGAAATATTTGCTCATACTTTCATAGCTGAAACAACGGAAATGCTTAAGAAAATGACTGCCAGTATAGCACACCACCATTCCTAAGAGTTATCCAATTTAGACCCCAAAGAATATCGGTACGCTTTTTTCCAGATTTGAATCAAAGGAATTTGAAACTAGGTACAATAAGAAAAAACGGCAGCTTTTCCATGGAATGCAGGGAGTCGCATATGGGTTTTCAAAAGTATTTTTTCTTCACAGTCATTTTAAGATCCTTTGATCAATCTCTTCATTACTGCTCAGTTAACTATTCGATAGGAGAGCGTTCTAGCGGTTACCCCGATTATCAAGAGCCACTAAAACTCTATTTGTGGAGTACGTAATAAGGATTTGTTTTTTGTTTTTTTTTGGTTCTCAAAATAATTCATTTTCACACTGAGATGCTTACGACAAAATTTTCGACGATAGCTCAAATTTTCAGCAATGTTTGTTTCTCGTATCTCGTTGTGACCTATATATATATATAGTTTTTGAGAGCCCACAAAATCACGTTGGTAAAATGAAGGTTCCCGCTCTTGAAGCCAATAGCGTCTTTTATCCAGTGTTCATCCGAATCAAGAGAACAAATACATGGAATAACAAATACATGGAATAACAAATACATGGCTTTCCAACGTAAATTTATCTTTAATCTACCAAAATGAAAACAATCCGAGGGCGCCCAGGTCGCAAAAAATGAAAATAAATCCGATGGCGTCCAGACCAGGTCTACACGCAGAGTGAGAAGGTGAGACATTCAAGTCCAACCGAATCTTTCAATTAAGGATGATGAGTCTATGGTCCTTCTCCGTCCGGATGCGGACTCTGTAGGGTTATTCGAACTCGCTTCGCACGTTTACTTTGACGTAAGCGCTACGATAACAATCCTCCTTAATGAACCACAGATTCGGACACATCTACAGGTGGTGCGAACTCGCACCACCTGTAGATGTGTCTGTAGGTCGCACACGTTGGACTGTGTGGTCTATTCAGGCATCCCCTGGGAGAGCAGTTCGCCACGCGAATCTTTTTATGGGCCCGAAGGCCTTTAATCACACAGATAAGAATTACAATGCAGTTTAAACAGACACATTATGGTTAAGTAAACTTCAATGAAAGTTTTACTGGCCCAGAAGACGCACAATCCGCGTCACACATTCATAGTGGGAACAGAGTCCCGTCTTGATTAGCGCTGTCGCACGGTTGTCAACCGTAGTCAATACGGGATTTCAGTCTGTCGAGTTCCTGGCTGAGACTCTGGTAGTCCGAGCTCAGACTGCAGTGAGCAGTGCAGAGTTTTAGGCGGTATCTCACATTTGCACTTTGGCAATTGGGGCAATTCTCGTTGCCGCCCCGGTGGCGCAGTGGCCTATGATCATTCGTCCGAACGGGTCCGGGTTCGAATCCCGGTGAGGCATGGATGTTGTGTTTGTCTTACGGCACTGGCTCTCTCCCTTCCCTGGAACCGGTGACCCTAAATTAGGGACGGGCGACGGCTTATAGCCCATTGAGTTGCTCACGGTGGTCGTTAAAAATCCAATCAGATCAGACAGACAATTCTCGTCATTCTGGCAGGCCCGGTGCCTGTGACCTGCCTGTCCGCATCGAGAACAGGTCTCGGACTCTGCCTTACACTTCTCTATATGGTGCTCCAACCCATTGCACCGAAAGCAACGAGTTGCCCGCAGGAACTCCTTACAGGGGTAGATGTGCTATCCCATGTTGACTTTCCCCTTTCTCATGAAGGTGCGGAAATTAGTTGGGGCCACTTCGATCACCCAGTGCGATTTCCACCTCTTTCCCTTGATGGGGACGAGAACCCTGCATGAGTCTGTGTCCTTAAGCTCATTCCGTCGAGTAAAGCATTCAGTGACTCGCTGCAAGTCCACCATATCTACCCCATATGCTATCAATCGGGGCGTCGTCTCTCTGGCTTTTTCGGAGTGTATCTTTCCCTCAGGCCGGGAGTGGTATCGAAATACTCCATTATTTTATCAAACCCTTTGGCCTCCGTGCACTCGATGAGAAGACCGTCATTCGACACCTTTTTAACTCCTTTTATGCCAGTGCCAATGGCATCTGGTTGTAACGTCCACAGCATGATTTCCTTCATCTCGTCTGAGGTCTTGTCGGACTTCGCCAGATAGAGGATGATCGGTTGACAAGGCTGGGTTTTTCTCACTGCGGGAGCTGCCCCTCTCCCAGTTACTTCAGCATAGGTCTTCTTTCCACTTGCTTGCTCATTCCTGTTCCGTTCCTTCAGTTGACCCCTCAGGTGTTCGATCTGCAGCGTATGTTTAGTTGCATTTTCAAGCATTTTCGGTAGGATTGGGCGTATGAGGCCCCTCGCGCTATGTGAGATTCTAGTCGTGAGACTGTCCATTAGCTCTGCAAGCTCACGAAACAGCCCCAGGACACCTCTGAGCCCGAGCTCACAATGTATTCTGTACCTCCGTCCCCAATGACTGGGTTCTGGAGACCCGAGCGGGATGGAGTCTGCTTGTCTGTCCCTGCACTTGGCCCACTTATATTGAGTGGGGGGACTGGCCCGACGACTACGGGGCAGGAACTGGGTTGGCGGGAGCTATTAGCACTCAAAAGGACTGTTGAAATCAAAGAAACAAAATCAACGCAGGCGCGCCTCGAGCATGAACCCAACCGCACCTGTTTGCGCTCTCTCTGGTATCTCACAAAATTAAAAGCCTGCTCGCTCCCAGGGGACAACCAATCCGCCGGTCATTTTTCAATCAAACTGGTCAACAATGTTTTACAACAGTCTTTCCCCCAAGATTCAGCATTGATGAGCATCTGCCTCTACCGTCTACACGCGGACTCCGCAGTGATAGATGGAACTCACTAGGTACGTTTACTGCAGTAAACTTTACGGTAATACTCCCGTTCAAGAAAACGATGATTCAGGACACACGTACGTGTTGCGCTATCTGGCAGTTCCACGCGACGTACCGTGAGAGTAATCAATTCTTATAGATTTCGAGGTGATGAATTAGAATATGACAATGGAAATGTAATATTGGCTACGCCTTGTAAGAGATCGGTACTAGTTTCTTATACGCACTTACCACATGTACCATTAAATGTCCGCTTCTAGGTTCGACGTCGCTTCTTTGTCGCTTTTATAGTAGTTTAGGATCATCTCCAGCGAGAGTCCAACAGTAGACAGCCAACATAGAAGGGACCACTTTCCCTGGTATTGTTTCTCCAACGTTGAAATTTCCAAATAGAGACGTTCACCATGCTCATCACTAATCATACCGCAGTTGTCTGGGATCTAAATGGAAATGCAGCAAGTGTATCTTTAAGGACATATTGCAGTCAAGTTTGTGATGCAGAAACAACATGTCTTCAACCAATTCCTTGTAGTTTTGGGCCCTAGCATTTCCGAGGAAGTTAGTTGACTCCAGACAAAACGCGTCCCTAGCTATTCTTTCATCAAACTACAGCAGGTAGTTGAACATCTCATCAATGAGGAACTTTCGGATTTGAGGACTCACAAAAACTCACTCTTTAATTTTCGCTTCGCTGACTCCAGGGAATCTCTCAGCCAGGTACTTGAAGGCTGATCCAGTCCGGTCGATGGCTTTTACAAAGTTTTGTACCAGACCGAGTTTGATGTGTAGGGGCGGTGGCAGAATTATGTGGGTTTCTGCGAGTGTTGGGTGTTGCACATTCTTCTCTCCGACCTTCAGAGGTTTCCTCAGAGGTCAGCCTCTCATCACATAGTGCAAATTCCTTGCTCGGATGTCCCGTTTACACAAAAAAAGGAAAACCCTTTGTACTTCATATATCTCAGCTGCAGACTCATCAACACTTACACTACCTTCAAGACATCACAGAGATACCAACTGTACTTGCTGTTGAAGAAAATCCAACAGCTGTTTTAGTTCTTCGTTGGTATTTTTCGTGTAGACAGCGTTTCTAACTGGAACAGATAGAAGCTGATTTCCATTATGCAGAAACACCCCCTTGAGGCTCAATTTTGATGAGTCTATGAGTAGTCGCCATTCGTGCCAGTCATGTTTGATTTGAAGGGCATTCATCCATATACGTCTTAGCAGAACACAAGGCCATCTTTCTTTCGGAAGTAAGGCGCAAACTGCTCATGACGAATGCGAAACGAAGTCACTTGGGCATTTTCCTTGAGAAGATTCTGTTGTAGAAGTCTTAATTCCAGTAACTCCGCTTTGGCTTTGGACAGCAACAGATCGCAAACAAGATGGTTCAGTTCTTCTTGTGTGAGAATGTGTGGCACAGATAACGCACCTTGGTCTACCGCAAAATGCTCAGGAGAACTCTACATCAGTTCACCTCTGTCCTCATCATCATCTGAATCGATGGAAAATTCTATTGGAGGTTCGCGAAGGGAAGTCCTTCGCTATACAGAACTGGTCGGATAGCAGACGGTAGTTTTTGGGTGTGTTATTGTCCACTTCCTTTTCCTCGTGATACCTCCCGAAACAGGTGGTACCATTCAGAAGTAGCAGTCATTTTCGTGATTTTTTGGCTTCCTCCAAACCGCAGGAACAGCAAACGGCATCGATACATTACCACCTTTTAGCCACTTCGGAAGATTTCTAGCCCACGTAACGCAGCATATATTCGCGAGGCCCATACTTCGTCCTGGTTCTCGCACTTGCATCTGAAATAAAGCGGAAGCGCCTTTTTCACTATCGGAGTGATTGCCTTTTTCAGGATTGCAAACGTCACTTCCTTGCAAATATAACAAAAGTTATTTGGACTATTAACACAGTTATGAAATATCACTACTGCTGGATTTACACTGTAGGGATCATTTGTGTATATGACGCGGAAGTAAATAAAAGTGTAGCACAGGAAGACGCACAAACACTTGCTCATCCTACAAAACTTCAGTTTATATCAATGATGTTATAGATCCTCTGGGTTGTGTGCATGATGGGCTGATGCCATAAGACGTTAAGAACATGTTGAGGACTGAGTCTCTCCTAAACGAAAGCCAATGGACAGATTTCATTGTCATTTTCGTGTTCAGCATATTGAAATTTGTAAAGATTCACTACTTTCATTTCAGGGGCAAATTGTTTGTTGTCCAGTGTTATCGAAGAAGTCAGATGTGACGTGTAGAGTTTTGCAGAATGATGATATGAAGCTTAGGCTGTACGTCTGTTAGGTGAGGCCTCTTGGTTTCAACAGCTCTCTGAAGTTTCCTTCAGGATTTGAAATGCATTTCCTTATTAATATTGACATTTCTTAATGCATGTCACGGAAAATAATACCATCTTAGTCCTAAAACATCGCGATCATGGTGTGTTCTTTGATAGAGAAAACCTGGGTTTCTTTCTTTACTGGGAATGTTTTGTGAGTTATTGACTGACGTTTAGAGAAGGGTCATAATGATAAACGCAGGTCTCGTCGTATGAAATGACGCCGTTGCCTCAGATGGTGATCAAGAGCAATTCTACACAAGGTTGGCACACATTTCTCTTTTCTTATGCTCCATATCACGTTTAAGAAGCGTTGGCGCCCACCTTGAGCAACATTTTCAGTATTCAAGTGTTAAAACCAACTATGGGACACTTAGTTTAGACACTGAAGGGTTTTTCACAATTTCATTTGTTGTTGCTGTTTTGTCAGCTTAGATAATAACTATTTTCAACAAAGAGCCACAATTTCGCCTGGCGTTGCAGTTCCTGATCAACCCATTGAGGCCTTGTCACTGACATCAAAATCACCGTTTTCGAAATGCTGAACCCATCGGTAGATTACCTATGTCAATAGATTCTTCACCATATACAATTTTCAAATTTTCAATTTTTCGTGAATTTGAGTCGCTGAAGTGTCACCGATTTTGAAAACGAATTCGATGACCGACCTTTGTCTGTTTCTCGTGCTTACTCCAGGTTTGATGGCTGAAACTTCACTGGTCTTGAAGAGGAACTCGATGACCGACCGTTGTCTGTTTCTCGTGCTCACTTCAGGTTTCATACCTGAAGCTTCACTGGTCTTGAAAAAGAACTCGATCACCGACCGTTGTCTGTTTCTCGTGCTTACTTCAGGTTTCATGCCTGAAGCTTCACTGGTCTTGAAAAGGAACTCGATGACAGACCGTTGTCTGTTTCTCGTGCTTACTTCAGGTTTCATGCCTGAAGCTTCACTGGTCTTGAAAAGGAACTCGATGACCGACCGTTGTCTGTTTCTCGTGCTCACTTCAGGTTTCATACCTGAAGCTTCACTGGTCTTGAAAAGGAACTCGATGACCGACCGTTGTCTGTTTCTCGTGCTTACTTCAGGTTTCATGCCTGAAGCTTCACTGGTCTTGAAAAGGAACTCGATGACCGACCGTTGTCTGTTTCTCGTGCTTACTTCAGGTTTCATTCCTGAAGCTTCACTGGTCTTGAAAAGGAACTCAATGACCGATCGTTGTCTGTTTCTCGTGCTCACTTCAGGTTTCATACCTGAAGCTTCACTGGTCTTGAAAAGGAACTCGATGACCGACCGTTGTCTGCTTCTCGTGCTTACTTCAGGTTTCATGCCTGAAGCTTCACTGGTCTTGAAAAGGAACTCGATGACCGACCGTTGTCTGTTTCTCGTGCTCACTTCAGGTTTCATACCTGAAGCTTCACTGGTCTTGAAAAGGAACTCGATGACCGACCGTTGTCTGTTTCTCGGACTTACTTCAGGTTTCATGCCTGAAGCTTCACTGGTCTTGAAAAGGAACTCGATGACCGACCGTTGTCTGCTTCTCGGACTTACTTCAGGTTTCATGCCTGAAGCTTCACTGGTCTTGAAAAGGAACTCGATGACCGACCGTTGTCTGTTTCTCGTGCTCACTTCAGGTTTCATACCTGAAGCTTCACTGGCCTTGAAAAGGAACTCGATGACCGACCGTTGTCTGTTTCTCGTGCTTACTTCAGGTTTCATGCCTGAAGCTTCACTGGCCTTGAAAAGGAACTCGATGACCGACCGTTGTCTGTTTCTCGTGCTTACTTCAGGTTTCATGCCTGAAGCTTCACTGGTCTTGAAAAGGAACTCGATGACCGACCGTTGTATGTTTCTCGTGCTCACTTCAGGTTTCATACCTGAAGCTTCACTGGTCTTGAAAAGGAACTCGATGACCGACCGTTGTCTGTTTCTCGTGCTTACTTCAGGTTTCATACCTGAAGCTTCTCTGGTCTTGAAAAGGAACTCGATGACCGACTGTTGTCTGATTCTGATGCTTACTGCAAATTCTACAGTTGAAGCTTCACCGGTCTTGAAAAAGAACTTCTTCAAGTTCCAAAACTTTCGATTTTCAACAGACAGAAAGTTTGCAATAGACACATTTATAAAGATATTAATTAAAAATATGTATACTAAAATTATGCTGATCCTACAATTATATTTTTATGACCAATTGTGCATTACGTTTTGACCGAACCTTGTACAATCTTTACTGGATGCATGCAAATTTTTATCTTCTTTCTAGAAAGAAGTGCATTTTCTATTCAAATGTAAAGCAAATGTTTAGTACGTTTGAAAACAGTGTTTTACAGTTTATTTGAAAACAAATGTGAAACATTTGTTTCCAAACGCTTACGAATGATTTGCACGTACAAAGACACTAATTACATATCACTGTTTAAACAAATAGCCAAATTTGTCCACTTGTTACCGATTATCCATTGCTGCTTTAAAATATCTTGCACGAAGTGTTTGTTATCAAACCTACATTTGTAATTACATGTCTTTACATCATTTCAGAAAATTGTTCTTCCCTATTTCTTAAGTTGGTAGCTGTCACGTGCTACAGATGTTGTTTCATTCAATGTTTTAGTTTGGAGTAAATGTTTCTCTTTGATGATTATTCTTTCCGAAGATCTTTCCAAACACAGAGTAAGCGATACAGAACATACATAGGGTTAAACAAAGAATTAAAATATTTTAGAAAGACGTTTTAGTTTCTGAGTTTTGTTTTAGGATGATGCTAAAGAATTTTATCGAATAAGTTTGCTTTTCCCCACTGCGAAATTCTCCCCATAATTTTACTAAAAGTATTAATAGTTAATTTATGAGGCAATAAATGTAAATACACACTGTTAGTATTAGAATAGGTATAAAAAAGTATAAAGCATGATTTAAAGTTTTCTCCAAATAGAAACCCCGTCCCAAAGTAAAGCATATTATCAGGTTTTCCCAAAATACACAATGATTTGCTATAGTTTAGTTTGCATTGAGCTTACCTGAAACGCTCACACTGGCATACATAATCGCATGCTTTCTTAAAACACAACTGACGTTCAAACGTTGTCCAAAACCGTATGTCCAATATTAAGCATAATTTTATGTTCTAAAACCACAATTCTAAACCGTCAAAAAAAATATAAAAAAAAAATAGCGAGTTCTAGGAGTTTCTGCAATACGTTTTTTTTATGTGACACACTTTGCATGCATCGCGAAAATCAAGACGAGTAAATGTGTTAAAACACTTTTTTAACTTCAACGATGAGTGGAAGCTGTTAAAAACCAACATTTATTCAAAGTTCGCATTTAGAAAGTCTTCTAGCAAAATTTAGTAGGCTTATTAATGTCATTTTGATACCAAAGTCGATCACAAACAGAAAAACCGTTCAAACTCATTTTTCAGTAATCTTCTCTAGAATTCAAGATGAGCACTTTTATGCAAATTGTAGTTTGAATATGGCAAAGCAATTTCGTTTCTTACATGTAACCTTGTAGGGGTCATATAGAATCGGAGTTAGTCGATGCTCCTGATCAGAAACTTTTAGTGTTGGTATAGTAAAAGACAATTCAGTGCTATAGTCAATGATAGTTGAATGCCTTCCTTCACTTCAATATTTTCCGCCAATTTCAAACAAGCAAAATATTGTTGAGACCATAATTATTTTTATTTTAAGAAAAATAAAACTCTTTTCAAATTCTAAGGCAACATTATTTAAATTTCCAAAATGGCACTATTAGAAATTGAAGTATGACTTTGGGACATTTCAGGAATTACACTCGCTGTTCACAATACTGAGGTCACTCGTGTACTTTTTGTTTTTTGTTTTTGAGAACAGCGTCTAAACTTTTAAAATCGCACAACTGGAAATTGAAATATTGTTATGCGACATTTCAAGAGCTATATTCGCTACTGACAACACTGCGGTCACATGACGATTGAGGTACGGATCGGTATAGTAGTGGGTGACGTCATCCTATCAGTAGCTGAGTTGCTTATCAAACAGCAGTTTTACTCTTACAGTTAAGGAAATGAAGGATGACGTCGTTTCCGTAAAGATATTTCCGTTCCATGTAAGAAGGAAATGCACCTGCTCACAAAATCTGAGGTATCGCCGGTAAAGGTGTTTCACATGAAAAGTATTCAGAGAAGATTTTGATACCATACGTTTTTACTCAGGGAACCTAAATGGAATTTTAAATTGGTAGGATTTTACTGTCGCATTCAATTGAAGCCTAAATTGTTGATCAAGTGGCAAAAGATTAAATTTAGTTGCAATGCTACTAGATGATGTCTATAAATCTAGGTGACACTGGAAATAAATTAAATTAAAGCAGCTTTCGGTAGAAATTTACCCAACATCCAAATGACAAAGATAACTTTATTTTGATTAAAAAGGGCAATATTTTTGCATTTTCGCAGGATGAAATACTTTGTCATGCTTACGACTCCGCATTTCAGTGCTAATTTGACAAGAAAGTGACGCTAAATTTACGTGATCTTGACACTTGTTTTGCAGCCTTTCCTTTCATTCTTTCTAGCACTGATTTTGAAAACAGATATCACGCTTGATTGCTTTTAGCACGTCCTCCAAAGACCAAATAAAAGAGGTGTTTACGTCATAACGGTATTCTTCCGTTCGTCTCTGGATATCATATCTGTGCACCTATTATAGTTCGATTTGAAAAATTCTTTTTGAACTGGCAGCATGAACTATGAGAACGATGATCCTGGGCTTTCGGTCTTTTTCCATTTGTGACTTTGCCGTTAGGTGGCGTAAATGCAAAAGTATCGAATTCAGAGCGCATTTTATTTCGTATCATTGCTACTACAAACCAGATTGAAACAATTCATATTTTCTCCGGTACTTTCTAAAACGAAGTCTGTTTTTGCGTACAACTTCTTTGTCAAATAATGCACAGTTTTTCCGCTAGTGAGTGCAAATGTGCGTTGCATTTTACCAGATCCACCTGAAGCTGGCAGTCCTATTTGAAAAATTCTATTTGAGTCAGGTGAAGTCCATGGTAAAAATGTTTTGCATATAATTAATAGTTTTTACTAGGGAAGAGTTTTGCCACAATTTCTGCTACTGATATATTTGAACCTGTATCTGTGCTCTTAAAAATTCGAATGGAAAAATTCTTCTTTGCTTGGATACCGCTCTTGATGGTAAAGGTTTTACGCATAATTTTTTTTTTTGCTCATAATAACCCCCATTTGTCCGCCAGGAGGCGTAGTTAAAAAATTTTTGTCCATATTTCTGCTTCTAAAGGTGAAATTTGAAAAATTATTTTTTTTTGACAGAATCTATTTTGAAAAGTATTATGCCTGTAACTTCAGCTTTCAACGCAAAATTTTTCATTTAGAGGGCGTAAGTGTATATTTTTATTTGAAACATATACGCAGCCGTTTACTAGGTCTAAAAACACAACCAAAAAATTTGGTTTTGGATCAGACCTCACTCACTGCGGAAATATGTGTTTGGGGGTGTCCTACTCCAAATGATATCCAGTTTACCCAAGGGAGCACAAATGTGTAACCTGTTTTTTTTTTTTTTTTTTTATTTTTTAGCTCCGCTTCTAAGTGTCAGATGTGAAAAACAACGGAGATCATCATGGAATATTTGCATAAATTCTTTGATTTTCATAGTACACAGTTTTAGGTGCTGAAAGGAGATTGTCTATTTCTTTTTTGCAACTGTATTTCCGTTCTTAAAAATCCTGTTGAAAAAAATATTTCTGTAGTTCATGCCTTTCGCCACGGTAAAGATTTCGAACATTATCCTGGCTAAATAATGAGCAGTTTTATCATTAGGGGGTTTATATGCAAAATTTTTATTCCCGTTCTTAGCTTCTAGAAGTCCTATTTGAAAAATGCCTTTTTCATCGCATAACCTTTACTATAAAGAACATTTTGCGCATGTTTTCTACTTCTTCATATTTTCCAATTCTGCTGGCAAGGAACGTGAGTGTATATATGTATTTGAAGTATTATATTTACCAGTAGCTCACAGCACTTGCCATGCACGGGTGAAAAAGCTGTGACTATAATTTTTATAACACGAATCGTAAAATACATATATACATAACTATAATAAACTGTTGAATTATTAATGGACAATCTATAAGATAGGTCTACGATTAGCTCGATCTTCGTTCAAGTTATTCAAAATATTAGAAGATTGGTTTGCACGCCATCGCCGTTGTCGTTCTCTGTTTAAGCGACGTTTGATTTCAGTTTTATCTTCTTCCATCTTGTACTACAAAGAAAAAATTCCACGGAACCAATACTTTTTTCAAAATTTCCATCACAGTGAATCAAAACTACGCCTGCAGTTACTTTCTTACAATTTTACTTATTTCTTTTTATGAAATAAATGAACGCTGATTCCTTTTTATTAATTCCTTTTTATGAAATAAAATAACGCTGATTCTTTTTTATGAATTACTTTTTATGAAATAAAATAACGCTGATTTCTTTTTATGAAATCACTCTGCAATTTTATTAATTTTTATGAAATTGCTCTGCAATGCGAAGAAAATGAAATAAAACATGTCATAACACCTACGTAACAGAACAAACGACGCAGACAGTTGTTCGAGCATGTGCGTATTGCCACAGATGAAGCCGTTTGTTTTACTAACTTTATTTTATCTTCCGGTATTTCTCCTTGATTTTACGTATCGTGCGATAGCGGTGAGGTTAGTTCCGATTTCGGCCACCTGATAAAAGCAGATGGCGCTGCAAGTACTGAAGGATGTCAGAGCGTTGACGTCAGAGCTTCTTTAGGTACAGACCTATTATATTTGTTTAATTCTAAAAATGCCACAAAATTACAACTTTCCCTGCATTTTTCCTGTTATTTGAATGCTGCGTTCCTACTAGGTGTTTTAAATTTCCATTTTCCATTTCACAATACATCAGCTTCCAATAGATAGGATTAGAAACATTCTTTTAACCCTGGCTAGCGCCAATACGCAATCATTTTCTTCCGCACGGCTCTTAATTATAAGCAGGTCCGGCTTTAGTTTTTGTGGCGCCCGAGCGACAGTATACGTTGACGCCCCTCAAAGCTATTTTTTATTGCGTGTGTGTGTGTATCTGTTCCGGATTGTATGTTTGTTTTCATCCACACATAAAATATGTATAATATAAATTAACAGTCGCGCGTTTTTATCCCAAGTTAAACGCCAGAAACAAACGTTCCTCTTTTTTGCGCTTAGTTGTAACAATACTCTACTCTGATGACTTGGCTTGACCAATGACAGCGAGAACTTTCATCGTCTCCAGTGATATACTGATGGTGATTAGTGCCAGGTTCAAGATATACAATTTGCGCTTCTTGGAAAACAACAACATACAATATTGAGAAAGGGGTTTCGTGAAGTGACTTGAGTATCGGTAAGGACCTACCAGAATTTATTTTTATTTCTACGAGTATAGTAAATACACATTCAAGTCACATTATTGTGACCACCTCCTACTTTTGACGTCAACAGCGTGTAGCCAATGAAAAAAGGCACGTGTCGTTAAGCTGGCTTTTGAAGGGTATATAAGGCGTGCTGTAGGCATTCTCAAAACATATCGGGGCCGCGGGTGGCCTAGTGGGCAACGTTCGTGACTGTCGCGGAAAGGACCTCAGGCTCGATCCCAGACAGGTACGATAAGCCGTCGAACCCCGTGTAGAGGCCCCCGGTAATAAATAAGGGCGTCGTCCTCCCCCTTTCTACTTTGCTTCCGTGTCACTTTCCTATCGGGCACTCTCGCCCAAATCTCCTAGCTTCCTATTTCTAAGGGTTGTTTAAGACATGGGGTCAGACACTCCCTTCCTAAAATCCTCTATATATGACCATGATCATCTCAAAACATATCACTTGTTACTGTCATGGATGAAAGGAGCGATTTATCAGATCTGCAAAAAGGGATTATTATCGGCTTTCGGGCTAAGGGTAACAGTATTTCTGAAACAGTACAGTTTGTAAACTGTTCGTGTGCTGCTGTGGTTAAAGTGTATCGCGATTAGAGAAATAACACCACTGCGAATAAGCAACGTGAAAACTGCGGAGCACCACAAGTCACTGATGTGAGAGGTGAACGTCAGCTTCGAAGGTGTGTGAGGGCCGATCGACAAGCTACAGTGGAGCAACTCAGTGGCCGAATGAACCAGGTGGCTACTGGAAGTATGTCTAAAACGACAGTTCAGAGAAACCTGCAGTGTATGGGGCTCCGATGCAGACGGATGGTCACTGCACCTATGCTAACGAAGGTGCATCGGCAGAAAAGGCTTACATTTGCACGGCAGTATCGGAATTGGACCTCCACTGATTGCCGAAGAATTGCCTTCTCCGATGAGTCACGTTTTCCGCTTCATCGAACGGATGGACATTGGCGTATAAGGCGAGAAACATCGGAGAACGAATACTCTTCAACCATTGCTGGCAGAACACAAGCTGGTGGGGAAAGCGCTACGGTCTGGGGAACTGTGGAAGGCACAATGGACCGAATTCGTTATGAATCACCCTAGCAAACCATGTACACCCATACATGCTGATTGTCTTCCGTGGGGCGGATGGGATCTTCCTGCACGACCGTGCGACGTGTCACACAACTAGAAATATCCGAGAGTGGTTGGAAGAGCACGATGATGAATTCAAAGTAGGTGGTAACAATAATGTGACTCGACTGTTTATATTCTAACACTTTATTCAAACTAAATTTACTTTAAAATCATGATAATATTAAAAACAAATAAGATGGATTTTGCAGCACGAAAAAAAAAAAAAAAGAGTGCATGTTATGAATCAATACCAGGCCGCATAAAGGAGTAAAAAAAGCCTTCTAGCAAAATTATCTAACTTTTTGTTTATAATTTGCTAAAAATTAGCAAATTAAGAACAAAAATTAGAAATTTGTTGCCATCCGTTTGGCCCAGCAGTATGACTTGATGGCTTCTGCTCATTCATCTGAGATGGGTCTGAGTTCGAATCTTGGGTGAGAAATAGATAGTGTATTTGTGTGATGAGGCTGTTGCTTTCCCTCACTCGAATCAGTGCTCCTAAATATATGGTAAGACACTGACTATAGATTGCGTCATGGTAGCCGTTTAACTCCGAAATAAAACAACAACAACAAAAAAAGTGAACATTATATTGTATGGATATTTTCTACGTGTGAAAAGTGTAGAAAATGTCCATTCAGTTTTGATAATAAAAAAATTACTTGCTGTGGCGCTTTTTCAAATTTTGCTAGAACATTCCAACCTTTTTTTTTTTTGCGCCCCCAATACATAACCTTGGCAGCAAGTACCAGAGATGGAAACGGGTCAACGGGTGGACAATTTTTTGCGGGTCAAACGGGTCGGGGCAAGGTGTTCCTGATCCGATTTTGACCCCGATTTATTTCCGTTTTATTTTTGAATAGTAAATAAAATATTTCAAAGAACCCTTCAGGGGTCTTTGAAATAATGTTCCAGAGCTGCAGAGTATGATCCAGTAAAATGCTAGAAGGGTAAAGATATGGGATTAAAAATGAACTTTTTGAAAACAAAACTGATGTACAATGCTTTTACAAAAAATGAAGATTTATCGATTGATGGGGAAAAGCTGGACATAACAAATTCCTACATTCACCTTGGGCAGCAGATATCAAGCGAGGGTTACATTGATGAAGAAATTAATTGGCATATAAAACTTGGTTGGAGAGATTTTGGAAGAAACAGCACACTTTTTAAGAACAATGTGCCAAAAAGAAAAGTGTTTAATCAATGCATCCTTCCAGTGCTTACGTACGGAGCAGAGACGTAGACCTTAACTAAAAAAGACATACAAATACTGCAGACAACGGAAAGAATCCCGGAGAGATACATGCTTGGTGTAACCAAGAAAGATAAAAAGAGTAACTCGTGGGTAAGGAAAATGACAAGAGTGGACGAGATCAGAGTAAAATCCATGAAATGGCAATGGGGCGGACATATTGCCAGAAGAACAGACAGCCGATGAACAACCGCAATTTTAGACAGGATTCGAAGGGGGCAGGAAAAGACCTAGAAGAAGACCACGTGGGAGATGGGTGGACGGAGGAGGCTGGCCCAAGACAGTAGGTTGTGGAAAAAACGTGGGGAGGCCTTCATCCAGCAGTGGCTTGATAATGATGATGATGATGATGATGATGTTGATATATTCAAATTTATAGCTCAAAGCAGATTTGTCCGGGTCAAGTTGATTCCAATCACGTGACAGCCGAGTCCGGGTCCAAAAGTTTTGACCTGTTTCCAACTCTGGCAAGTACTCCTCTGCCTCCCCAGTCGCTATGCCTTTAATCGTCTCCAATCAGATTTTTCTCGAATTACAATACTCGTAAGATATTTTTCTCATTTTTTTGTACGCATTCACACTCACAAAAAAAAATGTTTCTAGCTCGCCCCCCCTCCCTCCCCTCCCACATGAATTTGGCGCTCGGTATAGCGGCACCGCTCTGAAGCCGGCACTGATTGTAAGATAGTATTTTTCCACTAGCTAGGCGAAAATACTTTAGCATTTGAGACTACGTCAGCGCTTTTAATTTCTATATTAAAACAAAAGAAAATCAGGCATTCGATAGCTGAATCACGAACATGCATCTATCCCGCTTTTTGGTGCAGAATCTTTTCGCTAATTGGAGCAAAATTCTATCAGACTTTTTAAAAAAACGTACTGATTACCACCGAGAATTCGGTGATATGTTTTTTCTTCTGAAATTTAACAACCGCTATGAACTAATAAAAATAGGAGTCGTCGTCCATATCGAAAGTCGGTCAATAGTGCTAGAGACGCAAAAGAACCGCTTCCGCTAAGATAAACCCAATTTCCATATCTCTTCCGCAACTGATAATGTAGACTCAACAATACGAACAGCTAAACTGCCACGCCCAATACACCGGAATCGCCTGACGTTCTGGTCGCTGAACTCAAAATTAGTAGGTTTAGAATGTACAATACAATTTTGCAATCACATCGTGCAACTAAACTCATTTTTTTTACACCAATGTATTTTATCAGCATATTTGCTTTGGGAAAGGAACACTGGGCAACACCAGCATGGAACTTCCAAACGTACAACTTTATTAGCGATTTATAAAACATGTGTTTATATTAGATGCCCTTTCTATATACACTGAAGATCAATTGAATTAAAGACAGCTGGCGTTATGCAAATCTGGCGCTGTGGGCGGCCCTGTAAAAGGAAACGACATGACGTATGCAGCGATCCGACAATATAAGGAGTGATGCGACGGGAATCAGTAAGAGTCTGACGCAGTATGGGTAAGACGAAGGATCTAAGCGCATTTGACCGTGGGCAAATTATCTGGGCCTGACGAATGGGTCACACCATCTCGGTCGTCGTGCAAGCACTGGTATTTTCACGAGCCACTGTGTCACGGGTGCACCGTGAGTACATCGAATCCGATGAAACTATCCCTGCAAGGGCCAACTGCCGTGGACAACAGCCTGTGGAAGAGCGGTGTCATCGTCGGCTAGCTCGCATTGCAACAGCGGATAGGCGGGCCACAGTGCAAGAAACCATTCGGCAAATAAACGCTGATGCACAAACACGTGTAAGCAGCCACACCATCCAGAACCTTCCCCTCGCTATGTGGTACAAAAGCCATCGTCCCACTAGGGTACCGCTGCTGACCGCACATAACAGGGTGCAAATATTAGCATGGGCGCGGGAACATCGCCATTGGACCCTAGAAATATGCAAGAATGTTGTCTGGACTGATGAGTCGAGATTTACGCTGGTACATGCGGATGGCAGGATACGAGTACGGCGCAAACCACATGAAACGATGGATCCTTCTTGCCAGCAGGGTACTCTTCAAGCTGGTGGGGGTGGCATTCTGGTCTGGGGACTGTTTACGTGGACTGAAATGGGACCCCTGGTACGTATGACATCGTCCCTCACAGGTCAACATTACCGGGATATCCTGGACGACCATTTTCTCCCGTTTGTACTTCTTCAACATGCCACTGAGGACCTCATCCTGCAACAAAACAATGCAGCTCCCGAATTGTATCTGAATGGTTGGATGAACACTCCACCGACGTGACCTCACTTCCTTGGCCAGCTAGGTCACCTGACCTCAATCCCATCGAACGCATCTGGGATGCCATCGAGAGAGATGCTCGAGGCTCTGGCCCCACCTCAATCAAATCTTCGTGAACTGTGGGAGCTTGTTCAGGGTTTGTGGATCCGTATAGCTTCCCAACGCTTCCCGTGTCTTGTCGAGTCCAGGCCGAGACGAATCGCCGCCGTCATCAGGGCGAAAGGTGGTGCTACACGTTACTAGACAGGTATCTCTAATTTAATTGCTCTTCAGTGCATACGACTCCTGTTGAAGTTGTAATTCAATATTTTTAACACAGTATTGTACAAATTCTTTCAGAAAGATGGTTTAAGTAATAAGTGATAATTCATAATTTCAATTGCTCAATGCATTTTAAGGATCATCAGGACACGGTAGTTGTCCACCATTTCTCTTTCAGGATAATGTCATTTGAACAGTTTACGTAATTTTTATTAGGCACCGCAAGTTTGATTTCCAGCGATTGGTCCATGGTATCATACATTTTAGTCCAGAAAGTTGAATACCTTTTTATGGTTCGCACTAATGATTTCGAAAGGTTCACAGCACTGTTTGTCTTGAAAGGTTCAAAAATGTTTTGGGCGTTTAAATTTCTGTTTGGGAGTTTAACGACCACCAAGAGCAACTCGATGGGTTATAAGAGGTCGTCCGTCCCTAATTTAGGGCCACTGGTTCCAGGGAAGGGAGCGAGCAAGTGCCGTAAGACTAACACAATATTCATGCCTTCTCGGGATTCGAATCCGCACCGATCTCAGACAGCAGGTCGGAAGCCAGCGCGTAGAACTACTGCACACGGGAGGCTCCTTATATTGGCACTGCGCCATTTATTTCAATCGAATGGTCTTGACACTCGTATTGTGAAGTTTAGTCGAAACGTTTATAACGAAGTATATTTCTCCGTCATTTCTGTCCACGCCAGGATTCGAACCCGGATCCCCTCATTCCGGAATAAGTCACTCTACCAATTGAGCTACGCGGACGTTTATTCTGATTCCTATCTGCCTTTATGTCGTGTGCGTCCTGCTGGCAGGTACGTCACATCTCCTGGTACGTTACACGTTTTAAAACGGTCTTTTAAATCAAACGGTTAAAATTTGAAATGGCATTTTAACTCGAAAAGTTCAAATTCGAGGCAGCTTTTTAGCTCGAACTATCGGTTCCGAACGGGTATCTCGTTTAAGATCGAATGGTCGTGACACTGTTATTCTGCAGTTTAATTCAAATCATTCAAAATGGTCTTTTAGCTAAAGCTAAAATGGTTCAAATTCGAAACGGCCTTTCAGGTCAAACTAACGTTTTCAAACGGCTATTCGCATTTTAGGTCTGATGGTCGTCACACTGTCATTGCGCAGTTTAGTCTAAATGTTTTGAAAATGGTATTTCAGCTCGAATGGTTCAAATTCAAAATGGCCTTTTCAGCTCGAACTAACAGTTTCAAACAACTATCACGTTTTAGATAAAACAGGTTCAAAAATATTTTGAATATTTTACATTTCAATTAAAAAGACTCAAATTGTCTCCGCGATTTAATTTGAACAGATCAAGACACTTCTGTGTACTTTAGCATAGATTGTTTTGCGCTCTTCGTTCGAACTGGTCAAAAGAGCTTTCACCGTTTCAGTTCGAACTTTTAAGCGGTGTTTTAACAGTTTTAGTCTGTTTGGCTCTGAACGATTTTGTGCACTGTATATACTTAGAGCAGTTTAAAGCGTTTCGCGCGCTTTAATTCTAATGATTAATAACTACTTTGAGAGTTTTAGTTCGAATAGTACAATAGAACTTTTTGCGGATTAGTTGCAGTGATACAAAACGACTTCGTAGGCTTCAGTTAAAAATGCTCTTTCACGTTTTAGATTGAACGGTTCAAAAGAGGTTTTTCGCATTTTAATTCGAAAAGCTTTCCGCATTTTAGTTTGGTTAATTTTGTTCGCGAATGTGCATTTACGTGATTTAGTTCAAGCAGTTTAGGACTACTTCTGCGTTTTTAAGATTCGAAACAGTTTTCGTTTTTAGTTCGAACTATTCAAAAATGTCTGAGCGTTTTATTTCGAGAGCTTTAAAGGACGTTTGGGGGAGGGGTTTAAGATTTACCGATTTATCATTGCTTTGGAGACTAAAACGGATCACCAGAGCTTTGAGCGTTTTAGCTCGATTTGTTCAAAATTCCTTCGTGTGATTTACTTCGACCACAGTGTATTGTAAGACTTTTATTTTAAAGTTGAAAAATGTTAAGTTTTGATTTCATGTATTCAATAGTCACTTTGTCTTTCAAATATTAACACATAGTTTTTTTCCTATGCAAAATACTATAGAGTAACTCGCATAAAAATGATGGATTGAACAAATAAATGTGCAGGTTTCAAACTAATTCTGATATGTGATAAATCTTATAATGTAACACATTAGCTGAAATCAACCACATAACTTATCTTGATATTTTTACTAGGGAGTTCTTTTTTCCAACACTTACTTTTTTATTTCAATATTCCTATAGATGATTAAACGTTTTCTTGTAAAACTATGTAAAGATTTTTTTAAAGTTAGTTAGTGGTTCATTTCCACTGAATATGTATGACGTTATTTATGTTCGTGGAAGACAAGGTGCACCTTCTTTTTGAAACCGCACTTTTTTTTACACTTTTTCTAATATAAAAAGAATGATATGTAACTTCTGAAAAAGGACCACTTTTGCATGTCATAATAAAGTTGCGGTTTTTTTATGACAACCTTGGATTTTGTTTTTCTTTTTTTCTTTTTTTTTTGAGCACTTTCCAAAGAGTTTGCTAAATATACATTCGGCTCATATTCAACTTCCACTCTGGAGACTACAAGAAGAATCAATGCAAGACAAGGTTTTTTTTTTAGTGGTGCTCACTTTGGTCCCCTTTCAGGAAACAATTCACATTCCAAGTAATTTGTTCAAGTGTACAGCATACATACTTTATGATATTTCAGAACAACAAACAGTCTTGATTGCACGTCTGATATCAGAGGAATGACATAATACATGTGATTGTAGATGAAGAGTTGCTATCAATGAGATGCACTGATCATTCCACTGAATATATAACACCCACCAAATGGTAGCAGGTATGATATCAAACATGTTAACAGAGGATGACTATTACGAAACGAAAGATATTTTTTTATGATGCTCGTTTGTACCCGTCACTACTCCCAGAGTCAGGGAAATTGGCCTTTTGGAATAGTCTTGTTTCAAAGGAAGAAATTGGGTTGTTGCAGTCAACTGGCTATAAAAAACGTCGGACAGGACTTTCTACTAGGAGCTACGGATGGCTGATCTTCATTCCCAAGTTTTCTTATTGAAAGTCAACTAAACGGAAGAAGAAAAAATACATATAGTGCGTAAGTAAAGGGTAGTTGCATATTTATGAAACCAATGCACTTAAATTATATTTCAATATCGTGAATGAAATATTAACATTTCAACGACGAAATTTGCGCTATAAATCCAATTTTACTGTGTACATCCAATTAACTGCGCGTTTAAAAATCAAATTATAAATCAATTAACTGCGCGTTTGCACTATAAATCTAATTTTGTGTTAATTCATTGTACAGAATAAAAAAAAAATTGCCTCACTTGTTAGAAAGGTAAACACTAATATTTTAAAAATAAAATCTGTGAACCTTAAAAAAAAAAAAAAAAAGAATGTTCGCTTTCTGCTTCTAAATCGCATAATGACATACGTGAGGAACAGCTTTCTGCGTGATTAAAACATTTGTGAATAAATCAGAGACAACAGCGCATTGCAAAGATCTTACTAACAGGCATGTTTTGTTTCTTAATTTGTTTTTAACCGCTAAGTATTTAAGCGCTTGTTCACTAACGGCACAGTGCGTCTGTCTGCGCTTCATGAGTCAGTAGCGAACGGAAGGGGAATTACGTCACAAGCTCATGGTACTTTGCAGGGGGGCGCCATTTCAATGTGCAGTTGCAGTCTCCGTTTTCTCGGATTTGCGCATGACGTCACACCGGGAGCAAACGCCGCGAAAACACGACAGCAGATAACCAAGCCGATAACCACGCTATAGCGTCTAGAAGGTAAAGTGTGCCGAGCGCCTAGCATGCGTAATGATTGGCGTGGATACCGAAATTTGTCTCCTTCGTAGATGGCGCTGCGATCGCCTTCCCTTCCCTCTTTCTTAATGTGAGCGAAGCGGGAAACTAAATTCGTGTTGCTTACTGTGAAAAGAGCAGCGATTTAGACGAAGACGTGTTATGTTTTAGGTTTTAGAAGGAATGTGGATTACCTAAATATTGTATATAAGTTATACTTAGTTCATTATGCGGAAGAGAAATAACCATTGTTTTGTGCCAGGTTGCAATACTCAGTACAAAAACAGTAAGCTGTCGCTTTTTGGAATACCCAAAAATGATAAACTTTTACAGCAATGGCAAAAATTGATTCCCCGTGCAGATAAAAACTTAGAGAAATGTAGTGCTGTATGTGAACTGCACTTTGATGAGAGATTTGTGGTTCGAAATTTTGTGCATAAAATAAACGAGGAGACTGTGTTAATACCCAGAGATCGGCCCATCTTGACACCAGATGCAATTCCAACAATATTTCCAAACCTTCCCCATTATTTATCAAAACCTCTGGCAAAAAAGAGGAAAGTTAGGGAAACCGATGATAAGCCTGATGGTAATTTAAATAGCTTGGAATTTACTTCCCATAGAGTTACACTGAACTGCCTTCTGAATATCAACCTTCCTTCAGAATTTTGGGGTAAGCAAATACCTGCTAATAATTCAAAGTGCATAATTTTCCATGTTCATTCATTCAAATGTGAATTGTCAAATTCATTGACAACTGAAAAACTGGTTGTTGTAACCGAAAGTGAACCAGAGTTTACCTGTGAAGTGTATTTACGTGGATTAAAAATGAACACAGTTTCTAATATTACTTCTAAAGATGAATTAGAATCCATTATTCGAGACACTGATAGGCTAACAATATGTCATGGTGCAGGCTCCATTTCAGAATTTGAAAATAACAGGAAGTACCTTGAAAGTGGAGTTATTTTTGAGAATAATTTGTACAGCAAAAAATGTGTAAGGAAAGGAACAACAGCGACTTGCCTCAAATGTAAGTATCTGCGGCGCTTACTTTTGCACAAAATAGCTTATCATAAAAAAAAGGCTACATTTAAAAATAAGTATCAGAATAAAGTTCGGAAAATCAACAGGCTGAAGAAACGAGTTATTTCGCTCTCTGATTACATAAAAAAAATCCAAAACAAAAATAAGAATTTTACAGAACTTTCCATTAATGAAAAAATAGCTGAATTGCCCATTAAGCAGCAGCAAATGGTTATTCATTGTTATAAGGCAGCAAAAAGGAAATCTGCAAGAGGTATGTCATATACCAAGGAATGGTTACTTGAATGCTTACTAATGCACATAAAAAGTCCAAAATTGTACGAGCACATACGGAAACACAAAATCATGATCCTACCTAATAGAACAACTATTAGAAAGTATATTTCAAATTACAACAGTGGTTTTGGATTCAATGCACTGACGTTTGAAACTATTTCAAAGAAAACAAGTGAAATGGAGCCTTTTGCAAGACATGGTGGTATATTAATAGATGAAGTGAAGCTTACAGAAAAACTGCAAGCAAAATCATCTGGTGAAATATTAGGGTTTGTTGATATTGGGCCATACACTTCAGAAACTGTTAAGCATACCCCATGTAATCACGGACTGGTAATGGTGTTTCAGCCATTAAATGGAGATTGGACCCAAATAATTGGTGTTTTTGCCACAAGTAACAATATAAGTGGAACTTTGCTTGCAAAATTAATTATTGAAGCTGTTATTCTCACTGAAAATGCAGGTCTGTTTGTTGATTTCATTACGTGTGATGGGGCTTCTTGGAACAGGAATATGTGGAAGACATTTGGTATATCAGCAGATTGTTCTGGAACTAAATACAGCATTATGCATCCTACAGATTGTTCTAGAAGTTTACATTTCATATCAGATTTTCCTCACTTAATAAAATGTGTACGGAACGCATTTGTTACCAGAGGTTTTCTTCTGCCCGAAGGAGAAGCAAGACCAGAGCATGTTGAAGCAGCATGGAGGAAGGACTCTGACATAACTACTCTAAAAGCCATGCCAAAAATTACACGCGTTCATATTCACCCGAATAACTTTGAGAAAATGAGGGCAAGCTATGCTTTGCAGCTTTTTAGCAACGAAGTATTAAAAGGCCTTTTTCTCTATAAGCATCATATTGAAATACAGTTTGGAAGCACTAATGCAACTGCATTTTTCATAAAGTTGATGATGGAATTAATAACTGTAATGACCTCTAGGAGTCCATCAAGTAGTCTCCGCATAGATTCTGAGGGATGCAAAGTACTTAATGATTTTCTGTTATATTTAGATAAATGGGAAGCTTTTGCAGGAGATAAGAAGATTGGGTTTTTAAGTGCTAGCACAGCTGCAGGATTACGAGTCACTATAAGCAGTACTATCTCTCTACTAAAATATCTAACAGAAACCTTGAACTACAAGTATGTAATGACATCGCGCTTGAGTCAAGACTCAATAGAAAACATTTTTGGCATTATTCGGCAACTGTCAGGCTGCAATGACCACCCCACTGCAGCAGAATTTTTAGTGACCATTCAGTGCTTAAGTTTTTATAATCTGGCCAAGCCTGTAAAGTGTGGTACTAGCTGCACAACAGAAATCATCAATTCCCTTATTGGGCCAAGTGACACCATCAGTTGCAAACCTAATGTTTTGTTAAATTTAAATGAACTTTTAAGTGATGAAATGCTAGATAATGTGAAAGATACCTTGAATAGTGCTGCATATTCTGATTGTGCTTCCCTTTTCCCACATAATTCCCATAACCAGTTGCTAGTTTATGTTGCAGGTTATGTAGCTAGGAAATGTGTTGCAATAACTAAATGCAAAGATTGCACCAAAATGTGTTTAACATGCAGTATTGAAGAAAAGGCCAGGTTTTCTGGAACACTGATACGAGAATTTGATAAAGGTGGCTTATTATATCCATCAAAGGAACTCCTAGTTCTTGTCAGTCAACTGGAAGGTATTGTTACACATTATTTCAGCACCGAAAAACTACACAGAGATAGTATCGTTGATATTCTAGCTATCTTGATGATAAAGAAAATTAAATTCATTGGTTGTGCAGAACACAGTAAAGATGTGACATGTAAGATTGCAAAATTTTATTTACTGACTCGGTTGCATTTCTATATAAAGGGACTTAATAAGATTCACAATGATAATAGAGAAAAAATGAAGTACCTTAAGCTGAGACGTTGCAAATAAATATGAAGTTCCTGGATTTGGGTGTTGAGGTTCTTTTTATGAGGAAGCAAGTGAGAGACAGGTTTTTTATTACTGTTGAGAGAGAAAATATATGTGGAGTCAGTCAATAGCTCTCACTTATAATTACTGTGGAGTCAGTAAATATATACCGACTCCACAGTAATGCTACAGCTGAAACCCTCAACGCGCTTCCTCAAAACTACCTTAACAGCTAATAAGAACTTTGCAACAGAACAGGTTCCGTCATTCAAACCCAGGGGCTTGAACTTAGTCACATTACCAATGTTCAACTCGTAGCAAGCAGAGCAGCCACTGCTGTGTTTACTGATCTACTATATATTACCATATATAAGCATATGACTGTATTAAAAAGAATGGATAATTTTGGGAGTATGTAGCAGTGGCTAGTTAACTTTTCCTTCATTAAATATGATATGTATGCACATAGCAGACAGTAAGCCTAATGCATATGCAAATAAGTGATCCTAGAAACTTAACCCAAACTCATTAAGAATTTTTCCAGCCTATAATGAGGTCAAGAAATGTCCAGGTTGTTAACAAACTTAGAAAAGAAAGTTACAAAAACTGGTAAGTTATTTAGAGATTCAAAATTCATTTCTTTAAATGTATTTATTTTAAAAAAATTAATCCCCTCCCCTCCCACCAAGTAACTGAATAGTTCAGCAGATAAGATATTAATATACAAAAAGATTTTAAGGAACATGTGTGGTGGTAATAATATTGCAGAGTTACTATTTTTCATTAAAAATGTTTAGAACTGTGGGATTCTTTAGCAAGCTGCCCCACCCCTTCATCTTTTTTTATTTTTAATGTTCAAATCCCAAAACCACTGGTGGTAATCTGATATAAACACACTTTTTTTTTTTCAATCAACATTTAGCTTTGGCATTTTCAGCATTGCTAACTAGGGCTTCCATGATGGAATTACATATTACAAAATTCAGTATTTTGAAGAAAACTTGTAAAATGCCATGAGTGATTAAGTGTGACTAATTTACTCTTTACAAGGTGGTGTAAAAGTAATAAAAAAATAAACTAAACAGGTATAAAATTTATTTCTGGAAATTTAATTGTGTGTGAAAACATCTAATAGTTGCATTCACAAATTCTTGCTCTTTGATTCAATTGCATTTTCTAAGATGCCTAAAAATCAAGTTGTGTTATTTATTTTTTGTGTAATGTTACTTTTAAATCCCCCCTCCCAAGTTCTGTTGCTGATAAATTTCTGTCGCTATACAATTGAGAAACGGTTTTTGATAAAAAATTTCAACAACTGCTGCACTAGCCTTTGACATATAACAGCCCACAATGAATTAATCAAGCTTCTACTTTATAAAAAATAAAAACGAAAAAAAACCATTTAAAATGGGATGCTTACTTTTGCCTCACTGTATAAATTGAATAAAGCTTAACCAATGTGCTGAGGTTTAGTAATGTTGTAATAAATAATGCTACAAGCAATGTAAGATTAAAACATTGCTTTATTACAAACTACACGTGGCTTCTGTATGGAAATTCCTAAAGCCATTTATAATTAACTCTCATCAGCAAGCTTTTGGTCCCCGTGCTGATGAGAGTTCAATATTCCACACCGGTCCACGTCAGAGGTCAGTTTTTCCACATGTGCTTCAACATTTGTTTCAGTTGGTGTAAATTATATCTGTATTACCTATTCCCAACTATTAGGGGCAGTACACAACGATGTTACATGTTTACATTGTGCACAATGTGTCACTGCGCGCACCTTACTGGGACGACAAACCTTTCTGGATTTACTGAGGGGATATCAGTATGAGACTGCAATAATTCCAATTTCAGAAATTAAGAACAAATAAATGTCTTGGTCAATTATTTGCTCCCCCACAATATTTCTTCATTTAATAGTAAAATTTATCTAACGGTATAAAAAAATCCCTCTAAATCAGCCCTTTTTTTTTTTTTTCGTTTTTTTCTGAACAATTACTGGTAAATATTTTCTGATGCATGCATTATGACCAAAATTATGCTTCAGTGAGAGAGGAATGTCATTATAAATGCGTGTGCTTAAATAAGGTGGTACACACCGTTTTTTAAACCAGTCAGTAACAGACAAAAATAATTTTTGTTAAGCCTCTTAATAATACGAAAAGCTTACCCAACGTTTATATATATCTGTTATATCCACGCTAAGATATACATACGCTGGGTGCTCGGCACACTTCCCCTTCTATGCTATATATCAGCTGTTTCTGTATAACTGTTTGAAGAGTAGATACATGGAAGCACTTTATATTTACATGCCCCTACGTATTTACTTCAAACAGCAAATTTTGCCCGCTGTCCCTAAATTGTTTTTAAGGAGGGCTCTGTATCTGACTGGCAGCATTAAATTTGTTGAACCACGGTATTACTTATACCTGATCATAGGCCTAACCACTGGGGGATCAGGACCCCCAGATTTTCATAGTCTGGGATCCCCAATGTAAATGATACCCCAAATGTTTCGGGAATATAACTTTTTATGTGAACCAACTAAATTATTTAATAATATAAGATTGTAATTTTTCATAGAATGCAAACACGTGTATAATGTGTACTTAATAAAACAGTGATGTCGATTAAGCATGGTTACCAACATCGCTGGCGTATATACATTACGTGATCAGACCCCCCTCCAATTTTGAAACACAGCACAGTTATGCCACTGTACCTGATGGTCACTGGCCAACATCGCCGACGCTGACACTTAAGCATTCAATATAATGTCCCATACAAAAAAGCCTTGCAATTTTTGTATATACAGCAGGAGCTGCTCCTGCAATAATCCAAAGCAGTTTTTTTCATGCCACATCAAGAGAGAAGTTTACTGAACTCGGCTGGAAGTTTTTCCTGCACAACGCCACTGGGAGCCAAAAGAACGCTTGCGCGCTGCTCTGACTGCTATTGAAACCAACTTATGTGAGAAACTCTGCCTATTCCCACATCAGTTCATTTCCTTTGAATAAAACGTCCCTGGGGGCTGCAGCTCTCGCTGGTACAGCAGATATAAGTGGTCCTCGGAGTTATTTGCGAGTGACGTAGCTACAATGCAGTCTTTCGTTGGCTGCAAATACATCTCCGGGCCTTCAACTTTTGGTTTGTTCCTACTTTTATTCAACATGATAATTCTAACAACTGGAGATTATTCGTGTTTGCTAACAACAAATACTCAGTTGCCGAGATTTTTGCCAAAAAGTTTTACTTCTGGTCAAAATGGGCATGTGAACAAATTGCGATTAAGAATAAAGTTCAGTAATGAATAAATTGAAAAATGAAAAAAAAAATGACTAATTTCTGCAGCGAAATACTTGCACAAAATTAATATTTTCACTTACCGGGCACAGCCAAAATTTTCGCTTTTAAACTCATGTACATTTCTATTCATCAAAAAATATTGAAGTTGCTCCATTGGCCATATTTAACTTTTCTGCTGCATATGCATACCCCCCCCCCCCCCCCCAAAAAAAAAATAAGCTGAACATTTGAGTTGAGGTAGTGCTTTATACTTTATTACTTTAAACACAACATTTAATCAAACACAATTGTTTAGAAAATTTACGAAGTTGGTAAATTTTGAAAACAAATTGTTCTACACTAAATTGTAATCATAGCTTGAAAATTAAAACTGGGAATATGTTTGCAATTCGTATTTATTAAAGAGAATGCCTGTAAGTCAAAATTCCAAAGGGAGCATATCAGAAGAAAAATATTTATTATATTTCTACTAGGGGTCATAATTGACACCTGAAAATGCGTATATGACGTTGGGTGCGTGTCCGCTGTCACTGGCACACGCATTTTTTTAATCTTTAAAACTGGTTCCCTTAACTGAGTGTGTGTTGCTCTTACAGTATCTACATTTATATATTATTTACAACCACTATCTCAATCCACTGCTGGATAACAGCCTCCAAGTTTCTTCCACAAAAGTCTGTTTAGAGCCAGTTTTCTTCTTGCTCCCAAATTTCATCCACCCATCTCCCACATCATCTTCTGGGTCCTCTTTTTTTTTTTTATGTCCCTTGCTATCCAGTTTAATATTTCTCGCTGGCTCTTTCTTCTAGAAATATGTCCATCCCATTGCAATTTCAGGGATTCTGATCATTGCTGTCTTCCATCCTTGTAATTTTCCCGATCCACGAGTTCCTCTTTGTATCTTTCCTGTTCCTGGTTACATCAAACATGCATCTCTCAATCCTTTTTTTCTGTTGTCTGCAACCTCGGTATATCTGTTTTAGTTGAGGTCCATGTCTCTGCTCTATGCATAACAACTGGAAGGATGCACTGATTAATGAGCGTCATGTTAGGATCGTTAGCATCATGTTAAGATCGTTAGGATAAGGGTCCTGCATGGAATGTATGTGGAACTAATTTCTTTGACGTGCAATGGTGTATGCGTGGGTGATGATCAAATGATCATATGTAGAGGATTTTAGGGAGTGTCTGACCCCAGGTCTTAAACAACCCTTAGAAATAGGAAACTAGGAGATTTAGGCTAGAGCGCCCAATACGAAGTGACACAGAAGCGAAGTAGGAAGGGAGAGGAAGACGCCCTTATTTATTACCGGGAGGCCAGTACCGGTGTATGCTGTATGCATGGGTACCTCTCCACAAGTTAAACAATGAGGAAATATACACGAAAATACTGGATAGCACTATGATTCCGAAGTTCACATTAATATGATTTGTGACTACAAAATATGCCAAACACTTTTCTTTTAAGAAATAATGCATCAAACCAAGTTTTATACGCCGATTATTTTCTTCATAAATATGGCCACTCCTTGATATCTGTTCCCTAATTCAGGTATCGGTTATCTCTAGAATTTCCCTATCAGTTGCTAAATATTAAAACTAAATATTAATTTCTACGAGTACATATATAAATTATTATTAAAGGGACAGCATCAGCAGGTTCAGTAACTTAGCTTTCGAAGTGATATCTACAATATTTTAATGCAGGCCCTCCATCTCAGCTTACCACTAGCCGCTACTGAGTGATATATTTAAATTTTCCAAACAGCACGTCTTTACTTGGCACATCCACGCCATTTGTTATCGTTTTAGTAGGCATTCTTCGAGGAGGTTGCATATCAATTTAAATCATGTAGAATTCTATTGTAAATTAAATTGACGACGACGCTGCACTCTATGGCAGACTTAAGACATTTCACTGAACCGTAAAAGGTGTTTCCATAATCGCACACTTAAGAAAATCGTACACTTACATCCTAATTCAACGCCCGTTGTTTGGGTTACATGCACATCGCTACACACATTCTCTGACACAGATACCGTCTGCAGCGCCGCGATGCGGCGTGGGACATATTTCGAACGCAGTTTTTGAGTTCGCACGGCACACTTACCCTTTTAGACGCTATAACCACGCTGCACGGCATCTTTGGCTTGGGAGTGCAAACTGATGGTGTAAGTTAAAAAAACTAAGAAATGATTTGCAACGGTAACTATGTTCATAATCGACAGACTCCTGATTTAAGTTTTTCGTTATTTATTCTTGACTAAACACACAACTAAGACACAAATGATGGTTCACGGATATATAATAAACATAGAACGAATGAGTAATTGTTAACAATGAACTTTTGCTTTCTATTTATTCTATTTTAAACAGTCTTACCATGATTAATATTCCTTTTAGGAGGTTCACATAACACACAGCTTATTCCGGAGAGACGATGATAATACACTGCTGGACAATTGCTAAGGACGGATCATAAACAGCTATATAGCGCATAAAAAAGTAAGTGTGGTTGGATGCCAAGTGAAATAAAATAATGTCAGAATGCCAGGACATTACAAGAAAGAAAATTTATTGTGCTCTGAAATCCAGAAGGCCTTGGAACGTGTTCAAGGGACAAACAGGCCATTTTGTGCAGAATACGTAAACGTGAAAAAAATGCAATTACTGTCCGCAGGCGTTCCGGCGTAAGATGTCAATACGGGATATGGCCACCATGGAGGGCGATGCAAGATTCCACACGTCGTGTCATGCTTTCCACAACATTATCAAGCAGCTATTGGGGTAATTTATCCCATTCCTCTATCAGTGCACGGATGAGGGTGTCCTTGTTTATTGGAGGGCATTGGCGAACAGCAAGACTCCTCCCCAAAGCATCCCACACATTTTCAATGGGATTCAGATCTGGAGAACGTGCTGGCCATTCGAGGCGTTGAATATCCTCGCTCTCAAGACACTCCTGGACAGCGACTGTTCGATGACATGTTGCGTTGTCGTCCATGAAAATGAATCTATCACCGACAGCACAACGGAACATACGAACATGAGGTAGCAGAACATCAATAATGTATCGTTGTCCAGTCATAGTCCCAGTTGGAAGCACATTGAGGGACGTACGGCCATTGATCATGATGCCAGCCCATGCCATGACATTGCATGTCGGATATCTGTCCCTTTCCTGTATGTTTCCTGGACAATATGCAGTACCACTACCACGCCAAATCAGTTGTCGTCGACAATCAGACGATAGACTGTATCTACTCTCATCTGAGAAGAGGACAGCAGACCAGTAGTTATCAGTCCAATTGCGATGTTAATGGCACCATTGAAAACGGGCGGTACGGTGACGTCTGGACAATGGGATGTACACAACAGGACGGCGGGCGTATAGTCCTCCTTCATGCAAACGTCTGGCGACGGTTTTTCGGGAGATCCGCTTGCCAGTAGCAGCCATAAACTGATTTGCTACCTGACTAGCTGTGCTGCGCCGGTGTCTTATTGTTGATAGCACTATATACCAATCTTCTGCAGGTGTCGTACTGCCAACACGACCTCCCCCGTGACGTTTGCTACACTCTCCATTTGTTTGAAATGATTTCCAAAGCCTTGACACTGTGGCTGACGTCGAACTCCCTGGCAACATCTGTTATTTTTCGCCCTTCTTCAATCTTGCCAATAATACGGTCAAGCGTAAAATCATCTAGGTGATGTCGGAAAGACATACTGAAAATTGCAAGTTCGTCAATTGATTCTTTCCCTTTCAACTTTGCGTTTGAACAACAACGGTCAATACGCGTCAAATCCTTTACATCTCTTATCAGCGCTATGACGTCACGAACAAGTTCGGCAATCCAAGATTTGCATACGCACAACACGTCTTACTGTATCCCGCACTTATGCTAATTTCCACATTTTCCTGCCTTCCATTTTATGGTTGCTATCGTTGCTATTGTCATCCGTCCTTAGCAATTGTCCGGCAGTGTACATGTACTCTTTTAGAGCACTTTTGTAAGAACAACAAATATCGTGTTCACACACAGCGAAGCGAAGACTCCATCTTGTCTCCTCTCTCTTCACTCTGTCAATTGACCAGGGTCGTGATCACATAATTCTTTGCAACACGCCGCTTGCTCGCTGCTCGGCATCGACGCAAACGTAAACACCCTTGCAGCAGGGTTCGATACTGCCCGCCATTGCAATAGTATTATATACGTAATTTTTATAACTTTTTGTGCCACCTATTAAAATAAATTGAAAAACGAACATTGCGTGCGAATTTTTGTTTGTATTTGAAGGCTACTAAGTGGAATTCTGTAAACAACAAAATTTATTGTGCAAAAATGAAATGATGAATAACATATTTACTTCTTGTTTGTTTAGCCCGTTAACTACTTGATGCACTGATTATCGAAAAGGCTAGACTTTAAAAAGTTTGGATTTTTAAGAATTGACTTTCGCACTGACAATAACTTTTTTGTAAATATAACTTCCTGCGAACTACGGAACTACGAAGTTCAGCAATATATTTGTTTACAGCAATGCCCTCATATTTCTTTACACAATAGGTGTTAATTTATTTTGTTTTCAAAATTAATTAATTCATGAAAGAGGAAATAGCAGATCACTGATAAATATGTTAATCTTTGAAGTTTGTAATTATTAGTATTTGAAAACATTTTCCATCGCGTTTATTTACATTCCTTGCTAAAGTTTAACCTGTAGCAGCGATGGCGCTTGGCTCTCGCCTCTTTGCCTCTCGCTGCTTTGCTCTCTGTGTGACGTAATTTCGCCAGCCAATAGCAGCTCGTTTCCGAAGTGACTCAACCTAAAGAGATATCTAATAACCTTGGTACTCCGTAATTCTAGCCGACATTAGAGGACAAGGTGATGCCAATCCAAAGCCTTCTAGAAAGAATAAGACCATGATATCAAAGATATAAGTTCCTTCCTTTTCTGACGTCACTTTCATGTTACATGAACTGATACGTCGGTGTCGGGTTTGACGTAACACAAGACAGCGTTTTTTAGCACGTCTTTTGTAAAAAAGATCGTGCTCCTGTTATCGGTTTGTCCGTCCGTCCGTCTGTACCCACGGTATCTCTGCAACTGAAAATCTCTGCTCCCGATTTGAAAAATTCCTTTTTTTTCTTTTTTTTTTGCCCGCCCCGTTGGCGCAGTGGTCTAACTGATGGCCTCTGATCATTCGTCCGAAAGGTGTCTGGGTTCGAATCCCGGTGAGGCATGGATGTTGTATTTGTCTTAGGGCACTGGCTCTCTCCCTTCCCTGAAACCAGTGACGCTAAATTAGGGACGGGCGACTGCTTATAGCCCATTGAGTTGCTCATGGTGGTCGTTAAACCTTCAATCAAAAAAAAAAAAGATTCTTCTTGCATTCGGAAGCTTGAAATATGCAAATGATGATCCTTCATTTCGTATTTTTTTTACGATGTACAATGTCGCCGCTAGAGGGCGTAAATGCAGATCATGTCGAATTCAAAAATACGTTTTATTCCACATATTTGCTTCTAAACATCCGATTGAATTTTTTTTTTTATCTTTCGATTCCATTTATGTCGAAGAGCATTTTAGATACAGTTACTTTTTCAAATTACGCCCAGATTTTCCGCTAGGGGGCGTAAAATTAAATTGCATTTTTCCCGATAACTCTTCTTCTAAAACTCCGATTTGAAAAAAAGAAATTTCTTCGGATTTATCTCTTGATGAAAAATCTTTTACATATAATTTCAAATTTTTGGCAAAGAATACTTTGGCCACCAGGGGGCGTAAGCGTTAATCTTTGCTTCTGATGTATTTGCCATAAAATCTGAGCTTCTAAAATATAGATTGAAAAATTTTTTTCGTGGACTGATGCCACTCACATCAATAAAACTTTTCGGAATATTTTCTTTTTAAAATATTGCACAGTTTCTCCGCCAGGGGACGTAGATGTACATCTTATTTTTGTCAATATCTCTATTTCTAAGAGTCAGATTTGAAAAATTCCTTCTTTGTTGGATAGTGTTTTTTCCGTGTGACATGTTTTTCATATAATTTCAAAATTTTCAAGTAATTCAAAGACTTCCCGCTAGGGGGCGTAGCGGAGTAATGCGTTTCCCGCTATACCTCTGCTTCTAAATCTCTGTTTTGAAAAATTCTTTCTGCACCGGATACAGCTCCTGATGGGAAATCGTTTGTACATAATTTCTAATTTTTGTAAAAAAATGTTTTGTCCACCAGGTGGCGTAAATCTTAATTTCTGCTTCTGTTGTATTGCAGGAAGATACGAGCTTCTAAATTCTCGATTGGAAAAAACGTCGTTTGTTGACCGATACTAATCATGTCGACAAACCTTTTAGAAACATTTTCTTCTTAAAATAGTGCATGGTTTCTACGCCAGGGGGCGTAGATGTATATCTTATTTTTGTCAATATCTCTACTTCTAGGAGCCCAATTTGAAAAATTCCTTCTTTGATGGATAGTGTTTCTAGTGTGACATGTGGTTCATATAATTTCAAAATTTTCAAGTAATTCATAGACTTTTCGCTAGGGGACGCAAATGTAAATTGCGTTTCACCCTATATCTCGGCTTCTAAATCTCCGATTTGAAACATTCTTTCTGCACCGCATACAGCTCCTGATGGGAAATCGTTTGCACATAATTTCTATTTTTTGTAAGAAATGGTTTGGTCACTAAGTGGCGTAAGTCTTAATTTTCGCTTCTGTTGTATTTGCAGCAAAATATGAGCTTCTAAAATCTTGATTGAAAAGAAAGACGTTTGTTGACCGATACTACTCATGTCGATAAACCTTTTAGGAAAATCTTCTTCTTGAAAAAATGCATGGTTTCTACGCTAGGGGCCGTAGATGTATATCTTATTTTGTCAATATCTCGACTTCTAAGAGTACGATTTGAAAAATTCCTTCTTTGTTGGATAGTGTTTCCGATGCGAAATGTTATTCTTATAAATTCAAAATTTTCAAGTAAATCATAGACTTTCCGCTAGTGGGCTCAGAGATAAACTGCGTTTTCTTCATTATTTCTGCTCCTAAAGCTCTGATTCGAAAAATGCTTCCTGTATCGCATACAAGATCTGATGGAAAATATTTTTCACATAATTTCTAATGTTTGGTAAAGAATGGTTTAGCCACCAGTGGTCATAAGTGTTAATTTCTGCTTCTGAAGTATTTGTTGCAAAATCTGGGCTCCTGAAAACTCGGCTAATTTTTTTTTTCTTGGACCGATACCGCTTATATGGATAAACCTTTTGAGAATTCTTTCTTCCTAAAATAATGCATGGTTTTCCCACCCGTAGACGTAAAGTCACATCTTATTTTTGTCCATATCTCTGTTTCTAAGAGTTCGTAAGCTCACGATTCCCTTTACAGCAATATCTGAGGGATTAAAAACCCGATTGAAAATCTTCTTTCTTTCGTCAGATCTATTGTTTTCCATACCGGTTCCATTGACTTTGAATAGCTTTGATAAATTTAATTCGCGTCAGAACGGATTCAAAAAACGTGTTTATTGCACCCGAAAATTCGGTGTCATCTTTCTTGTTTTTTTTTTTTTTTGATTGGATGTTCAACGACCACCGTGAGCAACTCAATGGGCTATAAGCAGTCGCCCCTCCCTAATTTAGAGTCACTCGTTCCAAGGAAGGGATAAATCCAGTGCCGTAGGACAAACACAACAACCATGCCTCATCGAGATTCGAATCCGGACTTCTTTCGGACGAATGCTCAGAGGCCATCGCTTAGGCCACTGCGCCACCTGGGCGGCATTGAAGGTTTAACGACTACCTTAGAAACTCTATGGGCTATAATGATTCATCCGTCCCTACTTTGGGGCCACTATACTTCGATTCATCCTAAGATGATACAGCAGTTTAAGGTACAAAAGTCTGCGCACTCACTTAGCCTTAGGGGATGGCCGAGAGTTATGTTCATCGACGTCACACCCCACTGTCTCCTGCTGTTAGCAGTTGTCAATCACTTCCCCCATCAACTCACTGGCATCCTTGTCTCCCAAACGCTGCATATCTACGCATGCATGTGTTGCTCTAATTTTAAAACTTATTTTCTGAAAATAGATCATTTTTAGATTTGTTTAAAATAACTATATGTACTTACAAGTAAAATAAACAGCAATGACAATATAAAGTATGATTCTAGGCAATAAATGCGTTGGTTTCCACGGAAAATTGTTGGAAACTACTTTTAGTCGCGGCGATAGTTTTCTACTTTTAGTCGCGGCGATAGTTTTCCCTTTAGTGTCATCTTAGGCTGAATCGAAATATAGTTCCAGGGAAGAGAGCCAGTGCCGTAAGACAAACACAACATCCATGCCTCAAGGGATTCGAACCCGGACTCTTCTTGGACGAATGGTCATAAGCCAGCGTTATGACCACTGTGCCACCGAGGCTTCGCAACAGCGTTGGAAACCAATCGTAAGCCTCGGTTTCCGCGTGATGTCATTAAAAGAGGGTACTCATCTTACTAATGTCATAGCCTTGTATTTTCCAGACGGCCTTAGATGAACTAAGACAGTCTAGTTTCATTCCGTACTTCTGGTGGTCGCTTCGTGTCGTCACAGAGTAAATCGTTATAGTTAGGTTACCTAATCGCCACGTTTCTGTGTATTTGGGCCACAGCAACGTGTCGAAATTATTATTCATAAACCGGAAGTAATAACGTTTGTAAATTTTACCTGAGCATTTAATACCTATTGTTCGCAGTTCTTTATTAAGCAAATTTATGGAACGTTGCTAAGATACCCTTTGTTCAACATAATACGATTTCTTTATTATGTGACAGCCATATAATAGTACATAATTACACCAAGATACGGAGTGTTTATTCTAAAAATAGTTATTAGTGTAGGACATTTTATCTTTTATGATAGCACATATTGTGTTTTTATTTCTTTTAAGTTTTTATAAAGACAGAAGGAATTTCCTTTGAAAATAAATTAACCTTTAAAAATGTAATTCGCTTTCCTGCCTTTTACTTATAAATCTGTGCTTATAAGTACTTTTGAAATATTGGTTTAATCTTCCTAAAATATTGACAAATCTATTAATTCTTTGCTTATGTAAATAAGCTCTTACAGAAACCTTTCAGGAAGAATGGAGGAACATTCCGGTACAGACATCTCATGGGAATCATTCTTGAAGTGTCGCAAGAATCATAATAGCCATAGGCGAGCCGACTGTGTACTGATTTTGGCTGATAAAGGATCTTGCTTCCTTCGATCTAGTCATCCGACTACGATACTTAAGCATAGTGTATATTTTATTACTGCTGAGTGTATATTTTACTTCATCGATTCACATATTAGCACCTGTTTTCATGAATCATCGAAAAGCACTACATAGTACATTTTTTGAACTGATGATACATCAAGTTTATTAGATTACACTATTGCTTTATTGCCCTATTATTAAAGAAGGACGTGGTAAGTCTTTGCTCACACTATGAAACATTCGCCTTTTTTTTTTCAGCTAAGTTACTGACATAGCGGTGGCTTGTCAATAAGCTACTTCCAATAACTTTTGACGAAGGCTTAGAGACATATGAATCAGTGCCTTCCAACTTCACTACATTCTTCTGGGGAGAGGGAGTTATTCGGCACAGGAAGTGCTGAAACAAAGATCCAAATGAAAATGGAAACCCACCTACCTAGACACATGTTTTCACTCGCAGGTACGCGCGTCGTTGATTAATTTCTTCTAGGCTCGAAATATCCCGGTGACATAGATCCGTCTCCAACTGTAAGACTCCTATTGTCTTCTAGCATGAGCTGTCGAAGTGCTTGTTTAAATTTTGCAGTTTCGCTGATTAAAGATAATCGCAGTGGTAGGCCTTCAGCGTCAACGTCCGAAAGCAACGTAGCATGTGTGGAGACATACAAGCGACTTAGTGTGAAATGGCTGCAAATGCAATTGAGTTTTTCGGTTCCGAGCTTCACATCGTTTAATCTGATCACAGAGCGTACGTCCAAGTGAGACCATGTTTCCACGCGGGTCTTCATTTTCACTTGAATCTTTACTTCAATACTTCATATTTTTATTCAAATTCCTTTAAAAAAGCAACGCTTTCTACTCAAGATAGTGTAGTGACGTTTTGAGACACTGATTTATTCATCTTTAATTCTCCTCAAAAGGTAATCAGAAATTACTTACTGACTAACCTAAGTATTGCATAACGCCAAGTACGTAGTCTTCCCTACCTCGTGGCCTAGTACAGGGTGTGCCACATAAAAAAGGCACGAGTATAATGAACGACAACAGTCAGGCAATGTTACTATACATGGCAAAGAATAGTTGGAATGCCAGAAAACAGGAGTAATTTACCTACGATTGCTAAAAGTGCTGTCCTCCGATATCAAGACACAGCTGTACACGACGGAATATGTTGTTCGTAACGCGCCACAACTCATAGGCAGTAATCTGGGCTATGGCATCCATAATGTTCACTTTTAATTCATCAAGGGTGCGCGGATCAGCTGCGTACACTTTCCCTATCAATGCTTCCCACAGATAAACGTCACAAGTGGAGAGATCGCATGATCAGGGTGGCCATATTCCCTTCGATACAATTCTGTCCTCCCCAAACACTTCATTCACAGCACGTAGACTATTCCACACAGTATGCGCCGTGGCACCATCCTGCTGAAAGAAAGTATATGTTCGCTCTTCTTCTGTAAGTGCGGCAACAAATGGGTTGAACGGTTGCTAAACATAGCGCTCCGAGTTGATGGTGTCAGTGAAAAAGAATGGGGCGACCATCCTCTTCGCAGACACAGCACACCAAACGCCTATCTTTTGATCGTACAGAGGAGTTTCCATTGTCCGCCTGGGATTCGCGTCGGTCCAAATCCTGCTGTTTTGCGCATTGACACACCACGACAGATGAAAGCATGCTTCGCTTTTGCATAATCAGGAGTTTTAAGTTTTGGAGCGCCATAACTTTGTACGGCCGAAAATGCAAGTCCACCTCAAGGCTCTACGAGACCCGCCATCATGTATTGCTGCCTTCTTTTATTAACCAACGGGAAAGCGTATTTCACAAATTGCTCGAGAAATTTTGCACATTTTGGAACACCGTTTGTGGCTAACGCAAGATATATGATAAATAAAGAGTTCCCTGGTTTCAGATTTTCATTTTGGACCCTTTAAGTATTTTTTATTAATTAGTAAAACTGTGGAAGACGCCTTGGTACGACTTTCGCTGCAGATAAAAAATGAAGGGAAAGGCCAATAAAAATTCTGAAACCAGGGAACACTTTATTTATCATATATCTTGCGTATAGCCACAAACGGTGTTCCAAAATGTGCAAAATTGCCGGAGCAATTTGTGAAATTGGTTAATAAGAGAAGGAAGCAATACAAGATGGCGGGTCTCGTAGAGCCTTAAGTATGCGTCGGTATGACGTGGCAGATATTCCCATTGCAGACCATAATCGGCGAATCGACTTCCGAGGGCCTTGTAACATCATTGTGCACACATCCTTGATATTGTCTTCAGTACGAATTGTCTTGGGTTTGTTTCTTTTCCTGTTGCACACCGTGCCGGTTTCACGAAATTTCCGCACTAACTTCTGTACCACTGATTTTCCCGGGGCTGCACAATGTGAACATTTTTCTGTAAAAAACTCATTTAAAACCTTGTATGAGTTATTTATGAAATAGTGTTACCATAAAATATCCGCTGTTCCGTACTTAAAACCATTTCCGTTGCCTTTGTTCTCTGTTCACTTACACTTATGACCGCGTACCTACACTGCTCTGTCTGTGACTAACCACTCCGGAGAATTCCTTTGCAGCTGTACACGCAGAAACCGGTTAGAAGTGGAACACAGCGGTTTTAACTAGAAACCCGCCAAACAACTTTAACTCACCAAACAACTTTAACTCGCCTAACAACGTCTGGCCACGGGGCCTCTTTTACATGGCGCACCCGGTATCACGAGCCGTTAACTTCTGATCGTTCGTCTGATATTTTTCCCACTCACAGGGATCATTGGTTTTCAAGGTATTTGAGGAGTAGCTTCCCCACTGCCCTAGCTGACACTGTGACGGAAAATAATCACGCGTTCTCCTCATTGTTCATCGAGATGATCGTCTTTTAAATGATCATAGGGATGTTTTATCTGTGTTCTTTTGTTTACGTTCATCGGTGTTTCTTGTTTCGTCGTCATTTCGACCACTTACACCGTTTCATCTGCTCCGCATTTGTGACATACTTTTAAGTAATGTTTTAGCTTTTTCGTTACCATTCCAAATAGTGACGCTCTTTTTGGCTCATTGACACCCTTGCGACATTAAACTTCTACCAAACTACTTGATATGCGTCCGGGTACCAATCCCAGGTGATGTATGTATGACGTGTTTGTCTCACGGCACTTCTCTCGCTCTTTCCTGGAACTAGTGGCAAATTAAGAATGGCAGCGTCTGCTTATAGTCCATTGAGTAGCTCACGACGGTCGTTCAAACTCCCCATTTCCCAAAGAAAAGATATGTTATTTGAGAGAAAGTAAGATTACAGGACCTGCATTTCGTACCAGAGTATTTAATGTTTTGTGTAGGATGCAGAAGATAAAACTTCTTCTATTCATACATTATTTTTCACTAAGCATTTGCCATTACTTGTTATGAACTTGTTTATTATTTTCTTGCTGAAAAGATGTAAAATTATAACTCGGATGCAAAATGTTAACTTCAGTAATTTTTCTGACAGAAACATTCGTGGATTTATTTGTCAATATGCATGAATATGCAATCTTACGGTTAAAACATTAAAATTATTACATGTTACCTTAATTCATACACACTTTAATTATTACATATTAACATGGGGTCAAACAACTCAATCCAATATTTAAAAACATCAAATACTTCACAATAAATTTATTAGACTAATAGATTTAAAATACAGCTTTAACAGTAATAATTATATGTGGTTGAGTATTCATGGTTTTACAAGAGTTTTTCCTAATAAATATAATACACTATCTACCAACAAGTAATTGGACACCTCTACAATCGACGATATCTGCGGTCCTGATACACGTCACGGCCGCCGCCGTTAAATATCGTGTGGGAAACAACAATGCAACCAGTCGCATGCAAGATGCCACGTAGTTCGGAGCTCTCTGATTTCGAGAAAGGTGTAATCGTCGGGTATCACAGAAATGGCCGATCCATACGTGACATATCCAGCGAGTTGAAGTACCCAAAATCGACAGTGGCCTACGTGATTGGAAAGCGGAAGATGAGAGGTGACTGTCGGAATGTGGCCCTACCCGGCAGACCCACAAAACTGGGAGTCAGAGACCGATAGGTGCTGGCCACAAAATTTGGAAGAACCGCACCAAATCGATGGGCCACATCCGCGAGGAGTTTAAACAGGCATCCGGGAATGTTCCTTCGATGAATACCATCCGTAAGGAAGCCCATCTGCTCGGTTATCATGGACGTGCTGCCGCCCACAAGCCTTTGATCACCAAGTCCAATAGCGCTGCTCGGCCAACGTGGTGCAAAGAACGTCGACAGTGGAGCGTTGAACAGTGGAAACAGGTTCTCTGGAGCGACGAATCAAGGTTCACCCTCTACCGTTAGGATGGCAGGGTCTGGGTTTGGGGTCTGACTGGAGAACGCCTCCTGCCGGAATGTATTGTGCCAACTGTGAAGTTCGGCGGCGGTGGAATTATGCTATGGAGGTGTTTCTCCTGGTATGGCACGGGACCCTTGGTCGCAATTCCTTGTAGACTCAACGCCGAGACCTACTGCACCATTTTGGATGACCATGCGCTTCCTACGTTGTGGCAGTTTTACGGGGTGGATTCATGTTACTTTCAGGATGGCAATGACACCTGTCATGTTGCGAGGTCCACCATGGCTTGGTATGGTGACAATGGGGTTAATCGAATGGACTGGGCTGCGCAGTGCTCGGACCTTAACCCTATCGAGCACCTCTGGGACGAGTTGGAGCGCCGACTTAAGGGGTGCCCCCACCGTCCGAAATCGGTGAAGGAACTGACCTGTCTTCTCCAAACCAAGTGGAAGAAAATACCGCTAGCCGTCGTACAACGCCTGGTTGAGAGTATGCCTAGGAGGGCCGCAGCTGTAATCGCCGCTCGTGGAGGCTCCACCAACTATTAAAGGTGAATAAACTTTGTTTTCCTTTGCTATCACAGGTGTCCAATTGCTTGTTGGTAGATAGTGTATAATGACTGTTAAGCAATTATACGATTTTAACTTAGAGAAAATTATGTATAAAAGAAAAAAAGTAACATAGAACAGGATCTAATAAAAATTACAACTTATACACATCAGTATGGTACTAGAAACCAGCATATACTAATACCAGTTTTACCTAAAACTATAACCATAAAACAAAGTCTACATTACTGTGGACCAATATTTTTGGAATTCATTACCTAGAGAACTAACAGAAATCAATAAATGTAACTTATATAAAACAAACTTAAAGCAAAAAGAAAAACTTAAAAAAAAACTTATATTAAACTAACTACAAAAAAAGTAATATAAAAATGGAGAGGCGAAGGGGAGATTAATTGAAAAGTTGGAAGGGCAAGAGTGATATCTAATTGTAGCGCCGCGGAGATTTCATATTATACTAATAGTAATCTAATTTCATTGCTGTCTTGGATTGTTGACTTTACTTAGGGAGCTCCGGGCTAAGTCAAGTCTCTGTGAGGCCTTTTCCCGGAGCTTCCTTGCTGTTGTTATCAAAATAGATAAATAACAATGTAACAATAAATCATGAATCTATAACAGCAGAAATAATAAATGAAATGAAAAACGATGGGAAGGCCTTTAAATACCGCTTCACAAGGTTTTGTGAATAATGTTTTAGATTTTCAAGAAACTCCAATGAGAAGTTCTGACCTTGACAGAGCATTTTTCAAGTGTAATAATCCTATTTAGTGAGCTTAATGAGTCAATTCCGCAACTGTAGAAACAATCACGAATATCTTGCAGCAATTTCGATTAAATCAGGACCCATGCCTCTTTGGTTGCAGCAAACTGTGAACAAAGATGTTGTTTACTCGTAGATTTTATTAAAACTTGCATCTTTAAATGAAACAAATAATTCATTGAATGGAATTTGATGCCGCGAACTGTGAACGAAGATATTGCTTAGATTTCATTAAAACTTGTATTTTTAATAGAAACAAATAATTCGTTGAATAGAATAAGCATGCACTGATAATCCAAAAGATGTTCAGAAAAGAAAAAACTGCAGCAAATGTGAAACCAAACCAATAAAATAGTTCTTGACGGAAAACTTTAATACGAATTTGCCTTGCAGACTTGACAGCTTATAAGAAATTTCACTTCGCAACTGTAAATAACTTTACGAAGAAGCACTTGTACCTTTCCAGCTGAGAAGGTCCCTGTAAAGAAAGTTTTTCATAAATAATACCCTTATAGCACGATTACTGTGCTTTACACTTCCGTACATACTCTTTTAAAGATTTCAAGGGTTCAGATAAAATCTGAAAACGGCCAGGATCCATATAATGCACAGACATCTCTGTAATATTTGAGAAGATTCTGATTCTGTGACATATTACAGATATATTTGTAATATTTGGGCAATTGTAAATAATTTAGGAAGAGATGCATTTGCATCTTTCTAGCTGAGGAGGTCCCACTGCAGACAGTTTTAAGTATAGAATTCCCTTGTAACACCTTTATTATGCCTTTCATTTCTGTAGAAAGCCTTTTAGAAATTTCTAGGAGTCCAAATAATTAAGCGATCTAAAAATTGCCAGGATCCATGTAATCCACACATATGTAACATTTGAGCAGATTCACATCGAATTGACGACAACCACTGAGACATTCGAGAAATTAGAAGCAGAATTGGTGACAGTCACTGCGACATGTCCGTAAATACACAGAATTAATGACGCTGATTGAGCTTTTTGAGTATCACAACACAGATTGAAGCTCCGAAGAACAAACTGATTCGTTTTTTGTACCACAGAAGTCACATCAGCAAAAATGTCACAAAATAAAATTTGTGCTAGTTAACTTAGCAACTTACACACAGTTTTTGTAAACTGCGGAATCAGTTACGAAAAACAAATCCTGCAATACACAATACCGTGATCAATAATATTTTTTGTGTTTAGAATTCGAAGATACTGTAAAGCAGTTTGACCGCCCTATATAACGATACTGAAAGGAAATGTAACTAAGTAAATGGTTTTATAGATTTGATGTAGTTGAAATAAATGGGATTGAAATACCTTAGTTGGCATCTTACTTGACCCTCCACGAAGCGAATGTTAGCGTCAATGACTTCATGCAATTCATATTATGATATCAGTGGCAAACTTCAATGAATATTATATTGAAAACGTCAGTTCGTCCAGCAAAAACTATTAATAAGTTATGAATGACTTTGAAAATTTTTCAAAGGTTTGTTTTTCATAATTCATGGGAAAAATATGTTAAATTTTAGCATCCAAAAGAGATCTTTACAAACTTTACGTAATTTTCATTAGCTTGCCCTTTGAACTTCAACAGCACATTCAGCGTTTGGATCAAATGAACGAAGTTCAGCAATGTACGGTATTTATGTGTGGTCTGACTTTGAAAACATTTAGATTGTATATATAAAATGGTGGGCATGCGCATTGGCTTGTTTGCGGAAAAACACGCCTCATATTTACACTTTTCGTGTAACATTTGTGGACAGTGCCTTTTCATAATTTTCATTTAGCTCATAGACGAATTCTTCTAGTTAACGCTAATGTTGATAATCATCATCCTATAAAAACTTTTAGTTTTCCTTTAAGAAAATTTCTAAACTCTTACGTGGTCCGCAAACAAAATGATTTCCGTTTAAACACACCCTTTTTCCCGTCGCATGCTTTTCAGTGACAAGTAGGTCACCCATTCGGCTGAGCTGAATTCTGGGGTTGACATAAGAGAAATCAAAATCTAGCAGCACGAGGTAAAAAGGAAATGGCTAAAATATACGCTAAAAATAAGAGAATTGTTATCATAATAAAGGAGTTAAAAGTCACGCACGCAAAAATTATGGCTCACTGTCGAGATTAAGGATTGCTAAATGGCCCTTCCAGAAAACGGTTTACGTGCGGTCTCTTTTAAAGGTTTGATCTCAATTTAGGTAGGTGAAAATAAAACTAAAGTGTAAGCATCCATAAAAAATGAAATATGCACCAAGACATATGAAATTAATTAGTAGTTTACAAAATGCTACCATTTTATACTTATATGTTGGAACATCGTAGACTATCTGAAGTATCTTTTCTTCGTTTAATTTGTGATAGTGCATACTAATTGGGCACTGCTGCTATTGTGTAGATTGGCAGTTGCTTGATCTGCATTGTTTTTTCATTCCGTACAGCGTCTTTTCCGTTATATGTCAGCCAAACTGCTGAGGTAGTGATTTATATTCCATCTATTTATGGGTGCCGACGGTCAAATATTACCACTGTAAATGTATTATTTTTGTGTTTTTAGTTTCATATTTTATGTATTGAAAAACTGTAAGTTCTGTGCTTTTATTTAATTCGGCTCGGCGCCGCCGTTTGTATGTGACCTGCTGTGACCAAACTGTAGGAAAAGGAATTATTTTGTTTTATACCATTCTGTTGCTTTATTTTTACGGGAGAGATGAAACGTAGTTTGTTGCGGGAGAATGAATACCGATATGATTTGTGCCTTTATTTTTATGCGAGAGATGAAGTGTAGTTTGTAAAGAGAGGCTTAATATACTGTCCTGTGGCTTTGTTCTAGTAGGAAAGTTGAAGCGTAGTTTGTACAGAGAGGCCTGAAACCGTGCTATGCCTTTGTTTTTGTGGATAGTGTTCTATGCCTTTGCTTTTATGGATGGCGTTCTATGCCTTTGCTTTTATGGATGGCGTTCTATGCCTTTGTTTTTATGGATAGCGTTCTATGCCTTTGTTTTTATGGATGGTGTTCTATGCCTTTGCTTTTATGGATGGCGTTCTATGCCTTTGCTTTTATGGATGGCGTTCTATGCCTTTGCTTTTATGGATGGCGTTCTATGCCTTTGCTTTTATGGATAGCGTTCTATGCCTTTGCTTTTATGGATGTCGCTCTATGCCTTTGTTTTTGTGGATAGCGTTCCATGCCTTTGATTTATAGATGACATTCTATGCCTTTGCTTTTATGGATGGTGTTCTATGCCTTTGGTTTTATGGATAGCGTTATATGCCTTTGGTTTTATGGATAGCGTTCTATGCCTTTGTTTTTATGGATACTGTTCTATGCCTTTACTTTTATGGATGGCGTTCAATGCCTTTGTTTTTATCGATAGCGTTCTATCCTTTGTTTTTATGGGAGAGATGAAGCGTAGCTTGTAAAGAGAGGCTTAATACTATCCTATGGCTTTGTTCTAATAGGAAACGTGAAGCGTAGTTTGTAGTGAGAGGCCTGAAATCGTGCTATGCCTTTGTTTTTATGAATAGCGTTCTGTGCCTTTGCTTTAAAAAATGTCATTATATGCCTTTATGGATGGCGTTCTATGCCTTTGATTTTATGGATGGCTTTCTATGCCTTTGTTTTTATGGATAGCGTTCTATGCCTTTGTTTTTATAAATAGCGTTCTATGCCTTTGTTTTTATGGATAGCGTTCTATCCTTTGTTTTCATGGGAGAGATGAAGAATAGTTTGTAAAGAGAGGCTTAATGTTCTGTGCCTTTGCTTTTATGAGACAATGTTCTGTGCCTTTGTTTTTATGAGACAATGTTCTGTGCCTCTGTTTTTATGAGACAATGTTCTGTGCCTTTGTTTTTATGAGGCAGTGTTTTGTTCCTTTGTTTTTATGGGATAGCGTTCTGTGCTTTTGTTTTTATGAGACAGCATTTTGTATCTTAATTTTATGAAACAGTACTCTGTCATTTGTTTTTATGGGATAGTACTCTGTGCCTTTGTTTTTATGGGGTAGCAGCATTATGGGTAGCAGCATTATTGTTTTTATGGGAGACGTTAAGCATATTTTGTAAAAAAAGGCTTAATACCATACTGTGCCTTTGTTCTTATGTGATACCATTCTGCGCCTTTGTTTTCATGAGAGAGGTGAATCATTGCTTGTAAAGAGAGATTTAATATCATTCTGTGCCTTTGCTTTATGGGATATCCTTCTGTGCTTTTCTTTTCACTGGAGAAGTGAAGCATGGCTTGTAAATTAAGGCATAATACCGTTCTGTGCCATTTTGTAGAAGAGGTGAAGCGTAATTTATAAAGAGTGAAGATCCTCACGCAGCCAACTGCAGGGAATGTTAGGTTGACTTCCTTTTGGGATGAAAGAGGTGTAATTTTGGAGAACTACATACCCAGAGGGAACACTGTAACCAGTGACCCATATGCATATCCTATCATGAAGCATCTTCAATCTACCATCACATTAAAACGAAATGGACTTCTGAGTACTGGTGTTTTGTTGCAACATGACAACGTTTGGCCACATACTGCCTGTGCAACGGCTGTAACCATACAAGACATGCATTTCGAGCGTTGGTCGTATTCACCGCACCTTGTGCCCAAGTGGTTACCACATCTTTGGACAGCTCAATCGTCGTATTCACCGCACCTTGTGCCCAAGTGGTTACCACATCTTTGGACAGCTCAAAGATGCGATGGGAGGAAAGACTTTCAGGTCCGATGAAGAGGTGCAGCAAGTGGTGCATGAGTGGCTGCACACGCGACCGAAAGACATTTTTTACAGGAATCTATAAAACTCTGCAAGAGCTAGAGAATTTGTATTGCGCAAAATGGAGGTTACATTGAAAAATGATACAGGTGTGTGCTACTTTTTTTCAATAAGTTGTGAGGAACATATTATTAAAAGTTTTCATTTGACTCTCCGTTGTATATTAAAAGAACTAAATCAAACACCAATAATAGAAATACAGTAGAGTCTTGAAAACTCGGCACTCAATAACCCGGCAGTCCGGATAACTCGGCCAGACCCTGGCAGGGCGAAAAGACCCCGCGTGCGTGCAGACCCGTTCAAGGTCATTGCCCGCGTGCGTGTGTCCCCATCTTCCGGCATTCCTTTTTCTCGCCGGCGCGCGCTCAGCCGTTCAGTCTACCTGCAGCCTTTGCCAGGGTTAGTCGATTTCTTAATCGCGTTGCGTAACTCCATGTGAGTGAGTGTACTGTATTGTTCAAAGCTGTTTCAAATTTTGTGGGTGCTAGACAGTAGTACTCTGCGATGTCATCTTCCTTTAAAAGAAAACAAGTGAACTTGTCTATGGAGCAAAAGTTGGGGGCATTAAAGAGACTGAATAAGGCAGAAAGTGTCAGTGACGTGGCTAAGGACTTGGGAGTCGGCAAAAGTACGATTGGAGACTGGAAGAAGAAGCGGACGAAAATCGAGTCGTGGTGTGTTAAGAGAATGTGTACAGAAACATTGAAAGAAAGGAAAATTATGAAGGAAAGTGAGTTTAATGAGGTAAATGAAGCACTTTACATTTGGTTTCCCCAAACAAGAGAGAAGGGCATCCCAATTAGTGGGCCAATCGAGCAAGAGAAGGCCTTGAAATTTTATCGAGCATTAAAAAAGGACAACGATCCTAAATTTGTCGCTAGCACTGGCTGGCTTAATCGCTGGAAGAAACGCTATGGAGTCCGGCAGCTTAGTATTTCTGGGGAAAAACTATCTGGGGACACGGAGGGTCTGTCTCAGTTTAAGGAAAACTTGCAGAAATTTATCGAAGTTGAAGGTTTGACCAGGGAGCAATTGTACAATTGTGATGAAACAGGGTTAAATTATAAACTGTTACCAGCGAAAAGTCTTGCTTTTAAGGAAGAACAGTCAGCCCCAGGTTTTAAAAGGAGCAAGGAGAGGGTAACAATCCTAGCATGCAGTAATGCAACAGGTGACCACAAATTAAAACTGGGTCTCATAGGAAAATCAAAGAAATCACGTGCGTTTAAGCACATTGAAATGGATAAACTTTCCGTTTGGTACCGAAACCAATCACATGCCTGGATGAGCTGTGTAATTTTCAAAGAATGGTTCCATGAAGTATTTGTTCCATCGGTTCAACACTTTTTAAAATCTAAAAACCTGCCAAGGAAGGCTATTCTGATTTTGGACAACGCGTCTTCACACCCAGACATTGAAGAATTAAAAAATGGGGACATACGAGCAATGCTTTTACCACCCAATGTCACAGCGTTAGGCCAGCCAATGGACCAAGCTCCGCCCCGGTGGCGCAGTGGTCTAAGCGATGGCCTCTGATCATCCGTCCGAACGGGGTCCGGGTTCGGATCCCGGGCAGGCATGGATGTTGTATTTGTCTTACGGCACTGGCTCTCTCCCTTCCCTGGAACCAGTGACCCTAAATTAGGGACGGGCGACTGCTTATAGCCCATTGAGTTGCTCACGGTGGTCGTTAAACGTCCAATCAAAAAAAAAAATGGACCAAGGAGTTTTTGTTAGTTTCAAGAGAAGATATAGGCGCAAGCTGTTATCCTCCCTTCTTTCTGCAAACGATGATGGTCAAGGTCTTATCCAGAACTTAAAGAAAATTAACCTATTGGATGTTGTTGGATGGGTGGCGGACGCCTGGAACGAGTTAGAGTCATTAACACTAGTTCTTTCGTGGCGAAAACTCCTTTATAACGAGGGAAATGAGTTCGTTGAACATGAAGATGCAGAAAATGTAAACTTACTCGACCTCCTGAAAAGAGTTTCTGGATGTGCAAAAGCCGATGAAAATGACGTCGAACAGTGGTTCCACAATGATACCGAGCAAGACATTATGTCCGATGCAGAAATTATTGCTGCTGTCACAGTTACAGAAGAAATGTCGGAAAATGATGAAGACGTTGACGTTGAGAACTCCACCGTACAAGCCCCTGGAATATCACATAGTGAGGGACTAAAGGCTGTCGAAACTGCCCTTCAGTATTTTGAACAACAAGGTGCATCGGTAATCGACTTACTGTTCCTTCGTCGTCTTCGTGATGAAGCAGCAAAACGCAGAGTGCAGTGCGGAAAACAACAGGACATTACGCATTTCTTTAACAAAAAGTAGCCAGTTTTTTCTGAGGTCTGTCTTACATATCAGGTAAATTACTGTACATTGTGTACATATTCATTAATTTTCATTTTCATGTAGTAAAGGCTCTATGCCTTCATAAAGTATGTACTTTTCCTTTGTTTAAGGGTATTTGGGCAGTTTATATTCTCTGTTGTATTATCAAGCAACCAATACATACAAGTACAGTACAGTATACACTGTATTTTCTGAGAAAACTCTCTTACTTATTATTTTTTAACCCCATTCCCGATAACCCGGCATTTTCACAAACTCGGCCACCCTTTGGGCCACATCAGGCCGAGTTTTCGAGACTCTACTGTAGTACCTAAATACAGAGGAAAATCGGATAGATCAACTTGCAAGAATGCTGGAGGAAAGAATACCAAGGAAATAATAGAATACAGATCTAAATGAAGGAGAA